>OY856414.1:287483000-288683000 GCA_963693085.1 Alisma plantago-aquatica
ACCTCCCAGCCCACCACCCAGCCCATCTTCTATCGTCACGCCCTCCCCAACACCTCCACCTTCCACCAATGCTCACCCCATGATAACCCGTGCCAAACATGGAATCTACAAGCCTCGCACACCTTTTAGTTTCCACACTCAAGCCGACACCAACATTTCACCATTACCCAAATCCCACCTCACCGCCCTTCAGGACCCTCACTGGAATGCTGCCATGCACAATGAGTATAATGCACATATGAAAACATAGACATGGTCATTGGTTCCTCGACCTCCCGTTGCTCACATTATTCGGTGCATGTGGCTTTTTCTCCACAAATTTAATTCGGATGGGTCGTTACAACGTTACAAGGCATGCCTAGTAGCTAATGGCAAGTCTCAGCAGGTTGGTATTGATTGTGATGAAACATTTAGCCTAGTGGTTAAACCTGCTACTATTCGGACAGTACTCACCATTGCAGCTTCTAATTCTTGGCCTATCCATCAACTGGATGTCACAAATTCATTCTTACATGGTGATTTATCTGAGACTGTATACATGTTCCAGCCTCCCGGTTTCACTGATCCTGCTCAGCCTACGCATGTGTGTCGCCTTCAGAAATCTTTATATGGTCTTAAGAAGGCCCCCCGGGCATGGTTCCAGAGATTCACCACCTATGTTACAAAATGTGGTTTTAAGGGCAGTTCTTGTGACAATTCTTTATTTATCTATCATTCTGGTACTGATATGGCTTATCTCCTGCTGTATGTTGATAATATTGTGCTGACAGCTTCTTCTACAACTCTTTTGTGACGATTTATTGATCTCTTATCCCAAGAGTTTGCTATGTCTGATATGGGTTCTCTGCATCATTTCCTCGGTATTACCGTTACTCGCCGAAAGTCTGGATTGTTCTTGTCGCAAAAGACCTATACATAAGAGATTATTGATCGGGTTGCTATGTCCAACTGCAAGCCCGTAACGACACCAATTGATACTGCTTCAAAGCTCAGTGCTTCTACGGGCACTGCAGTCTCTGATCCCACTATGTACCGAAGTCTTGCCGGTGCTCTTCAATATCTTACATTCACTCGGCCTGACATTGCGTACGTCGTACAACAAGTTTGTTTATTTATGCATGATCCATGAGAGGCACACTTCCAGGCTCTAAAGTGTATCCTACGCTATCTTCAGGGTACTCTCGATCATGGATTGACTCTCTCAGCTTCCCATATCTCTGGTTTGACTTCTTATTCTGATGCCGACTGGGCTGGTTGTCCTGATTCACGTCGGTCCACTTCTGGATATTGTGTGTTCCTTGGTGATAATTTGGTGTCCTGGTCATCTAAGTGTCAACCGACTGTTTCACGATCTAGTGCGGAAGCTGAGTATCGTGGCGTCGCCAATGCTGTTGCGGAGACATGTTGGCTTCGCAATTTGTTGCTTGAGTTACATCTTCCACTACGTCATGCCACCCATGTGTACTGTGACAATATTAGCGCGGTGTATCTATTTGGCAACCCGGTACAACACCAACGCACCAAACATGTTGAGCTTGACATTCATTTTGTGCGTGAGCGTGTCAGAATTTGTGACGTTCGTGTTCTACATGTTCCAGCTGCTTATCAGTACGCAGATATTTTCACGAAGGGCCTTCCTCGTGATTTGTTTCAACGCTTTAAGTCCAGCCTGAGCGTCCACTCTTCTACCGCTCTAACTGCGGGGGAGTGATAGAGTATATAAATATAATTTTTTCATTACCAATGTACCCTTGTAAACTCTTATACATAGTAGTGAATACAGAAATCCCAGACAGGGAAACTTTCGGAAACATACAATCACGCTCCCGGGCGTCCGACCTCTACTACGGGTTATGGGAGAGGGGGGGGAGAAATCTTTCTCTCTTAATCCCATATATATACATACATATATATGTATGTATGTATATATATATATATATATATATATATATGTATGTATGTATATATATGTATATATAGAGTCAGACTAGAATATACTCAAGTGTGTTTACATATCAAGACTATCTTTGCAAAATGTAAACCATTGATCTTCACCATCATACTATAACTACGCTACATACAAATTTTCAGTCCATTTGGATGAGTGTAAGTCACTCATTCAAGGGCAACAAAAATGATGCATGAAACTAATTTGAAATGCATACTTTTTACGGTCTTTATAACATGACCTATAAATGTCCAAATATGCTCAAATTTTGCTTATGAGCTAGTTAAAAGATGTTTAAGAAGATCAATGGATTAGATTTTTGGATAAAATATTGCAACATGAAAAACTATTTGAGTTATTCTGCTCTGAATACACTCAAGTGTATTCTAGCCTGACTCTGCATGTATATATATATATATATATATATATATATATATATATATATATATATATATATATATATATATATATATATATATATATATATATATATATATATATATATATATATATATATATATATATATATATATATGGGTCCATCTTTATTGCCCGCGCAGGTAGCTACCCGCCCACCCTTCCGACCACTTTTTTTCAAAAAAAAAAATTGCAATTGTAGAGGACAATTTTTTCTAGCTCTCCAAAAAAAATTAGCAAAAAAATATATCATTTGCCCCTCCAAAAAAAACCCGTCCTTATCTATATTTGTTGTATATTTTGTACAAAGTTACTCTTCTATTCGTGTAGTTACTTTCTGTTCACCATAGTTCCTTTTTTGACAGCAGAGTTACTTTTTTGGCCATGAGAGTTACTTTTTTGGCTGTCGGGTAGCGAAAATGCAGGCTACCCACGCGGGCAACGAATGAACGCCCTATATATATATATATATATATATATATATATATATATATATATATATATATATATATATATATATATATATATATATATATATTTACACACACACCATTGAGTTAAATGCCCACCTTTCTTATTTAGATTTATTGTTAGTAGGCACTATTATTGCATTCCTTTCATTGTACTTTATTTTCCATTATATATTTCCCAAAGGACTAACTATGACCAATATTTTTATATCTAAATATGTTGAAATTACTAATCAATTATTAAGGACAACTTATTGTGGCTAGGAAGTGGTAAAGGTTTGCATGTCATGTATATTCACACACCTATTTCTTCAAGGTTCACGTCCTTTTAGGACACCCAATGTCATCTCAAGAAATAAAACCAAACACTAGTTTTCTCAACTCATATCTCTACAATAGGTCCTCACCCAGGATTGTTTCTTGGCTTTTAGTAAGAGGTTAGGCTCTCTAACCACAAATTGATCCCATGAATTGTAGGTTATACCTTCTTATTAGGCCCTTTCCCTTACTTGGGATGATCCAAAACGATCTTGACCTCCATCACTTACAAGTAAGATGAGTGGCCTACATATTTCCTTATGATTTGGTCTATATATGTTTCTTGTGTATATACAATTAATCCTTTATGTGTATCTTATGTGCATGCATGCAAGTGTGTACTCTAGAAACATGCATGCATGTTAAACTATAGGTACCTATTTTTTATATTAAGTTGGACTACCCAAACTTAATTAAATTTTATCCTCACTCAAGGTTTTCTTAAGTAGGTTGATTATACTCTTCACATATATAGAAAATTAGGGTTCTTTATTATGGTTAAATATTAACTTTTACCCATAGATTCTTATAACTCCTTTAACACACTTAAATTTTAAATTAGATGGGTTTTCCTAATCAATCCCTAGAACTTTCTTGACTTTACTTTCACAAGGGGAACATATATAATATTGCATGCCTTAGATTCAGTTATATTAAGGTTTACATGCCTTAGATGCACTATTATTACATTGATTTCAATGTGTTTTATTTTCCCTTATATATGTCATGTGATATTTTATCTGACCAAGATTTTCACATCTAAATATGTTTAAATTACTTTACAATAATTAAGGATGACATATTATGTCTAGGTAGTGGTAGGGGCCTTCATGGCTTGTATTCTACAACCACCAAATCCTTCAAGATTTAAGTCTTTTTAGGATGTCCAAGCTCATCTCAATTTTTTTAACCAAGTAACAGGGTGCTCAACTCATCGCTATATAGAAGGTCCTATCCTAGGTTTCTCTCTTGGCTTTCAATAGGAGGTTATACTCTCTAGCCACATCCTGAACCCATGAATTTTAGGTTATTCCTACTTCATTGGCCCTTTCCTTTACTTGGGATGAGCCAAACCAAGATGACTGCCATGAACGTATAGTAAGTTGAGTGACTTACATATTTCCTTATGAATTGGTCTATGTTTCTTTATATATACTATTAATCCTTTATATGTAGCTTATGTATTTTCATGCATGTATGTACTCTACAAACTTGCATGCATGTGAAACTATGGGCACCTAGTTTTATATTAAGTTGGATAACCCAAACTTACTTAAAGTTATCTATCTTCTATCTTCAATAAAGGTTTTATTAGTTTTGGGTATTTTGTACTCTTACTCTTCATTTATACCCAAGATTAGGGTTCTTGATCAGGTTTAAGGACTAACTTCTATCCATAGGTTCTTATCTCTCTTTTAACTCACTTAGATTTTCAATTAGATGGGTTTTCCTAATCTATCTCCTAAATTGTCTAGAGTTTTATCTCACAAGGGGAACACATATAATATGACATACCTCCATACTCGTATCTATTATAGAAACATGTTTACTTTAGTTGGTGGAGGATGCCTTAATCCTACCCCTTCCTAAAATAGTAACTCAAGATTAGAAGAGAAGTGAACTGCAAGGTTAAGAAAGCAAATAGATGAGAAAGGATGAAATTATGAGGAGCATACCAAGAAATATTTTCGTTGAGGAAAAAACCTCATACATTGGCTAGGTTAAATTCACCTGGCGAGTCCTCATTTTCCAACTAGTGGTTCAAAGGATTAAAATTCTAGCCCTCGGGTTGTGATTCTTTGTATACAACTTTCTCTTCAAAAAATGTCCTAATAATTTCTTTATAGTTCTGTTGAATCTTAGAAACTATGAATTATTATAAGTTATTTGTTAAACCTTAGAAGTTGATGCCAATGGTGATGAACCCCTCCCCCCTATATCCACCATTGAGAGAAGATCGAGAGGGCAAGGATCATCATCCAAGTATCCAATATCCAGATTTAAGAAATCATAGGCAATAATCAATTATTTTATTTCATAAACTTGTTTGTACAAAAGGATTCTAAATTTATCATCAAAGGAGTTTACATAATTTTCCATTAAAAAGAAAAATAACAATAAGGGAAATTTCTACATGAAAATGGATTACTATCTATCTACTCCTCCTTACGTCATTATCTTATTTCTCTTACATAAATGCATATGGATCTCTTATCCACATATCTTTAATGGCATGGATCATAATCTTATTTTTCTAAGACCAATCTTAAGAAATAACAAACAATAAAAAATAATTTTATTTCATAAGCTTTAAATTAGACAAAAAGTTTTTATGTCAAGGTAGTGTACATGATTTTCCAATTCAACCGGGTTAGGTATCGAAATCCAAATTCATATGTATATGGTTCATATGATTTAGAAACCATGAATTTACTAATCATCGCCAATTATATGTGGACCTCACTATTATCCTTCAATATTCGATTGCATCATATGATAAACAATTTTGGTGTATTCAACAACGTATTCCTCAAAACTTGGGTTTGCATGCAGTAGTCCCTTTATATGGATTCTCAAATTAATGGAAGGCTCCTCTTGTAACATCCTAGGATTTGAGGCCTCAGATAATATGATCTTAAAAGCAATGATTAGACTACCCATATCACCAAAGTGCACCTCCTTTTCCGGGAGCCCATCTCTAAAGAACTCCATAGTTAAGTGTGCTTTACTTAGAGTAGTACTAGGATGGCTGACCAGTCGGGAAGTTGATCCTGGCTTGCGCATGAGTGAGATTAAGACGTGCAGTTAAGGCTAGTGGTGGTCTGTGGGGACAGTCGTCATTCCTGAAACTCTACTAGAGCCTTGGGCAGTGGGCCCGGGCATTACAAATGATATCAGAGCCATAACCCCTCCAATAGGTGGGGCCCACATGGGCATATGGCATGCCAGTCTTGAGTCGTGTGGTCCAAGCATGTAGGAAAGGGTTGTTCATGGTTGACGTAGCCACCCTTGCGCTGGTATTCTGTGATCGGGAGTTGGGTGTCCATGGGCCATTGTAGGTCTGCACTGAAATGGGGTCAGATTATGATACCATATAGTTGAGCCTTGACGAAGACGTCAAGAGTCTCAGTTGGGAAGATTGTAACATCTCAGGATTGGAGGCCTCAGATAACATGATCTTAAAAGGAATGATTGGACTACCCATATCACCAATGTGCACCTCCTTTTCCAGGAGCCCATCTCTAAAGAACTCCATAGTTAAGCGTGCTTTACTTGGAGTAGTACTAGGATGGGTGACCAATTAGGAAGTTGATCCTGGTTTGCACGTGAGTGAGATTAAGATGCGCAGTTAAGGATAGTGGTGGTCTATGGGGACAGTCGTCATTCCTGAAACTCTACTGGAGCCTTGGGCAGTGGGCCCGGGCGTTACACCTCTCATTATGTGCATGACTCTAGGAGGGAGTTTGGGTACATGTGATGACTATCACATGCTTGATACTATGAGATGCAAAAAATCTAGATTTAGCTGAGGTTCGCCACCCCTATTATTTTTAATCTTTGTTTCTTTAAATAAAAACCCATTTTAGATAACAAATTATCCTGGACACGATATCTTTTACTTGATGCCAATAATTAAGGGTAAAGTTGATATTATTGGTAACTTCCATTAGCAAAGGATAAGTTCTTAACTCAATTCTTAATTATTAAAATTTGGTTACTAAGAAAAAGTAATTAATTATTTAATTTAGTTACCTCGGTCACAAGATAACATAGAATCTTTTATGTTTTCTTCCATAATTAGACATTCCAATTATTCATCAACTTAAATTATCATGGGTATTTATTATCAGCATGAAATACCATATGTAAACTCCAATTGACTCAATTGGTCTTGCATTGGGTTCTAGGACCCCTGGATCATATTGTTGTCTTCCAAAAGTCCCATAAGATTTATTATCTTCTTAGCTAAGACTTGATATGACATATAATTTTAGTTGAAACCTCAAATTAATACATATGATCAACATCACTTGAATATAAGACTTAATATAAGTCTGAGTTTCAATACACGAACCATAGTCATGCTAACTTCCTCATTATTCTACTTTGATCAACACATAATTTTATCGAATTAAATCCTAAGTTTTCAAATTTAAAGGGCATCACATATTTTGTATATAACAACAATTTATTCCAATAAGAAGGTACACATGCACCATCAAGCAAACTAATTCACATCGTCTCCACACCACCATCATTCTAGGACCTAGTTTATCTAGACAACATTTGATTGAAATTTAGACTGGACTAGACCAAAGTAGGCCTTATGTGGCACAAAATTCTAGGCCTTAGTCGAAATAAGACCACATGCCAAACATGGTTTTTGAATTCATGTTGAAGAAAAAAACTAACACTACTTAGTTGTGTGGTGCCTATACTCATTGTCAATTGAGTTAAATAATCCCAAATTTAATATGGTATTAGAGCAGGTCCTAAAAACAAATGTGAGGAAAGTCCACACCATAGTAAAATAAAAACAAAATATATGTAAGCACACGAAAAAATGACAATACAATGAAAGGGATGTTGAGAATAAACCCACACTCTTGGCTTGGAGTTATTCTCAGGTTAATAAGGTCTGCGGTTGTTACACGCGTCGTCAATTGATTTTGAGTTAAATATTTAAACTTTAAAATTATCAATTTGATGATGTCATGCCAATATCATTCCCATCCTAGACCCCTATCCAACTCTTTCAAATTGGTGTGATTATAACTTTATCTGACCAATGATTTGGTTGCTACACATTGACGCAAACGGTGCAACAAAACAAAAGAAGATGTGAGTGGTCGTCAATAAGAAGTGCACGCTATTAGATGCTAGAAGTTGATAAAAGGAAGGGGATATTCGTGTTTAACTAGGCAACACCCGCCCCCAGAAAGGGCACATATGATATAAAACAAGTAGGACTTTACCCCATAAAAAATGTAGGACTTTGTTTTTGGTGTCAAAGTCACCGTCGCCTCCGGGATCTGTTGAGCTTGGAGACCCCTGGTAAATGCCGATGTCATTGGCTTTGCAGGACCACGTCGCAATTCAAAAGTTCCATATACTTTGACATGCATGCATGTTATTTTCGTATCTGCAAAATCTACACACATTCCTATCCCTCCCGGATGCCGTACAGCACAAGCACCGACCATCCAAGTACACCCTCCAAGTGGTTGAAACCCCGTCGCCTTTACTCCCCATCAAAGCGTTGCCTCTTTGGACTGTCGGCGGCAATATTTAGTCGGCCATGTTTTGGCTTTCAAGTCCCGACTCAACTCACTGCTTAGTATCCAACCTCCTCGATCTTGCTTCCTTCGGAGGCAAACCATCAGAATTTTTTCGAGCATTCGTCAACCGTTTATATCCCTCTGAATTTGCTGCGATGGATCAAGTGGTCGAGTAGGGAAGAAATGGTAACCGCCCATTTGTACGGCGACTTGTCACTACGCATTAAAAAGTACCCTCACCCCAGCTTCTGTATTGGCCAAAGTATTACATGGTAGATACTGCAAGAATAAATATTACAGAGATAGGCAGTCTTCGTGCAGACCCGTCTACAGCAACAGCTCTCCACTATGAATATATATGTGTTGTCAAAAACATATTGAAAACCTCAAATATTTCACCATCATAACACCAGACTTAGACATGACAAGCAATTCTAGAAAGACTTTTGGCTTGGTCGAAACGGATCAAATTTCTTGCACTTTTGTGATCCACAAATATGAATTGCCAATGTTTATGTGGATAGAAACATCCGAAGGATCATGCAGATGAAAAGCAGGATGGATTCGTAAGAGAAGTTAACACATGCGTTGAAATTCAAGAAAAGATTAATCTTGATAAACCTTTGACCAAATATATATATATGAAACACTTCAGACCAAATTAGGATGAGATTAAAACTTTAAAAAATGGGGTAAGTCTTCATATCAATGAGTATATAAAGTATGATCTTCAAAATTCATAAAGCATTTTATGTTGTTTATCTTAATATAATATATGTTTGGTGTGCTTGAAAAATATTATATCTCTAGTTCTAAATATAAATGATCAAAAGGAGATTCCACTTAAAATCAACTCTCTCATGAATGTTTAATTCAATGTAAGGACTCATAATAGGGGAGGAAGCCTATATAGCCTCTTGGTGTGGAGATCAGCATCAGGTAGCCCCGCAATAAGGATTTTTTTCTCAAACATAAATTTGTGATTTTCCACCAGACCCTTATGTTAATAAAGAATGATTAACTATTCTTTGACAACTAATTTTCTTTGTGAAATGGATATGAGGACCATTGTTCTATTGGAACCCGAATATAATAATATAATAAATTCGTAAGTGAAACCCATCTTAAAATATTATGCAACAAAAGATAAATATAGAAGTAGATAAATACATGAGTAAAAGGATTTCATTTTTGGCCAAAACATTGACATAAAAACATCAACTAAGAACATGTGGTAGAACAAAACTCATATGCACAATCAAGATCTTTGATATTCTTGGTGTTTCCTAGTTAATCTAGAAACTAATCTTGCGGACCTGAATCTAAGACATGTAAGTCATTCTTGATCTTGTCTAGCCAAAATAGAACTCAATATAAAACCATGAATGAACAAAAGGATAACAACAAAATAACATAAATCATAATATTTGGTTCAACATTAGTTGAACTCATCTTTGTTGATCATTATTGCTAGGTTTCATAATTTGCATCATAATTCTCAAACTAAACCATGCAATCCATATTTTTCATGTACAAGAAATGATATAGAAATTATAATCTCTCAGTTAGCATCATCTACCCACCCAAACACTCAGGAAAGGGAGAGCACAAGGTCTTTATAGACTGGTTTATATTGCATGTTATTATATTTTATGATCTTGTCATGTCCACTACTTTCATTAGACCTAAAACATGTGAAACAACCACATGAGACTAATATAGAGACCTAGTAAGTGTAAACTCCCACTCAAGATAGGTAAACATGTAATGGAAGTATATTGAGAGAATCGAAGTAAACTACAAATAATTAAAGATCTACTTAAACAAATGCAATCTACTATTTTATGAAGAGGTAGGGTATATTTACCACATGATGCAATGCCATTATATTATATAAAGGCAGTCAATCCTACAAAAACAAGAATCTCAACCAAACAAATATGTAATCACATGTACTGTGTGTAAGGCTACTTATGGATATCATGTAGAAGATAATGAGTAGTAATTATTGTTATATCCAACTCGACTTCATTACTAATTTGTGTTTCTAAATTACCCCAGTGTGTACCTAAAAATGTTATAGATAATGAATAGTAAGTCACTTCCATTGCACAAGGTCTTAGGGTTTACCAACCCTACCAATACCCTACCACACCTTGGTTGATGCAAGTTTACAACAGTAGGGGCTAATCAACATGTTTGCTACATAAAATTTATACATGTACTAGGAAGTTGGGCCACGATACCTCAACATATCAAATATTATCAATTATTAATTATTATCATCACATGATTATTGTGCCAAAAATAGAGATATGACCTACACACATGTAAATGAGTGATAGGAGGGGTGTTGAAGGGACCATACCTCATAAGGATTTTTGTTCACTCCCATGTAGTCAATAGTACACAACCCCAAGAAACTTTTCATGACTGCTAAAATATTCCCTTCTAATACTAGACATTGGAATATATTTATTATCCTCAAGGATTCTAAAATTAACATAAAGTGTATTTACTTTTTATTAATCATGTACATAATTGTATTTTTGGGTGGTCACTTAAAAGGAGCCATTTTATCAAGTTATTTTACTATACTAGAGATCGTTGGTTTAAAATCTGATGAGATAATAATATAAGAAGTAAGAAAGGATAATATAATTGACAATAATCTTTGGAATGCTAACCAGAGGAAATGATCATCATGTTCATTCTCCTTTAATATACATCATGATTATATCAAAAGCCACACACTCGAATCATTATAGTGGTCATTCAAAGCTTCCCACAAAATATATTTCACTTCTCATTATCTAGCCCTTCTTCCATAAATTCAACATAAACATTCATATGATGAACATAAATAGAAAATTGCATTGCAATATGATGGAACTACACCACATTGCTCATCTAGAACATCATCGGTGTATTTAGTTAAAAGAGGATATAAGATACCACTGGTGTAACATATTACGTTGCTTGGTAAAGCCAAAATAGATATGGGAGTAATTAGATTTTATTTACATATAAGGTAGGTTCACGAGAAAAACATAATAATTTAACATATTTAGAACTCATAATTACTATCTAAAAATAAAATCCTTGAAAGTATTATCAAATATATTTTAACAGAACATGTGTGTCTATAAGTCTTAAATTATAAATGTTCAAATGATACAATCTCTTATTGTATCCTAGTATTTTTTCTTGAATATGTTCTTAATCTACAAACATCTCCATTATATACCCTCCAAGCATTACTTAGTGCATTCCAACTTCTCTTACGACTTCAAAATATTCAAGGTTTCATTGTAAACTCTCAATGGAAACCCATTATAGCTACTCTTAAACCCTAGATCACTAGAACATTGGTAGAGAATATGTTTCTCTCCTCTGAAGAATTAAGTTTCAACTAGTTAACTCTATATAACTTGTTAGTTACCAATTTTAAGAGACCACCAACCCATAATAAATCACAAGAGATCCCATGATCATCTTATATTAGTCAACACTAAACCAAATGTTATATTTGTGGTTTTCAACAAAACCATCACCAAAACATACACCTAAGATCTTATCAATTAAGATATGAATTCATAGCAAAGTTTATCTCTAAACGAAGGAAGATTTCTTGTTATGATTACAATATATATATATATATATATAAATACTCTTATTAACAAGTACAACCATATATTATCTATAACACATTATTAAACTTTAAAAAATAGTTATGTGTTATATTTTATTTACATAATATAAAACCCCTCATCCACCAATATAAATATTTAAAAGTAATGAACTAAGTTCGATGTCCTTTCTCATAAAGAAATTGATTCTAGTTGTTAGAATCATAAGTTGTTTCTATAATCAAACATTAATAAGGCATGCTATTTTTAGTAAAAGTAGAGACTAATAGTTGATTGTCATCAATTTCTTGATTTTTTTCCAAGAAAGTCAAAATTATGTTACCTTTTAGTTAAGTATAATCATGTCTGAATAAAATTCACCAAAATCTTATTTAAAGAGAACTATTCGGTTTACAACATAAATGGTTACAAGTAATACTCATATGGATAGAAAATAACAATAGAAATATCAAGCTTCTGATGAATCCTTAGGCATAATCTTCACAACCTCTCTCTATAAAGATAATGCATTCATTTAAATGTAAGACATAAATCACAATTGCAAATATGTCCTAGAGTACATGAGGAGATAAATATAGGTACAAGAAGTACAAAAACTTCAACAAAAACAACATGTTTATGTAAGACCACTACATTCAATACAAAATGTGGGAGTGTACCCCTAAAAATAAGCCAGATAAAATGTGCTAAAGAAAAAGATTCATAAAGATAAATGGTAGATACATGGTAAGCACCTATAAACCTAAAGTTCATTACTAAGAATTATATGTAGAGCAATATTCAGAGTCGATGCAATTAATGTTTAGGATTATTAAATCTATTTATAGGAGTTTCACCATCAAATGATAGAATCATATGGATTATACTACTCAAATACCTAAGAAAAGAACCCTATCTCCACAACAGCTACCAATAAAAGTTTCAACCACCAAACTTGCATGCAACACCTTAAACTAGGACAAAGAGTGACAAAAGGTGGGATTTCAAAGAAAATATATGTTTCCCTCCATAGGTTCAATATGATTCCATATAGGTGGACATAGAGGATAGAAATGAGTAACCACATGAGAAAATCATACATATTTGACAAGATTAGGTCCCATTTAGTTTCGTTACCTGAATATTAATTTGGATCATGAAAACCCCACCATAATCATCACCATGCACTTAATCGTTAAGAGCATTGACCTATCTAGCTTGTGAGTTACCAAAGTCTCTAGGTGTATCTATAGAAGTTAGAAAGTATTGGAATCATATAGAAGTTGATTCTTGTGATCGACAGCTTTAGGGAATTATTCACTCGAATAACCTTTAGTTGGTTTGACTAATGGCCTATGTCAGGGTAGGTCGATCAACTCGTTATCCTGACTTCTGTTATTAGATACCCAATTAGCCTATATAACTAAATAATTAGTTTGTTTCAATAATGTCATCTTACTAGTAATATCCATTTCACAACAGTCTAAGGACCTTCACTACTAGTGACTCCATCATATGGTAGTTATGGATTATTTGATCTATCTAGTGGCCATATTAGGAGGGATATAAAACTATACATGTTCTAACCTCCATTGGTCAAGAAAAGCATAAGTCAGTCTATAAATTATTGTGGACCTATCCAAATTTTGTTGAAAACCTTCGAACAACCATACAAGGTGTATCTAGCGACCCAAAGTGTATTAAACCTAAATTATGATATGTAAATCACCAAAAACGTATTAAACATTTGGAAAATTCATTGGATGCTTTTTTGACTATTTTTATCAATTTACACATAAAGAGATCCAAAGATCCCCCTAATACCATAATCCATTATGATCAAATTTGCAATCACACAGCAACCCAAAGTAATCAGATGAAGAGAACAAAAAAATGCATATATATCATTTCTCATGTATAACACTAGGTACATACTAATTTAGTATAAATCACATTTATAATATGTAGACCTCAATTTAGAAATAAAGCAAGGAACACAATCTTACAACTCCACCCTCCTTTTTGTTAGTTCATCTAACAAATTTAGAGCAAGGTAGAGCAACACAACTAACTAGCACATAACAATATCATTAAATTCCCAATATAAGCTCACATTCTTTGTAATATATTTGAAATTTTAATTCTCATATGAAATTATTATTATCTAACGTATCTCCTATATATTATCAATTTATTTAAAATTGTATGGAAAGAAAGATTTCTATGATAAACTTTATTCCAATATTCCTTTTTAGTATTATCTTCATCTTACTCAAGATTCCTTTTTTTAGTGTCATACTCTTCATCTTACTCAGGATTCCTATCTCTGACGTCAAATTCATTGTAGATTAGAAAACATGAGTCAAGATTACTGCAAACAAGATATGATCATCAAATCCACAACTTAGGGTTTTAATGTATTAATCACCTAATTTCCTTACATTAACCATACTTTTCAAAGTAAGATCTAAAATTGGCATTGAAAGTACTTTATTAAGATTCTACATATTTTCTTGATCAATTATTTTTTATAGCGTTTACAAGTTAAACATATATCAACCAATAAAAAGGTACTATGTCATCAATCAATACCTTCAATTCTTATAATCTTTCTTCTCTAGGATTGTCGGTCCCTTTTTGGGTCTATTTATCTGCAAACCTAGATCGGGCCACCCCTTTTCTTTCTCAACTTACCCTACGCGATCTCCCAGTTTGTGTCCTCCAGTTCATTTGAGAAATAAGATCATGGATCTCAAAGTGTGGCAGCCACCCCACCTCCATGGCAACTCGTGGGTGTATCGAAGAGAATATGGAAGGCTTGGAGCTCCATTTTAGATTTGGGGACCAGAGATGGTGTCGTACTTTGCACCTAGGAACCAAGGGAAAGAAATCCTATGCTTTTTCAATGCTTGGTGTCATGGTCATTTGTTCTAGTCTCTTAGTGAAAATTGTTCCCTTATATTTGCATGGTTTGGTGAGGATATTGGCTAACTTCAAGAGAAATCATAAGTCTAATGGACGGTTGGGAAAATCCAAAATCTTCCGCAAAGGAACAAATAAGAGGTTGTTAGGTTATACTTACTATCCCAAAAAAATGGGATACTTCCAAAAGATGCATGAGTCCAAAGAGGGGAAAGAGAGGTAAAAAAATTGCAACATCTCCGTGGGAGACTTGTGCATCTATGACCTTATATTCGACTAGAATCCAGATTCTATCCCCCAATTTTTTTATTATTTTTCTTTCTTTCATATAAAAGAATTGTTTAGAAAGTATCTACTAAGACAAGTTCCAACTCATTTTTACCCCAAATTGTGGGATACAATTTCTTTTTCTCTTATCATGTTGTAGGCAAGATATTCGATCCAAAATAATACCTTAAGGACTTCAAACTTGGCCTCCAACTAAAGACCACTTAATTCTTTAACGAAGTGTATGGATCAAAAATTAGCTTAGAATTCTCTAGATTTTCTTTTGTATTCTAATATTTCCTTTATCTTTCAAAATAATTATCATTGGCATATATTATGTTGATGGAATTACTCAAATCCAAAACTACATCCCAAGGACCTATTTGTATACTAAATATCCATACTATTGGACTTAATTTGGGTTAATGAGACCATGGAACTACACCCTCCAATGGATCCAAGAAATGCATTTATTCACAATTGCTCAATTGATTTGTAAACACCATAATCTCTGAATTGAAGTTGTGTGCTAATACATTTATTCAATTTACTTTATTCCTTGATTTTCTAAATCTATATAGGTTTAAAGTTGACATTAATCATTCAACATCATATTATTTCATCCATACTCTAATTTGATTCTCTCATTATTTTCTTGTAGTACATCCAAAATGCACAAATTTGGAGATTGTTACATGAACCCCCATCTTCAAACAAATTTTGCCCCCAAAATTTGAACCAATTCAGGTTACTATCAATGCTTACTCGTTTTACCATCATACATTATTAATGTTTTATCTAAGAAAATTTCATTTAAATGAAAATTACATCTATATTTGGGGTTGCAAACCTTGCCCATTATAAGGGTATATCCACCACATCATTACTTTGCATTACATATTTAGTGATCACATATTCACTTGAGGATTACAATTTCGTTTTGAGTGATGGTATTTTCACCTAGAACTCAAGGATATGAAATGTTTTGCAACCTCATTCATAAGATGGTGAGGTAAAACATCCATACTTTAGATCTTAACATTAATTCTCACTCATGATATTCATTTATATGTGATGTTTATGTGTATTAAGGTGTCTACTTATCTCTTACACATAACTAAGGTGAAACAAATAATTATTTATACCTAAATATAAAGTTCATATTGTCTTATCATTCATAGATGGTTCATCCATAGAATTCCATTATTTTAAAATTTTTGGTTTAGTCATCCTCAAACGTGAATCCAAAACATGAATACATCTTAACTCCATTTTTATATTTCAATAAACCAAGGGGAAAACATATTTTCTCAAAAAGTTTGAGTTTGTGCACAACCTCTCTTAAAATTTTATTTAAACTATGTAGAAAAATTATGGTATTCTTTATATTTACATATCATGTGATATTAGCCTCATTCACTCTTTTAAGGTCTCTAAAGCATAGGTAGTTATGGTGTGATCCCCTCTTGAACCTAGGAAAGCCTAAATGTCAACAATGGTGAAACATGAGGTGTCTAGGATCGGGGTTCTAACTAGTAATCACCCCCTATTCATCTTGCAATTTTCTCTAAGGTTCCTCACTCTACTCGGCCTTAGTTGACCCATCAAAGGACCAAAGGAATTTCCTTTAAGCCTAGAGAGTCAATCTAGCATATCAACTCTTCTTTAAGGACTGCCCCAATCCACCCATTAGAAAGAAGTGGGATGACTTATCATCTCTTCATCTCAATAGGATGTGGGAACTTTATCTATACTCTATCCCAGTTATCAATAGCCAAAGGATTGGAAAACTAAAATTGAAAATAGTTCATAATATTACTTGTAGTTATGATCTGAAATATCTTGACTTGAAAATAGAATAATGTTAAATATTTTCATAATAATACATTTAATATGCCTTAAAAGACCAAACAAAAGAATAAGTGAGAACTCTAAAGGTCAAAGATTTATAATGACAAAAAGAACAAGATTGAATGGAAATGATGAGGAACAAAATATTGATGAAATTCCTACAAAGAAGCATGTTGACATTGCGGTATGGGAAAATAATGAAAGTTCTTATGGATAACATGCATGACTTGGAAATACATGCAAGATCATAAACCCTTGGGATATTCAATGGGAAACTAAAACCCATCATTATTTAAGACTCCCTGAAACTAAATCTAGAGGCATTTTTCAGAGAGGATGTAGAAGATGTTTTTGACAAGGAAAACACTTGGATAGTCTATATGGAAAACACTTTTAAAGTCTTAGGATGCCCTAAGAATAATAATGTATCCTTTTCCACATATCATCTCATAGGGTCATCCACTGAAATGGTGGGAGAACTACCCTTATTCCTAGAAAGCCATTTCCCAGAGTAGGGAATCATTCAAGCCCATCTTTTTCACTCGCTTCTTGGCTTCCTCTAATTTAAAACTGGAGAAGAAATAATTCCTTTGTTAAGACCATGGAAACTTCTATGTTTCTAAATATATTAGACAACTTTTACTTTTAGAATGGCATTCTACAATATGACCATGGAAGAAAAGTTGGATCATTATGTTGAAAGGCTTACTGTTTTTTTGCAAACTCTAGTTGCCTATTCCAACCATGTTGGTTTTCAAGATACTTCGATCATTCTCAAAAGATGGAAGGGTCTTTGGAGTCGTGTCAAGGAAATAAATCATCTATTCTTTCCTTCTTGGGATGCATAGATGGTATGCATGTTGGGAAATATGGCATCAAAAATGAAAAATTCACTTGCCATATTCCCCTAATATAGTAGATCACATCAACAATTATGTATTGGAAAGGAGGGTTGCATGGTTTATACGTGATCCTTGAGCAAGTTGAGCGACAATCCCTTGCAGTAATGTGCACCTTTCTTCAAGTTGCACTTGGATGGGTGTCATCATTAGCCTCCTAGTTGATCACCCCAGATGGCAGTTGACTTCGTCCTTCTATCAAGTGGCAACGGCCTCCTCGCCTCTGTAGTAGTCTACACGGACCACTAGGAACTCTTGTCATTATAGATGAATAGAAAAGAAAGTGTTATCTCTCCTAGTTGGCGTGCTAGTGTAAACTTGCTCTCCCACATTATATCTCCCTTTTTGTTCCTCCCTTTGAATGGTAGAACTTTCTTGGGTTCTCTCATTACCCCAACTATGAGAAGACAACAACTGTTAGAGCTTGTTTTTTATCTAGAAGGCCCCCAATACCCCTCTATTAATAATAGGGTCAGGTTCAGGGCTTCCAGTCTGAGCGGGAGTTGAAGAGATGAAATTTCTCGAATTTTCTGAAACTTGTGAAGATTGAAACGGTCGGTTCACTAGTAAACTGGTAGGTTCACACATGAGACTATCGGTTCAACACTTGAATTGGTCATTTACCTAAGTTTCCTATTCACGATTATATTCGCAATTAATATTCAATTAGTGCACAACATGACGTCAGCATCAATCCTTGATTTAATAAAATTGATAAACCAAATGGTCAGTTCACAACCTAAACCAGTCCGTTCACATATCTGAATTGATCGATTCACTTGTTGAACCAGTTGTCACATGGATCTAATTGCCAATGTTGGTTAAATTGACCTGACACTTGAATCGATCAGTTTAACACTTTTGAACTGCTCTATTCACAATCCATTCCGTCAACTTCCATTTGTAGTTGTTAAAATTTAATACCTAACACTTTAGTAATAAAGTTTAAATTACATTCATGAATAAACTCCTATTCCAAGTGTATCATGTGTGTGTGACCCTATAAGTTCCAAGTTACATCGGTAGTGAATGTCCATAAGTAAATTATGACATCACAAGCAATGAATGGTATCTAGAAATACATCATTTCTATACAAATAATATGAAATTTGGAGAACAACTTCAACCTACAATCTATGATTGGTGTGGTAATGATTGTATAGTTCCTTTTTTTTTATATTTATATTTTATAAAAGGCATGGAATCATCATCTACTCCAACATTCAATCCATATTCCTTGAACTAGACTAGACTTCCTAAGATATATGTAGGCTCAATATCACATATTGACTCACATGAGCATGGCCATGCATTTCTCAGTCTTGCTTATCAAGTGGCTAGGATAGAAAACTCCTATAAGAGGCATAAATCCCATCTACATCACTCATAATCATCCCCATGTGTCACAATGCACCCGAGAACCACCTTTCTGGAAAGTCTTATTCAAGGTCTTAATTCATGATGTCAAAGTACATCAAACGACTTGTGATGGGTGTAGTGACTTCATGTCTAAGAAATACAATGATCACCATCACTATGAGAAATGATTCTGACTACCAATCATGGTTTCCATGCATCACCCACAAGGTGGATCTATCTGATACACTATTCTCTAACCAGTATCTATGTGTTTGGTTTGATATCAAATATCATGACTAATGGATTCTGTCATCAGTCAACACACACTCTAGTCTTATGTGTTATTGTTGTGTATTAGTCTTCCACAATAACAACTGACAGGGGACATAATAAGAATGCATATACTCTTAACATATGTATGATCTCATTGTTCAAATCCTCAACCCAAAGACATACATTTTTTAGTAATATCATTATTTAGACATTTATTATGCTACACCATTATCTCATAATTTAATAAAACAAAATAAATTTGAAGATTGTCTTTATTGTTAATCATATCATTTACAACATAAGACATTATAATAATCATATGATTGGTTCTCTGGGCATACATACCAATGGAATCCCACTTGCACTTAGAGCAAATCACTCACGAACTTAATCCCAAGTGATATAACATGACCTTCATGCTTCTTATATGAAAGTGGTTTTGTCAAGGGGTCAACCACATTTCTTTTAGTTGGTACTCTACAAATATTCACATCTCCTCATTGTATGATCTCTCATATGACATGGAACCACTGTTTTATATGCTTTGAATGTTGATGCAATCTTGATTCCTTAGCAAGTTCAATAGATCCATTGTTGTCACAATATATCTAAATTGCATTGTTGATGCTTGGAAACACCCCAACTTCTGAGATGAACTTCTTGATCCAAACAAACTTCTTTGCTACATTTGATGCAACAATATAATTGGCCTCTATTGTAAAATCCAAAATTGTCTCTTTCTTGGAAGTCTTACAACTTACAACTCCATTGTTCAGGTAAAACATAAATACACACTACAATTTGTAGTCATCTTTATTATTTTGGAAGCTTGCAATGGTGTAACTCTCCACCACGAACTCTTCCTCTCCTCCGTAGACAAGGAACTAATTCTTAGTTCTTCTCAAGTACTTAAGGATGTTCTTCAAGGAATTCTAGTGAGCTTCACCATGAATTGACTAATATCTAGTCATCATGGTCAAGGCATATGAGACATCTAGAGGAGTACATAACATTGCGTACATGATAGATCTGATTGTAGATGCATATGGAATCTTATTCATGTGCTCCCTTTCTTCACAAGAATTGAGACATTGAGCTCTTGATATAGTAAGTCCATGAGACATGGGCATGTTTCCTCTATTTGAGTTCTCCATGTTTAACCTCTCTAACACTTTGTCAATGTATGTGCTCTGACTAAGTCCAAGAAGCCTTCTAGATCTATCTCGATAGATCTTGATTCCTAAGATATAGGATGATTTGCCCAATTCCTTCATAGAGAATGTATTTCCTAGCCAGGTCTTTAGCATCTGTAAAGTAGGGATTTCATTCCCTATCAATAGTGTGTCATCAACATACAATATGAGGAATACAATAATGCTCCCACTTGTCTTCTTGTAAACACAAGGTTCATCTTCATTTTGACTAAAGCCAAACATTTTGACTATTTCGTCAAATCAAATATTCCAGCTCTAAAATACTTTCTTCAATCCATATATTAATTTTGTAGATTATACACTATATTTGCATCCTTTATATTTATAGAACCCTCAGGTTGTGTCATGTACACATCCTCAAGAAAATTCCCATTAAGGAATGTGGTTTTAACATCCATCTACCAAATCTCGTAGTCATGATAATCTGCAATAGCAAGAATGATCATGATGGACTTAACAATGCTAACTGGAGGAAAGGTTAATCATAGTCAATACCTTGAACATTTTTGAAACCCTTTGCAACCAATCAACCTTTGTAAGTTTGTACATTACCATCCATGCCAGTATTCTTCTTGAAGACCCACTTGCTCCCTATGTGTTTTACCCCTTTAGGGGGATCCTTTAAGGTCCATAACTTGTTGGTATACATGGATTCCATCTCAGATCTCATGACCTGAAGACATTTCTCAAACATTGGACCCTTAATAGTGTCTAGGTAGATTGTTATCTTATCATCAATGACCGACTCAATTCCTTCTAGAATCAGTAGATAACCAAATATATTTGGCTCAAGGCATGTACTATTAGAACTACGAGGTTCCTGTGTCACAATAGGTTTGATATTCCACAATGTTTGTCACTCTTTATGCTCCTCTTGTACCTCTATAGGTTAAACTCTTTCTTGTTGGTCTCGAACTTCGTCAAGTTCTACTTTCCTCCCACTGATTCGTTTGGAAATGAAATACTATTCTAGGAATACAACATCCCTGGTAACAAACACTTTGTTGTCATATGGAGTTTAAAATTAATATCCTTTGGTTTCCCTTAGGATATCCAACAAAATAACATTTATTTGATTTAGGTCCAAGCTTAGAGAAATAATTGGAAAAAAAGCAAGAGTAAAATATCCTAACAATAATTATCCACCATCTCCCATAAGAGAATGAAGTTTTACTTTTAGATAAATTTAGTGAGTAGAAACCACATTCTCTTTTAAGAAAAACAATTTAGAATTTTAATTAAGATTATTTGATTTTTGAACTTTTTTATAACTTCAAATATATTGCTTACTTTTTAGAAAAATAATTAGATATAATAGAGTTTGGTAAAGATAATCATTTCATGATCTAGCCCCTTGCAGATTTCGTAGTTGAATGATGAAGAAATTACAAAACTATAAGAAATTATAAAAACTAGAGATATTATGAAAATAAACAAATTTTTTCAATAAAAGAGAAATTTCTTATAATAAAAAACTTTTCAAGGGTTAGGAATGTTTTTGTTAAAATTAAACTCTCTCTCTCCACTTCACAATTAAAAGTTTGATTGTCCTCAAACAAAAAGGAATGACCAAAATGATAGTGAGATATTTGTGTATCAGAATTATCATCTTGATGTGGGGGGTGTTGGGGTAGTCTCTGAGGTACTATGTGAATATATATATATATCTATCTATATCTATCTATCTATTTATCTATCTATATATATATATATATATGTATGTATATATATAGATATATATAGGGAAACAATCCAGTGAGAAACAAATCTTGGTGAGAGAATGAGAGGCATTTCAATAACTCTCCACATAGATCAATTTTTCATAATCCAACCATATAGATTACAAGTATACCTTAATGTTTACCATCCTATAAAATTGTATCACCATCTAATTTGTAAATCATTCACAACAACAAAAATACTTTTTGACGCTCTATATTGAATTTCAAACTGACCGTTGGATGTATAAAGTGTATATTGTACATATGGACATGTAAACAATGGCTGATTGTAATGATTTTTTGTAAGAAGGTAAATGAAATGATTTATTTTTCCATCTATATGGTTGGATTTAAAAAAAAAGTTACAAATTTGTAGTTATTCAAATGCCTCTCATGCTCTCACTGTAGGATGTTTCTCAGTGGATCTCTACCTATATATATATATATATATATATATATATATATATATATATATATATATATATATATATATATATATATATATATATATATATATATATATATATATATATATATATATATATATATATATATATATATATATGATGTTTGGAAGTGTGTACTAGCCGGTACATGTAACTTATGTGTACCGATCGTTAAAATAGGACATGTGGAGTATGTTCATAAAATTCAACCATATGGTTTGATTCAACACTATGTGGATTACATGTTCTTAAAAAATCATAACCATATCTCATATAGACCATGAGATATAGCAATATGACATTCAATGGTTTCTGCAATTTCTGCAACTTACCGTTGATTATAAAATACATTTCTTCTTTCATTGGATGATCTATGAATATCAGATTGTGGTGATTTTTTGTACACATCTTATCTAAGTGGTATAATTTATGTATGTAAGGTTGTATTATTCAATATAATTGTACAATCATCACAAATGAAGGTAGGTACATGTTAGCTACATGTACTTGGGTACACAATTCTTTTAACATATATATATATATATATATATATATATATATATATATATATATATATATATATATATATATATATATATTATATTTATATATATATATATATATTTATATTTATATATATATAGATATATATATATATAGCTATATATATATTGATAACTATATATATAGATATATATATAGATATATATGTATATATGTATACATATATATGTATGTATATATATATACATATACATATATATACATATATATACATATATATACATATATATACATATATATAAGAGCTACCAGTGTTGAGTCCCCAAGAAAGGTTCTCAATATTTTTATTGTGATTCAATGAATTTGAATATCCTTTAGTTGAAACTTGGATAAGAAGTCTCCTGGTTTCTAAAGTGTGAAAATTCTACTTGTCATCAAGGGTAGGAATGTTTCCAGAGGTGTTTTGTGCCCTCAAGGTGTTGATAATGCTCTCGGTGGCAAATTTTATCACACAATGTATAAATGGGTCATCTACACCTCAGTAGAGGAAGAACGGGTTTCAAAATGTGTGAAAATATGGACAATGGAATCATTACGAATGAGATTTTGACTGCACATGATTTTAATCATAAAAGGAATAAAAATAAAGATTAAGAGAAAATATCAATTAAATAATCTTTATTAAGGATAACTTGCACATGAGGATAATGCCTTTTTCCTTTTGAGTTTGAAACTCGAATTTGGTACACGAGTAGATAAAATCAAATAAAACATTACTAAGAAGAAAGTTTGAGATATAAGAAAGGTATGTTTGAATCACATTGATGGTGTTTCGAATCTACATGGTTATAATGGCAAGAAGAGGATACTTTTAGAAATTGGCAATAAAGTGTCATGAACTAATGAGTATATGTGGTGGCTTTTTTGTTTCCAAATAAGGAAGTATATCCTTAGGACCAATGGATTAAAAGCCAAGCACAAAGGGAATATAAGTGATAATTTTCGAATTTACCATTATATAAATACTCTAATATGAGATTCCTTGATATCCAAGGAATGTGGATTAACAAGGAAGTAATCAAAAGTATAATTATACCCTAATAAGGAAAGTATGTTTGATATAGATGGAGGGACTTGTTTCCTCGTCTGTAAGCATGCTAGGACATTTCTACCTATCCCTATAAAAGGATTGGACCCATAGCCTCGAGTCCAAGAGGATCTCAGGCATCTCACATCTTACTCAATCTTGTATACGTTCTGACCCTAACAACGGGGAGTAGTGTGACCCCTGGAGCGATGAAGGGATGTGGGAGGAAGTATGATGGAATCACAATGCTCCCACATCGTTGGAGAGAAGCTCGACCACCATCTCCTTGATCTAGCACCTCTGCGACGCCAGCAAGATGGTTGCAGGCTGTCCGCATTTGCAGACCTGACAGGCGTGAATCCTAGCCACCGTAGCCGTAACCTAAAGGCCTTGTTGTGCATGGAGGAGTGTGGCAGAGGCAAATATATGGACCGCCTGTAGTTGTTGTCAGGTCCTGGGGAGGGGCGGCAGTGTCGCGCCTGACCCCTGCCGCAATGGCAGCAGAGGGTTCCGCAAGGTAGAGGATGACTAGGAGCATCTGGATGAAACTGCCCCTCCAAGATATGAAGAACTGAGTCATCACACGGGGGCATATTTGTCTTTTGGTTATGTTTTAAGTTGGCTTGGTTGCGCAGAAGACAATGCATGCGATGGATGACATGTCAACCTCTCATTGGTCCAAGTAATTAAATCTTGCAAAATTCATAGTTAATTAATGGTAGCTCAGATTGATACATGTAATATATGAATCTTGCTTACAACAACATGAGGAATCCAATAAAAATAGAATTAAACTCTTTTTCTGCTTCTAATTTGAAAAGTACATAAATTTGATAAGTTTACTTCTTTAAATAGATCAAAGCCCTAGATCTTTATTATGGATGTATTTAATAGACTTAGTTGATGCTAGTACTCAAAGTCTGACTTAATTTCATAAATATAATGAAACATGTCTAATTAGAGATAATTGTTCATAACTGGTGTAATTAGGGTTTACTAACCTAAGAAGATGTGAAAAATGGTAATTAGGGTTCATTTGTGAATTTGACTATAATCATTGATGAAATCAAGGAGTTATATTTGACTTAATTGGAATTCAATCATGCATATGATGTTGAAATTAGGGTTTGTGGGTCAAAACTGCATTAAAAGTGATAATTGGATGGTGGAAGCTAAAACCCTAATAAAACCCTAAAAGGTGGACTAGAAACCCCAATGTGGGACCCGAGTAAATCTTGAGGATGTTTAATGACATGTGGGTGTTATGCATTAATTTCAATAACACTGATCGATTGCTTTATTGATTATTCTTGATTATTTTTTCTTGGACATCAAGTTGCTCAGGATCATGTATGTGGTTATTTTTTAATAATCAATTTAGTTTCACGGTGTTTCTCGAACATTTTATCAATTGGATGCAACCTAAACTATTGGATGTTTAATTCTTCGATCCTATAAAGTCCCTATGATTATCACAATTAAGTATACATATGTGTGTTCTCGAACCTACATGCCACCCTGATGTATGTTGCATGACCAATTCCTAAAGGGAAGGTCTAATCGATCAAGCCCCAGAGGGAAGACCATTGGGCACATTGGGAGGTGACCCCAGGCACCAAGCTTAGGATGGAGAAGGTGGCCTTATGTCCCTTGCAAGGACAAAACCCTAAGAGAGGGTAATCTAGGGTTTAGGGAAAAAATGGTTGGGAATGTCACATTGAAAATGTAATTTGGATTGTTAACAATTTGTTTGTGATAAATTGGTTGTTAGAAACTACTTGTGAAATTGTGATTGTCCCCCGCATGCCCGTATAGTAATATACTGACTGACATTTTGTTTGTCAGCATTTTAGGTACAATTCTGAAAATGGACAAATAGTAAATCAGAATTTGTGAAGACACAGTTAAATATTCAAGGAGGATTAGTTAGATAGACTTTTTCTTTGGATAGTAGTCTAGAATCTGAATTTTATAAGGTATGCAAATGGTTATATTTTATTCCAGCTTTCCAGTTTAGTATTAGTAGAATTTGATAATTATTTTTGATTAAATGCCAAATCATGGATCCTGAAATATTGGGATAGCATCTCTGACCTCTTGGTCTCCCTAGATTGGGGGTTACTGGGAGGCGTGGTCATTACATTTGGTATCAGAGCCATGGTTTCTCACTTAATCCTTAATAATTATTAAATTTATAAACTCTATAGAACCGAGGGAGTTATTAGAGAATTTTTTGATGACAGAGGTGTCTAGAAAAGGATCACGGTCCGGGGGTTGGCAATATTTTCCTCTACCCCGCTAGTCGGTCACGAGGACTCCCGAATGTAGTGTGACTGCCTGGCCAATGTCTGAGGTTCTGACTCGAAATAAGATACCTCTAGGAATCTCTCATCTATTTCATCCCTACTCAACCCTAATTCAAGTAAGGTTCTAAGGTTTAGGGTTTTCTCTCTCTTCCCACCCTCTTGGGGTCTAGGTAAGTACGATAAGTATTAAGGAATCCTCCACCACATAATGTAACAACATGTAAACAAGATGCCATGGACATAAGCTTTAATAGTTTAAGCTAAATTAGAGATTAGTTATAGGCTTAAGGTTGCATGGTGTGTGTTTTCGTGCCCTCAGGAGAGATCTGAAGATTGACCTTCTTATCAGGAGGTTGAGGAGAGAGTCAGCCTTAGAGGCAGAGGCCTCCAGGAAGAGGTAGAGACATGATGCATCCTCTGTGGACAATGCTAACCATAACCCTAAGTGGTTGTTAGAAAGAGGGATGAAAAGATGAGTTGGATATCACAGTTGACCATGCATGTATGTACGTGGGTTGACATGCGTATTGGTTTTGAGTATCCGTGAGAAGCATGATCTATGTGATGTTGGTTGACCTAGTGCCTTTTGGTGACCCAACCTTGGAAGGGTCGTGCCGGTTAGGGTGAAGGATATCTCCTTCATTGAAGAGGATAGTGGTAACTATATGGAAACCCTTATAGGCATATATGAGCATAGAAGAGCATGCACCTATGAAGGAGAGAACGTCAGCAGTGTTGGCAGTAGGATGAGATTTAGGTCAGAAGGGTTATGTTTGACAGGTTAGGAATGAACATGCACAACTTTGGATAATCTTAATTGAACACAGGTTTAGATCATATGATTCACCCATGTAGGTCTATGCGTGTATCCTTAAGAGCTTGGTCCACCTTCTTAGAGAGAGAACCTCCAGTGGTAAGGTCGGTTTTAGGGATAGCTCTAGAGAGAGAAAGACCCAAGAAAGAAGGTTGGAAGCTTAGACTCTGAAACTTGAGGAATCATGGGATGTTGGGTATGCTATGGCCTAGATGGACGAACCTAAGTAGATATATATGGTTTCATCATGCATGATCTTTGGATGCCTATTGTATCTTGGTTTCCTTAGAGGAACCAAACCCTATAAAGAGGAAGAGGATTCTGGAGTCGATGTATAGATGTTATAGGTACTTATCTTTTAGGTAGAACAAGAAAGTTCCTTAGACCGAGGAGGTATGGTGATGAGTTGTGAGGCCTCACACCCAATTGGTTGTTCTTGTGTAGGGCTTTGAGGTGTTGTTCACATGAAAGAATGGTGGGAAGTATATTACCTACCTTGTGCATGTTTGGTTCGAGGATGGAAAACTGATGCATAAGAAGTGAACCTAGGGTTCCTAGACCTAAGACGGGAAGTAGTAGTACTTGGTGCACATGATGCTCCCAAAGATACTTGAGTTCTTACAGATTCAAGTGTGGAACCCCTCCTATATAGAGCTAAAGGAAACCCCCTTGGACTAAGGTATTTGTTTGTTGAACCCCTCACACATAGGTTGGTGACACATGCATGTATGATATGTCTAATGTTGAGGAGTAAGGAACAAGTATGATATACCCAGGAACCCAGAGGGGCTTAGTGGGATGTCTTCTTGATAGCTATGTGGCTTAGTATTTTGATAGGGATAATCTTGACCATGATGATGTAAACCCTAGGCATAGGGACGTTTGTGACCTTTATTGCTATCAAGATATAGTTATCTCCCATCATGGGGAGGGGCCCTTCTATAGGGTGAGTGTCAGCTTTTGTTTAGGTTCAAGGAACCTAAAGAGGTCTCTCTTATAAGAGTTTGATGATCTAAGAGGAGAGAACATAGTGTAAGCATGAATCTATATACCCATGTGTGACCATCTCTATGGGACATGAAGATAGGTTTTCATGGAGGTAACCTATATGGGGCCATACCAAAGAAGGTAGGTCGCCATGATCCCTATGAAAGGATGTAAGTTTGACCATGTATGCCCATAGAGATGATGGAGTTTTGAGTAAGGGTTCAGGTTTGAGATGTACCATGATAGAATCCTAAGTTTATGCTAAGGTCATGTGGGGATAAGACCGATGGGAGTAGACGTTGCCTAATTCCCTAGTTGCATAAGACCATAGGGTCGAGAGGTAACAATTATCGTTGTCTGAGGACCATTGGTTAGGAGATTGATCACCTTCATGAGCTCATGGGACCCAAAGGGCAAACGAGGTGGGCACTCCCTAGATGCATAAGGAAGAGGGATGACCCCAAATGTACCGACACCCTATAGACCTAGAGGAGATGATTAAGGATTGAGTGATGACCCAAGTGTGTTTGGGAACATTTTCCATAGAAATAAACCTAAAATTGAGATGTTGATGATGTGGAGTCATGTGATGCACATTTTAACTTAGATTGGAAAGTGTATTGGTGATGTGTGATGCGCCATCTCTACTCTTGGAACGTGATGAACTCTATATTTGGACTGCAGCCAAATGCTTATTTCCTCTCATTATGGGGGAGAGAGATAGAGAAATACGTATGTCATACACTAAGCATAAGGATGTTGAGAGTTGAGACATTGCTATGATGTCTAAGGATAGAGAAAGTGTCATACCTTTTTGGAAAGTATATGGAGTAGATGGTTTACAAACACGTAGAGAACTAAGGTAGCCATCATGAGGACATTCTTATCAAGAGCAATATGGAATATATGAGTTATATAAGTTTGAGGTTGATAACCAAGATGATGAGCCTGAAGTTTTCTTGTCTCAATTAGACCTACATATTAGATGAGGATGATAATTGGAGTATATGAAGGTTTACGTCTTCACCCTTACCTAGCACATAAGGATGTAAGGTGGTAATGGATGCTCTTTGTTGAGATGCAGCTGTCTAGTTTAGCCAGTAGAAAGGCTAGAAGAGGTGGTTGAACCATAAGTTTGTGAGACAAGTATGGTTAACACCCAGATACAATCAGACCCATTGGTCAAGTGGAGGTTTCTTGGTTAGCCATCCTAGGGCTTGATGCGATAAAAGGATGGTTGAAGAACCTTAGATACACCTCTCAGGAAAGGAAAGTGATGGAACACATGAATAGAGTGTTCTAGGGTTTTAGAGGAGTCAACCTTGAGGAACCATGACATGTAGGAGCTTGTGATAATAAGTACACCCTGCATTGTGGTACTACTAAGGTGATTAAAGTTTGCAATAGTGCTTTGAATACCTAAGATAAAGGAGTAGATAGAGTTGCATGTGGCTTGTCGCCATGCATGCCAGTGGGTGAAGGCTGAACACCAGTAACCCAGTTATTTGCTATGGACAATGAAGAGTCCCTGATAGGGAATGGGAGTACATTACCGTAGACATTATGGATGGTCTCCTATGGACCAAGAGAGGTCATGATGCAATATGGGTTCTGGTAGATCAACTTACCAAGTTGGCCTAATCCCTTTCCTAAGAAAGAGTGTTGTCAATGTGACAAATCTGGTTGAACTATATATATATATATATATATATATATATATATATATATATATATATATATATATATATATATGGTTGTTAATTGGCTGCCCACGCGGGTAACATTCTTTGGCTACCCGTGTCTCAAAACACGATGGCATTAGTTGTAAATAGTTCCCCTATTACTAAATCCCGTGAATTCCAATTTGTGCGGCGCTCTACGGTGGAATTCTTAGCAGGACGCTCTCTGCTCCCCGCTCTGGCGATAGCCCGACGATCTACGGCAAGCTCGCGAGCATCTAGCTGGCTTGGGGGAGAGGGCCGACAGCTTGTGGTCACTACTCCCCTTCTCCCCCCAGGCCCCTCTCACCTCTCCCTCCTCCTTCTCCCTTGTGGTGTGGTCGTCTCCGACTGGCGTGCCTCTATGCGGTTCCTTATACGGCGAGGCACTGAGATTGGGTGTGCGGCGTCAAGGCATAGAGGAGCTCCGCTCCTTAAGTGGTCGTCGGGTCTGCCCTGTGGGGTGGCTGTGTGGCAGTTTGGGTGCGGGTTCATGTATTGTGTTCACGAGGAACTGGCTAGCAGCAATCCTGAGCCTAACTGGGTGGATGGTGGCACTGGTCTTCTTGGTCCAGTTGCGGACGGCGGCATTGTTCCCATACATCTTGTTGGTGTGGAAGCAAGTTGGCAGGGAAGTGAGCCAGAGCGATGGATTCAGGGACTAGCGCCGCCGCTTTCAGACTGAGACCACTAATCTGTAAAGTGGAGGTCGAGCACTAGTCGTACGTGATGGAGAAAACTGAGGTGATTTAGTTCAATATTAGGGAGAGGAAGCTCCATATGGATCGTAGAGTAGAAATCGACCATGGAGGCGGTAGCAGGATGTCGACTTGGACCTGTCTCACAGTGACAGGAATAATGATAGCAGCCACTTCGACAGTGGCGGCAGCAGTAAGGGAAAGGGTGGAAAGTAGCAACAAGGCTCATCGAGATCATCCAGGAACATATACGACGACAGCTGCTACCCGCTGGGCGCTGACGACGTGGACCACGGGTGTGGTCGCAAGAGGCAGAGACAACAATGCAGGGGGCAACATTAACATCAGCTTCTCTGGTGTCCCTTTTTGGATGGATTTGGTGGTCGTGTGTGACTGTGTTTGGGTGCGGCTGATGGTATTCAGTACCAACTACCTGGACAAGCTAGACTGGAATAATATACTTGAGTAATGTTGGCGTAATAAAAAATTCTGTCAGTTGGTATTGATATTTAATCTGCCCCATAGTTGCTTGCTCTATTGGCACTGAGAGTAATGAAGTTCCATTCAAATAGTAGTAATACTACACTAGACGAGTAACAGTTGATGAGATAGGAAAATAAAAGAGTAGTAATTCTTCTCTCCCTATGAACCCCTCACCTTTCTTTTGTAACATTCAAGTTTTATTTATTATTTCTTATTACATGGAGTGCTTCTCTCCCTATGACACTTGGTTATTACAATATGACTATCCATATTACAAAATGGTCACCTACATTATGGTTGGCTCTTGCCTATTACTATGTGACTGTCCATATTAGAGATGACACTTGCTTATTACAATATGACTATACATGTTATAATGTGATTGTCCATATTACGTATGACACTTACTTATTACAATATGACTATCCATATTACAAACTATCTCCTATATTATGGTTGGCTCTTTCCTATTATAATGTGACTATCCATATGACATATGACACTTTCTTATTACAATATGATTATTCATATTACAAAACTGTCACCTGCATTACAGTTGTCTCTTACCTATTACAATGTGACTGTCCATATTACAGATGACACTTTCTTATTACAATATGACTATCCATATTACAATCTGTCACCTACATTACTGTTGGTTCTTGTCTAGTACAATGTGACTATCCATATTACAGATGACACTTGCTTATTACGATATGAGTATCCATATTACAAAAATGTCACCTACAATACGGTTGGCTCTTGTCTATTACAATGTGACTGTATATATTACATATGATACTTGCTTATTACAATATGAGTATCCATATTACAAACCGGTCACCTACATTACGGTTGGCTCTTACCTATTACAATGTGACTATCCATATTACATATGATACTTGCTTATTACAATATGACTATCCACTTGCTTATTACTAAAAAAAGATAGTATAAAGATATTTAAAGCATTCAAGAATATAAGCATTCAAAAATGTATTCGAATCATTCAAGATCAGTTGTACATTCAGTCTTTTTACAGCTGTACATTCAGCCAAAAGAAAAGAGGATTATTACATGTTAATTTGTCTCCATTATGAAGCAGCACCGCTGATTGAGCACTACTGATTGAGCCAGTTGCTATAGGCTATATTGTTCCCGTCACGAACCTGCTGTAAAATTGGACGAGTAAAGCTGATGTCATTACTTATATGGTATGGCGCCATCCATTTTGTAGCTCAATTTTCGGTGGCCCAAGTATTGTTGGTCAGCTGAGAACGCTGATTACACTTCATCTCTCATGGCTTCCATCACATCGCTCATGGATGGCCTCATACTGGGCTGCTCACGGAGACAATCCAGAGCCAAACTGGCCATAGCCATAGCCTCTGCCGGGTCATACTCGCTGACGCCAAGCCGCTTGTCTACCAGCTCCCGCAAAAACTCGTAGTTACCTCTAGCTCCGGTGGCTGTTTCGGGTTCATGTACTTGTTTTAGGACTGGGAGCGCAATCACAGTGAGCATCCTCTCCATCTTGGGGCAGAACGCCTCTGTGTCAGTCACAAGCTCCGATACCACCACGCCGAAGCTGTACACGTCGTTAGAAATAGCATAACATGAAAAATGAAGGTCAAAACTGAGCTTTGTCGTTGTCGTTTCCCTATCTCTCTTCGGTCTCTTGAGCTATACAATTGGCATCCGACGGGGATGGCTGGAGGATTGAAACCATGTGCCAGACCGAATCACACGAGTGAGGGTGGAGATGGAAAACCCCCGCTGTAATCCACTTTTATTATCCACCACACACCTCAGCGCTGGAGTCATTGGTGTTGTTTTGTCGAACAGCTTGTCAGCGTCGCCGCCAGATGAAGGGACGGAGGCTCCTAAAATCCGCGCCCTCTCTCCCACTGCCACGGACGGCGGGTTCCAAAATGAACCGCCACAGTATTACAGTCGGAATGGCTTCTCTGTTGCTCCTCCTCCTCCTTGTCCTCGTCAGTTCCATGGGTGCCTCCGCCTCATTCTCCTGCAAGGTGTGGCTCGATACTCAGGTGATGGACAAGAAAGGATAATAATAGCGAACAGCGAGAATGATGGCCGCTAGTGAGGCTCTCTTCTGAGATCCTCAAATTTGAGGCGTTGCCGTGTAAAGTTGAGGTCCCAACGAAGTTAATCTTTAAGTTTGGATGAAACAAACTCAAAGATGAATAGGAGGTATTCGGGTGACGGACTAGGAACAAAATAGATAGTTGAATCCTTTGAGTTTGGACAAAATAAAAAGTCAATGATCCCCGTTGCTGTGAACAGGGTGATCGAGAAAATAGAGTTTTGGTCATCGGGTATAAGAAGAAGTAAAACAAAAACAACAACTTTTCAAACAAGGTGGCGACTACAGCCGCAGCGACGGCGACTTGGGGAAAGCAACACATGTTACAGGCAAAGAAAAGATCACGATCCTACGAGCAAGACTTAAGCAAGGGAATGAAAATAAACAGAAGAACAAACAGATGAAAGGGTGTTGCGTGGGTGGGGAGAATCATACCTACCGATGCATCAGTCTTGAACTTCGCCGGCTGCCCTGCTGCCAGTGATGCGGCTGCGGCGATGAAAGCAAGCCCGAACATCAGTGCATGTGCATCCACTGGAGCTGGGCGCCGTAGTAGTCTCGGCGGCCCCACCGACATGATGGTATGTCGTATGCATCTCATCTCCTTGACTCGTCCAATTTAGTTGACCATCCGGGCTGCGTGGGTCGAGGTGCGGCGGACTGGTGTGGAGGACAAGTGAGGTAGCTCTTGCTCATCGGCACTGCAGCCGCATGCCGCACCAGCGATCACTTACAAGGATGTAGTTTCCGACGGAAAGCAACCGGAAGATTGGGTCATGAATGCTGTAGCGGGCAAGGCAGCGTCGAGGACGAAGAAGACAAGAGTATTCTGACTATTTACAAATATGCCACCGTGCATCCAGCGGACGGGTAGTAAACGCTACAGTACCCGCGCAGGTATTAAAAACTATCTCTCTCTCTCTCTCTATATATATATATATATATATACAAATACATATGTATATATATGTATATATATATATATACATGAGAGAGATATAGTTCAACTATGTGATTAGAGTTCAATATCTGGAGCATGACCTCAAGTTCACTTCTCTATGGTGGAAGTAGGAACATGAAGAACTCGATACAAGTTTAAAGTTAGCACAACTTATCACCCCTAACTGCTAGTTAGTATGATCCAAACTAGAGGGTCTGATGAGAGTGTGTGTGCTCGTTTAGGGTGATACATGGGGGGCAATTCCTGTCCTATGAAATTTTGTGACGATAACCACCATAGCTAGTATCGGGACAAAAGAAGATTTATAAGGGGGGTCATGTCGGTCACCACTCTATTTGGATGATGCCAGTGAGAGGACCTTGTGATGGTCAGAGAGACCACAATATGTGAAGATGAATTCAGTTTGATCGTGCGATGGCTAAGAAAGTCCAGGGGTGACATGAGTCGTGAGTTGATGTGAAGCAGACTGACATGCATCCCTGTTGGAGAATATGTGTTATGAAACATTGACCCCTCTGAGTTATAGCTAAAGCTAAGTCCCCGATACATGGGTCCATTTGAGATGGATTGGTGGAGACTCTTATGTTTAGACTTACCCCTTATGATAATGTAATGTATGATGTGTTCCATGAGTCTGATCTAGAGCACTATGTGATGTACCCAAACCATGAGCTGAGACATGAACCTATTGCGCTTCTTGGGAGGCTGAAAGATTCTGAGTCACCTACAAGGGTACGAGATACCAAGGTGAGAGAGAACTCAAATGTGAGAATATAAGATGATAAAGGTTCTTTAGAAGTACCATGGAGAGGATGAAGCCACATGGGAGCTGATGATGGACATAAGAAAGTCTTATCCTGATTGTTGGTATGATTGGTGGAATTTTGAGGGCAAAATTCTTATAAGAGGGGAAGGATGTTACAACCCCAATTTTGGGCTTATATGATTTGAAATACAATTTCTTCGATAAATGTATCATTTTGTAATTTGTATGATATAAGTTAATTGAGTAGTTTCTTTTGAGAAATAGCCTTGTGTATTTGATTTCGTGGGCCTTGTTGGCTATTGGGCCCAATAACAAGAAAAGGAAATAAAAAGGAAAAGAAATCAATTAATAAAAGAATAATTGAGATAATGATGAAAATATAAGAAATGTGGGAAATATGGACAATGGAATCATTCTGAATGAGATTTCGAATCCACATGATTTAAATGGTAAAAGGAATCAAAATAAAGATTAAGGAAGAGAAAATATCAATTAAATATGCTTTATTAAGGATAACTTGCACATGAGGATAATGCCTTTTTCCTTTTGAGTTTGGAACTTGAATTTAGTACACGAGTAGATAAAATCAAATAAAACATTACTAATAAGAAAATTTGAGATATAAGAAAGGTACATTTGAATCAGATTGATGGCATTTTGAATCTACATGGTTATAATGGCAAGAAGAGGATAATTTTAGAAATTGGCAATAAAGTGTAATGAACTAATGAGTATATGTGGTGGCTTTTGTGTTTCCAAACAAGGAAGTATATCCTCGTGACCAATGGATTAAAAGTCAAGCACAAAGGGATTATAAGTGATTATTTTCGGATTTGCCATTATATAAATACTCTAATATGAGATTCCTTGATATCCAAGGAATGTGGATTAACAAGGAAGTAATCAAAAGTATAATTACACCCTAATAAGGAAAGTATGTTTGCTATAGACAAAGGGACTTGTTCCCTCATGGTTAAGCATGCTAGGACGTTTCTACCTATCCCTATAAAATAATTGGACCCATAGCCTCAAGTCCAAGAGGATCTCTGGCATCTCAAGTCTTCTTCAATCTTGTATCTGTTTTGATCCTAACAATGGGGAGTAGTGTGACCCCTGGAGTGACGAGGGGTTGTGGAAGGAAGTATGATGGAAGCACTATGCTCCCACGTCACCAAAGAGAAGCTCGGCCACCATCTCCTTGCCCTAGAACTTGTGCAATGCCAACAAGATGGTTGTAGGCCGTCCACATTTGCAGACCTAGCGGGCGTGAAGCCCAGCCACCGTAGTCGCAACCTGAAGGCCTTACTATGCATGGAGGAGCATGGGGGAGGAAAAGGGACCACCCCTGGTGGTTGTCACATCCTGGGGAGGGGCGACAGTGTCACGCCTGACCCCTACCATAACGGCAGCAGAGGGTTCCGCAAGGTAGAGGACGACCAGGAGCATCTTGCTGAAACTGCCCCTCCAAGATACGAAGAACGGATTCATCACACCGGGGCATATTTGGCTTTTGGTTATGTTTTAAGTTGGATTGGTTGCACAGAAGACAATTCATGCGATGGATGATGTGTTAGCCTCTCATTGGTTCAAGTAAGTAAATCTTATGAAATTCATAGGTAATTAATAGTAGCTCAGATTGATACATGTAATATATGAATCTTGCTCAGAAAAACACGATGAATCCAATAAAAACATAATCAGACTCTTTTTCTACTTCTAATTTGAAAAGTACATAATGTTGATGACTTTAATGCTTTAAATAGATTAAAGCCCTATATCTTGATTATGGATGTATTTAATAGACTTAGTTGATGCTAGTAATCAAAGTCTGACTTAATTTCATAAATATGATGAAAGAGATCTAATTGGAGATAATTGTTCATAATTGGTGTAATTAGGGTTTACTAACCTAAGAAGATGTGAAAAATGGTAATTAGGGTTCATTTGTGAATTTGACTATAATCATTGATTAAATCAGAGTTGTCAATTCAAAAGAGTCTGAACATGCTAATTGGCCTTAATGATCTTGATATGACCTAAAAGGATAAGGTTGGTAGTTTAATGTAAAAGAGTTATATTTGACTTAATTGGAATTCAATCATGCATATGATGTTGAAATTAGGGTTTGTGGGACAAAACTGCATTAAAAGTGATAATTGGATGGTGGAAGCTAAAACCCTAATGAAACCCTAAATGGTGGCCTAACAACCCTAATGTGGGACCCGAGTCAATCTTATGGATGTTTAATGATACGTGGGTGTTATGCATTAATTTCAGGATCACTGAACGATTGCTTGATTGATTATTCTTGATTATTTTTGCTTGGACATCAAGTTACTCAGGATCATATATGTGGTTATTTATGAATAATCATTTTAGTTTCATGACATTTCTCGAACGTTTTATCGATTAGATGCAACCTAAATTGTTGGATGTTTAATTCTGCAATCCTATAAAGTCCATATGATTATCACAATTAAGTATATATATGTGTGTTCTCGAACCTACATGCCACCCTGATGTACGTTGCATGACCAACCTTTAGAGGGAAGGTCTAATCGGTCAAGCCCCAGAGGGAAGACCATTAGGCATCTTGGGAGGTGACCCCAAGCACCAATCTTAGGATGGAGAAGGTGGACTTATGTCCCTTGCAAGGACAAAACCCTTAGAGAGGGTAATCTAGGGTTTAGGGCAAAAACAGTTGAGAATGTCACATTGAAAATGTAATTTGGATTGTTAATAACTTATTTGTGATAAATAGGTTGTTAGAAACTACTTGTGAAATTGTGATTGTCCCCCACATACCAGTATAACAATATAATGACCGACATTTTGTTTGTCGGCATTTTAGGTACAATTTTGAAAATGGACAAAAAGTAAATCGGAATTTGTGAAGACACAGTTAGTTGTTCAAGGAGGATTAGTTAGATAGACTTTTTCTATGGATAAAAGTCTTGAATACGAATATTATAATGTATGCAAAAAAATTTATTTTATTCCAGCTTTCAAGTTTGGTATTAGTAGAATTTGATAATTATTTTTAATTAAATGCCAAACCATGGATCCTAAAATATTGGGATAGCGTTTGTGACCTCTTGGTCTCCCTTGATTAGGGGTTACCAGGAGGTGTGGTTGTTACACTGACTCAAGGAATAAAGTCGAGCCATTGCTTGTTGTCATCCTCGTCCCCCACTGATTGGCCTAGAGCAACTAACCTGTGATGCATGTCCATGACCTACTCCATCTTTGTTGTACTGTTGTCTCTGGGAGCCCTATTGGCTCTGTCTCGACTTCTGGGCTACCTCATAATCTTTCATAGGGCAAAACAGTCTAGTATGCCTGATCAGTCTACACTTATAACATGTCTTTCTCTCATAACAAGGCCTAGGCAGCCCTTTCACTGACACTAATGCATCACTCTGGGCTCCTACAACCAGAAAACTATGACTCCTACCCTTACTAGGTGACCACTGCGTCAGGGCACTAGACCTCAGTTGTGCTGGTGGTGTTGTCAACTTAGGTTCCTTAAAGACACCCGATGACTATCCTTGGTACTCATGAGGACTCTTCTTGACACTTGGCTATCTCTTCTCAACCACAAACCTCTATATCCTCTAAACTGACTCCACAAATGTAGAAAAATGCTCTCTATTCTCCAAGGCAGCCACCGGCATCGACAACTCAATGTTTAATCCTTTTTTAAAATGTCAGATTCCCTCCTCATCCATAACAACCTTATGGGGACAGAACCTCGACAACTCCATATACCTTGCTTCATACTCATTGATCGGCATGGATCCCTGTCGGATCCTATCAAACTGATTGATCTTCTTGTCTAGATAGGTCCAAGGAAACTACCATCTAACAAAATCATTCCAGAATTCCTCCCAACCAATGACAACTCCAGGCCTCTTTTCCTCCTCTATGGCCCACTAAGGACCAGCATTCCCCTTCAAAAGGTATATTGCATGCTTCACCTTATCAACCTCTAGGATACTAAGGATCTTGAAGGCTTTCTCTAGATCCATCAACCAGAGGTCGGCATCTATTGGATCTACCGTCCTAGCATATTATACTGCCCCAACATGTCTAAGACGCTTGAAAGTCTTCCTAGAGACTAGGGATTCCGTATTGGAAACTAGTGCACAAGGTTGAGGTGTGAGCACCCTGTCCGCCATATACATCATGGTAGCCATGAACTACCCTTAAAGAGATTGAAAGGCATGATTCTCAAGCATGGCTTGGTCAAACTGGGGATCCTCAGGCACCATATCTTCTCATTCCTAGTTTCTTGCACTTCCACCTGGTGCAGCTACACTACTTTCAACAACATGTTCTTCATGTTCTTCAGACATCTTTAAGCTTTACTTCTTCTTCTGCACAGGCAAAAGTCACTATAAGATAGACTGGAGGACACAAAAATGGACGCAAACCCTAGTCTGAGGTCCTTGAAGACTCACAGAACCTAAAGCTCTGATACCACCAAATGTGACACCCATTGCCACACAAGGTGAGATTACTCAATAACCAAATGCGGAAACAACACTATACAAGTAGATTAACAAAAAATACTAAAGATTAAAACTAATTGCACAAGGAAACAACATCAAAAAACTTGTGAGATGAAGATCCATAAGCTGCCATCTTTATGATATTTCTCATAAAATGTCATGCTTACAACATGTTCCATAGACATACCCATCACACATTATAATTGTTTCACTTGTATATACTTGTACATGATCTACAACTATACACAACATAAGGGCACATATAAACGCATATTGATAGCATAACCACAAAACACATAGCACTACCCCAAGACCTGAGTGTACATGGATGACTCAAGGACTCTAACACCAAAAGACAAGTAGCATATCCATTTTATCATCTACTGATCTTGTTGTTGCTCCTCCTTATCTACACGATATCTACCTCCTCTTGCACAGCTACCTAAAAGATGTGCAAACCCACAGGGTGAGACCAAATGTCCCAACGAGAGATATAACTCCCAGCCAAAACTATTAGAGAACAAATTAGGTAACTAAAGAATAGAATTAAAGCTACATCTATGATAAGTAGATTCAATTATTATTGTAATTGCAATGGTAGGTGTTTTCACTTCTAGAGAGATCCATGGCTCACTAATAAGAATACTTTGCTGGATTGGTGTGATGATCAGATGGTGTTGCGGTTTAGTAAAGGTCCTAACTTCTCTACATCTTCTTGTGTTCTGAGTAATGATTGGCTTCTCATAGAGGTTAGAGGGTTTGACACCATTCATAAACTGGTTATTGTTATGGCTCCTCTTAATGACAAAGAAGATTCTATTCTGTTCAACAAGAAAAGTAGTTTCAAATTGAGAGACGGCTAGGAGATTATTATAAGGAAACCATGATCATCATGAAGGTAAAGGATCATGCAAAATGATCACCATTAACCCTAGGTCATGCATCATGAAACCACATGAAAGGATCTAATCCAAGAGAGAGGAAACCATGATTAAGGTATCCAAAATAGAACTAAAACTTTCTTCAACATCTAGGTACTCAAACATCATGCATGTGTGTAAAACCAAAGTTAAAGGTAAAGAGAGATCACCATAATACCACAATCACCAAAATCAAGTAAATGAAATTATGGTTTCAAATTCCATCTAAACCAAGAAAAATAAACACCACCAAACAAGTTATAGAAAATATCATCATCATCTATCATGTTTAGAAATGCTTTAGGTAGAGAACACAGTAGCTTGCATGTATAAAAGAGTGCAAGTAATAGAGAGGTAAATGAGTTATATAACCCACCTAAAGAACCTCAACACCAAAGATTCCAATCTCCAAGATCAAGATCTTCAAGCACAAGATCCAAGGATTGAAGCAGCCCCACCAAAAGCTCCACTCTTGGCCACAAGATCACCTCAAGAAGGAGAAGGAAAAAAGGTCAAAAACCATTCAAGAAAAGAGAACCGGAAAGCTCTAGGCCAAGCTAAAAGAGAAAGGGAGAATTAACCCTCCTCACACTTGGGTCTACCTTTTCGAAACATGGTATATGACCCTTGTGATGAGGAGTTTCTATCCCAAAATGACCACCATGGTCTAGGGTCGAGAAAAGAGAAGAAGTTGGAGGTAGGAGATCAAAAGAAACACCATCAAGGAAGATAAACACTTATCAAGGTTGAAGATGAGCTATGATCACTACAAACACCATATGCAAGAAGAGTTTGGTTACTAAGATCCAAGTTTGGATCTCCTTGCTCCACCAAGCTCCAAGACTAGCAAAAGAGAAGGAAAAACATGCAGGGCTAAAAGGGTGAAAAGCATGGAGAGATAAGGGGTTATATAGGTGGAAGATGAGAGAGAAGGTAAGGGATGACGTGTCAACACTCTAAGGTACCAAAGGGACACTTGTCCACTCAAGAGACCAACATGCAACCACCTTAGCCATACATGTAAGACATGGTGATACACTCTAGGTTGGTTCTTGACCGCCTTGGTCACCCATACGGTCGTGATCACGAGCCTCCCATGTATCACCATCCATGGTCGCGAAAAGCACCATCCATCACCACTAGGTCAAGACAAGAGATCTCCACACAACCTAGGTCGAGACATCCCACAAGAAGGCAACAATCTCAACCCAAGAACACCTTGGTCATGACCCCACCATCTAGAGGGAGTGTCTCGACCATGACACCCACCAAACCAACCCTAGATTGTGACCTAGGTCGTGACCTAGGTCGAGACAACTCACTATATATACATAGGTCGAGACACTCAACACTCATAGAAACCCTAATCACCACTAAGGGTGACACTCCTCAACCAAGGCTCAAATAAGATTCCCACTTCTTTCTCTCTTCTCTATATGATGTCAAGAAAGAGAAGGAACACTCTAGAGGTGACAAATTGTAGATCAACCCCCTACTTTGGGTAAATTGCAATTGGCACCAAAACTTGCACATAAAGCACAAACCACATCCAAACAAGCTCAAACTTGAAACTTAAGGTCTCCAAAAGCACTAAATACATATCAAAAGATTAGATCGAGGTTCTAAGCACATGATTAAGCCAAAGTAAATAGGGTTACCCCAAAATTCTAGTCAGGGGTCTTACATTTATCATTCCAATAATGAGTTACATTAGTTTGTTTATTTGTTTAGACTTTATAAAGTTCTAGTCGGGAGTCTATTCATTCCCCTCTAGACCATTTTAGCTTATACTTTTGATGAAGTTGACATTTGAATTCATGCCCATGTATGAGATAGTGTATTGCACACTCGACTCAAGATATTGATATACCCAATTTCTTTTTGGATTAAAAATAAAATTCAAGCATAATTGATTTAGGGGTTAACATGCAACCAAATTTGTATCAATTGGAAGCTTCTCCTACTCCTCTCCTAAGAAAGGGTAGAGATCATGTTTAAATATAATTTTAGTCTGGGGCTACCCTAAGTTAAAAAATTCACTTTTGAATTATACATGTATGATATGTTTATACCATCTAGAAAATTTAGCCATTATTTTTAGGAAATATTAAGCAGAGAGGCCAGTTAGATGCTAACCCATTTTATGTTCATGTTGAAAATCTCCGTTGACACTTTCCTAAAGTTGGTGGCAACCTCCTCAAACATCTAAATGATAGAGGTAATGGCTCATATTTCATAGAGATAGATGATGTTTATCCATTAGATTTTGATGATGATTTAACTAGTTTGTTTGTTGACTCAACGAAACTAATGCTAGCTCATGGATGACAAAACATTAACCGAACAACACATGAGTAATATGACCTGCATTTTCTCCTAGGAATTGTCTATTTTCTAGATGTCAAATCAATATTTTTTATTCAAGTAGTTACGAGTTGGTCTAGAATGTTGAGTGATCTCCTTGGAATTGCCTCTTCTTGTAATTACTTATGTGATCCCTATTATCACCTTGAATGTTCGTGATGCTTCCAAACAAAATAGGTGGAACCTCCTTGATGTCAACATGCTACAAAAAAAGTAGCACCATAGATAATAATAGAAGCACAAGTTCTCCAACCTAAACGTACTTCTATAGGGTGCACCCTTGACGCAAATTTACCATGCACAGAAACGCAAGTGAACGCGTCAAAGTAATATAGGCCTTTGTGAGGCCCGACTTGAACTCAGGGATACGTGAAATTGTCGGAGACTCCAACTAACTACTCACGATCAACTAAGATGATTAAATAGTTGAGAGTTGTTGTTAAAATTAAAAGAAAATAAAAAAATGAAACAAAACAAAGCAATCAATTAAATGTTTGGTTTAATCAATTCAAAAGGAGATCTTTAGGATTGCGATTTCACCGCGGGTTTTTCATTGTATTAAATTCTATATAGTCACTCAATTTTATCTCTCTATCTGGGTAGTGGCCTGAAATCAGAATTGCCCACTGTCGTGGTACAATTCACTACCTATGTCTTGGTTGGTTCCACCGTCGTAGTAACCTATATCCTAAACTAGGTGCATTAAAAATGACCTCTCGGTATCCACCATTAATCTTACACCACCTTGTTCAAGGGATTTGTCAATTAATGTAAATTCCGCCTCTTTTCAACCATTAATTCTTCTTTCAAAGAAATTAAGGGCATTATATTATTATTATGGTTATCAAGCATAACAATATATTGGAGAAAACGAAATTATACCACAGATTTAAGAGATAAGATATGAATTACTATGATAAAATCGTCATACAATGAATTCTCGGGCTACTCCCGGTCCTAAAGACAAAGGGAATTAGCCCCGCATGTTCATCTCAAAGCAAAACATGGAGTAGAAAAAGGGAAACATGGAGAAAAACGTGATTGAGTGGTGAAACCCCTGAACGGAGAAGATCCAAGCGATCCTTGGTGTGGAATACGCGTTCTCCCACCTTTTAGTGGTGGAAATCGTCTTCTTCAGCATCTGAATCGGCTGGGGTGTGCTTCTGGGCTCCGTTCTTCTCTCCACATCTTCTGGGGATGTGTGCAGTGGCTAATGATGTGATGATCCCCTCTCCGGCGCCGTCATTAGGTATATTTCCCGAATTAGGTCGCCAATTAATCACAGTCGTCCGATTAAGATCAATCTGAAACAAACTCATATCTGACGGTGTCGTTACCATCGACGCGGGTCGATGGTATCCACCTAGCGTGATATCGACTGATTTTCTTTTCTTTTGGCTTTGCGCCTGATGTCATCTCGATACCATCGATGCGAGTTGATGGTATCGACATTCATAGGCGTCGATTTTGTCCTTTTACCGTCGTTGTAGATCCACCAGTCGATAGTTTCGACATATGCGTCGATAGTATCGACGCACTTCTCACCAGCAACCTGATGGTATCTCGATACCATCGACATCCCTGTCGATAGTATCGACTTTCTTCTGGTCCTTGCGGCTGGCAACCTGTGGTCCGGTTGATGGTATCGACCACTGTCGATGGTATCGACAGTAGCAGATACTTGTTTTTCCTGAAATTAACACACGAAATCACATAAGTCCACACAAAACGTATTTTTTTGATAATTAATACTCAAAATGCTGAAATAGGGGAAATTTGACCTAAAGAAGTAGCATAGACCAAAGTGAATGAATTATGCAACATTAACCATGAAAATGACTAATAAATGCATAAAACACATATCAAACAAGCCAATAAATGTGACTCAAAATCATCGCATCAATCTCCCCTAAGCTTGAACATTGCTCGCCCTTGAGCAACTAAACCTTAGAATAGAATTGCCAGAGTCAACTAAAGAACAAAGCATCACAACAAGCATCCCATATGACTCCCGCCGGACATTCGCATACCGACCCTTGCTAACCACATAATGATAATTACCCTAAAGGTGACAGTAATCATTCATAAAAGATATCAACCTCAAAACTGATGAACACTATCACATAAGGCAGTTAACATAATAGAATTCGCCGGTCCAGACTTAGTGCATCTTGTGATCTCCTATACTATGTTGCTCGCCCTAACTACCATCTACATGGAAGTAGTTCACTTGATATTCACAAGTAAGGAGAAGTTCACGGTGGCCTACAAATTCGAGCAATGGGTGGATGGAATGGGTGGCTCATGGACGAAGTAGAAGTGTTATACAGTTTCACATGCATAAAAAAAATGCCCTAAATGATGCAAATGCACATGAAAAATGCCCTAATGCCTAAGATGGGGGTGGAATGATGCATGCACGAACATTCCGTCTCAAAACGAGATGGATATCTAATTGAGCTATATCATGTACTTACTCATCTTAAAATGCAGGTGAGATTATGTTCCTTTCTCCTTCTTATTCTAGTTGCTTGTAAATGACTTTTTTTTTTCAAATTCAGATTTTTTTTCTTCAGATTTTTTTCTCTTTTTCTTTTCAAACCCTTATATCCATAATTGACAATGAATGCTTTATTGGGCTTTTTTTTTGCATAACTCGAATATTTGCACTCTTTAGAAGGTATGGAACAATTTAATTCACCATTAAAGAACAAATGAGTTACATGATATACTCTATGCATAAAAGTTACGAATGCAACTAAATGACATGCACCTAAAGGTAATGTGCATGTAAACCTATTCTATTTTTTTTCATTTTTCATGCAAAACATATGAAAATGGTTGCAATGCAAGTCCTATCTACATGACATGCAATCAAAAAGGTTAAAACCATACTTTACTTCCAACTCTTATGGTGGATTGTGAAAAACAATGAGGTGAACAGATCACAAGACTAATTCACTGAACCTTTGAAAAAAAATATTATGTGTCCCTCCTTACTAACCTGTGTGGTACTTAAGAGGTTTTTCTCTCTTACTTCAAATTAAAGTCTCATTATCATTTGGTCAGTTTAGGCTCAAACAACCAATTTCGTCCACTTTCATGAATCATTAGGAATGTACAATTGTGATTTTCTGTTTTAAAGTTGACAAAACCAATCATTTTCTAAGTTAAGTGATCAAAGTTGAACAACACTCAAGCTTGCGAACACTCAAATTTCAAGTTTCCCTTAATTCCCATGTACATGCAACTGAGATGACACAAAATTTAAGACATCCACGATTATACTAGATAGAATGTGGATCCTACAAACAACCTAAGATTGCAAGAAACGAATGACAAGAAACAAAAGCAGTAGAACTAAAAACAGAGAAAATAAAAGATAGAGTTGTTCCAACACCCCCCCCAAGCTTGAATTCGACTATGGCCTCATAGTCAAAAATAATCTTAAAGGTTGGAACAGAGATACCGATTTACTCTTCAGGCGGAGGCGGGTACTGTGGAGCCGTAGGGTCCCAAGACAGATACTCCCCCTAGAATCTCGGATCAAATTGGGCCCTAGGTGGTGGTTGAGGATAGCCTCCAAAGTAATTCTAGCTCCAATAGTGATCGTAAAAGGGTTGTTGTTGCATCTCCATCCTATGCAACCGATCATGCATTTGTTGTTGGTTGTCGAGGAGAAGATGCTCGTTCTTGAACATTGCCCTTTGATTGTCTAGTAACTGGTTTGTAGTTTCTTGAATACCGGTGTACATCGCAGAGTGATGCTGCTGCGTCTGCTATACCTCATGCAACATAGCATACATGCCCTGCATCGAGTAGGCATCCTCGCTTGGCTGCAAGGGTGGTGGTGGTGGTGGAGGCTGCGATGATGAAGATGCACCCGGATGCATGCGAGGACGCTTCCGTGGTGCCACTCGTGCCCGAAGAGGGGTGTAGGCCTCCTCTTCCTCTGCAGCCTCATTGTCATTGTTGTCATAGTCGTCATTGCCGCTGTCTTCATTGGAGTCAGCAATGGCTATGATAGGCCATCAGAAGTGTTGCGCCCATTCGATGTTGAAGACCGGATCGAGAAGCGAGCATTCTTGGTAAGCATGGTTGACGTGGCAGTGTGCATATGCCAAGCCATCTCGAAGAAGGATGAGATGGGAGCTGTGCAGATGTTGCAAGTTCACCTTTCTCCTGTTGGAGAGAGGAGTAAGCTGCTGGAAATTCAACCCAAGGTAGGAGGCCAGCTTGGTGATAAGCCCGCCAAAGTGAATTTGCACTTTCTGTGTACTCCTCTTCACCGCCAAAACCCGCTGCAAAAAGAAAGCACCCTAGTTGCATTCTTGGCGCTTCAGGAGTTTATACAATAAAAATAGGTCCGTCTCCTGAAACTTGATGAGGGCCAGATCACCCCTAGCAAACAACGTAGAACTCAGCATCCGGTGAAGTATTCGGATGAAGGGGCGAAATCAGCTACCGCAGCATTATGGTAGCTCACTGACTTGCCCGGCGACACCGTCACCAGCTCAGCGAAGATTGCATCGTAATCGGTGCGGTTGTCCGGTCGCCGGTAGTTTGACCGTGAGTGATTCCACTTGAAGATCTGGTTGAACTGCCGGAGTGTAAGGGTGTAGTCGTTATTGTACAGCCAGAAAGACACCCGGCCCTTGATCCACTCGCGGTCGGTGGCTATGACATCGTTGGGTATGACGCAGACGTCCAGTGACGCCATAAACTCAGCCACCAACTCCTTGTATGTAGGCCACTCGCCAAAGAACGGTTGGCCATCTGCATGAAACTCCAGCTCGTCAGGCCGTCTTCCCATGTGTCGTGCCTGACCCTTCAGGATGTAGTCGAGATTGGCTTCTAACCCCAGGTTGCGGATGGAATCCCGTTCAACATAACAGGTCGGCTCGATCTTCCTCTTTAAGATCTTCTCATAGATCTTCTTGACTTCCGTGGATGGATGGATCAAACGTGGGTGTGTGATTGACGCGGTCGGAGGTGGCACGAATTATGGGATCTCCATCGGGTCGGCGCGAGACGACGATGCACCAGCAACATGCACCATGATCACGACAGAAAGAGGAATAGAAAGGGAGCTCGGTGAAGATCGGAGAAGTGAATCTCCGCTCGATGAAGAGCGTGCTCGGTGTTTCTCGTCGTCGGGCTTGGATAGCTCTGGAATACGTTCGGAACAAGTGGAGGAGGATTGCTCTGGAGTTGTGATGTCATCTGACGCAAATCCTCCTCATATATAGTTGTGGCCGGCGCTGCTGTATGCCCGTCGATACTATCGACGCGAGTTGATGGTATCGACTCGGGTAGCACAATCCGTACCGCCGCGAGTATCAACGGTTGTCAATGGTTGGATCCGCGGGGCCCGGATTGCTGACGCGTCGATACTATCGATGTGAGTCGATGGGATTGACTCGTCCCCCAGATCGAACTCCGGATTGCTGCGATCAACGTAGATCTTTCCTCGTGGATCGTTGACGTGGTGCGTCGATAGTATCGACTCTCTGATTAGGGCAAATCCTCACGAGGCACGGCCGCCGCCTTCTGAGTGTGATTGTGTCGATACCATCGACAGGCCCGTCGATGGTATCGACTTTACTGAGACGATTTCTTCTGAATATCTCCAGAGATCTCGATGGTATCGACTGGCATGTCGATACTATCGACTTTGACTTGTGATATGCCTGTTGGTATGTCGATACCATCGACGAGACCATCGATAGTATCGACGCAGTGTGATTTCTGTAGTCGCCAACCTGTACCATGGTCGATACCATCGACATAAGGTTCGATGGTATCGACTCTGCCTCAGCCCTGCACATGTAGCAAACGATCACGATATCTTTTTTACACTAAAAACTAAGTTAAAACAAATCAAACTACGAATGTAAAGGAACTAAACTAAAGTACCAATGGTTGGGTTACCTCCCAACAAGCGCCCTCATTTAATGTCTTAGGCTAGACGACTTGAAGCACGTCATGCATCTGAAAGTGAAATGAGTTAGACCTCATTCACCTTCCTCGTGTAATCTTCACCAAAATACAACTTCAACCTTTGTCCATTTACCAAAAATGTAGTCTCGCCATCGCTCACCATGATTGCGCCATGTGGTTTGACCTCTTCCATCGTAAATGGTCCACTCCATCGGGATTTCAGCTTCCCGGGATGCAACTTCAGCTTGGAATTGAACAAAAGCACACGATCTCCTTTCTTGAAGGTGCACATCTGAATGTGGCGATCGTGGATCAACTTTGTGCACTCCTTGTATATCTAAGAGTTCTCATATGCAGTCATTCGCAGCTCATCCAGTTCATTTAATTCAAGTAATCTCTTCTTCCCCGCTTCATTATAACTCAAGTTGAGCTTTCTCAGCGCCCAATGTGCTCTGTGCTCTAACTCCACCGGTAAGTGACATGCCCGACCGTACGCCAACCTAAATGGTGTGGTGCCTATAGGTGTCTTGTATGCCGTCATGTATGCCCACAACGCATCTGGTAGTAAGGCACTCCAATTCTTCCTCGTGGAAGCCACAGTACGCTCCAGGATCTTCTTAATTTCGCGATTGGAGACTTCCACTTGTCCTTGAGTTTGCGGGTGATACGGGGTACCAATGTTATGTTTGACCCCGTATTTCCTCAATTGTGCCAAGAACTTTTGATTCTGGAAGTGCGTACCTCCATCACTAATGATCATTTGGGGCACCCCAAACCTGTAGAAGATATTTTCCTTAATGAACATGCACACTACAGCAGAATCATTAGTCCTCGTGGGTATTGCTTCTACCCACTTCGACACATAGTCAACAGCTAAAAGGATATACAAATTCGAATTTGAGGACACAAAGGGTCCCATGAAATCTATACCCCATAAATCAAATACCTCAACCTCTTGGAAAACATTTCAGGGCATCTCTTGTCTCTTTGAAATGTTACCCACCCTTTGGCAGGAATCACATTGTCTCACGAACTCATAGGCATCTCTAAACAAGGTAGGCCAATATAGGCCACTTTCCAGTACTTTGGCTGTCGTACGAGAGCTCGCATGGTGTCCGCCCATAGGTAATGTGTGGTAATGACGAAGAACACTCTTGTGTTCCACCTCAGGTACACACCTGCGTCGGACACCATCCCTGCATTGCTTCAAAATAATAGGGTCATCCCAAAAATAATATCGTAGAGAATGGAAAATTTTCTTCTTCTCTTGATACGTCCAATCATCCGGGATGATCCTGCAAGCAAGATAATTCACGATATATGAAAACCACAGATCCTTAGAATTCACTTTCAAAAGTTGTTCATCCGGGAATGTCTCGGTAATGGGTATGTGTAAATCTTTTTCATCTACCCTCTCTAACCTAGACAAATGATCCGCTACAACATTTTCAATCCCCGCCTTGTCTTTGATTTTGATATCAAATTCTTGTAAGAGCAAGATCCACCTAATCAATCTAGGTTTGGCATCTTTTTTCTCCGTCAAATATTTAATAGCGGCGTGCTCAGTCCAAACTACGACTTTTGATCCAACTAGATATTACCGAAATTTTTCAAAAGCAAAAACAACGGTGAGCAATTCTTTTTCAGTAGTCGTGTAATTTAGTTGGGCGTCATTCAAAGGCTTGGAGGCATAAAAAAATCACGGTGGGTTTATTATCCACCCGTTGTCCCAACACAGCTCCTACAACGAAATCAGATGCATCACACATGAGTTCAAATGGCTTAGTCCAATCCGGTGTTTGAACAACCGATGCGGAAATCAATTTCTCCTTCCGCACATTGAACGCATGTAAACATTTGTCATTGAAATAAAAAACAACATCCTTTTCTAGCAGCTCGGATAAAGGTTTGGCGAATTTTGAAAAATCTTTTATGAAACGACGATAGAATCCAGCGTGACCTAAGAAACTTCTTACCACTTTTACCGAATTTGGTGGGGGCAATTTAGAAATTACTTCAATTTTTACCGGATCTACCTCCAAACCTTTGCTAGACACTTTATGTCCTAGCACTATCCCTTCACTCACCATCATATGACATTTCTCCCAGTTGAGGACCAAATGTGTTTCCTCGCATCGTTGTAACACCTTATCCAGATTATAAAGGCATTCATCAAAAGATGCACCATAAACCGAGAAATCTTCCATAAAGACCTCTAGACAGCGTTCTACCATATCAGAAAAAATGGCGAGCATACAACGCTGAAAGGTCGTAGGTGCATTGCATAATCCAAAGGGCATGTGGCGATACGCGAATGTTCCATAGGGACAAGTGATGGTGGACTTCTCTTGGTCCTTAGGATCAATCAAAATCTGATTGTACCCCGAATACCCATCCAGAAAACAAAAGTGTGATCGGCCGGCTAAACGCTCTAAAATTTGATCAATAAACGGAAGAGGAAAGTGATCCTTTAGCGTAGCGGCATTCAGTCATTGGTAATCAATACAAACTCACCATCCAGTTACTAATCGAGTGGTGACAGGTTCATTTAAGAGGTTATGAGTAACAATTATTCCCCCCTTTTTAGGGACTACCTACGTGGGACTGACCGGCCTAAATCGCGCTTCCAAAAGTGGAGGCAGATTTGAGGTAGACGAGCTTTTACATTTATAAACCTGAATCCTTCTAGGCCCCCACAACTTTGTTTACGGGGTCGAAGTAGATATACGGGGTCGAACACAGGGACAAGGGGGGTAGCGTTGGGAACCCAGAATCGGCACGCTACACTACGGTAGGTATAAAGAGATATAAATTCCCAAAAAGGAAACAACAAGATGTCACAAATAAAACAAAGAAAACTATCTCCAACTGGAGCTACAAGAGAGATTTAAGGTTTTAGTCATTTAGCAGTTTTTAGGGGTTTTCATGCAACAGAAACAGAAAGATAATACTAGATCTAGGGCAAGATGCGAAGGATAAGACTACAGCAAAACAAGCAGCAACAGTAACACCCTGCACTCCTCCTCTCATAGCGGGTACTTCTAACCAAGCATCAACACCCCTCTCGAGGTTGTCAGACTTAAGTTAGAGTGGAATGTTACTGAAACAACTCCGTTCTAGGCACTCTCGTACTCCAGAATCGGACCAAACACTAGAGCCACAACACAACTCTCGAAGCTGTTGTGACGGGAAAACACGATTCGGTAGCTAAGCGAAATGCAATCCAAACATGCAAGCTAGAGTTTAGATATCAAACATAGCAGTCATCCAATATATCGCACCAAGCATAGAGCAGCAAGTAATTAAGCTTTTCTATTTCCATACACATTAAGGGTCTCAATACATTACGTAAGAAAGGAATTAAATAACAGAATTAAAGTTAGATGTCACCTTCTTGATGTAGAAGGGAGACAGACTACAGCGGCTCTCCCGCCCGATACCAGACAGGGGCCTAGCCTGATACAGCAGTGTCGGGCGACACACTCTCTCGAGCGGCACACCATGACGGCCGACTGTATCGTTCAATGACCTGGCCGATACGCTCAAGTCGGGCGACACACCCTCTCGGGCGGCACGCATGATGGGTAAAGAATATCAGGTTCGATATCGTGTCGGGCATCGAGCGACGCGTCCTACTATCGGGCACTTGTGTCGCTCATCATCGTTAGTCGATATCGGCCCGCAGTGTCGCCTGGGACGGTTCTAAGTGAACTATCCCCTCCCTCTCAGGATGAGGAAGAGCTCACCTAGTGTCGCCCGGAATGAGCACTGGGGCACGATACTCCTGCTCTCGCAGTTTCCTCCAAAGATCACTCAAAGCTCCCAACTGTCCGAATTTTGAAGTATTTGAACTGTCTTTTCGGCTTCCTGTAGCTGCTATTTATAGGCAGCGGTTGGAGGAAGTTATGGTGCTCGAAGCGCCATGTGTCCTCCTTATTTGCGGGTTGGTGGACGGCCAATACTGGTATAGCTCAGCTCAGGAGTTTCGGCTATCGGTCACGTGATGGACGGTGCGCCTGTCGGTGGGTAGTTGTGTCGCCCGTCAAGCTGGGTTGTCGGGGCGAGCTGGGCTCCCTGTCAGGTAGAAGGCGTGTCGTCCATCTGCTCCTTATTACGTGGCATCCTTTTGTCGTGCGTCATTGTGTCGCTCCACCCTGTCGGACAGAGGTTGTTTCGGGCGTCAGGAAAGCCGAAATAGACTTGGACTTATTATGTGGGCCGGGACGGCCTTATTGCACCAAAATGAGGAAAAACTCTGCAAAAGATGGAAATATAGGATTAAGAGCATTGCTTGGCCAATTATTACGAAAGTGCATACAAAAGAGAGGAAAGTAGCTAAAAATGGCAGTTTTGATAATAGAAAAACAGTCTAAAATATCACAAAAATTGGTGTTATCAACTCCCCCAAACTTAGCGTTTTGATTATCCTCAATCAATATTTAAACTTTATTTTGTGATGCTTCTTCTTGTTTGGTACATCTTTCAGGCCAAGAGGTAAAGCAAGTATAGTAATGCCTTTAGAGATAATGTTGTCTCATTATGAACAAAAGACCTTGCGTTTCCTGCCTTATTATTTCAGTAGAATTTTTTCTACAACTTCAGCGAGACTTTAGTGTATGATTTTGAAGTTAGCTTACACACCAAACAGCTTTATTTTTGGGGCAGAAAGTTGTGTAAAGGGTAGGCTAAGGCTTTTTGGGTTTTTCATCTTATTTTCCATCAGTCCATCCAGGTAAGGGTCCGTTAACGGGCAAGTGGTCCATGCAGTCCAAGCCAGCTGGCTTTAGAGCAGTGATTTCACATCCTACGTACCACTGCCCCAGATCTACCATGCCTAAAGATGGGTAATTTTAGAAAACAAGTGGGTATATATATTTTTTTCATTTTCTTTTATTGGGCACAACTCTCATGCTTTTATTCACACTCATAAGGCTTCTCTCTCTTTTTGGGATTTTCATTGGGTAAAGGGGAAACAAAGAGATTTCTGCTGTTGGGGAAGCTTTTTCCTTCTCCATACTCGTCTCTTAGTTGTTTGCGAGATTATTATATTTTTCAAAATTTTTGGCATGGAAAAATGTAATCTTCTGTTTGTTTAAAGCAGCATTATCAGAAAGATATAACGGAACTTGTATCTCATTAAGCACAAAGAAAACTAACTTTGCAAGCAGTTGCATCAGGTTTTTACTAATATAGCGACTTTGTACATATGCATGGGAACAAAATAAGCAAAAAATTTCAAACTTTTTATATGAGCAAGGGTACAAATACATGATATAGGAGGAGAACAAAATGGCACAAGAGAATTTTTATACCTCCTTCACTGGAACATGGGTACCCCCCCAAACTTACTCCGCACTCTGTCCCAGAGTAGCGAAGAAAACAGGGTGAGTTCATGTTAGCCTAGTGAAGGTTATCTAGCGGGTTCGCTTGTGCCTTGGAGAAGCTGCAATATGCTTCTTTGTTGCAGCCTCCTTCGTTCCTCAGCTGGAAGCAGCCAGAACAAGTGCAAAGCTCTCAAGATGGAAGCTCGAGAGCTCTTGAAAACACGTGTGGATGCTTCCTCCTTAAGAAGATGGAACCGGAATGCCCAGATTCCATCCGGAGGCCACCGGAAAAAGACTCGTACTATCTCTGTAGATGGTCCTAAACCATCGCAGTAGACAGACTATTATAAAAAAGTGATCTTCCTCTGAAGCTACCAAATCAAGAAAAATTCTCCCGCTTTCTATCTGCGGTAGTCGACGGCTAGCTGCCTTGGGATTTTTATGTTTCTTCCCGACAGTTGTTGCTTCCGCTCGATTGGAGGTTTGCCCTGTGTGACCCGTCCCTGTTATCAAGTCCAACGATCATCTAAATGTTAGGTCGGCAAGGACAGGAATCACGATAAGACTTATTTCAAAATTCGGGTATCGTCCATCAAAAGGAAGCTCAAGACAATACAGGGTTGGACGATACGAGGAGGGTTGTGCGGCACACACTCCGCCCGACACGGATGTATCGGGCGATAAGGTCTCCAAAGATCAACTGCCTGTTCGGTCATCACAAAAGAAAAATGTTTCGCCTGATAAGGCATATCGGGAAAACACAATCGGGCGTTATTTCCGTGCTTAACTGTGTTGGGCGATACAAAATCGAATAGGCTCGTAAAACCCGATAAGCAGCGCGATATGAAAACTCATGTCGGGCGATAAGCATGTCGGGTGATACCTTTGCTCATAGGAGCCATCGCCTGATATAAGGGTGAAGGCAAGCTGGCCAACACACGAGCAAAGGTGGATCACTACATGTATTACAGGTGGCTGAAAAGAGAAGTGAGGCAGCCCGACACGTTGAGCCCACATTGCTATATATAGCAAGCTCAGCTGGGGGTAAAACGGGTGTTTCTGGGGCGCGTGTCGGCCGACGAGTCAGGCGATTCTCGAGACGAAGGTCACGTAGTTAAATTAGGGCATTTATTCCCATCTACAATACGATGGTTTCTCAGGAATACCATCTGCCATGGCTCTTGTGGTGCCCCAGAAACTCCGGCCTGATACAAGCGTGACTGCGCGCCAGCTGAGCTGCTGCCCGACACGGCTTAAAATGGGCGGCCGAAAACCAAAGCTAGGAGAAGGAAAAAAAACATCATCAGTTTAGGGTTAAGCCCCCGACCTCAGAAAGTATGACAGCGGTGGCCCATAAAATAGAGGAGCCAGTGCGCTCGATGCGTGCACCGACTCGGGCCTTATTACAATTCATAAATTTTGTTTTTATAGGTAATAAGAAAAATACATCCTACTCTACGAAAGAAAGAAAAACTCAGGTTGCCTCCTGAGGAGCACTGAATTTGGCGTCGCCAGCTCGACCGGTGTAGGGTCATCTCGTTCAGCTCTTGACTGTGCCCATATCTCGCAGGTTGATCTCTGATCTCTTGACAAAGGCTTCATCCTCATAGAGCCTTTTTACCTTGTGCCCATTTACTTGAAAGACTTTGGTCGGATCGTCCTTGTCGTAGAGCTCCATCATTCCTAATGGGTAAATTTTTGACACAGTGAACGGTCCTAACCATCTCATTTGTAACTTCCCAGGGAAAAGACGAATAGAGGACTTGAATAACAAGACTTTATCCCCTTCGCTTACATCTTTTCTCCTGAGGTGGGCATCGTGCCACAATTTTGTCCTCTGTTTGTAGATTTTTGCATTTTCGTAGGCGTTCATTCTCAGCTCTTCGAGCTCTTGAAGCTGCAAAAACCTCTTTTCTCCTGCTTTGTCGAGGTCCATATTTAGGAACTTGATTGCCCAAAGGGCCTTGTGTTCCAACTCCAAAGGCAGGTGGCAGGACTTTCCGTAGATGAGACGGTAGGGGGTGGTTCCAAAGGGTGTTTTGTAAGCAGTACGGTAGGTCCAAAGTGCGTCGTCAAGCTTCATAGACCAGTCTTTCCTCGTTCGGTTGACAGTTTTCTCCAAGATCTTCTTGATTTGCCTGTTGGAAACCTCTACCTGCCCTGACGTCTGTGGGTGGTAGGGTGTAGTGATCTTGTGCCTCACTCTGTACTTGCGCAGAAGTGCTTCAAACTGTCTTTCTCCAAAGTGCGACCCTCCGTCGCTTATCACAGTGTGCGGTACACCAAAACGAGGGAAGATGGTCTTCTCGAAGAGCTTGATAACCGTCTTGGTGTCGCAGGTTTGGGTGGCTACCGCTTCCACCCACTTCGATACATAATCTACTGCCACGAGTATGTATTGATACCCCCGAGATGGGGGAAACGGTCCCATGTAGTCGATCCCCCACACGTCGAATATTTCTACTTCGATCCAGCTTGCCATTGGCATTTCATTCCTCCGCCCTATGTTTCCTGTAAACTGGTACTCCTTGCAAACCTTCACAAATTGTGCAACGTCTTTAAACAAGGAGGGCCAGTAGAAACCTAATTGTAGCACCTTTACAGCTGTTCTTTCGCTACCCAGGTGACCACCATAGGGGGAAGCATGGCATTCTTTTAGGATGTCCGTGGTTTTTCCTCTGGGATACACCTCCTGTATAAGCTATCAGTGCATCTTCTGAATAGGAGAGGATCATCCCAGTAATGGTTCTTGTCATCTGCGAATAGCTTCTTTTTCTGATTGTACATGATGTCAGGAGGCAGTTCTCCGCAAGCAAGATAATTGCAGATGTCTGCAAACCAAGGTAAATTTTCTTCTTGAGCATCTTCTGCCAACATAAGAGCCTCGTCGGCATAGTCGTCGTTGATTGGTGGCCCTCCCTGTCTCTCAGCCATGATCCTTGATAGGTGGTCAAAGACCATTTCTACTCCCTTCTTGTCGATAATTTCATGGTCGAACTCTTGGAGCAATAAGGCCCACCTCAAAAGTCTGGGCTTTGCCTCTTTCTTTTGCATTAAGTATTTTATTGCCCCATGATCTGTGTATACCTTGACCTTTTCTCCGACGAGATACGACCTGAACTTATCGAACACGAAGATGATCGTGAGCATCTCCTTCTCAATTGTCGTGTAGTTTACTTGAGCCTCGTCCAACGTGCGACTAGCGTAGCAAATCACATGGTGCTTTTTGTCTTTCTTTTACCCCAGGACTGCTCCAACCGCGTAGTCGCTAGCGTCGCACATTAGCTCAAAAGGTAAACCTCATTCTGGCTCTTGAAGGATAGGTGGTGATATCAAAGCATTTTTCAGGGCCTGAAAAGCATTGAGGCAATCGTTAGAGAAAATAAATTCAGCATCTTTTACCAGAAGATTGGACAGTGGTTTGGAAATCTTTGAGAAGTCCTTGATGAATCTTCGGTAATATCCGGTGTGCCCGAGGAAGCTCCTCATTCCCATCACGAATTTTGGGGGAGGAAGCTTGGATATGGCTTCGACCTTGCTGGTGTCCACCTCGATTCCATGCCTTGAGATCTTATGGCCAAGAACAATGCCCTCTCGCACCATGAAGTGGCAATTTTCCTAGTTTAAAACCAGGTTGTTCTCCTCGTACCTCTGTAGAACCATGGACAGATTCTCCAAGCAGCTACCGAAGTCCTTCCCATAGACCGAAAAATCGTCCATGAAAACTTCTATGATGTCTTCAAGAAAATCTGAAAACATGGATATCATGCATTTTTGAAAGGTTGTGGGGGCGTTGCAGAGTCCGAAGGGCATCCTTCTGAAGGCATAAGTGCCGTAGAGGCAGGTGAATGTTGTTTTCTCCTGATCGTCGGGCAAGATGGGTACCTGGTAAAATCCTGAAAAGCCATCAAGGAAACAAAAAAATTGTGATGCGCTAATCTTTCAAGAAATTGGTCAATAAAAGGTAGCGGAAAATGATCCTTTTTTGTAGCCTGATTTAGCTTTCGGTAATCTATGCACATCCGCCATCTGGTGACAGTCCTTACCGCCACCTCGTCGCCCTTCTCACCCTTAACCACTGTCATTCCGCCCTTTTTGGGTACTACGTGGATCAGACTTACCCAATTGCTATCGCTGATTGGGTAAATGATCCCCACATCCCTTAGATTTATTACCTCTTTCTTGATGACCTCCTTGATCATCTGGTTTAGCTTCCTCTGGGGTTGAGCCAGAGGCTTGGAAGATTCATCTAAGTTGATGTGATGCATGCACAGGGAGGGGCTAAGGCCTTTAATATCATCTACTGAGTATCCTATAGCCCCTCTGTGGAGCCTTAACTCCTCAAGGAGTCGGTCTAGCTGATTGCTTGAAAGATTGGCGTTTACGATGACAGTGTTCCACTGCTCTTCATCCAAGAACTCATACTTCAGACCTTCAGGCAAAACTTTTAACTCTGGCCTTAGTCTGGGTGCCTTCTCTTGAGGCTCCCCCTCGAGAGAGGCATACTTCGCAGACTCCACCTCCTTATCCTCTTCTTGAAAGTCTTCGTCAGAAAGGTTGAAGAGGTCGAGATACCTCGTGACTTCAGGATCTTTGAGGTCGAGGTCCTGACAGCTTATGGCCCTCGCGAGGGGGTGTACTGTCTGGATGTCCTCCTCTAATTCCTCATAGAATTTATTGTAGCTATCTGTGAAACATGCTGATTCAGACAGGGACGGACTTCTCATGATCTCCTTCAACTTGAAGTCCATATGGTCATTTCTGACTCTTAAAGTGATCACCCCCTCAGAGACATCAATCAATGCTCTTCCTGTTGCCAAGAAAGGACGTCCAAAGATGATCGGACAACGGGGGTCTTCAGGTTTGTCGATGACGACTATATCACAGGGGATAAAGAAATCGCCAACCCTGATCGGCACATCTTCGACAATGCCAACGGGTCTCTTAAAGGTGTGGTCTTCCAGTTGAATTCGCATGTTGGTTCGAACCATGTCGGTCAAGCCCACCCTTTATGCGAAACTTAGGGCATGAGGCTGATGCTTGCCCCCAAGTCTGCTAGACCCTTCCGCTCGACATTGTCCTCGATGGCGAATGGGATCGTGAAAGCTCCGGGGTCCCTCCTCTTATTTGGCAAGTCAGGCTTCACGAAGGAAAAGGAGGCAGAATCTAGGTGCACTGTCTCTATCCTTCCTCCCCTTCTTTTCTTTGTGATAAGGTCCTTGAGGAACTTGGCGTATGTAGGCATCTCCTCCAAAGCGTCGAGGAAGGGAACTTCGAGATGCAGTTTCCTGATCGACTCCATGAACTTCTCATGACGCTTCTTCAGAGTCGCCTTTATCAGCTTATACGGGAACATAATCCTAGGAGCGTAAGCATTCCTTCCGCCAGGTAGCTCTTCAGGGAAGCCTTGTGCAGACTCTCGAACGCCTTCCTGTCTTTCTTCCTCCTCTGCTAGAGTTGCACCCTCAGGCCTTGGCTCGGGCTCAGGCCTGACTTCATCAGGGTGCTCCAGCGTTCTTCCAGACCTCAGTACTGCCATTCTGGCAGTTTCCGGGTAGGGGAGTGCTTTTATTGCAGGATCCTTCATCAGAGCAGACATCTGGGTTAGCCGCTGATCGACCTCATGCTGGCGCATCTACAAGCTTGCCATCTAGCATTGCATGGAGTCCAGAGCTCCAGGGCTAGGAAGCGTGCTCTGCACCAGTTTGCTGATGATGGTGTCCTGTCTTTTTATGTAGGCGGAAACCTGACCAACCAAGTTAGGCTGGCTCGCCCACTCGCCTCGGCCTTGACATTCACCCTCAGAAAGAGACTTCTCACAATGAGACATGGTATCAAAGCTCGGTGGAATAGGTCACAATTTTCAGGGTTCCTAAAAGAGCATGAAAAATCAAGTTTAGAAAATGGAATTTATTAATTTTAGGCAAAGAATAATAGTAAGGAAAAAGAAAAAGAAAAAGAGTGTTGTCAAACTCATTTCTAAGCTTGAGGCACATGAGTGTAGTTAGTGGATTCGAATTCGTCTACAGTACCGTTTTTGCCTTGTCCCCGGTAACGGCGCCAAAAAGTTGACCGGCCTAAATCGCGCGTCCAAAAGTGGAGGCGGATTTGAGGTAGTAGAGCTTTTAAATTTATAAACATGAATCCTTCTAGGCCCCCGCAACTTTGTTTACGGGGTCGAAGTAGATATACGGGGTCGAACACAGGGACAAGGGGGGTAGTGTTGGGAACCCAGAATCGGCACGCTACACTCCGGTAGGTATAAAGAGATATAAATTCCCAAAAGGGAAACAACAAGATGTCACAAATAAAACAAAGAAAACTATCTCCAACTGGAGCTACAAGAGAGATTTAAGGTTTTAGTCATTTAGTAGTTTTTAGGGGTTTTCATGCAACAGAAACAGAAATATAATACTAGAGCTAGGGCAAGATGCGAAGGATAAGACTACAGCAAAACAAGCAGCAGTAGTAACACCCTGCACCCCTCCTCTCAGAGCGGGTACTTCTAAACAAGCGTCAACACCCCTCTCGAGGTTGTCGAACTTAAGTTAGAGTGGAATGTTACTGAAACAAATCCGTTCCAGGCACTCTCGTACTCCAGAATCGGACCAAACACTAGAGCCACAACACGACTCTCGAAGTTGTTGCGACGGGAAAACATGATTCGGTAGCTAAGCGAAATGCAATCCAAACATGCAAGCTAGAGTTCAGATATCAAACATAGCAGTCATCCAATATATCACACCAAGCATAGAGCAACAAGTAATTAAGCTTTTCTATTTCCATACACATTAAGGGTCTTAATACATTGCGTAAGAAAGGAATTAAATAATAGAATTAAAGATAAATGTCGTCTTCTTGATGTAGAAGGGCGATAGACTACAACGGCTCTCCCGCCCGATACCGGACAGGGGCCTAGCCCGATACAGCGGTGTAGGGTGACACACTCTCTCGAGCGGCACACCGTGATGTATGACTGTATCGTTCAAGGATCTGGCCGATATGCTCAAGTCGGTCGACACACCCTCTCGGGTGGCACGCATGATGGGCGAAGAGTATCGGGTTCGATATCGTGTCGGGCATGGAGCGACGCGTCCTACTGTCGGGCACTTGTGTCGCTCATCATCGTTGGCCGATATCGGTCCGCAGTGTCACCCGAGACGGTTCTAAGTGAACTATCCCCTCCCTCTCGGGACGAGGAAGAGCTCACCTAGTGTCGCCCGGCACGAGCACTGGGGCACGATACTCCTGCTCTCACAATTTCCTCCGAAGATAACTCAAAGCTCCCAACTGTCCGAATTTTGAAGTATCTGAACTGTCTTTTCGGCTTCCTGTAGCTGCTATTTATAGGTAGCGGTTGGAGGAAGTTATGGTGCTCGAAGCGCCACGTGTCCTCCTTATTTGCGGGTCGGTGGATGGCCGATACTGGTATCGCTCGACTCAGGAGTGTCGGCTATCGGTCACGTGATGGACGGTGCACCTGCCGGTGGGTGGCTGTGTCGCCCGTCAAGCTGTGTTGTCGGGGCGAGCTGGGCTCCCTGTCGGGTAGAAGGCGTGTCGTCCATCTGCTCCTTCTTGTGCGGCATCCTTTTGTCGTGCGTCATTGTGTAGCTCCACCCTGTCGGGCAGAGGTTGTATCGGGCGTCAGGAAGGCCGAAACAGACTTGGACTTATTATGTGGGCCGGGACGACCTTATTGCACTAAAATGAGGAAAAACTCTAAAAAAGATGGAAATATAGGATTAAGAGCATTGCTTGGCCAATTATTGCGAAAGTGCATACAAAAGAGATGAAAATATCTAAAAATGGCAATTTTGATAACAGAAAAATAGTCTAAAATATCGGTGTTATCAGGGACTCACCCATGTCGAGTCTAAAATTGCATATATGATACCTGTGGAAAGAAGCTTAATCACCTCCTTCTTCACAACCTCCATCATGCTCGGATTCAGTCGACGTTGCGGTTGAATCACCGGCTTGGCTCCCTCCTCGAGCCAAATCTTATGTTGGCACAAAGTAGGAGAAATCTCATTGATATCTACAACAGACCACCCAAAAGCTCCCCGATGGTTCTTCAGCACTATCAACAACTGGTCCTCCTCTTCAACACTCAGATAAGCAGAAATAATCACATGCAACTTGTCTTCCTTAGCTAGAGAGGCGTACTTGAGGTGCGGTGGCAGCGGCTTCAATTCCAATTCTGGCGTGCTGATTAAGGATGATTGAAGCGGTGGTGGTAGCTCGCCTAAATCTTCATAATACCTCGCATAGAAGCATGACAACATCTTAATCATCTTGGCGCACTCCTTGAGTGATTTGCTTCTCATCCAATGATGAGTGATATTGACTAAACAAGCCTCGAGTGGTAATTCCAGATATGCATCAAAAACTGAATTTGCTATAGAATCATCTTCCGTAGAGGGAGGAATGTCCTCATCCTCATCGTTCGGGAACCCTACAGCCTTGCAAAGGGATACCACTTTGGTCTGCTACATGATGTCCACAGCCAAAGTCCCTTTTTCCACCTTGGTCATTACATGGGTCATATCTAAAAATGGCTTCCCTAGACAAAGTGAGATATTGTTATCAAAATGTTTTACCATGTGGCATTGCTCCTTGGATTTAGATGAAGTAGCGCTGGAAGGCATGACCATCTGAAATTGGTCATCGGCTATACCTAAGGTCAACCGGCCTCTCCCCATCTCAAGTATCATGTCGGATGTAGCTTGGAAAGGTCGTCCGAGTAGCAGCTCATTGCCTTGTTCATCCTGCATCTCCATGACGACAAAATCTGCTGGAAATACGAATTGATCCACTTTCACTAGCACATCTTCACAAATCCCATATGGCTTTACCACTGAATTGTCCGCCAATTGGATTGTCATGTTGCTTGACCGTGACTCTTTTAATCCCAGCTTCTTGAATGTAGAGAGGGGCATCAAGTTAATGCTCGCCCCTGAGTCACATAGTGCTTCACCAAACTTGACCTTCCCGATGTAACATGAGATGTTGAAACAGCCCGGATCTTGCCTCTTTGGTGGCAATGTTCCCATGATGAAGGCACTCACCTGCTCCTTAAGCACAACAACCTCTGTGTCTGGGATTTTTCTCTTCTTGGTGATGATGTCTTTCAGAAATTTCCCGTAAGAAGGGATTTGCTCAATAGCTTCCAATAAAGAGATGTTGACTGAAAGCTTTCTGAAACTGTCTAAATTTTTTTTAAATTGGGCATCTACCTTCCTTGCCTTAGCACTGTTCGGATAAGGGACCGGGACAGCCTGTGTTCTTTGATGTGGTGGCACATAGGGTGTCCTTTTCTAAAGCTCCTCCTCCTCTACAATAGGATCTTCAGTAGCATCCACTGCTATGTCAGTGAATGGTTCTGTGACCGGTATGGGCAGCTCCTCAGTGGCCTCACCTTCAATTTCTGCTTGGGGTTTGCTTGGTTCATCGGCTCTGGGATTTAACAGTTTCTTGCCACTTCTTAGCAAGATGGCCTTCACCTGCTGGTTTCCTCCTGGAACATTAGTATTACCCAGAAAAGCTGAGTGCACCGGCTTCTTCAAATTGGCTATCTCTGCTGCCATTTGTGCCATGGATGTCTCTATTGTCCTCATTTGAGCCCCATGGCTCTACAGTGTCTACCCAAATTGGTTCATAAACTCCCCTTGTTGCTTTATTTGCTGGCCGAAAGTAGTCATGAGTTCTTGATTTTGCTTTATCACTTGATTGAGCAGCTCTGTGCTCTTATCCTCCGCTACTGGTTGGGGTTTAGCATCTGGATCCTGCAAGAAGTTATTTGGATCCTTCCAAGAGAACTTTTTATCTTTCCTCCATGAATAGTCGTTATTCCTGTAGCCTTGCTGCTACCTCATGAATTTAACTTGAGCCTCATCCTCAGACTCAGTATCCTCCTTTGCAAGCAGTTTCTTCGCGAGAAGATCCATCTTCTCATTCAGATCCTTGATTGCTTTAGATTTACCTGCCACTTGAACTTGCTCCACGACGCCTCTTTCGCCCCACGACTGTTTCTTGGCCATGTTCTTTAGGATTTCCCAACACCTGGTGTCCGTGTTATTCAAGAAGAATCCTGAGCCGGCTGAATCGAGGTTGCTTCTATCATGCTCGGAGAGAGCAAAATAGAAGATCTTGACCTGTGTCTCCTTATCAAGCTCGTGATGCGCGCACCGCCTGAGCATAATTTGAAACTTTTCCTAGGTCTCAGAGTAGGTCTCTCCTGCTTGTTGGGTAAAGTTGTGGATCTTCCTGATCATGTCATTGGTCTTCTCGGGCGGGAAGAACCATTCAAAGAAAACCTCCACCATGTGGTCCCAAGATTCCACATATTCATCGTCCAAGTTGTGTAGCCATTCTCGTGCATTTCCCACTAGAGAACTCGGGAAAAGCTTCAAGTAGAGCACATCTTGTGGAAATTTGTCGATTTTTATCATATCACAATTCTTCACAAATTGACTTATATGCGCAACGGGATCTTCATTCTTGAGCCCATGAAAAGCATTCGACTTCACCAAGTTGATTAAAGCTGGATCAATCTTGTATGTCGGAATATTAACCGCTTGCTTCTTGATCGACCCCTTAGAAGCGGATGAGGAAGAAGCCTTGATCTTCTCCCATATTGTCTGTGGCTCGTCCATCTCTTCTTGTTCGGGTTCAGAAACTATATCCTCAAGATGGTCTTGATTATACTTGCCTTCGTCTTTCGGCCCCAACAGCGGAACCTCTGGTGCGTGACTTGTGTAGTCTGTACTACGCGTCTGCACCATGCACAGTACCTGCAAATAGAAAAATTAAATTTAGTACAGTGCTTGACGATTGCAAATATTTAGAAAATAGATTATGAATTTTTGAAATGATAAAATAAAAAAAATTAAAATGTGGCCTAGAGTGGCCGCTTGCAGCACTCGAAGTGCCAACAGTTTGTCGTATCCCCGGCAACGGCGCCAAAAACTTGACGCAAACTTATCGTGCGCAGAAACGCAAGTGAACGCGTCAAAGTAATATAGGCCTTTGTGAGGCCCGAGTCGAACTCAGGGATACGTGAAATTTTCGGAGACTCCTCGATCAGCTAAGTCGATTAAATAGTTGAGAGTTGTTGTTAAAATTAAAAGAAAATAAAAAAATGAAACAAAACAAAGCAATCGATTAAATGTTTGGTTTAATCAATTCAAAAGGAGATCTTTTGGATTGCGATTTCAACGCGGGTTTTTCATTGTATTAAATTCTATATAGTCACTCAATTTTATCTCTCTATCCGGGTAGTGGCCTGAAATCAGAATTGCCCACTGTCGTGGTACAATTCACTACCTATGTCTAGGTTGGTTCCACCGTCGTAGTAACCTATATCCTAAACTAGGTGTATTAAAAATGACCTCTCGGTATCCACCATTAATCTTACACCACCTTGTTCAAGGGATTTGTCAATTAATGTAAATTCCCCCTCTTTTCAACCATTAATTCTTCTTTCAAAGAAATTAAGGGCATTCGATTATTATTATGGTGATCAAGCATAACAATATATTGGAAAAAACGAAATTATACCACGGATTTAAGAGATAAGATATGAATTACTATGATAAAATCGTCATACAATGAATTTCCGGGCTTCTCCCGGTCCTAAAGACAAAGGGAATTAGCCCCGCATGTTCATCTCAAAGCAAAACGTGGAGTAGAAAAAGGGAAACATGGAGAAAAATGTGATTGAGTGGTGAAACCCCTGAACGGAGAAGATCCAAGCGATCCTTGGCGTGGAATATGCATTCTCCCCCCTTTCGGTGGTGGAAATCGTCTTCTTCAGCGTCCGGATCGGCTGGGGCATGCTTCTGGGCTCCGTTCTTCTCTCCACCTCTTCTCGGGATGTGTGCATCGGTTAATGATGTGATGATCCCCTCTCCGGCGCCGTCATTAGGTATATTTCCCGAATTAGGTCGCCAATTAATCACAGCCGTCCGATTAAGATCAATCTGAAACAAACTCATATCTGACGGTGTCGATACCATCGACGCGGGTTGATGGTATCGACCTAGCGCGATATCGACTGATTTTCTTTTCTTTTGTCTTTGCGCCTGATGTCATCTCGATACCATCGACGCGGGTCGATGGTATCAACATTCATAGGCGTCGGTTTGTCCTTTTACCGTCGCTGTAGCTCCACCAGTCGATAGTATCGACATATGCGTCGATAGTGTCGACGCACTTCTCGCCAGCAACCTGATGGTATCTCGATACCATCGACATCCCTGTCGATAGTATCGACTTTCTTCTGGTCCTTGCGGCTGGCAACCTGTGGTCCGGTCGATGGTATCGACCACTGTCGATGGTATCGAAAGTAGCAGATACTTGTTTTTCCTGAAATTAACACACGAAACCACATAAGTCCACACAAAACGTATTTTTTTGATAATTAATACTCAAAATGTTGAAATAGGGGAAATTTGACCTAAAGAAGTAGCATAGACCAAAGTGAATGAATTATGCAACATTAACCATGAAAATGACTAATAAATGCATAAAACACATATCAAACAAGCCAATAAATGCGACTCAAAATCATCGCATCAACCCTTCCTGTCATAACATTTTCCTTGGAATGAAAGCCATTGTGTTCATAAGCATAGATGCAAACTTCTTTTGATTCAAGTGGTTGTAGCAAGCTAATTTTTTTTATAATCTTCGAGTCCATATATCAAGAATTCGGACTGAATTGTTTATGTCACATCTCTACTAGTAGCTGGCAAGTTTTATTGTAGGCCAACTTAAATGGGGTCATTCAGTAATAGCTTTATATGCATTACTCTCAAAGTTCTTCACCGAACTTCGATGACTAGTCTTTCTTGTTCTTCCAAACCGTCTTTTTGACAATTTGGATGTTGGATAACGTAACTTGTTCTAACATCATACTACTTTCTGACATAAAGCCAACAATATGCGTAATGTAATTCAGCACCCTTTTTGTGCATTACATTGATTCTCAATGAAATGAGGCCACTAGATTTGATTACTATTCATGGGTCTCCGGGGCATGGATAGATGACCCCAATACCAAAAGGACGGGAAAAGTTCATGAATTAACAGCCCATCAAATCCGCGGTGCAGATACTTTGCTATAACACAAACGGACGGATATGGTGAGGCCCAATCACCAGGAGCTCAACGGAAACCCAAAGGACGGGTACTGCTGCTCCAAGAGCCATCGACCGCGCACATGCGTCTTGCAAAAGGATGACGATGATGAGATGGCAGTAGTCCACACATGAAACACCCAGCTTGAGAAAATAATGCAGCGTGAGTCGGATCGCCATGTTTGATTCGACATCAAATCGAAAAGCAAGACACGGCTTCCAACTTCCAAGCTCTGAGCTTTGGCCGAAAAAAGAAAGTTCTCAGGTCCCCCAAGCATTATTTCTCTCCAGCTCCTATGACTCGCTTTCATGGGATGAAGTCAAATCCTCGTTGCGGCGTGCGCGGAGCCAACGGCCACCATAGGTTAGCTCAGCTAGGTGTGCAATGTTCTGCAACAGGAAATCCGATATCTGAGGTTGTATCTGTTGCTGACATTAGTTTCTTGTCGATGGATAGTTTGATGTTTGTTAGGTGCGGCATCAAATCAGATCACCAGCCATGCTGTCGCCAGTATATAGAGATTCCGAGGAACTGCGTTCATGCGTGCATGCAAGGTCAAAAGATTCAGGCCAACGTTGCCGTCCACCATAATATGAACCACACACAAGGAACCGAAAAGGAGGGAGAGAGAGAGAAACAGAGAGATCATTAAAGCTTGCGACCCCTGCCAAGATCTGATCTTTCGTGTTGTCCTGATCTGGGAGAAAATACCCGGGGTCCTTCGAAATGGATATGTAATGACTGGATACGAACCTTATGCCATTAGGAAACAAAATGCAAAGCACTGAGAGACGAGACGACAGGGGTTCATGGAACCAGTGCATATGAGCATAGTCACAAATTCGGGATTTGGCAATCATTCAACCAGAATGAAAAATTCGGCATTCGAGAATTATGCGAAAAATTCGGATAAAAATCACCAAAGATTCAGTTAAAGTTCGGTCAACTATTCGGAAGAAAAAGATAAAATTCGAATATATATATATATATATATATATATATATATATATATATATATTTGTATATTTTTGTGCATATTTTTATATACATGTGTGCATAATATATAAAAATATATACATAGCTCAAACATGATATTTATATTGCACACCTAATCCCAATGTATACATAGTTGTTGCTACGTGGGGGTAGATTAGATGGATCAGCTGGGCCACATAAAATGGCGAGTAGTGAGCCGACTATTTCAGAAAATATCGGAAAAAAAACGTGCCTTTTACGTTCTATACATGTTTAATACCTGAATTATGAATTATTCGTGAATAATTCGTAAAATTCGGAATATGTGCGGAAATCTGGCATAATCCGGCTGTTGCATTCTTTCAGGGAATTATGCGCGAATTATAGACAGAGCATATGAGAGCTGATCTTTATTGTAGGTTTAGCTCATCTAGCAGCCTGGACGCCGGGCTGTGAATCAGGACAGCCTGTTCGACCATTCCTTGCCTCACAGGCCACGATGCCGCTTTCGCCTCTTCATCCTCTTTTTTTTTTTTTTTAACTTCAAAAAAAAAAAAAAAAAAGATCCGAGTCATCAAACGTACGCACACAACCGCCTCAGCCCGTATATCTGGAGAGAAAGGATTTGCTGCTCCCGTTTTGGTCGGGAGCAGGCTACTCCTTAGTTTATACAGTTGCCAGGCAGATGAGAAACATTGATATCCATCTCAGAAAAAGAGAATAAAGGGATAAAATCTGTTATGGTACAATTGGATTAGAAAAATACTGTCTATAGAATGTCTATAGGGTGTATTGGGATTCGCTGTACCTTATTTTATAAAGAGTAGGCTGATTTTTTCCTTATCAGTTGACACGTACCACTACCCGTCGAAAGATAGGGTGCGGATTTTAAGTAATTAACATGTAGTAGCATCCAAAATAAGGTGCAGTCTATACCTTGATTAACAAGGAACAACAAATCTTAGGCCCTACAGAATCTGTACAGGGCACTTTGATTTAAACTGTGATTTCAAATAAGTGTTTTTCGAGATCAATTTGAGAAGCCGCAACTTTACTGAACGGCTTTACATATTGTCCAAATTCGGAAATATATTTTGTATAACGGCCCAATCACAGTTTTCTGTCAGACTTAAATAGCTAATTCGATACTTCTATCCTAATGCTGGTTGAAGCACAAGTTGTGGGTTCGATCCTGCTACAGAAGTTTAGGAGAGTACAAAAAGACAGCAGCCTCATGGCAGACCTGTGGATGTTTTTAAAGAGAAGACAATCATGTCTTGATGTGTACTGTTATGTACTAATGTGAACGATTGCATTAACACGCATATTGTTATGTGTATTAGTTTTTAATGTTGGAATATAATCATCACTAATTCAAATAAAAGTGTCTCACTCCATTTGATAACGTTTCCTTATTATTAGCCGCTCTGGAATTTTTTGTGTTTAATAATACTCATAACAATACTTTAAAATGCATGTAGCAGTATCAACGATACAATGTATTACACATCTAATACAACCTTAGGTAATCTTTTTGCGCAGTTGAAGAAATGGTCAATGGACCATCGCGGGTAGATGTTTGACTGTTTGGCTATACCGTTAAGATTAGCCCTTGTGCTACAATGCATTTTGTGAATCATTCTTCGTAAGTAAATATGTTTAAAAAAAATAGCACAGGCCTATTTCGTTTATAATATATTTCTTATAATTTTATTTTTTATGTAATCACACAATTAAGTGAGGATTCTTATATTAATTTTACACTACTTAAAAATGTCAGTGGGATATACTCGATTTCTATTCTAATAGTTTGCATAAGATATTTTCTTATCAAATGAGCTATATGGGTCTTTTTTCGAAAATCAAAGCTGGCCATAGAATTGAAACACTGGCCGGGACTAGCCAAAGAAGGAAAAAAAGTGTAATGTGAACCATGGAATCGAAAGACTGGCGGGGGCTAGTCATTGAAGGAAAAAACCGGTCATCTGAATTCCAAGGTGCATGCGTTTGGGTAGCCAATGAAGAAACTAGCAGAGGTGGAATTGATGGGCATGCATTGAACTGGAACTTAGAAACAAACCAACTTTCTAGGTATAAACGAGGGAAGGTACTAGTGACAGTAACAACGAACAGGGGTTGTGGATTATTGCGGGCGTTATCATGTTTTTCTCTGCACAGTGAGGGCCACGAGAAGGGGTTGCCTATGAATGATTGGAGGCCTATGGATGTTCCTGTTTGGCGGGTTTATCCTATGCGAAACAGTCAACGAAGCAGGTAATGGCTATGATTGAAACCCAAGTAGTTGTGTTTTGCTGTTTACCCCCGCACGTTTGCTTCCTTAACCAATGGAGCAGCACGTACGGGGCAGATTGTCAGATTGTCAACTAGACTCTGAAAAGAAACGTGATTTCTTTTCCTTCTTGTATAGTCGTTATAGCGTCACTCGACGAATCGATATCATAAGCCTTACATCACACAGAACGTTAAGAAGGCCAACAGAAGTGGAGCACAAAATGTAACACATAACAAATTTTGGTTACAAAAATTGGAGGGCTTCGTAGGTCTTATTTATTGTTACTCTAATTTTTGATAGGATTGAATATTAGGCCGGACAGGGCCGAATCCGCACATGTGACTTAAAAATCCAAATTAAAACATATCCATGGCCAGGATGGGCTGAAAATTTTGTAATAAATTGTTGGTTGCAAATATTTTAAAATTGATGGAATAATAGTTACTTGTATCCCATCATATATGTGGGCTCCGATCTCCAAAATCACGATATAAACTCAGCGGAAGCATTCGATTAGCAGCGGAATACAAAAATCATCGGAAATTAAAACTTTTTGAGACAAGATCTTGAAAACCATAAAACTTCTTTCATAGAAAGGAGATAAACTGTTTACATCTCTGTTAAATTACTTCTTGAGTAATTATACACAACATGATACAAAATCTCAAGAGTCAAAACCAAAAATCTCAGACCACTAACTCCAAGGACCTGAGAGTACAGAGACGGCATAGGACTATCTAACTATAACTCAGCAGTCAGTATCTCCACCTGAGATTCACTGCTGCTCCTGGTGCTGCTGCTGTTGGTATTGGTCACCTGTAGGCTGGTTCCTTCGTCCTCGACGACCACCTAAAAAGTTGAAATCTACGGAGTGAGACAATTATAAATAATTGTCCCAGCGAGAGTTATAACTCTCAACTAGAAGCTTTATAATAGCAATCAAAGAACAATATAAGCAATAAAAGCTTTCAAGGCAATCAACAGCAAATTGACATTAAGTAGAACAACAACATTTAGGAAATGTGAACAACATATGTACTATGCAGAGTAACGTCATTCATATATCTCGTAGTTCAACCTAAGCAGACATACTACGCGGTTGATTATGTTTTACAAACAATATTATGCCCTGCGGAGATGAGGTATACTGCTCATACTCCAACCGATCACTGTTAAGTCGCATCGGTATCATACAAGGTCATCAAAAGAGCCGGATTCTTATGACCTCATCTTCCTCAGTCAGAGTGAGGATAAACATGCAGGACATCTAGTGTCTCTGCTACTATAGCTTACCAGGGTATTCTGGTTCTTCGCTATTAGAATCACAGTGGCATTCTGCACTCTCTTCGCTATCGAAAGATTTCTTGTTTATCTCTCATCGATGCGGTATAAAAGATTTCCTCGGGAGAATAATGTTACATCACCCCGGTATAAACATATAGTAACATATAGTGAAGGGTTGATTGATTAAGATACATCTACATCAATTCCTATACTAGGATGTAAGGATTTACACATCCATATTCCCCCACATACTCAAAAGTATGTGATCCAGGAGTTCCCTTAGGAAAATCTGTTTCACCATCATATAAATTCTGATAATGATGGATCTATGATCAGGGCTCTACATGGTATGATTATACTTGATTAGTTAGGTACATTTTAGTATTCTTTTATCATCATATATGTTCTCAAGCATAATCATTAGCATAGCAGCTTATGAAAGTAGAATACTAAATGTAACAAGTCTAACTCACATCAATTATCATTTCTCATTCATCTTATCACAAGTCATCTCATGACCTTGATGATACTCATGGCTCTTACAGCCTATCATCTCATAGGATGCCACATTCTGAGTAACAGGATATGTCCTATTCATAAAGCTAATAACATGCCTTCAATGAATATGGTATCATCATTCTTACCTGGATATGATCATCATTGTATAAGAACCTGCATGGTTAATTCAATTGATAATAGTAAACAATTCATTTCAAGAGTTGTGCCTTCATACTCTTACAAGAGTTAGGTTCCCTGATTTTCATCAATTAGGGTTTACTATTCACATTATGGAGAATTGGACTCATAACATCATCATGTATGAGAAACATCACCATTAATGCCTTCAAATTAGATTAAGATTCACCAATTATCATAATTAGGGTTTCCATGATCTCACATAGGTGGATCATACCTTAATCATGCATATTCATACACATTGAAGGTACTTTACTTGAGTTCCAACCATAAATGGTACTTTCTCTCTCCTCTTACTAGTAGATGGTGGTTTTCTCTCCCCTCTTATTAGTATATGGTGATTACATCACTCTAAATTAGGTTGGGTTAAGTCCTCATTGATTAACATAAGCCAAATCTCCAATATCATGTCATTAGGGTTTGATTAAAATGAGGTATCATTCAATTGAACCCTTCAGGGGCATATTGGTAAAATGCACCATTGATCACCATCAAGGGTCAATCTATTAGTCACTTAGTCCCTTAATGTCCTAGGGTAAAGTCCCTTAATGTCCTAGGGTACCATTAGGGTTTAGATTAGACCACCATTGGACCAATTACACCTTCAAACGATTAGGCATAATCAGCCCTAAAAGTCTCCAAATGGTTTCAACTTTCAACCTCCAAACGGTCTTGAGACCGTTTGGATGTGTTTGACCGTTTTCTAGGGTTGACTCCAAGACCACATGACACTCAAGGTCATTTGCCCTCAAACGGTCTTAAGACTGTTTGGGTGCGTTGACCGTTTGGGGAAAATTGACTTCCAAACCGTTTGAGGTTATGCGACTTGAAACCGTTTGATCTTAAACGACCTTGAGATCGATTGGTCCAAACGCCCTTAAGATCATTTGAGCCCAAACGGTCTTGAGACCGTTTGGTCCAAATGGCCTCAAACCGTTTGGTCCTCAAAAGTGACTCCAAGGTTATAATCAATTATGGTTATCTATGTTGAAGCCTCCAATTGGTCAAATCCTTGTTAACCACTTGTAAATTGAGTCAATTAGGATTAGCCTTAATCAATTGGATACCAAATTTACCCTCAATTGAAAGCCAATTAGGGTTGAATCCATCTTAATTAGGGTTTTCAATCGGATAATCATTAATGTTCAACAATGTGAATCAAATTGAGGTTGAACCCATCAATTGACCTCCAATTGGGCCCAAATTTGGCCCAAACGGTCTTGAGATCATTTGGACATCCTCCAAACGGTCTTGAGACCGTTTGCCCAAAGTTTCATCAAAATCTAAGTCGATTGGATAAGGGTTGAACCCTAATTGGGTCTAAAATCAGCACTTTTATCAATTCATCAACCTATTGTGATTGGACCCTCAAACCATCAAATTACCTTAACCCTAGACCTCCAAACGGTCTTGGGTTGTCACCAAACGGTCTTGAGACCATTTGGATGAACCCCCAAATGGTCTTGAGACCGTTTGGATGAACCCCCAAACGGTCTTGAGACCGTTTGGGTCCTTCAACCCAAAACTCACCAAAATCTATTCTGGAAAACAGCAATCAACCCGATTAGGGTTTAGGGGGGGTTGAAGTGCCTTCAACTTGTGATTGGTTTGGAATTACGTTATGATTCTTTGTAGAAATTAAATTCAACATGTTTACAACAAACTCTTAAATGGTCTTCCCTTGGTCAACCCTATCAAATGGTCTTGAGATCGTTTGATTCTAAACGGTCTTGCAAGACCGCATGAGATCAAACAGTTTGAGACCGTTTGATTTCAAACGGTTCGCAAACCGTTTAGACCAAAGGGGTCCAAGGTCGTTTGATAAAGTTGCCTAGGAATTCACACCCATAATCTTCAACCTCTGTTCAGGTCAGTTACTCCACGGATTTGCTTGCAAGAGTGCAAGGAAGAATGGGGAAGAAGAAGAACTAAGCATAACTTGTAAGAAGATAGATATGCATAATAAAGCAAGAAGTTTAGAGTTATAAAACCCGCCTTAAATGTTGTTCCTAGAGATCCAAGCTTCCAAGCTTCAAGCCTTTAATGGCGTCTTGATCTCCACAAGTTGGCCAAAGGTGATTTTCCAAGGAAAATATGGGGATGATCGGCTAGAACAAGAAACCTAAGTAAGTTAACCATAAAACCAACCTTATACAAGGAATTCCTCCAAGAATCCGAGCTAGAAGATGGTTTCTTCTCACCTTATAACTAGTTGGTCGTCTCCTTGAGTTCCTGAGCTCTGCCTTGGTCAGTTGAGGAAGATGAGAAACGAAGAAGAGAAAGGATATGTTTACTTGGTTTGCAAAGGAATAGGCTTATATAGTTTAGGCTAATTCTCACCATAAGGACCTCTAAGTTGGGGATTTCTCATCTAGGTCCCTCCTTCCTTCTAAGGCACGTCCAAACCATCATAATCTTAAGCAAAGTCCATCAAAACTCAAGGTTTAAGGGTAAGGAAAACCAACATACAAACTAAGGTACATATGTGAAGGATCTCCTTACTCATACTAGGTGAATTTTATTACAAAGATCATTCTTCTTATCTGATTATTTCATTCAAGCACCCCTTTCATCATTTCTACTCTAAATGATGTCAAGAGTCATAAAGGATATTCTAGAAGGTGTATTTTACAAGTTGCACCCCACATTTTGGGTAAATTACACTTTACTCCAAAATTAGGGTTTTTAAGCACCAAGATCATTCCACAAGCTGCATCTGAATGCCCAAGCTTGGGAAATCCATCCTATCTCATCATATTCACACATATGATGTCTCATCATCAAAGTAACATCTTAACCTATGCAATTTTTCAAGTTAAACCCCTTAATTGGGTAATTTGCACATAGGTCCCTGCATTACAAAACAATATTACAACTTTGTTTAAAAAGGGACAAAATTGAAAGTGTATGTTCCTGAGGAACTTAATTACATGCCAGGGAGTAATCACAAGTATTTAATTACATATTTAGGCAAAACATCTAGGGTTAGTTTATAACCCAGGTCAGGGATGTTACAATATATAAGGGATGCGATTGTAATTTTAAAAAATATATACTCAATATAATATCATTGTCATTCATTTGAGTGAGACTTAGTTAAGTTGTAAGTATGGTCGTTCTACCAACCAATGTAATGTAATATATATATATATATATATATATATATATATATATATATATATATGTGTGTGTGTGTGTGTGTGTGTGTGTGTGTGTGTGTGTGTGTGTGTGTGTGTGTTCGGGTCTACCCCATCATGACCGACATCAAACTTGACTTGCACCTGCTTCTTCTAATGGTTATGTTCGGCCCAAAGATCCGCTACAACAGCTAAAGCTTCTAGAGAACTAAGGTTATGCTTTGTTTGAATCAATGACCGTCAACATGCAAGCTACAAACTTCCACACACGTACGTGGATGCCAGAACATGTGTTGGCACCTGAGTATCGTCGTTCATAAAACTTGTCTCGTCGGACACCCTTAAAGCGAGGGAAATCTCCATCGATCGGAGTGGCTCACTTTTGTCCATCACGGTGAACCCTGACACCCTCCAACCACTCTAGAACCTTGGAATTTCAATGTTGTGGTGAAGGTGATTGACATGAGCATAGGGTTTCAAGCCCTTGTAAACATGCTCCACATCCCATGGCCACCCTTAGATATGTTCTAAGTAGTGTTTTTAAAACCAAACCGGACCGGCCGGTCCAACCGGTCAGACCGGTGAACCGGTAGCTGACCGGTCCAGAAGCCTAAAAACCCAGTAATGTGTCTTTTTCCGGTCCAACCGGTCAAAAATACGGTCCAACCGGTCCAACCAGCCGGTCGGACCAAACCGGATTGAACCAGTGGTTCAAAGAGAAGAAAAAATAGAAGGTAGAATACATATAGGAATTTACATATATGTATATACATATGGTATATATATGTATGTATGTATTTATTTATATAGAAAATATACATATAAGGTAGAATACATATATATATGTATATATGTACAAATATAAGTATATTTATATATATGCATATATATATGTATGTGTGAATGTATGTGTATATCTACATAATAATATATATGTATACCGGTGGTTCAAAGAGAAGAAAAAACAAAAGGTAGAATACATATAGGAATTTACATATATGTATATACATATGGTATATATATGTATGTATGTATTTATTTATATAGAAAATATACATATAAGGTAGAATGCATATATATATGTATATATGTACAAATATAAGTATATTTGTATATATGCATATATATATGTATGTGTGAATGTATGTGTATATCTACATAATAATATATATGTATACATATATATTATATATATGTATACATTTGCACAAAAATATATATGTATACACATATATTTATATATATATACATATATATACAATGTATATATATTATATATATATATATATATATATATATATATATATATATATATATATATATATATATATATATATATGTGTGTGTGTGTGTGTGTGTGTGTGTGTGTGTGTGTATATACACACAAACTATATATATATATATATATATATATATATATATATATATATATATATATATATATATATATATATATATATATATATATATAACTTGTGCAGTTCAACCGGTTTGACCGGTCCGACCGCTAATTGCCTTTTATCATGATGACCGGTTCAGTTTTTTTGGTTCAAATATTTCTTTATGTCATGCTGACATCATTTCTGGTCCAACCAGTTCAACCACTCTGGTTGAACCCGACTCAATCCGGTTTGAGTCAGTACTGGTCCGACCACCGGTTCGGTTCTGAAAACATTGATTCTAAGTCATTGATCTAGAGATGGCATACTACATAATCAACTGGATAGCTATAACAGTTTTTGACCTCCATTACTGGGGGGTTGGGCCATCTTAGGGAATTGTCTCTGGGTCCAATCGTGGTCCTCAAGATTCCTCCCATTAGATTGTATACCTCACAAACTAGTTATGTGGAATAGGGTGCCAAATAATCTAGTCTTAGTTTACCATACCCAACTTTGTGCAAGCATTGGTGACCCGATAGGGCACACGATCAAGACTGATGATACCACATCTGTCAGTCATCGTGGGAAATTTTCTAGAACTACGGTTGGAGTGGACATCTCAAAACCAGTCCTCCAGGTGATATTCTTGAACAGAGAACAATACCAGATTGAATATGAAAATATATTGGTGATCTGCATGAAATGTGATAGGGTTGAGCATGAAGATGTTGATTGTACCTTCATCTCATCCTTTGTAGTTCTAGATCCCTTGAATTCCAATTTAGCTCCACTCGAGGTGCCAACCCCGCACTCAAAGACTATCCATGCCAAGAAACCAATGTGTTGTTAGGAGGTGAAAAATAGTGGAAAGCAAGACTACCTGTATGCAAATCCCAATAAAACCAACTCCCCAATTAGTCAATTGGCCCATGAGACTACAAAAAATAAGTCTAATGACCAATTGACTGAGGAAGACGATTGGAAATACATTCAAAATTGCCTCTAGAAGAAAAAGGGTCATAAGAAGATGTCAACCATTCCTAGGAAGTCGGAGGCCAACTATAGTTTTGGGACCAACTAGACGCAAACAGCCAATCAAAACACTTCATTGATTCTAGTTGATGATGAGATGTGTGAAGGACAAGTGGTAGAATCCTCCTTTCAGTTTGGAGGAATCCATGACACATGAGACCATAATTTCTCTCAGCACACACACATTCCACTGCGGTGAAAAGGGAAGTAAAAATGGAGGGGTCCTTATATGGAATGGAAAGATTACCTACCAAACTGTGCAAGTCAATTTGGGTAGAGAACAAAAGAAGGAGAAACTTGCCCAAATGTTTGTAGGTTATAATAGCACTCATGAAGAAAAATGATGCATGGGTTTTGAGTCACTTTTATAGGCTTATTTTATATCTATTTTATGCATGTATTTGTCATTTTCTTGATTATATTTGCATAATTCACTATAGTTGTCCTTTAAACTCCTTTTGCATAAAATTATACTTCTTTTATCATATTTATATGATTTTATATAATCCCCAGACTTATACACATGTTTCGGCACTTTTTCAGGCACTTTTGCATTGTCCAGAGTCGATACTATCAACCCTGGTGTCGATAGTATCGACATTTCATCAGAAAGAAACCCCAAAATGCGATTTTGGAAGGAAATACCTATATCATGGTCGATACCATCGACCTGGGGGTCGATACTATCGACAGCGTTGGGATCTGGCAATTTTCAGCATTAAAACGGAGCATTTTAATCTGACGGTTGAGCTTTTTCGGAGTCGTAAAGTGGTCCTATGACCTAAGAAGAGAACGACCGGCCCTAGGGGGATCTCATATTGTGTTGCACATCATCCAAGAAGGAGGGAGAGATAGATGAGATGAGAGATGAAGGTCGTCAACCGAGCAATCTGGGCACCTCTGACGGGCGGTTTTGCTGCCGGAAGACTACAAAACGCACGTTTCTTGAGGAGGATCTCCAGGAACACCTTTGTATCAGGGGTTACACGAAGTTGCTCCATGTTTCCCATATTTTTATTCTCTAATCCTATGCATTTTCCATTGTCAACCATGCGGGGCTAATCCCCTTTGTGTTTAGGACCGGGAGTAGCCCAGGTAATCGATGTATGATACTTTTTACATAGTTTTTCATAATTTGTCTCTCAATTTTGTGGTATGATTTCGTTTTCTCCATTCTATCATTATGATTGATCACCTTAATGATAATCTAATGCCTTTAATTACTTTGAAAGAAGAATTAACGACTGAAAAGAGATGAATATCACATTAACTAATAAATTCCTTGAACAAGGCGATGTACGGTTAATGGTGGAAACCCAGAGTTTGTTTCTCATGCACCTAATTTAGGGTATAGGTTACTACTACCGTGGAACTGACCTAGATTTAGGTAGTGAATTGTATCGCGAAAGTGAGAAATTCTGACTATAGGCCACTATCCGGAATAGGAGACGAATTAGGATAATTGTGTAGAAATTAGTACAGCGAGAACCTGCGGTGAAACCACAATCCTAAAGATTCCCATTTAAATTGATTAAACTAAACATTTAATCGATTTCTTTGTTTTCTTTTATTTTATTTTCTTTTTCAATCAACCCTCAAACTCTTTTAATCAGTTTAGCTGATCGTAACCAGTTAGTAGTAGTATACTAAAATTCACGTTTCCCTGAGTTCGACTTGGGCCTCACAAGGCCTATATTACATTGATACATATACATGCGTTTGCATGCACAGTTTACGCGTGTCAAGTTTTTGGCGCCGTTGCCGGGGAAATGGTGCATTTTAGCACTACGAGTGCTGCGAGAGGCCACACTAGGCCACTTTTAATTCCTATATTTTTTCTTTTAATCTTTTGAACTGAATTGCAAATCTTATTCATTCTTTTAATTATTAGTACCGATTCATACACTACTATTTGAAATTTTAGGTACTAGTAAAGTAATAATGGGTGACGGAGCAGCAAATGAGGAGCAAACGATCTGGGAGAAGATCAAGGCTTCTTCCTCCTCTGCATCTAAGGGGCCAATCCAGAGGCAGGCCATCAACATTCCTAACTATAAAATTGATCCAGTGCTAATTAATTTAGTCAAATCCAATGCATTCCATGGGCTGAAGAATGAAGATCCGGTGACCCACATCAGCACGTTCGTGAAAAATTGCGATATGATAAAGATTGACAGGTTCCCGCAAGAGACACTTTACTTGAAGTTATTTCCCAGTTCTATGGCGGGAAATGCATGAGAATGGCAACATAATCTTCATGATGAGTATGTGGAATCATGGGATCATATGGTCGAGGTGTTCTTTGAGAGATTCTTTCCGCCCGAGAAGACTAATGATCTTGTGCGAAAGATCCACAAATTCAACCATAAGGCCGGTGAGACCTATTCTGAGACATGGGAGTGCTTCCAGATCATGTTGAGAAAGTGCCCACATCATAGACTAGATAAGGAAAAATAGGTTAAAATTTTCTATTTTGCTCTCAATGAGCATGACAGAAGCAATCTGGATTCAGCAGGCTCGGGGTTCTTCTTAAACAACAAAGGTACTAGGTGCTGGGAAATTTTGAAGAATATGGCAAAGAAGCAGTCTTGGGGTGAAAGAGATGCACCGGAGCAGGTTGGCGTGACACATGAAGCAAAGGCCATCAAAGCACTTAATGAGAAGATTGATCTTATAGCCAAGAAGCTCCTAGAGAAAGAGGACAATGGGTCTGATGATGAAGCACATGCAAAGTATATGCATCAACAGGGATATAGAAATAACAATTATGATTGGAGGAAGGAACAAAATTTTTAGAAGTTGCAGCCTAGCCTAGAGGAAAAGAACAATGAATTGCTTATCCAGGTGGTGAAACAAAATCAAGAACTGATGAGTATGTTCAGCAAATAGTTACAGTCCCAGGGTGAGATTTTGAATCAATTTGGGCAGATGTTGCAAAGTCATGGAGCGCAGACGAGGGAACTAGAGACGACTGTGACCCAAATTTCCAATGAAGTGGCGGCCATGAAGCATGCAAATCAACAAAGACTGGCTGGTAATGTAGAGTCTGCTCAAGTACATCATCAAGTGAAATATATGTCTGTGATTAAGGAGACAGAGCCACCGGTGGAGGAGGTCCATGAAAAGGTTAAAATGCATTTTGAAACGGAGGCTAAGCCCAGGGTGCCATACCCCCATAGCTTATATGGACTACCAGACGGATATTTCCCATTCAGAAAATCCCACCAAGTTTCCACTACTACCGTGCCCACATCTCAGATTTCTAAAAAGACTCCTATGTCAGAAGAGCAGGTGAAAGCTTTACTTCATAGTGGAGAAACCACTATCAATAAGGAGAAGCATCCACAAGTCATGCCATCCACGGATGATGTGTCAAATCCTATCCTAGAAGGTGGTGCTGAAGCAAGCTTAGGGGAGGAGACCCCTAAAGTTCCATAAGTGCCACCACACAAGCGAGCGAAGGACCCAAACGTGCCTTTCCCGGATAGTCTGAGGCCGAAGAAAGAGCATAGGCACTACAAGAAGTTCTTGGATATGTTTCGGAAGCTCCACATTAAAATTCCACTAGTGGAGGCGATAGAGAAAATTCCTTCATATGGAAGATTCATGAAAGACATCATCAACAAGAAATGACAGATCAAAGATACATATGTTGTGTGTGTTGATGAAAAAGTGAGTTCTATAATCCAAGGACGGCTACCAAGGAAGAGGAAAGATCCAGGATGTTTCTACATCCCATGTTCCAAAGGTGGCCAATATTTTCCACAAGCACAGTGTGACTCAGGGGCAAGTATTAATCTTATGCCACTTGCCACTTTTCAAAAGCTGGGATTGAAGAAGCCAACACAAACTTCTATGACAATTGAGTTGGAAGATGGATCCATTGTGAAGCCACAAGGTATATGCGAGGATGTGCTAGTCAAGTTTGACAAACTCATCTTCCCTGTTGACTTTGTGGTCATGGACATGCATGAGTTGGAAGGAGGTGAGATGCTATTGGGAAGGTCGTTCCAAGCTACGACTGATGTAATCGCTGCCATTGGGCGAGGTTACATGACACTTGGGATTGGTGATGATAGAGTTAAATTCAAATTGCTAAATGAATCATTAGAGACATCCCTTGACAACCCATGTTAAAGGTATCCTTATGTCAAGCCTAGGACATTAAATAAGGGCGTTGTTGGGAGGCAACCCAACTTTAGGTTCATTTTTATGTTTGGTTATGTTCTTTTATGTTTATGTACTTGGTTTTTGCTTAGGTTTTGATAATTTTTGTAAAAATGGTACCCTAACTCGTGTTTTGAAGTGTGCAGAACTTTAAGGTCGATACTATTGACACCCATGTCGATAGTATCGAGTTTGGATCAGTAAACGCTGAAGAAAAGTCGATACCATCGACCTTAGTGTCGATAGTATCGAGATTCCTGAAGATTTTTAGAAAAAATAGTGACAGTAAAGTCGATACCATCGACCCTAGGGTTGGTAGTATCGACACTTTGAGTTCCTAGGCTTTTAGATGCATCGATTCAACAAAATTGCTGAGTCTGGGTCGATACCATCGACATTGACACCTGTAGGACAGCTACATAAAATAGGCCGTAAAAGGTATCAAAATGAGATTTTTTCGAACCGTTTTTTGCAGAGGAAAGATGAATGAAGCAAGTCAAGTCTTAGAACCACTAAGACACAAAAATGGGCTACCAAAAAGAGGGATATAGCAAACATCACTTGGTCCACTTGAGCATCTAACCATCCTTCTTCACCACACTTCAAAGCGAACGGTATCGGTGTTCCACCTCTTAAGTGAGAATGTTGAATATGAGGCCATAGTAATATTCAAGCTTAGGGGAGTTGGAATAGCCCTCTATCTTAGTTTTTACTTACTTATTCATGTTGATTTTATTTTTGTAATATTAGTTGTTTTTATTTCTAGGTTTACCGCTTTTGTAGGATCCACATCTATCTAGTGTAATCTGTGGAGCAATACATGCATGGTTTCAATTGCAAGTTTTACTCTTGGGTTGTGTGCACATAAAAAATGATCATATTGAGAACTTTTTGAGCTTATTCTTATTAGTAATTGAGTTGCATAACTGAGGAAGTGCTTGGGTGAGTCAGCTTCAGGATATGGGGACATGAATGACCATCTTTATTGTCTAAGGAAAAGTGATTGGCAAGGATGTTTGAGCCCAAACTGACAAAACGCTAATGTGACCTTGGACTAAAGTTTAAGAGAGAAATCCTTCAGTTACCCTGTACACAGGTCTTTAGAGAGGGACATATGATATTTTCGGAAGGTTCTGTCAATTAGTCTTGTGATCTGATCCACCGCAATTTCATTCACAATCCACCATAAGAAATGGGAGAACACTACTGTCTTTCACTTTTTGATTGCATCTCATGTAGATAGGTCTTGTATTACAACTATTTTCACATATTTTTTGCATGAAAATGAAATAAAAAGGATAGAGTAGTTATACATGCACATTATCCTTGGGTGCGTGTCATTTAATTGCATAACTATCATTTTGTAGATGCATTCACATCTTTTATGCATATAGTACATCATGCATCTTATGTCTTCTGAAACATTAAAGGTGGTGAACTTGTTCCATATCTTCTGAATGCTTCAAATGTATAAGTTATGTAACAAGAAGTGAGCCCGACAAAACAAATGCTAAATTTCTAAGATGAAAACTAAGAGATCGAGGAGTATCCCTTGATAGATGGTAATCAGTCCATTGGATGGGGGTGGGCATTCAATACCCCCCTATTCACACCTCCACATAGTTTTTATGTGGTGACTTTTTCATGCTGGAACGTCTAAGGAGTTATAGTCGAGGAAAAAAATTGTATTCTTAAATAATACAAAGTCCACGTACAAGATCCATCTTCTTGCACTTGTGGAAACCAGATCGAGTGGTGACCCTACACTAAACATCATCAAGCAACTCAGCTACTCCTCTTTGCACCGCAGTGAAGCGCTTGGCTTTTTAGCACCATTTGGTTATTATGGGACACATGCCAATATGACCTTGAGATTTTAGTTAATCACCAACAACTCATCAATTGCAAGGCCAATGGCAGATAGCATATCACTTTTGTATATGTCAGCCTCAATCTGAGAATGCACATATTTCTATGCAAATGTCTATAAGAGATATCTCATTGTGTCCATGGTGTCTAGGCAGTGGTGTGCAATATCAACACCATGCTTGACCCAACTGAGAAAGTGAACAGTGAAGCCTTTGACAAGAAATCATGCATCATGTTCAAAGAAACACTTACATACACTGGCCTTACAAACATTAAGTCCAAAGGACACTTCTTCACTTTCAATAGACTCCTTATCTAAGAGACGATGGATAGAGTAATCTCTAATGATCAATGAATTTTTTTGGAATGAGGATTCAACATCTCTGTCAGGCCTAGGATTTATTCAAACCATAACCTAGTTCTTTTCTCAAGCAATTCTTCTAGAAGAAGAAGGAACACTGCGTTCCAAACTAAATCTATATGGAGTCTCCTTCTAGAGTTCCAACAGAACCTTCTACCCCTTTGGGAAAGATAGAAACCCTTTTTTGATGCCTTCCTATCCTCTCAAGCTGTTGAAGCAAATTCAGAGTCTAATCAAATCATACAATAATCCAAGGAAAAGCAATCCACTCTCTCTTAGTTGGACAAGAGTCAGGTAATTTCTAATATCTCTCATTCCCCTTATAATGAACTTCAAGCCATTTCTCCACAAAAACAATATTACCACATTCTTCTACGGGAAGACGCTCACTGGAAACAACGAGTCCACATTAGTTGACATCAACAATGTAACTACAATATATTTCTTTTCCAAACCTATGGCAAGACTAGAAGCCTAATGAACAAGCTCACCATGTTGTGTGATGTTGCTAGAGAGTGGATTACTAATAAAGTAGAAACACTAGCACTTGTACATGACTACTTCATCAGTTGGATGACTACCAATGATGTTACTCTAGAAAATGTGGTCAACATCCACACATACATGGGTTTCTTCATTGGAATCAGTCCTCAATCTGGAATTTTCATCATCCACATGCCAAGATATGAAGAAGTCAAGAAAGTAGCTTTCACTATGGTGCCGACTAAGGCCCCATGACCCAATGGTGTCCACAACATAATTCATCCAATCAAACTAGTTCCAAGTTGTCTAAACTCTGGGAAGACCTACCCAAGCTCTTAGACTCTCATATGGTGCTTAATCCAAATGTGTGGTAGCCCAGTGGTGTGTTAAACTCCTCCCAATTTTTCTAAATAATTCTTGCTTCGATCTTATATCAATGATCATTGTTGAAAGGATCAAACCCCTTCTCAATGACCGGGTCTATGAAACTCAATCTAGCTTTATTCCAAGTCAAAATATAAGTTATAAAATTCTAATAGTCCAAGAGGTTGTAGATTCCAAGAAAGGAAAGTCCATTGGCAAGCATTGGGTCAATATTAAAACTTTACCTATCCATTGCTTTTGACATGATGCACCGTTCATTCTTCCTTGAAAAATTGCAAGAAGTGGGCCTACCAAGCTAAATAGTCTCATTAATCATGGAGATCATCTCTAGTGGTTCTATATCTAATCCCTGGGAAGGCTTGCCAATCCAACTTTTAAATTCACCCAAGGTTACAAAATTGAGGCCCCATCATCCCTTATGTCTTTGTTCTATGTATGAAGTGTCTGAGCCAAGATATATCTCATTAAGTTGCCACTAGACAAAGGAAGGCCATCATTCTCATAAGAAGGATACCCTACTTCCCACAAGTTCATTACCAATGATATTATGATAATGACGAAGCAACAATCAAGTAAGAGACTATCATCTCTCAAGTTATTGATGAATTCTCTATAGTCTCTAGACAAGCATTCTCAAAAGAAAAATCCTAGTTCTTCAAAAGAATCCATATTGAAATTAAAGATTATCTATGACACCTCATCATGCTAAACGAGATTACTAAAAACAAAAAACACGATCAACTACTAATTTATCACATAGTAAAAAATGTGGAATAATTAAAAATAATTCCAACAATGTAAATAAACTCTAGAACATTTACAAAAGGTCCATCATTTCATTCTCATATAATGTAACAAGTATTTACATATGGGTCCAAGGACCTCAGTCACATCCTGCATACAAAAGATATTTTACATGTACATGCCATATATTTACAACATTGGCATACTACCAAAATCTCATCTCGATACAAGTATATCATCTAGAAAACACATCCCATACCCAGACTTGAGAGTACATGGACGACACTAGGACTCTACTACTAACATCTAAAACTAACTGCCCTTCTGAATCTATTAGTCACCATGTTGGTTCTCTTCCATAGTGCGACCTTGACCTCATTGCCCGTGACCACTTAAAAAAAATGTGGTGACCCACGGGTGAGACCCAGTCCCAGCGAGAGATATAACTCTCTCCAACATATATTGATTATAACATATAGATTGACAGTAAATGAACTGAGAAAATATAGTAATAAATAAGCAATTTAAGCAGATTGAATAGGTTAAGTGTACTAAGCCATTAAGAAAATTAACTTGACAAGAAGTATAATTACTCAAAGGTCATATGATATCATCTTATAAACACTGAGTAGTATAAAGACAAGTTAAAGACTAATCAAACAATGTGAGATGTATTTGATCATAGTCAGTATACTACATGGCTTATATCACTTCTTTTATTACATTGCCCTAAGGGATTTGAGAAATACCACTCAAGTCCCAATTGACCACTACTAATTGAAAATCAGTGCCATACACGATCTAAGAAGAGCTGAACTCCTAACATCTTCTCCGTCCCCAGTCAATACGGGTCCACCACAGTGACACATAAGGTCAAGCTACTAACAACCTAGTCTGTCCTTGGTATAGGTCACGGTACTAGTGAAAGGAGGCAGATACACATAATCTACCATTCGAGGTACAACCACAATTGTCCTCCAATCTCATCATATATATATATATATATATATATATATATATATATATATATATATATATATATATATATATATATATATATATATAAAATCACCGAGACATGACCGCAACCGTTCTCAAATTGAGGGCTAGGTATGACCATTGCCATCCTCCCTAACACTTGTATTATAGATGACAAGCAACCCACATACTCATCAGTATGTGCTCCGAGTATCCCTTAGGAATACTCATTTCACTATCTGGCAATTTCTGACACTCAGATAGATCTATGGCACATGGCACTACATGATTAGAGCTTCACTTAATTAGTTATGCCAATTGGGTGAATTAAGGCCAAATCATACAAATGGACATTCAAGCCCTAATTATTTTCTAACAAGAGTATATGTATAACAACTTCAAAAGATCTAAAATATTTGAGATATAAATCTTAATCGCATTACCACATGCTATCATTCATTGCAAATTAATGAACCACATTTATCATCATACTTTTACAAGATACCAATATTTTATCACAAGTTCCAGGGTTTTAACCCTTATTGGAACATGAAGAAGATTTCACCTCAATCATGGCTTCAAATATGCCCAAAGGTCGTTAAGACCATCACATTATTCATAGTAAGGTTATCATCATCATTCCATGACTTAAACAAGGCTCAAAATATCAGTAGCACATATGTGTCCATAGATATTAACATGGCAAGGCACTATGTTATTCACATAATACTACAATGTGGTTTCAACACAAGAAGAGTGCAATTCATTATCACATTAATCATTCAAGAGGTCTGATTATAACCAATCAACATCATATAATTAAACTAAGGTTAGGTATAACAAGCTAGATCACATGGGAGTTACACATCCACTTATTATAGTGATTTATCAAATATAACTATATAATGGCAAAGGTAAGACTACAAATTAATGGTATTGAACCATAAAATTATCATCACTAGGACCCACATATAATAACATGTGATTTATTCTAATATATTGGATGTTGAAGCATCCAATATTATTCATTGGATCAGTTTGATTGTTCAAGGTTATCAATTGAAGTATAGGTCTAACCATTAGATCAATTGAACCAAGGAACCATTGGTTCAAGGTTTAGTCAAATCTACAATTACATTCTGAACTCATCATACATGGTGATGACCTTATCCACAATTAATTGTGCTCGTTAGGTCACCATTGGTTTCTAGATCAGTTATAGATCTAGTTAACACCATCAAATATTAATCCAATATCATCATCGATTGATAACATCATTAGAATACTTAGTGGATGATAATTAAACGTCTAATTGAGTCAAAATCTGACTTAAGGGGGTGATCATAGGTTTTCACCATAAATTTGACACCCTTGATCATGAAAATCAGTTGCCAAGATAGAAACACCATAGGTTGTTGAATGGTATGACCATTGGTTGTGTGATAGGGAAGGAAATAGCTTGAAATCCTAATTTGAACCATCAATTGTTTTGTACATATTACATAGCACCATAGGTTGTTGCTATTAACCTGTACCAGATCATGTTACACCTTAGAAAGGTCATACACATGTTTACAAGTTCATATAGAACTAGAGCCAAATAGGGAACACCACAAAAATTCATAATTCTAAACAAGCATGGTTTCTCTATGCTTAAATCAACACATTAAGGAATAAACATGAACTAACAAGCTTCTAGTAAGTAATATAAGTGAAGAATGCTATATAACTCACCTCTATAGAGTAGGTCAGATCCCAAACAGAAATAATATTAAGAAAATAGGGCAAGCAAACCTTGGATTCAGATCTTAACTTGGCCAAATAGGTACTTCTCTCCACAAAGAAGCAAAATCCTAGAAAAAGAAACAAGAAGGATAGAGTTTTGAGTTCTAGAGCCACTTTCACCATGGAACAGCATGGTTCCGACCTGGAGGAAGGTATAAGGAAGGAGAAGAGCAAGAAAAATGGAGAAGGAAGGAAGAAAACAACTTGCCTTGGTTGAAATCCCTAGAAGATGACCTTGGAAACCCTATATAGGGCTAGATGGAGCTCTAGGAGACCTTCTCCAAAAAGAGGTTGTCTTCTACCTTAGAGAAGTTGGTTCTGCAGAAAAATAGAGTCGATTTTTTGATCCATAGAGGAAATAGAAAGCAAGAATATTTTCGAATTAGGGCAAAGAAGAGGTAAATATAGCCCATGGATAAGGATAGAAGCAAGCATGAGGTGTAAAAGTAGCTTCCCCATGTGTCTATGGACTTAAATTACTAAGAATATACAAGCACACACACAAGTATCTCCCCCACCGTCCATACTGACCTGCTTATCTTTACTTTGTCCAATTTCCAAGCCAATCACATAATTCATTAATTGGTAGCTACTAAAGGTAGATCATCCATGAAGGGGTAAACCCTAAAATATCCTTGATGAAAACACCTTCAAACCATGGCTGAACTAGGAGCCCCATGGCTCAAAAATCTCAAGAATGATAATATATCATCTAAGGAACATAATGTATGTGATAAATTGCAAAGAAAACCCCTCAATTGGGTAAATTGTAGAAAAGTCCAAAATGTACAGAAAATTGCATAACTTGCTCAAACAGAGTCCAAATTGGACCAAATTTAAAACATAATATTGTATTATGATTTCAAAACATATAAAAAGGTTATATTAGGGTTATAATAATTCAATTATGGTAATTAAGATCATTAAACTCATTAAGCAAGTTCAGGGACCTTACAACTATAAACCCCTAACAAGGATTTCGCCCTGAAATCCTACGCAAAAAGAGATGAGTATTTTCTACACATCTCATTCTCTAGTACCCATTTGTATTCCTCTACGACATGATGATTCCAAAAAACTTTTACTAGTATTATATCTTTTCTCTTCAGGTTTTTCACCCTTCTATCTAGGAACAACATAGGACCCTCAACATAGGAGATATCCTCATCTAACTCAACGTCTACTGGTTGGAGTGTCTGGTCAGTATCTGGATGACATTTCCTCAACATAGAGATGTGAATGACATTATGCAATCTATGTAGATATGGTGGTAGCTCCAACTTACATGCTACCTTTCCAACACGAGCTAGGACAGGGTATGGTCCCATAAATATGGGAGCCAACTTACCCTTCTTTCCAAACCTCAACACACCTTTCCAAGGAGAAACCTTAAGATATACTCTATCTCCCACTTGGAACTCAAGTGGTCTATGTCAGTTATCTGCATAAGATTTCTGCTTGTCCTGGGCTGCTTTCAACTGTTGTTATATCACTTTAATCTTTTCTATAGTCTGTTGTACTAGCTCAGGACCAAAAAGTTGATATTCACCTGTCTCATACCAACAAAGAGGAGACTGACATCATCTCCCATACATAGCCTCATAAGGAGCCATATCTATGCTTCTTTGATAGCTATTGTTGTATGCAAACTCTATCAGAGTCAAATGTACATCCCAACTACCAAGAAATATGTACATACCAACTACCAAGAAATTGCAGCACACATGCCCTCAAGAGATCCTCTAACGTCTGAATAGTCCTTTCAGATTGGCCATCGGTCTGTGGAGGAAAATTTGTGCTAAATCTCAGTTGTGTTCCCATTGAAGAATGCAGACACTCCCAAAAATAACCTGGAAATGGTGGACCTCTATCAGAAACTATAGTCACTGGAATGCCATGCAGACAGACTATCTCATTAACATATATTTGTGCCAATTTCTCTAGTGTAAATGTCGTCTTAACTGGAAAAAAATGAGATGCCTTAGTCAGTCTATCTACTATCACCCATATGGAATCATGACCCTTGGTTGTCCTAGGAAGACCAACCACAAAGTCCATAGTAATATAATCCCATTTCCACTGTGGTATTGGCAAGGGTTGTAATGTCCCTACAGGCTTCTGGTGTTCAACCTTCACCTGCTGAAAAATTGGACATTTGTCAATGAACTCTACCACATCACGCTTTAGACATGGCCACCAATACATGTCTTTCAAGTTTTGGCACATCTTGGTACTTCCAAGATGCATTGCATACATGGAGGAGTGAGCCTCCTCAAGTAACATCTTCCTCCACCCATCAACATCAGGAACTACTGTCCTATTGTCGTAACAAACTGTACCATCATCTTCCTCATGAAAGCCATCATACTTTTCACTACCAATCCCTGATCAGATATTCTGTATCACAATTTCATTCTATTGTGCGTCATGAATTTGCTGTCTCAAGGTAGGTTTCACTTGTAACTGCACCAACAATCCTGCCAGCAAAGAAACTTCTAGATGTACATTCATCTGGTGAAGAAACACTAGCATATCTCTCTTATGGCACATCAAAATTTAATTGTGCATTATCTACCATTGATAATGAAGATGACTTTATACTCAATGCATCAACTACCACATTTTCTTTCCCTGGATGGTAGTCAATTGTGCAATCATAATCCTTAATAAGCTCCATCCATCTCCTCTGCCTCATATTCAACTCCTGTTTTGAGAAGATATACTGTAGATTCTTGTGGTCAGTGAAGATCTGCCACTTTTCTCCATAAAGATAATGTCTCCAGATCTTTAATGCATGGACCACCGCTGCAAGCTCCAAATCATGTGTTGGGTAATTCTCCTCATGTTTCTTAGCTGTCGCGAAGTAAAAGAAATCACATTTTTATCCTGCATCAACATGCATCCCAACCCATTCTTTGAAGCATCACAAAAGACAATATAGCCTTTTCCTTACTCTGGCAGTACTAACATCGGTGCACTAGTCAACTTTTCTTTCAACAACTAGAAAGAACATTGACACTTGTCATTCAAGCAAAAGGAATAACCTTCCTGGTTAACCTAGTTTGGGGTAACGCTATAGAACTAAAGTCTTTGATGAACCTCCTATAGTAACCTGCCAAACCTAGGAAAGTACAGATCTCTATCAGTGTCTTTTGTTGTTCCCATTGTAGTACATATTCCACTTTCTTGGGATCAACACAAACACCTTTTGCAGATATAACATGGCCCAGAAAAAACACTTCAGATAACCAGAATTCACACTTGCTGAACTTAGCATATAGTTGATGTTGCTTCACCAAAGTCAATGCCTGGAGAAGGTAATGCTCATGCTATTGACTATCCTTGGAGTATATTAGGATATTATCTATGAACACAACCACACACTAATCAAGATAAGGTCTAAACACCCTATTCATTAGACCCATAAAACATGTAGGTGCATTGGTTAGCCCAAACGACATAACCACAAACTCATAATGACCATACCTAGTCCTATCTGACTTGGGTATGTCATCAGCCTTAATTCTCAATTGATGGTAACCTGACCTCAGATCTATCTTTAAAAACATAGTGGCACCTCTCAACTGATCAAAAAGATCATCAATCCTTGGTTAAGGATACTAATTCTTTATTGTCACCTTGTTCAACTTTCTATAGTCTATACACTACCTCATTGAACCATCCTTTTTTTTAACGAATAACATGAGAGCACCGCAAGGGGGAGTGCTCGGCCTGATAAAACCCTTCTCTAATAGTTCTTGTAACTATTTCTTTAACTCCTACATCTCTCCTGGTGCCATTCTATATGCTGACTGTGCTATGGGTTTTGTTCCAAGAACAAGATTGATCTCAAACTCAATCTCTCTAGGAGGGGGAATGCTCAGGAAAGACATCCTCAAATTCTTGCACCATTGGTACCTACTAGATACTAGGACCTACCGCCTTGGTATCCAAAACATGAGCTAAGAAAGCCTCACATTCTTGTCTCATCAACCGCTTATCTGTCATAGCTGACATCAAACATGTAGGAAGAATCTTCCAATCACCCTGGAAAATCCACTATACATCTCCATCATGGAACATCGCCACCTTAGTATACAGTCCAAGACTACCTTGTATTTTTCCAAGGTATCCATTCCTAGGATTACATCAAAACCATGCATGTCAAGTGGCAAAATATCCACTTGAATGTTGTGACTAGAGAAAGAACACAAGAAGGGCACACTTCCTGCAACTCGGTGGAATCAACCAAAGAGTATCCAGTTGTAGGCTATCAGATCTAATACTAACATGTAGATAACAACTATCTATCACCTCTCTAGTGATAAAAGAGTGTGTCGCATCTAGGTCTACTAACACAGATACAAAACAAGAAGCACAAATAGCAGAATGAAATAACTCCATCTGACCTGTCATGACCCGTGGATTTACCACTGCTTCCAGCTGGGTCATGGCATAGAACCTTGTTGTCGCCTACTGCCGTCCACATCCTCTTCTCGCCTATCCTGAGGATCCTGCATGGGATGCATGAACACATCCTCTTCTACTACCAGTATCAAACTGTCATTGTTGTGATCCCTGTTGATTCTGCCTTGGCTACTGAGTCACCTCCTCAACCTTCATAGGGTAATTCCATCTAATATGCCTTGTCTGTCCACATTTATGCCACACTCGGTTATCACTAAGTGGTCTAAATGGCCCTGTAATTGAGACTGATGATGAACTGCAAGCTCTTGGTGGTGGAAAATTGTGACCTTTACCCCTAATCGGGGTCCACTATGATGGTGCATGTGATCTTGGTTCAGTGAAGGTTGACCTTGGTTGTGACGACGGTAGGAAAAACCTTAGCTTCTTAAAGCCTCCAGATGATTTCCCTTGAAACTGAATAGGTCGCTTCTTAGCATTAGCTTCACACTTCTCTATGGCAGACCTCTCAATCCTCCTGACAGATTCCACAAAGGTGGAAAACCTTTCCCTATTCTCCAAGGATGATGTTATAGTAGTCAACTCCGTACTCAGTCCCTTCTCAAATCACTAAATCTTTTCCTTGTCCGTTGCTACCATGTGCGGGCAGAACCTCAGAAGTTCCATAAACTTTGATTCATACTCATTGATATTCATAGCTCCCTGACGAATCTTCTTGAACTGAGAAATGTTCTCATCTAGGTAGGTCTCTGGAAAATATCGGCTAACAAATTCCCTCCTAAACTCCTCCCATCCTATCACAACTCCTGGCCTTTTCTCCTCTTCTATGGCCCACCGGTGGCACCCACTACCCTTCAACAAGTATACTTCATGCTTAACTTTGACTTCTTCAGCGATGTTTAGGATTTTGAATGCCTTTTCCAGCTTAGTCAACCACATGTCAGCGTCTACTGGATCAGAAGTACCTACATATTCAATCACCCCAACACGTCTAAGACATTCAAATGTCTTCTGAACACCTTGGGACTCCACATTAGAGGTAACTTCCCTAGCTTGAGGCGCTGGCACTCTGTCAGCAATATGTGTAATTGTGGCCATCATCTATCTAAACATTTTCTCAAAGTCAGGATTAGCCATCATTTTTGGGTCTAGATGAGGCATTGTGGGATGCTCTGACCCTGCTTATGACCCTCTCTCATTGTGTGCCTACCTCCCAGCACCTCCTCCTGGTGCTACATAGCTACTCTCAACATGTTCTTCATGTCCTCCAGACATATCTACATAAGCATAAGCTATGATCAGATATGTCAGATACATAAGAATAGACTCAAACCTAAGTCCTATGTCATTGTAGACTCAGTAAACCTAGAGCTTTGATACCAACTTAACTATGACACCTCATCATGCTAAACGCGATTACTCAAAACACAAAACACGATCAACTACTAATTTATCACATAGTAAAAAATGTGGAATAATTAAAACCAATTCCAACAATGTAAATGAACTCTAGAACATTTACAAAAGGTCCATCATTCCGTTCTCATATACTTTAACAAATATTTACATATGGGACCAAGGACCTCAGTCACATCCTACATACAAAAGATCTTTCACATGTACATGCCATATATTTACAAACATTGGCATACTACCAAAATCTCATGTTGATACAAGTATATCATCTAGAAAACACATCCCATACCCGGACCTGAGAGTATAGGGATGTCACGGAACCAAAATCCTAGTCCCATGAACCAAACGTATACCAAAGGTGACATGCAGAAGTGTAAATCTTAGCATACATGAACAGATAACAAGATGCAAGCACCAACATAATCTCAACAATCAATAAGATATATTAAGCAACATCATTATATTACACAATTTGAATTACATATTCAAGAGTCACTTTGTACAAGTCTGCTCGTGTATAATATATCTGGATCTTACAATAAGTACACATAGCATAGCTCACCAAGCCCATCAACCTTCTAGTCATCTTTGAACCTAAAAACAACATATGAGAAATGGGTCAACACACGAGGTGTTGAGTATGGGGCAGAAAGATACATATATGTATAAGCTTTGCATTATTTTGAAAATATTTCAAGACTAAATGAACAAGAATAAACATTTTAATTTTTTAACAAATACAAAACCATATTTTATGTCATTTCACTCCATTATACCAACAATATCAAGCATGTTTAAGGCCTTTGACCAACTTCCTGTCAGAAGGGTCTGTAAGGGTGCTCAAGCTTAGCTAACCCTTTTATATGATAGGGACCTCAAGGAGGTAACCAAGAGTTAACCCTTTATCAACAATATTATAATGGAGTTCTATATATATGTGTGTTCAAGTTATAAAACTGATGAGGCAAACACCGAGTAAGACATAGCAATACTACATGGAAATATTTGAGCAAATAGACAAATAAGCATACAATATATGTCTTTTCAAGCAAGAAAGTGATAGTCATATAACTAGATAAGGCCCATACCTGATTCAGAGATTCATAACCTAACATATCCTTCACCATCTAGCCACATGCCAAACCTGATTAACAACAAGATTACATATATGCATTAGATTCTCATCATTAACCCTAATTAGATGCATTTTAGGGTTTTGGCCAAGATGGGTTCCAAGTTCCTTATTGGTTCATTATATGACATTGTACTGATCTATAGGTCATCATGATGGTGTGGTTCAAGTTTCATGCAATTATGACGTTCCATGCTCTTTCTATAATCATAACAAGGTTTAAGGTATTTACATGCATTCTAGGGTCAAAAGACTCACAATAGAGCACCCTAGATCATGATCATCAAGACATATATATATATATATGTATATATATATATATATATATATATATATATATATATATATATGAATCATATTCAAGAAACATAACCATGGAGTTGATCTTACTATCTTCGCTGATGCAGCTTATCAGGCCCAAACTGGGGAGGCCGGCATAGGCATCCATGTCATCAACAACCATGGAAAATTCTATAGACTTGAAGGTGTTCCTGTCCATGCCACCTCACCTCTACAAGCTGAGTTTATGGCTGTGGTCACTGCATCCAATATATGTACACACAACAATATCATGACAGCCATCATTCTTACTGACTCTAGCTCCGGTGAAGCTAGCAAGTCAGACAGTCTGCAACTCACCGGGTCTCCAAAACCTTTGGAGGAAATTCCTTGTCAACAAATCCAGCCTTGACCTTTTAATGGTTATGTATGTCCCTAGGGACCTCAATAAGGCTGCTAACAAAATTGCAAAAACAACCTTATCCACTCGCACTTCCCTTTCTTCTTTCTGTAATAAGCCGACACGACTAGAGTATGAACTAGATGTGAATTTCTCTACTTTTTGGCCTGTTCTAGAGCACAGGATGAATAAATGATAAGCTCTAGGGTTCACAAAAAAAAATGAGGTGACACTTATTATCTATTTGTTTAATCAACACTCATATTTAATTTTATGAGTACATGACACTATGTTTGAAATAATTTTTAAAAGGATAAAAGAACATACTTATAATAAGGACCCAGGCACATTCTAATCATTTTGAAGTGAATCAGAAAATGAATAGGAGCCTGGCTCCTATCCGCTAGTAACATCAAAAAATTCAAACCTAAAACTGGAAATGCACACTACAAATTTTAGCACGATCGTGTATGAATGCAAAACAATACTGAACTGAATTAGGATCAATCATAGGGATTGGTTAACTAAATTATCATTGACATCTACTTGTTTAAAAAATAGGTTAAGCCAAGGTCAACACATATCAACAACACACATTAAAAAATAAGTTAAGCCAAGGATGAATTGAGGATGCAAACCTAGTCAATTGGAGGCTTTACCTCTAGCAGTGGCAGTGGTGACGATAATGGCAAGCTCTGGTTCCTACTGCTGCTGTTGGCACTGACTACTGGCGCTGGCTCTGGTTTCGGGTGCTTCTGTTGGCGCTGGCTACTGCTAGCACCGATGAGAGGAGGACTGGCTAGAGGAGAGGACCAATGATGGTAGTGGCTCCACAAACGATGAGCTCCACAGAGGCAGCGAACTCCACGAACACCGGCGAGCTCCACAAATGGCAAGCTCCATGGCGGCGCTTCACGGCGTCGGTGAGCAAGGAGATCGGTGGCGGCGAGCAAGGAGAATGCCGGAATCGCCAGACCCTAATAGCCGATTGCAATCACAGAGAGAAAGGGGAAGAGTCAGGCTCGCTCGTGCGATATTAAGTTAACATTCGGTGTCGGTTTCTAACAAAAACCGACAATATAAACTTTAAATGTCGGTTTGCAACAAAGCACCGACACTAAAGGGAGGTGAAAATTTTCCCAGTTATTCGTGTGAAAACGCAACGACGTCAGTTATTGTCACAAAACCGATGATAAAAAGTGAGCAAATTTCTATCTCGCAGAAAACCTTTAGTTGTCAGTTCCTCTCTTAAACACCGACGCTGTATGTCAATTTTTTGAGGCAATTTTTTTTGTTGGAAATTTTGGTTTTGGCGGTTACTTTTAGGTGTTGGTTTCTTATTAAGGAACCGACACTTAATAAAAGTGATACCCGTGTCTGGACGCCCTTCACAGATTGATGTCAGCTTATTTTAAACACCAACGCTGTATGATTTAGGTGTCGATTTTTTATTACAACTGACACCAGAAAAAGTGACATTATAAGCCATTTCTGTAGTAGTGATAGAGCAGCCATCAACCTTTGATAGTCCAATCTGAAAGACCGATGGAACTTCTCCACTCACAGACTACCCATTGGTCAGAAAAATCAATGGCATCACCCGCTTCACCATGCAAGGAGTGTTGGTCTATTGAACTATCACGCAATAGGCACTTCAGTTTCCATTGGTTTAGTAGACAACTTCCTACCTATGGCTCAATGAGCTATGTTCCAGTCGGAGGAAGAACAAGCACACTGTCTCCTGATGGACAAATGATGAATGTATATTCATCCATTTTCAAATGCACTTTTCATGTCTATTCATAGTATTTATTTTCTCTTTTGTTAATTTATAGAAATAATTACAAGTTTTTCACTCCTTAACCATTAATGCAAATTCTCATTATTTTCACTCATATTTTGTTGGTTTAACTTTCACTCACATTCCAGACACTAGAACTTGATCCATGTTTAGGGAAATAAAAGGTTAAAGGCTTCACAGGCAACATTTCAACCATCACAACAGATGAGTGACATATCATGAAACGATCAGTTTGTCCACAATAAATGTCATGCCTTAGAGTCACAAAATGGACGTTTCACATATTGATTCATAATTGAAATGGGCATTCCATGCATCCAAGATGCTATGCTCATTATCACAAATGAGCATTCAAAATTACCCAGACAGTCATCTCAGACTGGTTCATGACCAAGTCAAGCTCAAGCAATGTTCTGCCATTAAGTAGGGTTTTCACCCCATGTCCCCAGTGTGTGCATGTTCAATTGCCAACTGAGCATACAATACTTCAACTGAATCGTTAGTCAAATGGGCACTGCCACCTTTTTCTGTAGGTTTTTTACCGCTTCCCTTGACTCATGCTCTAGCGGGCATAAACCGAGTGCTTCAGTGTGTGAACTGGTTAGTTTACGCTCAACGATCAACCTCCTTCAACATCCATCGACTCTCTTTTCTATTTCCCCTTTCTAGGGTTTCCACCCCTCCCGCTATAATAGAAGGGGGGACTCCACAAGAAAGGGAATCCAACTTTTTGTACTTGCAATTTTATTTGAATACTTGTTATTTTGTTTTTTTTTGCATGTGTAATCCTTCTTGTTATTGAATAAAGTTAGAGTTTGATTCTCAAGATTTCTATTTCTTGTTCTATTATATTTGGTCTTCTTATTGGGAGTAAGGAACTAAAGGAGATATCCATTTAATTTCCACTAGCCAAGATCCTTTTTGGATTATTCTTCTTCTAGTCCATGACTTACTTCCGTTCTTCCTTCATTCTCCTTTTAGATATTATGGATTGAGATTAGTTCCTTATATCGTGGAGTGGGGAGTAGCCCCATAGAAATAGTGTAAATTAGATTGACTTATTTATGATTTATTTGTTAGATGGTATTTTGTTCAGATAATTGCATGTTTGAATTGACTTGATCTCTTGTTTCATTGAGTTTTAGTCTTGGGGAATGTGATTGTGAAACCCAATGTGTGGAACAACCAACAATATGCATAAAGATTCGTATGAGACCTCATAAGAATCTTGAGTGGGATAATCAGTCTAGGATCTATAAGCACCAGGACTAATGGGTTTGCAAGGAGGTTGCTTTTGGTAGATGCATTTATGAATGTTTTCACCCTCTAATGATTTGTTTTATCTTATACATTTCATTAAGATAGTTTCACACAAGATATAGTGGTAAAATCCATAACCTGAATATCATTTATCGTGATTCATTATCGTTTCCTCAACTGCTTATTTCTCAATCACTTTTTTCTTACATGCAATTTGCTTCTTGCTCATAGATAATTCTTCTTTTATTGATCTATCCATGACTCTCTTTTTTATTCATAGAAAAACTCTATCCTTACTCATTCTGAGTGTAACTTTTATTTCATTGAAAATTTGACTTCCTTGTTTTAGCATAATCAACCATCAACCAATGGACTTTACTTTCTAATTCAAATATTATTCAAAGCAATTTGGGTCGAAAAGAAACAATCTTAAAATGATGCCATGTAGATTGACCCTCTCTATATTAATAATCTAATCTTATTTGGTTGTTTTTCCATTAACAAGAAGTTAAACTCTAGGGTAAAAATCTCTAGTGAATTGGCGTGCTAAACAATGAATATCAATTTTGGCATCATTGCCAGGGACAACACATTGTTTTTTCATAACCACAAAAACTTTCTGAACAAAATTTTTCCTTTTCTCCTCTATCTTCCAAGTCCCATTATTGAAATGCTACTCCTCATTCTGCCAAATATCCATTCTGACAGTGTATTTTTTCCAAAACAACTATTATCTGTTAGATTATGAATATGCATGTGACACTCACAACACGTTGATTTTGTTTTGCCATCTTTCAACCCAAAAATTGAAAGGATGTTCCATCATTTAAATCAAGAAAACTATTTTAGGATGCATGTGGAGGAAGTAACCCATATAATCTAGTAGGAAGTCACTTCTCAAAGGGAGGCCATGATGGTCGATCATGCATATGAAGAAGCCTCTTTGTGTGCAACCTATCTGGCAGAACAAGAGGCCCAAGAAGACGCAAAACTGGAAGTAAAGCGGCAAAAACAATTGAACGAGATCTCAGTCCCCAAAATTGCTTATGCACAACACCCGGTTGTGCCACCTAACATTACTGGCCCTCAATTCGAGATCTGTACCCAATGGATCACCATGCTTCAGGAAAACCCTTTTCTCGATAGAAAAGGGTGAAAGCTGCCAGGACCATCTCCAACAATTCTCTGATCTATGTTCCCTACCTAAGATCCCATGCATTTCTAAGGATTCCATTCTTCTTAGATAGTTCAAATATTATCTCTCTATCTAAGCTAGTAACTAGTATAATTCCATGGAGGGAGGTGAACATATCACCACTTGGGGGGCACTACAATGCAAGTTTTTAGAGAAATTTTACCCTACTTCCCTCGCTTGTGAATCAAGGGACGTATCACTTTATTTTCTATGGCCCTAGGTGAGACCCTAGGAAAATCTTGGTAGAGGTTCAATAAACCTCTCTATAACACCCCACATTTCACAACATATATATATCACTAAGAGGAAGCATTCTTACTCAAGGGGTATCACACATGTTGATCATGTAATTAAAGTAAATGAAACACTTTGTAGTGATTGAAATTATTGAAACCAGATTCATACATAATTCATGAGTAGGAAAACTACAATGTTTTCATCTTGAAATATAATCTATTAGGTTAAACTTTAGCTAACAAAACTAATGCATGATGTAAATTATATCTACATCTCTTGATCGTCTTGGTAAATGGCACCCTACCCTGGTATGATTGGAAATATCCTAGTCTTTTTCTTGTCCTTTTATTCTATAAATGCTCCAACTCCCGTGGACATCACTTCCCCATCTATGCACGAAACTAATGGTAAGTGAAATTGAACGTATTATAATTTAAAGGAAATGAATATCTAAAAATAGACTTTAAGCATTGAACATTAAAAAGACACAATTTATTTTAAATCAATTTCTTTTATCTTGACCTATATAAGGACCCTAGAGTGTGCACATAAGTACGTCTTCTCTTATGTACGGAAGTGCCTCTAGGGTTGCAACAAAGTTCCTTTTCTCTTATGCATCGAAGTGTCTCTTGGGTTCATCGAAGTGCTTCTTCTCTTATGCACCGAAGTGACTCTTAAAATTTGCTCAGAGGAGCCTCTTAGTGAGGACCTTATATAAGTTTACTTTTAGCATTTTCTTTCTCTTAAAAATCTTAACTTTACTTTACATTTTACTTGTAATTTTATCTTTAATGTGCATGAAGGTGATATGACAGTACGAAAATGACATTCAATTCATCATAAATTCATTAACTTAAGAAATTGAATTACTAGATAATACATTCATTGCATTTCATACATACATATATAAACTCAAACAATACTATGTTCAATTTGCATGGACCATTTACCTTTCTTGTAAGGAAGACCTTTTTGCTCTTCTTAGGTTGAAGAAACCCTGGTCACATTCTTGGGGTTCATTGAACCCTAAGCACCCTGTTCATAGCATTGAATATATCACTTTGTATTTCATTCATCGCCTTAAACCCATATACTAACTTCTTAGAAAACTAGGGTTTGCTAAAAAAACAGACTATAAAACATTGAAATTTGAATTCTGATGAAAACACTTTCCAGAAAATATTTTTGCCAAAATTTTTGATGAATAGTTGAATAGTTATGAATTTTTGAAATATGAGCCAATCAAAAATCTCCAAAATACAAATGTCCATATTATCCAAATATAGCAGCCCACTCATGAGTTGGGCCCCCTCTAAGGTGGACCAATCACGACAGGCCAACTGGCCATGAGGCCTGCTCCCGTGGATGTGTGGTAAAAGAAAATGAGGTGATGAAAGCCCCAAAATTACCATTACTAGGCATGACAAACATCGAAGGAGATCGAGGGTAAAATAGTAAACCAAGCAGCAACCATCTTCTTACGTTGTTCTCTAACGCAAGGAAAGAAAAGAAAACCCGATGTGTTCAAGGTGTACACTAGATTTCAAAAACATTGCAAGGTAGACCCAAAGGAGGTTCTTGATGAGTTCCCCACTTGTTGCCAGTCTCACAGGTCCCAAGAATAGGGTAGACAATGGCGAACTAATAGAAACTCCCTACCACACCTAACCATGAGTTGCGGCTAAAAAATAGACACGTGGCAAGTTGAAGCAAAATGAAGCTATGGACGAGTCATGGAAACACTAACTATGGTCTTGGGAGGCCAAAGACGTAGTTTCCGGAACTGTAGGGTCACTTAGGTGGCCTAGCGACTTGCGCTGATAAGGTCTTCAAAGTTTCCCTATAAGGTACGGTGATTGGGGAAGACTTGGAGCAAAGTGGTCATCTAAAAGCAAAGAAGGAGTGGGGGTGCTTACTGAAGTGACAATTTCACACGAGGGTTCCAGAGAAGAAACAGAGTAGGCAGTGTCGGTTCAGTGCACAAGGGCTCAAATTAATGGTAGAGGAGAAGCACTGTGGTCTGGTGGTGCTTTAAAATGCTTAAAAAGACAAGTGAAGATGATTTGGTGGAGGTTGTGAGTTGGTGGTGGGGAAGAATCAAGAGCTTAGAGTGGGTTAATTGTTAGGGCAGGGAGGGCTCCTGAACAATCCACCTTGATATCATTTGTGGTGAGCGTATCTGGGGATACGACCTTGAGCAGGTTCGAAGCTTTGCACCCTATCATTGCTTCCTTGTAGGATCGGTCACTTTGTTGTGCATGGCCATTGTTGCCTTGGTCTTTCTACGCCAGACTTCCGCTGACGGCAGTGCTAGTGGGATCTTGCAGTGTCATCCTTGTACACAAGGGGATGGGGTCGCGCCCATCGCCTCATTTTCCTCCACTTCTTCCCCCTTGGCCGCGGCGGCCGCCGCCGCCAAACCCTAGACGACCATCCATTGAATATGATTCATATATATATATATATATATATATATATATATATATATATATATATATATATATATATATATATATATATATATATATATATATATATATCTTCAGCAACCCCCCTGGAGTTGATCTTACTATCTTCGTTGATGCAGCTTATCAGGCCCAAACTGGGGAGGCCGACATAGGCATCCATGTCGTCAACAACCATGGAAAATTTTGTAGACTTGAAGGTGTTCCTGTCCATGCCACCTCACCTCTACAAGCTGAGTTTATGGCTGTGGTCACTGCATCCAATATATGTACACACAGCAATATCAGGACGGCCATCATTCTTACTGACTCTAGCTCTTCAGTGAAGCTAGCAAGTCAGACAATCTACAACTCACCGGGTCTCCAAAACCTTTGGAGGAAATTCCTTGTCAACAAAGCAAGCCTTGACCTTTTAATGGTTATGTATGTCCCTAGGGACCTCAATAAGGCTGCTGAAAAAATCCACTCACACTTCCCTTTCTTCTTTCTGTAATAAGCCGGCATGGCTAGAGTATGAACTAGATGTGAATTTCTCTACTTTTTGGCCTGTTCTAGAGCACATGATGAATAAACGATAAGCTCTAGGGTTCACAAAAAAAAAGAAACATAACAACTTTGATCAAGATCATACATTAAAGTCCAAGGACAAGTCACATAGTGCAAAAGGGAGTTAATAATGAGCAATAGGGGTGATTAGGGATCCCATGTAGTTCCAAGGTGTATAACATTTACTGATTTGATAAGCAAGAGGGTACAAGTGTATTTAAGATTCAAGATTTGTCATAGTCAAAGATCCTATTTTAGCAAAATAGGAGAATTAGGAGGATAATCAGGTCATGAAAATATTCCTAGGTGATAGATCTTTTTGAGACGATCAAATTGGTATCTTGGATTGTTACTTTTGGCCAAAGGAATTGGGAGCTATCGATTTTAGAAGATATCAATCCAAACTATAGGAGTTCACATTGGGTGTTACCTTGATAAATTATTAGCCGATCTGGGCTGTTGCTTGTTGGGCCATCAATCCGATGGTCAACGGATGTCTTGCCTACCCTCGCGGACTCCCCCACGGGATTTCCCTATTTCCGTTGCCCAGAATAGAGGCAAAACAGGGCACTTCCGCCCCCACCTCCCTGACACACCCCACTAGGGGTCCGAGCAGGAATCAGAGGGAATGGAGGTGTCCGTTCACCCATCGCTGCCCAAGCTCCTTCAGATAGCCGCGAGGAGGCCTGATATGGCCTGGGTGGACCTGTGCCCAAAACCACCATGGTCGTCAACCTGCTCCTGGAACCGCACACCCACAGACGAGGATGGTTTCTAGAGTACCTCAGATCCTCACGGTCACAACAATCTCTATAGGCGATGAGGATAGCCATCCAAGGTGGCGGTGCTGTCCATGAGTCACAACAAGGCTCCACTACAAAGGGAGGGCGGTGGCAGGTTGTCTTCAGAAGGTTGGTGGCCAGCCCTAGAACAAGATAGGAAGGGAGGAGCGATGGGGGGGAAGAGGGGCAAGAATAGGAAGGGGGGGTTTAAATAGTGTAAGGGAGGTTTAGCGTTTGCGTTCTCTTCAATTGTAGTGGCGTCTTCATTGCTTTCTAGATCTGGCTAGAGGAGAGGGATGACTCTCCAGTCAATCACTTATTTCCCTTTTGGGAAGAAGGAACAAACTAGTAGATGGGCCGCACGTCTGTGATTGGGCCCAAACAATTTATTTCCACATAAATGAATTAAATCAAGGATAGATTAAGACAACCTTTGTAAACTCATAAGTCGGGCTCTCAAGGTCGAAGTGATGTGATTCTTGAGTCTTTAGATTCGTATTAAACATATCTACCACTTGGCATATAATAGGGAACAAGTATATCACATTGAATAGGTTCAAAAATTGCTTACAAAAGGGTGATATGTTAAGAGATGAAAACTTAGGTCCATGAGAAAAATATGTCACTAAGGTGAAAATCAAGCATATAGTAATCAAAATGGGTCATCGACAAGTCGAGTCACAAAATTAAACTCATGTTGAGTGGTCTGAGTTACTAATAAAGAGAGAAATACTATAATGAAGGAGAGAGAAAAGTGAGATTGTCACAAGGGATGACACTAGGACTCTACTACTAACATCAATAACTAACCGACCTTCTGAATCTATTGGTCAACAGGTTGGTTCTCTTCCACAGTGCGACCTCGACCTTGTTGCCCGTGACCACCTAAAAAAATGTGGTGACCCACGGGTGAGACCCAGTCCTAGCAAGAGATATAACTCTCTCCAACATATATTGATTATAACATATTGATTGACAGTAAATGAACTGAGCAGATATAGTAATGAATAAGTAAATTAAGAAGATTGAATAGGTTAACCATACTAAGCAATTAAGCAAATTATCTTGATAAGAAGTATAATTACTCAAAGGTCATATGATATCATCTTGTAAACACTGAGTAGTATAAAGACAAGTTAAAGACTAATCAAACAATCTGAGACGTATTTGACCATAGTCAATATTCTACATGGCTTATATCACTTCTTTTATTACATTGCCCCGAGGGATTTGAGAAATACCAGTCAAGTCACAACTGACAACTACTTAGTCAAAATCAGTGTCATACAAGCTCTAGGAAGAGTCATACTCCTCAGATCTTCTCCGTCCCTTGTCAGTACGGGTCTGCCACAATGACACATAAGGTCAAGCTGCTAATAGCCTAGTCCATCCTTGGTATAGGTCACAACACTAGTGAAAGGAGGCAGGTACACATACCCTACCATCCGAGGTACAACCACAGTTGTCCTCCAATCTCATCATACATATATATATATATATATATATATATATATATATATATATATATATATATATATATATATATATATATATATATATATATATATATATATATATATATATTCAGCGAGACACGACCACAACCATTCTCAAATTGAGGGTTAGGTATGACCATTGTCATCCTCCCGAACACTTGAATTCAGGATGACAAGCACCCCGTATACTTATCAGTATGTGCTCTAAGTATCCCTTAGGAATACTGATTTCACTATCTGGCAATTTCTGACCCTCAGATAGATCTATGGCACAGGGCAGTACATGATTAGAGTTTCACTTAATTAGTTATGCCAATTGGGTGAATTAAGGCTAAATCATACAAATGGACATTCAAAACCTAACTCTTCTCTAAAAAGAGTATGTGTATAACAACTTCAAAACATATAAAACATTTGAGATATAAATCTTAATCGCATTACCACATGCTATCATTCATTGCAAATTAATGGACCACACTTATCATCATACTTTTACAAGATACCAATATCTTATCACAAGCTCCAGGGTTTTAACCCTTACTGGATCATTAAGAGGATTTTACCTCAATCATGGCTTCAAGCATGCCCAAAGGTCGTTAAGACAATCACATTATTCTTAGTAAGGTTATCATAATCATTCCATGACTTAAAGAAGGCTCAAAAGATCATTAGCACATATGTGTCCATAGATATCAACATGGCAAGGCACTATGATATTCAAATAGTACTACAATGTGGTTTCAACACAAGAAGAGTGTAATTCATTATCACATTAATCATTCAAGAGGTCTGATTATTACCAATCAACATCATATAATTACATTAAGGTTAGGTATAACAAGCTAGATCACATGGGAGTTACACATCCACTTATTATAGTGATTTATCAAATATAACTATATAATGGCAAAGGTAAAACTAACCAAATAATAGTATTGAACCATAAAATTATCATCACTACGACCCACATATAATACCATGTGATTTATTCTAATCCATTGGATGTTGAAGTATCCAATATTATTCATTGGATTAGGTTCATTGTTCAAGGTTATCAATTGAAGTATAGGTCTAACCATTAAATCAATTGAACCAATGAATCATTGGTTCAAGGTTTAGTCAAATATACAATTACATTCTTAACTCATAATACATGGTGATGACCTGATCCACCATTAATTGTGATCATTAGGTCACCATTGGTTGCTAGATCAGCAATACATTTAGTTAACACCATCAAATATTAAGCCAATATCATCATCGATTGATAACATCATTAGAATACTTAGTTGATGATCATTAAATGTCTAATTGAGTCAAAACCTGACCTAAGGGGGTGACCATAGGTTGTCACCATAAATTTGACACCCTTTATCACGAACATTAGTTTCCAAGATAGCAACACTATTGGTTGTTGAATGGTATGACCATCGGCTATGTGATAGGAAAGGAAATAACTTTAAATCCTAATTTGAACCATCAATTGTTTTGTACATAGTACCATAGGTTGTTGCTATCAACCTGTCCCAGATCATGTTACACCTTAGAAAGGTCATACACATATTTACAAGTTCATATAGAACTGCAACAAAATAGAGAACACCACAAAAATTCATAATGCTAAACAATCATGGTTTCTCTATGCTTAAATCAACACATTAAGGCTTAAACATGAACTAACAAGCTTCTAGTAAGCAATATAAGTGAAGAATGTTATATAACTACCTCTATAGAGTAGGTAAGATCCCAAACAGAAAGAATCTCGAGAAAATAGGGAAAGAAAACCTTGGATTCAGATCTGAACTTGGCCTAATAGGCACTTCTCTCCCAAAGAAGCAAAATCCTAGAAAAAGAAACAAGAATGATAGAGGTTTGAGTTCTAGAGCCACTTTCACCATGGAACAGTAGGGTTCCGACCTGTATGAAGGTATACGTATGGAGAAGAGCAATAAAAATGGAAAAGGAAGGAAGAAAACAACTTACCTTGGTCGAAATCCCTAGAAGATGACCTTGGAAACCCTAGATAGGGCTAGATGGAGCTCTAGGAGACCTTCTTCTCCAAAAAGAGGTTGTCTTCTACCTTAGAGCAGTTGGTTCCATATAAAAACAGAGTGGATTTGTTGCTCGAGGTTAGAACAAAGATAAAGCAACCATAGTTTCGAATTTGGGCAAAGAAGAGGTAAATATAGCCCAGGGATATGGATAGAAGCAAGCATGAGGTGTAAAAGTAGCTTCCGCATGTGTCTATGGCCTTAAATTATTAAGAATATACAAGCACACACACAAGTATCTCCCCCAACATCCATTGACTTGCTTATATTTCCTTTTTCTAATTTCCCAGCCAATCACATAATTCATTAATTGGTATCTACTAAAGGTAGCTCATCCATGAAGGGGTAAACCCTAAAATACCCTTGATGAAAATACCTTCAAACCATGGCTCAACTAGGAGCCCCATGGATAAAAAATATCTAGAATGATAATATAACATCTAAGGAATATAATGTATGTGATAAATTGCAAAGAAAACTCCTCAATTGGGTAAATTGTAGAAAAGTCCAAAATGTATAGAAAATTGCATAACTTGCTCAAATAGTGTCCAAATTGGACCAAATTTGAAACTTAAGCTTGTCTTATGATTTAAAAACATATCAAAAGGTTATATTAGGGTTATAAGAATTCAATTATGGTAATTAAGATCATTCAAATCATTAAGCAAGTTTAGGGGCCTTACATTATCCTTATAGGAATCTGGGATATTACTTCAAGAAACACTCCTCGTGCAGTGAGGATTACTTTCTGTGATAGGCTTGGCATTAGTCATATTTATGACTTTAGCATCTACATTGGAGTTCCCATTATACTTTATCACTTCAACAAAAGCACACATGCAAGCATAATCACCATCTTTCAAGAGTGCATGAATAGATGGTGATCTCACCAACTATCAATTGCAGAACATATCACTCTTGCATAATCTACTTTTGTAAGATATCCCTTCATATGCTATATAGCGTATTAGGCTCTTCCCTAATTTGATGACATCAATAGACATGAAAGAATTTCATCTACCCTGGAGGTTGGGAACTCAAAAGAAAGTCACTCATTTCATGGAAGAAAAACACCTTAGCAAAAGAAAGTGGAAGGCTTGGCATAAAGGAAGCTCGTGACCAAAACCAAGCCTTAATGCTGAAAAATGTTTGGTGTTTCTTAAATAACCCACTCTTCTATGGGTGAGAATCTTGAAGGAGAAGTACATCAGGGAAGGGGCATCCAAGAAACACACGATGCTCGTCGGCATGGTCTTCATCAATAAGAACATAGAACCTGTTATGAATGAATGCTCAAAATATTTCTATCCTGATCCACTACAAACTTTTGGAATGACAAGTGGATTTAAAAAAAACGAGTTTACAATAAATTGACTTATCCTTTCAGCCCCCTATCGGCCTAGATGGCCTCACTTTTGATTCTATTCTCTTTGTTTATGGAGCATGGGACTAAGAATTTATCATTGCTTATCTCCCCTAGACTGCCTGGGTACATATGCAACACATTCTTCCTACAAACTCCCTTATTGATCTGGACAATTGGGCTTGGCTGAACAACATGAGATATTACGACTAGATTTGCATAATCATGTTTGCAAAACTCTAAATAAATCTAGGTGGATGGAGACTGGAAGAAAATATGGAGTCTCTGAGTTCTATAGTGACTTCATATCATTACTTACCTTGTAAAACATAAGGATCTTCTTAATAATGTAGAAAAGAGGAGACGACATATCGAGGTGGATAATACTTGCTCGACATGTAGAAATGCACTGGATTCCTTCTTACACATCCTCTGGGACTGTTTAATAATCAAGACAATATGGAATATTCTGATTTCCAATTCATTTTTTTTGTCCTTGACTAAGGTATATGGATTCCCATCATTATCACCTCTTGTCTATTGTTGTTTTCTTGTTGGTACATATGGAAAACCCAAAATAACCTCATACTTTGTAGGAAACAACTTTACATAGGCTCCATAGTTTCTTTCATCATATAGTATACTAGCACCATTTCAAAGATCCCTCCCATAATACATAGCTAGATCTCGAGTGACAAAATTTTATGTGTTCATTGATGCATCTTCCTTTCCCAATAATAGACTTGCTAGCCTGGGCATTAATGTTGTTAATGTTGTTGCATCCTATATCATGGGGGTTGGACTTCCTCTTATATCTCAATATATGGTTGAAGAGGAGATCCTTACTACTTGTAAATCATCTCATATCTACTAAGAAAAGAGCATGCAAACCTTGTGTTCCTTTCAAATGCACAAAGAGTGGTTCAAACATTGGTTGGTGATATTGCTCCCTCGCCTAAACTCTAACCCTTCTAGAGGTAATTTTGGGAAGTTGGTTGGGTTTATGCTTTGTTTCCTTGCATTACATTCCTCCACAATATGAACCTTATTTTATATGCCCTCGTAAAACACTATTTCTTAGCTACTTCTTTAGTATGTTTTCATTCCATCAAGCCTGATTGGCTAACAATATATACGAACATTGATGTTTGGAATTTTGAATCTACTAGAGTGTAGGATAAATGATAATTAATCTCTATGTTCCCCCCAAAAAATATCACATGGGTATATGTGTGTGTTTGTTTGTCATGTATATTTTAGTATGTCATTAGAAGTAGTCCATCTATGACCGAAATCTCAATTCTTTACAAAGAGTGGGTCAAGGATGAGGTTTTTAAACATTATCCAAAACAAGGAATTACTTGTAACCTATTTAACAATATAACTTTGGGCATGGTTCTTCTAAATTCCTATATGAATTTTCCATGTACTCATACGTAACTTCATATGATAACAATATTGATTTTATTGAACTTGCAAGGTTAGCTATGTCATGTACCAAATAACAAGTGGCAAGCAAAACCATTAGAAAGGAAACTATAGAAATGAAAAACAAATGAGAAGCATATACAGAATATCATCTATGACATTTTAGGGAGAAATAAATATTATATATTAATATAACAGAACAAATAAAATGTATGATAGTGTTCTCACTTATCATGAAATCAGAATACAAATTTTTTAAAGCCAATATTTTGATAGATGGTAAAAAATGCATGATGTCAGCACAAAAAAGTGTATGTATGGTTGTTTAACTTACTTTCTAGTGCATGTGTCTCTTCAATAAAAAGTAATTGAGTTGTTGATGCAACAAGTAAGGGTTGTCCTACCTTCAAGAATTCATCATTTTCCATTAAAATATCATTATTTAATAGACACCAAATTATATACTAAGTTCCTCTCACTATATATTTATTTGAATAATATAATGACCCTCATTGAATATATCTACAATGCATTCCGTATTTTAAGCCCTAGGATATGATATATTTACTTGGGATCTAAGGATTTTCTCTTAAAGAAACCCTTCTGGATATCAAGGCACAATCCATTGACCCTACTATGTGTATAACCACCTACCATATAATTTTTCTCTGAGTATGTACTCCTCACTTTCTTGTCACTCCCTCTATTTTGTTTTTTTTTTGAAGTTAAACAGAAAAATTTCATTATGGAGGAGCCATACGACATCTACATGAGGAGAAAAACAAACTAAAAGACCACACAAAGATCAATAATAGATACAAACTACCACAAAAACTCATATCAGAATCTGATAAGGACAATGATGTATAGATCCCTCTTCTCCTTCGCTGGCTAAGGCATCTTTCTATGAGGAATACCTTCAACCTGAGTATGTATATGTGGTAGAGTACCTGCACCAAATTGGTGTTCTAAAAGGATATTTTTCCCGCACTTGCTGCCATACAAACTCCACAACAAAATTGACCGAGAAAGAAAATCTACCACGAGAAGAGAAAGCATCACTTATTAACAGTAAGATAGACAAAACAAGAGAATAATCTAAACAGAAAGCCAGTAAAATAGAAAGGGGATAGGAAACTCGTCGCAGCCAGACTCAACGACAGGGAGGAAGAAGACTGCTACCTCCAAAGAGACCATGCCCACACACCTCTCGAAGAAGAGACCCTACTGATGACGGGCGAGAAGAGGCCGAGGGGGAGCGGGGCACCGCTTTGCGGTGGCCAAACCCCCTCCCCCCAGCCATCCGCCTATGCAGGAAGAACCCTAGCAGCGCTAGGGTGAGAGAGCGGGGAGAGAGATCGGGAGTGCCTGTTAGGGCTTCTCCAGATCATCACTCCCTCTATTTTGTATTTCCTCTATTTTTGTCATTGCTATATTTGTGTCCCATTGCATCATACAATGTCGGTCATGTATTTATTAATATGTATATGTAATCTAGTGGGGATGTTGGACTTGAGTTTGTTTGCTGCCATGATCCATAGTATGCAATCTTTTGAAGCTCATACATGTTCTTCCACATGTGCCAGTTGATCTAGAACCCAATATATAGTCTCCCCCCATGTCTGGGCTTCCCTCCTAAAAATTCTATCTTCCCTTCATAGGATGACCCGGTGTGTAAATACCCATACCAAGTTTACTTAAAAACCCTAGTTTTCCTCTATTGATGAGTAATTTATTTAATATATATGTTATACAATATTTTAATATCATTAAATACACTAAATTTTTGAATGATAATTTATTGAATGATAGACCTAGGATGTCAAGTCAAAGCCCTATTATGGAGGAAATTTGTATTTATTTTGAATTTATAATTTATGACTACGATAGGTAAATTTTATATAATATATTGCAAAAGATACATAGTTCTTTTGTATATATTTTATTGTTTTACCTATGCTAGAGATGTTATAACTTTATTATACTAGGCTATAAAGAGGAATTGTATCAAAATTATTATGCCTGGTGTTGATAAGTGCTAAAAGATAGTGCTTTGGTTCAAAAGAATTAAATGATAGACCACCCTTTGTTTAAGTTGACTAAATTCTTAACCATCATTGACTTAATCAAGTTAATGGGAGGTAAATTCAATTTTATAAAAATTAAAGAAATAGTGGGGAATAGATAACTTATTGCAATGTTTTTAAACCTTCTAACAAGTTGGATTAATATGACATTAGGACTTGAAAGAGAAAAAAGAGTGATAGGGTACAGTTCTTAGAACCTTTATATATATATGTATGTATATATATATATATGCATGTATATTTATATATCGGAATCAGGTAAATATATTCCGACATCCCCCCTAAAAAATATTAGAGGGGTGAAGATTACATGTAGGCCCAATGCCATACAACCAAAACAATATTACAACTCACACATTTAATCTATACGTAGTCTTCATCTAATGCATTTACATATTTTTACAGCAATGTTAGAGGCATTCATAGACTTCCCTTGGTGTCTTCTATCATTTCTCTCCTCCCAGATATGGTAGCATAGGACAACAAACAAAAGATTTTTCTTCACATCTCTTCCGCACCTTGCAAGCAATCTTCTCGGTTCAGTAATGAGTTGAAGATGAAGTCTAAACTCCCTGCATAAATGGTCCCAAACTTCCTTTGTGAAATTACATTCCCCCACAAGGTGATTGTGGCTTTCTTCCTTATACTCACATAGCAAGCATACAATAGATATATCATAATTCCAGCTCTTTATTCTATCAAGAGTGGGGAGAATATGGTGCAGAAATTTATATACACACATGCTCCATTTAGGCACACACCTATCCATCCATATTTGTTCTCCCACGATATCCTTCACTCTTTTGTTACAGGACATTTCCCATAAGCTTATCTTCTTGTCTATGAGCTGCCAACCACCAGAATTATTAACAATAAACATGTGTTTAATTTGCGGTCATATTTCCCTCATGACATTGATGGATCTTGAATACCCTTATCTTGTTTTCGGAATAAAGTCCAATCCTCTAGGATATCTATCTCTCATCCATTTGCCCCATGTAGATGTGTCTTCTTGATATGTAATCAGCCTTCTCATGGAACCCCATCTAGCAATATCTCTAGGAGTCTTCAAATTCAGTCCTCCTTCATCCTTAGGAAAAGCTAGCCTGGAATACTTCATAGGGTGGTGCTCGCTTTCCCACAAAAAATTAGCAATCTTCATTTCAATTCTATCCAGAACAGAGACATGAATTTCACCTTGTTGTGCCCAAAAAATGAGGAGACCTTCAATAGAATCTTTGATCAAGGTACTACGCCCAGCCATAGAAGTCTTTTGTGTAGGCCATCTATTTATCATCTCCTCCACTTTATCAATGCAGTCTGTAAAGTCCTTGACTTGAAGGTTGCCACCAGCAAGCGGAAATCCAAAGTATTTGGTTGGGAATATTCCTTTTTCAACCCCCATTTCCTGGGTAAATCTGGCTTCCACCTGATGGCAATTCTTTGACAAGAAGATGTGTGTTTCATTTGCATTTATACACAACCATGTTTGCTTCACGAAGTCCCTCAGTAAGCCTTTTAAAATTTTTAGGTAATGCTACTTGGCTTCAATGAACACCGGAACATCATCAACAAAAATTAAATGTGTCAATACCTTTGTACCATGTACAGTGTAAGGCTTTATTTCCTTCCCTTCTTCGGCTCGCTGCATCCTCCTTGTAAAGTATTCCATGACAATCGCAAAAAGAAGGGGGAATAGGGGGTCACCCTGGCGCATCCCATTGCTGCCCCTAAAGAGACCAGCCGACGTGCCATTCACCAGAACTGAGTAACTAGTAGTCTCGACACATTGTTTCATCCAGCCAATCCATTTCTCGTTGAAACCCATCTGTCACAAAATCCACCAAAGTTTATCCCACCATACACTATCGTAAGCTTTGGAGACGTCAAGCTTTAAGAAAGCCTTACTACTACCTCTCATAACATTGTAGTTTAGGAGAAATTCACCAGCAAGAAGGGAACAGTCACTAATGCTTCTACCTGTAAAAAAAGCTCCTTGATTTGCAGAAACCAGAAAGGGGAGGCCCATTTTCAGCCGGGCAGCTAGGATTTTTGCAATAATTTTATATTGTACCGAGCAACAGGCAATGGGCCAGAAGTCAGCAAGAGAAGATGTAACTTTCTTCTTCAGAATAAGAACATGAAAAGAGTGATTAATCTGTCTCACCATATTCCCTCCTTGAAGAAACCAGTCCACATAAGCAAGCAAGTCACCTTTAATAACATCCCAATTTTTCTTGTAAAAGAAAGCATTAAAGCCATCAGACCTCGGCGACTTATTGCTTCCAATGCTCCAAACAACATCCTTGACCTCCTGTTCATTAGTTCTTCTGGTAAGAAGATTATTGTGAGTGCTAGTGTGTTTGAATTTCCAATCAATTTCCTCCTGCTGATTAATATTGTCAGAAAACACCTTGTTGTACAGAGACGTGTAGAACCCAATCGTCTGTTCTTCAAGATCTTCCTGTTTGTTGACAACCATACCTTCAACATTAATGAGTTTAGAAATAATATTACCTACCTCTCTCCTTCTAACCGCATAATGATATAGCTTTGTGTTTCTATCTCCATCATCCATCCATTTCTCCTTGCTTCTCTGCCAGAAATTTTTTTCCTCTGCCTTCTTTAGATCTTCAAGCATCATTTTTAATTCCCTTTCTTTCTCTATCAAAATAGGATTTAGTGGATCAGTTAACAGTCTTTCTCGAATGTCTTTGCACTCCTGCTTGGTCTCCTTCAACATCTTTAGAACGTTCACCTTTTCTTCTGCCCATTTTTTGATAGCCACCTTGGTGTTTGAAGCTTCTTTGCAAAAACATACATGGGATTTCCTGTCACTTGGATACTCCGACTTTGCTTTATGACCTCGTCGAACCCTTTCCAGTCCGCCCAGTAGTTTAGAAATCTAAAAGGTCTTCTTTTATGTTTTTTCTCAGTAATTTGGACAGCAATAGGAGCATGATCACTAATATTAGAACCTTCAGCCTTCACCTGCACATTAGGAAAAATTTTCAACCATTCATCATTCACAAGAGATCTATCAAGCTTGCTTGCTATTCTGTCACCCGGGCCCCTTTCATGATTCTAGGTAAATATATCCCCACAAACCATTGGTAGCTCAAAAAGACATGATTTATCAATGGCTCGATTGAAAGCGTCCACTTCAGCATTAATAGCAAGTCTTTTCCCTTTTTTCTCAGCCTGCAACCGCACTGTATTAAAATCACCAATGACCATCCATGGAAGCACAACTTGTATAGAGATAGAAACCATAGTGTCCCATAGATCCAATCTCACTTGGCCATCATTGTGCCCATAAACAGCCATCAACCACATATGCAAGCCTCCATTATTGACACAGTCCACAGTAATTTGCTGATCTGACATTTGTACAACTGAAAGATGCCAAGCATTAGGCTTCCACGCCACACAAACTCTAGCAACCCCGCCACAATCAACATTGGATATTTTCTCCCAGCCTTGCGGAAATAGATATTTGATACTATTTTTATTCTGTACCTTTATTTTCGTCTCCACCAATGCAACCAAAGAGTGACCACTTGCAACAATCCACTCTCTAATTTCCTTCTTCTTGTTCCTATCACACCCACCTTTAATATTCCATAAGAGCATGGACATATAAAAGATTTGTGTTTGACTTGGTACACCTAGGAGGCTCCTTTCTGACATTCTTGTCCTTCCTTTTCTGTTCATGTTGCCTAGTTACATTTTCTTCCTCAGCGTCTGATTCAGAAAGTGCCCCAAAGCTTTTTGTTGTATCCAGAATAACACTAACAACTTGGTTATTGGGAATGCCTGGAATGCCTACCTTGACCCCTTTTCGACGTGAGCTTAACACAAACTCACCCTCTTCCTTATTATTACTCTTCTCGACTCATTTACTGCTACCCATCCCTTTATCTTTGGGTGTACGTTGCTCCTCTTCTTCGACTGCACTGCTACTGCTAGTTTCTTTCCCCTTTTGTTGCTCTGCCTTGTTCTTCTTGATCTCGGCACCTTGGGTAGTTGGCTTTTCCTTCCAGACTTGCCCGCCCTCCTTGTTGATGTCTGCTAGTTTCCTATCACAGTAGTCATCATCGTGCCCGAAATCCTTGCAGATTGAACATCTCGTCGACACATGGTCATACTCGACCCTCACCGGGATGGGCTCCTTTCCCTTCACATTCAACATAACCTTCCGCAATGCTAGCTTCTCCACCTCCAGTTCTGCAATAACCTGGGCTTCGTCAGTCTCCAGTGATTTGTCATCTATGTACAAGACTCTTCCGACTCCGGTCGCAATCGTTCCCACTGCCCGCCTGGTCCATGAGCGTCCGATGGAGTGCACCATGATCCATGTTGGGATGGTGGAAAAGATGTCCCTTTTGAGTTTGTCTCCGAATCAGTAATCCTTCATGATCACCAACTGGCGGTCGAACCACCTGGGGCCAGCGTTCAAAGCTTCCGCCTTGTCGGCGGTGTTGGCAAACCTCACGAGGAAGATGCCATTGTCTCTGGACAGGAGATCAAATGATCCTTTTGGCCTCCATTTGCATTGGATCCATGCCTTGAGATGAGGGTAGAAAGGCCTCTGCCCAAGGACATAGGTCAGAACAGTGAATTCCCATACATCACGCATCTAGTCAAACTCCTCCGGCTCGAGATCGACGTGGATTTCTCCCTCCTTCACAGACGGTTCTGGGAATTCCAATGGTTCGCTGGCCGTCGTCGTTGGCTTCGTCAGGACCTGGGACCACGCCTTGCGGCCGCCCCCATCCTCCTTCATCTCTGCCCAGCTTGAGTTAGCAGATACCTGCGGTCTCTCTCCTGCATCATTGCAATTTCCAGTGGATGTCGTTGCTGCTGCAACTACAGACGTGGGAGTAGCCACCACCCAGATAGGGCAGGGGACCCTCCGAACTCCCTCTTGTGCGTCCGTACGTACCCCCGCTTCAGCCAACGGGCCTTGGTTCGGTCCTCCGTCAGTCCCATGACCGCTAGGGTTAGGGACGACAAGGACCTTCCTTCTCTCGTTCTCTCAGTTTCCACGTATGTACATATATATGTATGCATATATGTATGTGTATATGTATATATACATATATATATATATATATATACATATATATATACATATATATATGTATATATATACATATATATATATATATACGTATATATATACGTATATATATACGTATATATATACGTATATATATATATATATATATATATATATATATATATATATATATATATATATATATATATATATATATATATATATATATATATATATATATATATATACATAAAAATACACACACAAGTGTTATATAAAAGTAGCTTTGGCTCGACTGGTCAAAGCTATATAACTTGGATGAAAGGCATCGATGGAAGGAATTCAGAATTTGATGAAGACTAAACTCTAGTGGATTGGACGTAGATGTTATTCCCTCCTAGTGGTGGAATTAGGTTAGGAAAAACCATTTTCTTTTATTTTGTGCTAGTTTCATATACCTTGGTTCTTTGCTCAAATCAAAGAGACCCCATGTAATGTCTTATCTCTATTCTGTCTACTAATGCATTTATAAAAGATTATGATGTTTATAAACATGTTGTATATTATAAATGATGGTTGGATGCAATGTGAACTAAACCATATTATGTTATTAAAAGACAATTTGATGATTGTGGGTCATGTTGCCTATTGTAAATTTAATCATATTATCTTTATTAATTGTGTGATTCTTTTTCTTTATTAAGTTAACTTATAATGTTGATATTTTGTGATAATTAAAACATGTTCTTCATATGCTTTGGTGATGATGTGTCAAACTTTTGGTTAAATGTAATTTTGAAATTTTTATACTTGGATTTTGTGGGTCGCATCGATTTATGTGAGCGACCACCACAATGATATTCATCATTGTGAGCGATCTATATGTATAGGATCAAGGTGTGTGGACCTAAGCTGGGATGCATTGACTAATGTGAGTGGGATGATGTAAGCCCATTCTAGGCTATAGAGACCACAAGGAGTAGTCAATGTAGATGAGGTCAATTGATGCATGCCAAATTTGGGTCGATGAAGTTGAGTATCATTTTATGTAGGTAGTAGAGGGTCATTTCAAAATGTAAGGGTTTGATGTGAGATGAATAGATACTATAATATTTCCTATACAAGAAGTTTTGACAACTACACTCTACTCTATCTATATAAATGCACATTGTGAAATTTTGTAGAATTTGCATATCTTTATAGGTAGTTCTTGATCTGGAAGAAGGCATTCTTGTTGGAAACCCTCTTGAATGTTGGAGATTTTATAAAATTTGTGAAGATCCATGTAAGACCCCTGACCTAGCTTAGTGTTTGAGCTTGCTTACTTCTACTTAATAAAATGTTTAGACCTTAATTTGATCATGTGATGTTCCTTAATAACATCTGACATGCTTATGTTTTCATCTAGGTCCAGTTTGCTTGATGTTTGGGCTTGTTATGCTATGTGTGTGCTTGTTTTGGACCAAGTTGCAATTTATCCATGATGAGGGTTTATCTTGCAATTTGTCACATGTTGGTGGTGCCTCCTATGCTTTAGCATCGTGAGAGAGAGTGATTCTTAGGGGCACTTTGTTGGACCTTACTTGATGAGTTGGCATCATGTGTTGAAACTAGGGTTTGCATGGATGCATGAGTTGATGGTGATGTCGAGCATGTTGTTGTTGATCCTCCTTGTACAACTCCTAATGTGCTTTGTGTTCCTTGAGAGTGTCCAGCCAAAGTGTTTATTCTTGATGAGTTTGTAGAGGCCAACATGCCTTTCCTTTGATCATGGTCACTTGGTTTTGAGCTTGTGTTGATGTTGTAGTGACCCTTTGTTTTGGGTTTCATGGGTAGCTGTAACATCCCAGGATTTGAGGCCTTAGATATAAGGATATTAAAAGGAATGATTGGACTACCTATATCACCAAGGTGCACCTCTTTTTCAGGGATCCCATCACTAAAGAACTCCATAGTTAAGCATGCTCAACTTGGAGTAGTATTAGGATGGGTCACCAGTTGGGAAGTTGATCCTGGCTTGCGCGTGAATGAGGAAAAAGCATCTTATCAATGCTAGTGGTGGTCTGTGGGGTGAGTCGTCATTCCTGAAACTCTACTAGAACCTAGGGCAGTGGGCCCAAGCGTTACAAATGATATCAGAGCCATAACTCCTCTAGTAGGTGGGGTCCACATGGGCATGTGGCATGTTAGTCTTGAGCTATACGGTCCAGGCATGTAGGAAAGGACTATCCATGGTTCTGTAACCACCCTTGCATTAGCACACTGTGATTGGGAGTTGGATGTCCATGGGCCATGTTGGGTCTGTACTGAAATAGGGAAATGTTATGAGGCCACATAGTTGAGCCTTGACGAGGACATCAAGAGTCAAAGTGGGGGAGATTGTAATGTCCTAGGATTTTAGGACTTAGATATAATGATCTTAAAAGAAATGATTGGACTACCCATATCACCAAGGTGAACCTCCTTTTCAGGGACCCCATCACTAAAGAACTTCATAGTTAAGCGTGCTCAGCTTGGAGTAGTACAAGGATGGGTGACCAGTTGGGAAGTTGATCTTGGATTGCACGTGAGTGAGGAAAAAGTGCCTTGTTAATGCTAGTGATGGTTTTTTGGATCCAGTCATAATTCTTGAAACTCTACTAGAGCCTAGGGCAGTGGGCTCAGGTAGAGGTGGCTACCATGTTGGATTGTTGGTCTTGCTTTGCCCAAAGAGGTGTAGTGGACCTAAATGGTCGCTACACAACCTAGGTTTTAACGATCTTCCGTGCATGCATATCTTGAGTGCTTGCATGGATGAGATTGTTGAGGGACAAGTGTCTCTAGTATCTTAAAACCTCATATACCTTCACTGCTATCCTACCCTTGGGTATTTATACCCTTCCTTTCACATGAAATCAACTCCTTTGTCTCTCTCTTCTTTCCTAGAGTTGGGCCTTATTCTTGGTGGTTCTAGTAGAGGTGCTTGAGCTTGAAGAAGGTGGTTGCTCCCCCTTGTATGTAGTAATCTAGGGTTGGAGAATCTCTTCTTTGTTGATCTTTTGATGATCCTTGTTCTTGATAAGTGATCTAACCTTCTTCGTCTCATTTTTCTTGAAACCCTACCCTTCTTTTCGTCGCTTGGCCACAACTATGATTCTCCATGGTGGCTACCTGGAGGAACTTCTCCCCATAGAGGTTGAATTCATGTTTCTCCCATGGTAGTATGTGAGAGATGAAGACATCCTCTTTCCCCCTTTCTTTTTTGGGCTAGAGTGTATACCTGCTTCTCTTTGAGTTTTATTTGACCTTGGTTTGCCCTTCTTCTGTTGAGGTGATCTTGCTTGTCCATGGAGTTGATCTAATCCTTGCATTTCTTCTCTCTCTTAGAGCTTCTTGTCTTTCAGAGTTGATCTTCACCTCAAGGCGGGTTATATAACTCTCTCCTCTACTCTTGTTATACATAATCTTACATGCATGTTATCTTATCTCTAAAACGTGATCATAAGTTGCTTGATGATGATACCATGTTTTAGGGTTTATGATTCTATAGTAATCTTGTGTAGATTATCTCTTTGAATTAACCCTAATTATGATATCCAAGAATGAATGGGTGAAGGAGTTGTTGGTTCTTACATGCATCTTGGATGTTGGTTTTATCACCATGATCTTGGTTTGGTTACCATATGGATGATGGAGGTTTTGTCTCTTGTTTGCTTGCACTTAACGCTTGGTTTTCTTTTCCTTATCATGGTTTTGCATGTTGCTCCTTGTGAAACTTATTTCAGGGTTTGGGTGATTATCATCTCCGTGAGGTATCCTTCTTGGTGACTCTTTGGCTTCATGATGTTATGTTCCCATTTTGGTCACTATGGTCATGATGGTGGTAAGCATGGGTTTTGGTTGGTCACTATATCCCTAACCCTAATCACCTAGGATGCTACACATGTTTTGGATGCTACATGTCTTCTAGTTGCTACCTTTAGTGTTTTCTATTACAACCATTATGCATGGTGTGTAGTGGTCACTACACTTGGAGTAGTGTTGTGGTCGCTACTCATAGGGTACCTTCATGCTAGTCAAAGTGGGTCATTCTTCCTCGTTCGGTCACTACATTGTAATGTTGATGTTGTGGTCTCTACACATGAAGGACTTGCCTTGGGGTTGCTACATATGATAGTGTGTGTGGTTTCTATATATGGTGGTGCTTAGTGTTGCACTCAATACATTGTGTGATGTGTTGTGATCACAACATTGCTTTTGATGAGGTCGCTATGTTTGTATGGATTTGATGGTTGCTACATGTTGATGTGTTACGGTCCCTAGAAGTGATGTTAGCTTACCTGGTCACTACACCTTGGTTAATTACATGATTGGTGAATTATGTTAATGATGCCTAGCATAATGTGTTTCAAGAAAGTGGGAAGAGGTAATCGATAGGGTATGATGCTAAGTGTTGTTATGGAAACACTAATTAGTGAACTATGAGAAGCCCTAACCCTAATGTTTGAGTACATAGTAATTAATTCTTACTTGCTTGAGTGTTTAGCACGTATTGAAGTGTTATCTCTCTCCTACTTGTGTAACCCTAATGTTGCAGGTTGAATGAACCTCATAGCGTGTTATTTCTATGGTATCTCTTGCGTAACACATGGTGATGATTATGAGCCGTATGAGGCATGATGAACTAATGATGTTCTTGCATAGAATAATGTGATTGGTCTGGTGACCTTAATGATGGCTCTATCCCTAATGTGAGGTGTTATTCTTTGATGATGTATTGAAGGAAGGTTATCCCACAGTAAACTGATGATGGTGATGCTCAGTGAAAGGAAATGAGGCAATATCATGCAGTGATGCAATCAATTTTATGATTAATACACTTTATATTTTCTGAAGTTGTAATCTATCCTTATCTTAGTAGAATATGTTTAGGGTTTGTATATTGTAACTTGATCTATGTATTAGAAGAAACCCAATTGGCAATAATTAATCAAGTGAAACCCTAATCACGTAGTTTCACTGAGCCATAGATCCATATTCAACGTCAATACTTGTTGGATTGTGAAATGAGTAATTCCTAAGCAAAACTCAGAGCGCATATTGTTGAATATGCGGGGATGAAAGTTGAGGGTATATCCTACTAATACATATAGAAAGGTTCTCACTTATAAGAATAGATAAAGAACTATCACATTCATATGTTTCAACATGTAAGTATATGATTTTCTCCATATGTGACCCAAGTCATAACCTATTCATAAAAGACATCGTCGTTCATTATTGACAAAATGTGAACCATATACAAGGCATAGAAAAAATCGAGTCATGAATACATCATCACACAACACTCTACCCCTGAGTGTACAACAACAAATTTTATACACCACCGAAGGAAACATTTTGATATTCTACTTATTTCCGCCTCATGGATGGGGACTCCTTAATATTAAAACCCTAGTAAAAGTGATGAGAAAAACAAAAGGTAATAAAACAATAGAGTGAGACCACCATCATACAGAAATAATGCATATCTAATGTAACTAAAGAATGTAGGATATACTATATTCATTGAATTAGGTAATGCTAAATCAAGGACTAACATCTACATGTCATATAAGAACAACAAAGTAAAAAAGCATGCACAATTTAAAGTTTTTATAATTGTAAATCTACAAAGATTGATTACATATTTCATAACTAATCCTGATGTGATTTGGAATGTACCATCTAGAATAGTTAATGACTATAAAATTCCTTAGGTTTCCATAAAGGTTCATTGCAAATAATGGGATCACTAAGATTCCTTCATGATTGTTGAGACTATAAAATGAGGGGACTCATCAGCCTACAATCTACATAAAAGAACAAGTCTTTTATGGGTACTCATGAAATGCAACTCGATATATCATATGTAGCGTATGATATTCACACCTTTTCTAATTCATTGGCATGACTCCCATATAAATCATAGGATCTATGACCTCGACCACATTCAACAATTGCAAGTAAATTTATGAAACTAAGGTACCATACCTCTTACGAATAATCAATAACTCATATGGCTCTATATCTTCTTTACGATCCCTAGACTAGTATAAGATTATCTATTTTTCTTTCTTAAATTTGGAACAATAGGGAAGTTATATGTTGGGCATGTTGACTAAATAATTATGGTTTACCTATTATTTACTCAAATTATATTATATTTAATGAAAATAATATACAATTGTAACATCCAACTAGGAATTACATGGTCATAACATTTGATAGAGAAAACCGTAATATTATACGAGATGCACATTCATAGCCAAAAATTCAACAATTTTGGTCATGCATAAGATACATCACCAATTAGAATAGGAAGCAATCACAAGATGTTCTAAAATTGTCACAAATAATAACAAATTATATTTGTAAAGTTTCATCATAGAAATCTCTCATATGAGCATGATATGCAAAAAATGAAGAGGCACTAAAATTGATAACTCAAGGAAATATACATGTAAGGATAATATCTTTCTGATATAAGGTTGTGAAAACATTATATATAATCAAAATAGAAAGTTAATATAGGAAAAAAATATATATTTTGATTCCTAATATTTCACAATAAAAAACACCAAAAGTTTAATGATATTAGGTGATTATAAGTAGAAATTGCATCATGCATATTAATAAATAGATGAAAACAATTGTATTAGAGAAAATTAGGAGGTCAGAGAAAAAACCCTTGACCAAGTTCTACCTTTCAAGATTTAAAGACTCAAACTTGCATGGACAATCTCAAATTCGGCTAATGAAGGGGAATATAGGTTTATTTTAACAAAAACTTAGCTTTATAGGTGGATAGCTAAAAAACTTTATAAAAAGGTAGAGATGAGATTAAATAGACTAATACACAGGTAGAGAAGAAACTGGGGTTTAATCTCCACTAGTTTAGGAAGCTGATTTCAAGCTTGGATTGTGAGAACCCACTATCACAGAGAAAGATTACTCAAAACAAAGCACATAATTACCGACTAACATCCACATTACCACAAAAATAGGGTAAATTAAAACCAATCTCAGATAAACATCTTAAGCGGGAACATATAGATCAAAGTTCACAAACTATTCCACCTGTATCACATATCATACAATGAAGGTATATACATCATTTTACAGTGGCCATCATGCCACAACCTGAAACCTATTACAGGGATAACCTATTCACATGTATATAAGCAATACATGTACAACTATGTCATACTACCAAAATCTCGTATCGATGTACAACATCTACAAAAAAAACTCCCAAGGGCATGAGATTAAAGGGACAACACATATGAATATACTACAAAACACTAGTAGCATATCCAACCTTCAACAACTATTGATCTCCTTGCTTCTCTTCCTCAACTGCACAATCTCTACAACATCATGCACGGCTACCTAAAAGATGTTGAAACCCATGGGGTGAGACCAACATCCCAGTGAGAGATATAACTATCCACTAATAACTATTGTTAACATAGATAGATTATAACATATTAAGCATTATGAGCAAATTCAGCTAAATGAATAAGTAAAATTGGTAACACAGACTAAGAAGTTTAAACAACTTCTAAACTGATCACTAGAACATCATATACTTTTAGAAGGAATATAAAGAACATGTATAACCCTTATCAACTAAACAATATAAGAAACAAGGAAAAGGGGTCATCCAATGTGAATCATGTTTTTGACCCTAAGAAAATATACTACATGGATGTATTACGTCTTTTATTATGCCCCGTGGAGATGAGTTATACCACTCATACTCCAACTGACCACTACTAAGTTGAAATTAGTTCCATACAATATCTAGGAGAGGTGGACTCCTATGATCTCTGACACCCACGGTTAGTCTGAGTCTGCCATAGTGACATATAGAGTCCAAGTACAAAACATACTATATTGGCACAACACTAGTAAATAGGGTATACAAGTCGAATCATCTAAGGTACAACCTCAGCTATCCTCTATCACAACATATACTGAATACGACCACAACTGTTCTCCTATCATGGCATGACCGTAGTCATCATCCATAACTTGAGATATAGTCATAAACAAAAATAATATTCTCCATCCCTTCACTATCAGGATTGAATATGATTATTGATGTGGTTATCATTCATTTTTTTCAAATTCATTTTCAATCATTTTACCCCAGTCGAGTTTCTACACAATCCAAAACCCTAAAGAAAAGATTGGAAAATGAAAGCTCCATTCAAGTAGACATCAATCTCAAGTTTGTCATTTGGAACTAAGTGAACAATCAACTCAAATTCATCCAACATCTTTCACTACTACATCATCCTGGGCCTACACTTTGACTCTACTAATAAACTAGATGGACACCACACTTTTTAAGTTGGTTAGGACAGTAATCATAAAAAAAATGGTGATCATTGGATAATACCTCCAGAAGGAGAATGAACATTGTTAACCTTGAGGCACATTTTGAAATGGAGCAATTGAGAAAACAAGAATGATGCTAAATTATAGTCTCAAGATGTCACTACACATCTACCCTTACACCTTATTAAAAGCAACATCCCTTAAGGAATTTAGTAAGACACAATGTGAGTCTAAAACCCTCTTATAAGTCATCAATTATATTCAAATCAGCAAGATTTATTTAACATAAATACAAAAAATTATCTTAAGATTAAATTTTAAAATATAACATGGTAGACTCCACTATTGCAAACATTTCTTTGGCTAAGAAATTGATGCTGTCACTTTTTGAAATTCAACAGAAGATGTTACAAATACACATTAAAATCTCACTACAACCTCTTCTTACATAAGATCAAGCTAGGTACTCCATACATAATGAGTTGTATGTAACTCAACTGGGATAAGTGTAGAGTTACAACTATCATCTCTCCATAGTCAATCTATCAAACATAAGCAATTTTTCTCTGTATAGACAAAATAATACAAAGATAACTACACAAACTCACAAAAAGTAGTATGTTTATATATGATCAAATTGGTTGTATAAGTATAATACCTTATGATTGTTGTTTGCTCCCTTCTCATCTTTAATTAAAGAACTAGATAGATGTAGAAAAGGGAACTCAAGAGTACACATCTCAATTATTCGTTTATTAATTGATTTCTTCTCCTTTTTATTTCCTTTTCTTGTTATTGGGCCCAATAGCCAACAAGGCCCACGAAATCAAATACACAAGGCTATTTATCTAAAGAAACCACTCAATTAACTTAAATCATACAAATTACAAAATCATACATTTATTGAAGAAATTGTATTTCAAATCATATAAGCCCAAAATTGGGGTTGTAACAGTCAGCCAGAAGGAGAGGTCAACCCTCGAGTTGAGATAGGTCAGATGTTGTTGTCTCATTCTAATATGATCACATCTATTTATATGTTTTTTGGGTTGTCCTAATGGGGGCTCAACAAAGAGATGAGGAATAAGTACCCCACTCTTTTTTCTTTGAATTTTGGGGGTGAAATCCTTGTTAGGGGTTTATGAATAGTAAGACCCCTGACCTAAGTTTTGGGGTAACCCTATTTTATTTGGCTTAATCATGTACTTATAACTTTTCTCTAATCTATTGAGATGTAATTAGGGCTTTTGGAGAGCTTAAGGTTCAAGTTTGAGCTTATTTGGATGTTGTTTGTGCTTTACATGCTAGTTTTTGTGCAAATTGCAATTTAACCAAAGTAGGGGGTTGATGTGCAATTTATCACCTATAGAGTGTTCCTTCTATTTCTTGACATCATCTAGAGGAGAGAGAAATAAGTGGGTGCCTTATTTGAACCTTGGTTGAGGAGTGTCACCCCTAGTGGTGATTAGGGTTTCTATGAGTGTTGAGTGTCTTGATCTATGTATATATAGTGAGTTGTCTCTTTCTAGGTCACGAATTAGGGTTGGTTTGGTGGGTATCGTGGTTGCGAAACCCCTTCTAGATGGTGGGTTCACAACCAAAGTGGTCTTGGGTCGAGATGGTTGTCTTCTTATAGCATGTCTCGACCTAGGTTGTGTAGAGATATCTTGTCTCGACCTAGTGGTGATGGATAGTTCTTGTCGTGACCATGGATGGGGATCCATGGGAGGGTCACGACTGTGACCATGTGGGTGACCAAGGTGATCGAGACCCAAACTAGAGTGTCTCACCATGTCTTGCATGTATGGATAAGGTGGTTGCATGTTGGTCTCTTGAGTGCACAAGTGTCCCCTTTGGTACCTTGGAGTGTTCACACATCATCCCTTGCATTCTCTCTCATATTCCACCTATATAATCCCTTATCTCTCCATTCTTGTCACCCTTTCAGCCTCCATCTTCTTCCTTCTTTTTTTTTGGTATCAGACCTTGGTGGAGCAAGGAGATCTGACCTTGGAGCTTGGTGACCAAACTCTTCTTGCATGTGGTGTTTGTAGTGACCATAGCTCATCTTCAACCTTGGTAAGTGTTTATCTTCCTTGATGGTGTTTTTTTTATCTCCTACTTCAATCTTCTTCTCTTTTCTTGTCCCAAGACCATGTCTCCTACATGGTGTTCATTTTAGGAGAGAAACTCCTCATCACAAGGGTCATATACCATGTTTCAACAAGGTAGACCCAAGTGTGAGGAGGTTTTCTTCTCACTTTCTCTTTTGGCTTGGCCTAGAGCTTTTTGGTTCTCTTTTCTTGGATGATCTTTGACCTTGGTGTCTTATCCTTCTTGAGATGATCTTGTAACTGAGAGTGGATCTTCTTCAACCCTTGGATCGTGTGCTTGGAGCTATTAATCTTGAAGCTTGGAATCTTTGGTGTTGAGATTCTTAAGGCAGGTTATATAACTCATTGTCTGCTCTATTATTTGCACTCTTTTATACATGCAAGCTACTTTTTTCTCTATCTAAAACGTTCCCCTAACATGATATATGATGATGATAATCTATAGAACTTGTTTGGTGGTGTTTATTTTGCTTGGTTTGGATGAAAACCGAAACCCTAATTTCATATACCCAATTTTGGTGATTGTGGTATTATGGTGATCTCTCTTTACCTTTGACCTTGGTTTTACTCACATGTATGATGTTTGAGTACCTAGACATTGAATAGAGTTTAGATTCTATTTTGTATACCTTAATCATGGTTTCCTCTCTCTTAGTTAAATCCTTTCATGTGGTTTTATGATGCATGACCTAGGGTTTATGGTGATTGTTTTGCATGAGACTTTTCCTTCATGATGATCATGGTTTCCCCTTGGCCTTGTTTTCTATTTTGACACCAAGATATGATTCCTTAGGATGGTTGAGACACCTACATTATGCTGGTCACACCCATGGTTAGTCTTGGTTGAGATGCTTCCCTTTGGATGAGTTGGACCTAGTGTTAATAGAGGTCGTGACACTTGGTGTTGAAGGTCATGTTGACCCCCTGTGTTGGTTAGGTGGTTGGCCTAGTTTTTGGGAATTGACCTTGCCCTAATTTTGGTTGTGACATACCCTTGAGAGAGGTTGTGACATGTGGTCTTGGGTCACGACATGGTTCCTTGGTATGAGGTCAAGACAACTATGTTTCTTGGGGTCGTGACATCCTTATGAGTGGTAGGAATCCTAACCCTAGATGGGTCGAGATGCCCTAGGTGTCGCGGTCACAACATGGTATAGGTAGTGTGGTCAAAACCTAGTGTTATATAGTAGTCGAGACATACAATGATGATAGTGGTCGAGACACATGTGGATGATGGTGGTTGAGAGGTATTCTTGGACACTTAATGATACTCTTACATGTGTAATGTATTAGCCATGTAGAGTGCTATTTGGAATACTGTTTAATCAACCCTAATGATGCTCATTAACCCTCATACACTCTAAGATGGTTCGAGGTGATGAACCTAGGATTAGTGATTGAACTTAGCTTCAAAACATTAATCAGCTAGGGATGGAAAACCCTAACCCTAATGATGAGTACGGTGACATGGTTGCTTCTCTTTCTGGGGATGGCTATTATGTTCTGATGATATCTTTCTCTTGTCTTTGAACCCCTAACCTTGTAGGTTTAATGCATGCCATTTCTTTGGTATCCTATGGTGAAGGTTATGAATGATATGTGGGGATAATGATGTGATACATGGATTTATGATGTTTCCTCTCTCTTGTTTATCAATTTCTAACCATGTAGGTGATATTAATTTGAATATCATAGCTAGTGCATATTATGATTAGTAAGACATGACAAAGGTTGAATGAGACTTTATGAGGCATGTTGAGACACTTGTGATAAAAGGATTGATATCACACAATGACACAACATTAGTGATAGCCTTGAGTGGCTATGTAACAGTGATGATGGTTTTGTGAATGGCAGTGTATATGTGTTATGTTGTGATAGTGTGACAAGTTCTCATCTTATATGTTTCTATCTTTGAAAGTTGTATCATACCCTTATCTTTGTAATGCTTGTTATGGTTTTGTACATTATAACTTAATTGATGCTAAAACTTAATTGGCATAACTAAAAGACGGTCATGAATGAGCCGATCTCTTTATGCTATATGGAGAAACCATGTGTGAGCCGATTTCCTTATTATATATAGATGGCTATGCATGAGCCACTCCTTTCTTTTGGGACGTCCATGCGTGAGACGATTCCCTTGTGATATATAGACGGCCATGCATGAGCCGATCCATCTGTCAACTATATGACACTGTAGTGTCACTCTCATGCTGCCGGGGGGTGTTAGAAATGTCATGGAATTCAACTCTTCCATTGACCATGTGTAGGACCAATAAGGACATCGTAGTGGTACTTTCATAAGATCAAATACCAAAATATTGGATGAGTCTTTTCTTGCTTTTGTATAGTTTGGTTGGTAGAAAATATACATGTTCTTCATATTCCTTCTTAGTTTATAAATGTTCCACTGCTCTGTTATAGCTACCTAATCTACTTAGATGATAATAACTAACTTGCTTACATTAGTACTTGAATCTTCTTATCATAGATGTAGATTTACCTCGATTATTTAGTTACCTTATATATGCTTTAACATCGTTGGTTGAGAGTTAGATATCTCGATGGGACATTTGGTCTCACCTCGTGGGTTTCCACATCTTTTAGGTAGCCGTGTATGGGGAAGTAGAGATCGTGCAACTGAGGAGGAGCAACAACAAGATCAGTAGCTGATAAGGTGGATATGCTTCTTCTCTTTTGGTGTTAGAGTAATAGAGTCATCCTTGTACAGTTAGGTCTTGAGGGTAGTGTTACATGTTTTGTGGTTATGCTATCATTATGCGTTTTTGTCTTATGTTCTCTTTTGTTGTATATAGTTGGCAGATGTACATGTATATGCAAGTGAAATAGATATCATGAGTGATGGGTATGTCTATGGAACATGTTGTAAGCATGACATTTTATGATAAATATCATAAATATGGCAGGTTCTGGATCTTTATGTCATAAGTTTTTTGATGTTGGTGCCTTGGGAATCAGTTTTAATTTTAGTGTTTTTTGGTAATATGCTTGTATAGTGTTGTTTCCGTGTTTGGTTGTTGAGTAATCTCGCTTTGTGTGGAAACTGGTGTCATAATAAATCCTTGGAACTAAGAGATAAATACATAATTCTCAACACATGATTCAAGTATGTTCATGAATTATTGATCCCATATCCACCCCTAATTCCCTTTTCATTCACAAGGATTTGTACTAATCTTTGTTTAATAACAACTAGATATACATAATGCAATAGAGCATGTTTTATTTTATCTGTCCTTTCAATTGGGTGTGATATAGAACTAAGATTGTCTCCTTCATGTCTCATGGATTTAGGAGATCACCAATTCATACTTTGCTATTGTGGATGATAGGAGGATGGCTTCTCTTTTGGTGGTTATGGGAGATCACCACAAGGACATATTCCTAAAACCCATTAGAGGATAATAATAGTCATAGATTTAATATCTTCATGTTGCAAAATCACATATGGAATGGGCATTTGAATTCAAATCGTGATATGAAAGCACACATTCAAGAACAAACAAAGTTTTTCAGACATTCTAGTATTTCTAGATATGCATAGGGATACATTAAAAACTTGATTTAGTCCTTTACTTTTTATTAACTTGTTGTTAAGTAATTTCTTTCTTGGATCTAGAAATTCATTTCGTATAGTTGAACTTTTTCAAACTATTTCTTTTTAAGAACCAAAAAGATTTGTGCCAAAATGACTGGTGCCAAGAAAATGAAAGGACCTGGGAGAAGCTCAAACTTCAAACGCTCTAGGATAATAAAATTCAATGCCCACAAAAATTTATTTTCGAGATAATTTTAGTGCTCATGTGTGTTACTAATTGTTATAGGATTCTAGTTTTTATGAACGTATTTGTATTATCTTAGATTATTGAATAGCTAATATGTTGTTATCTTTGGTGACCTAAAGTCAAACTATGAGCTCACTTGACCATGCCTCTATGACGATCCAATGCCATAAGAGTGAGATAAGTCAAAACTAGATCCAATTAAAATTGTAATCATCACTATCCACATAAACCACAAAGAGATTATAGGTATAAAATTTTGACCAACATCATTGTTAAAACCATCCAACCATTGCAAAAGTTCTGGCACAACATATTACATTTATGTTACAACTCACAAGTCCTTAATACATGATGTGTTCATATCCACTTACACATTATCTCATCAAAACAGACAATGTTTTGACATTACATAAGGGACATATAGAAAATGCACATTAAACCTCACAACTCATATACCTACAACTCTAGAGGCCATGCAAGCATGTTCAAAAACTCAAGCAGGGAAACACAAATAACAAAATGTGTCCTCCAGAACATTAAAATATGAGGAAAATGCTTGACCATTATACTTATACTCTTTATCTATGGAATATGTCACCCAAACATATCCTACCTTTGAGATCCCTTCATAGAGACACCACCTACCTCCTAATCTAGGGTTGTATCCCTCCTTGTTGGTATATTATTCCACTATTGGAAAGATTTACCACTCACCTAAAAGGTGTGGAGAAATCACAGGCTGAGACCCAAAGTCTCAGAGGTATGATCTAATATTTGAAATATCTCTTACTTGCTAATAGTAATAAACAATAAATGAAAATTACAATTATCGAGACATAAGAACCAATGGTGTACTTGGGAGTATACACTAACCGAACCAAACTTGCATCTACCTAAATACATTTAAGAGAGGTTAAGAAACATATTCATGCTCAAACATGTAATGAATATATATCACATCAAGTAAACATTCATATTTAACATGAATGAAACCTAATTACTATTCTACTCGAGTGAATTATGATTTATTAATACCCTAGGTAGATTGAGGGATACTACTCAATCCTCCAGTGAGATTCTACTAAGTCATCCCAATAATCCATACAAGATCTATGGATATCTAAATTTACTATATATCTCCACATAACCTTGGGTTAAATCAAGGTAATCAATAGAGAAGAGAGTCCACTATGTATATTATAGGATCCACAAATCATAGGTCCACTCTGGGTATACAGGTTACAACATCAAACTTAGGGTAGCAACCCTTCATATCATAATTTGGCTTTCCATCCCATATCAATGTCATTCCTCACCAAACTACCAGCCTTTGTTGAGTTCCAAATTCTATGTAAATATGATAGCGTATAATGAACCCAAGCATCCACATAGTATATGGTTCCAAGAGATTTTTCATGATTTTTGGTAGCTACTACATTAAATCTTTTTACTTCCCCCCATAGATTCAGGTAAATAGATGTACAAACCCATGTATCTATAGACTCGATTTACTCTTGTTTAATTAGATTCATTAATCAAAGCAAACCACAAGGAATCTATACATCAAGCCATTAGTGAATGACCAATAACCATGTTACTTTTTTTGGTCGACAAATAACCATGTTTCTTATAACTTCAAAAGATATAAAATGCATGGTTACCTAAATATAACTTCTCAAAGCATGGCATATTGTCATTCCTCTATCCATTTTGATGTTTACAACTTAACACATCCCCCAAAGAGTTATAGAGGTTGAGCAAATACTTTCACGAAATCTATAAAAAACCATTACTAAGAGCCTTATTACTAGGCACTCATAGTAGGATAATATGATACATAGTAGGAAATGTCACTTAACCATAAAGGGACCATTCTTACACAAATATAAATAGAGAAATAGTAAATAAAAGATTTTAAAACATATTTAATGATATTCTAAAAAAACATGTGGAAATCATGCTACAGATAGACAACTATTATAATGAAGGAAAGCAACAATGTTCAAACTTGTTTCATCATCAAAAGCTAAACCTTTACTAGGAATTACTATGTTAACATCTTTTCTTGTCAAGAGGCTACTTTTGATAGGTAACTACAACATGTAGTTTATATTCTTGACATACTAGGTTCAAGATACACAACAATACCACATTTTATATTTTTAGAGGATATTATTGGAAGATTTAGGCATGCATGTATGTAGTAATTAATAAATGAGTCAAATATTATACACTCGAAAAATGTGAGTGGAAACAAGTGCACATACTATGAATGATGGTAAAGACTTGAGCTTTATGACAAACTCCAAAGCCAATGACAAATTCTCCAAGATCAGATCTCCTCATTCTAACATGCTATGTAGCTACCGATACACAATCTCTAATCAAATAGAGCAAGGGTGGAGAAGGGAAAATAGGGTGTAAGATTTAATAGTCTAAACTCTCAAGAAAAAACCACTTATAAAGCATCCATGGAGGGAAGAAGGTAATAGATTATCAAGAGCATGAAAGGTAGAGGTCTCAATTACATAGATCTAAGCTTGGAGTACACAAAGAAGGTCTTTGATCACTAGAGGATAATAGAGCGAAGGGAAATAGTGAAGAAGTCATAGACCAATGAAAATAGTATTATCATTGCTAGACATCAACAAATGATATCCCCCCACACAAGTTAGGTGAGAAGGAAGGATAATGAGGTATATATGTGACAACCCAATGCCGTAAGACATGATAACTAAAACCAAAGCACGCGATTAACAACTAAACAAGCACATTACCACAAATAAGGTAAAATAAAACTGATCTCATATAACCATTATGTGTGGACGCATATTACATCAAGGTCCACAAACTATACCGTATCATATATAAGTACATGTATATACATTTGTATAGTGGCTAACTGCCACACACCTGTTAAAAGAGACAACTTGTTCACATATACAAGCCATGTACACAACCAAGGAAGACTACCAAATCACATATCGAGGTACATATCATCCACAAAACACAACCCTCCCAAGCCTGAGAGTACAAGGATGGAACATAAGATTCTACTACACAACATAATAGCTTATCCAACCTTCTGCATTCATTGAGCTACTCTTCCTCAACAACATGATTTCTACCACACCGGGCATGACCACCTAAAAATTAGTGGCAAACCATGAGGGTGAGACCCATGTTCCAGTGAGAGATATAACTCTCCGCCAACAACTATTGTAAACATGGATTATGTTTAAGCAAGAAATAACATTATTAAACATGATGAACAGATCCAACTAAACAAATAATTCAAACTAATTACACATACTAAGCAGGTAAAGAAACTACAATAGATAAGTAAACCATGTTATGCATATAGAAGGAATATGAAAAACATGTATAATAGTTGATTTCTCTTACCAAATTATAATACAATTGAGCATTACAAGAAACAAGGCAAAGGAAAACATCCAATGTGAAGTATGTTTAACCCTAAACAATTATACTACATGAATGTATTATGTATTTTATTAAGACCTAGGGAATTTGAGTCATACCACCAAAATTCCAACTGATCAACGCTTGGTCGGAATCAGTTACATACAAGATCAAGGAAGAGCCAGACTCCAAAACTTCTATGGCACTACTCTATCAGTATGAGTTACAACACAGTTACATATCAGTCAAATTGCTAACAATGATTTATAGTCAAGCTGAAAACACCTATCCCACCTTGGTATAGGTCACGACGCTAGAAACTAGGGTATACAAACCCAATCACCGAGGTACAACTACAATGGTCCTCCAGTCACATCTCACACATATATAATCACTAAGACACGACCACAACCATTCTCAAACAATTGAGGTCATGTTGATAAGGACACATAGTCACTTGCACCTCACATACTCAACATTATGCTCTTAGGAAGACTCGTTTCACCATCTAGCAAGATCTGACACTCAGATGGATCTATGGCATAGAGCACTACATGATTAGGGTTTCACTTTATTAGATAAGATAGTTGGGTGTCTTTTAACTACATCAATCAAATTACATACAAACCCTACAAATATTCTACAAGGATTAGGGTAGATTGCAACTTCAGAAGATATAAAAGGTATAAGATATAAAACATGATACTATTTCAATTCCATATACAAGGCCATAACCATTAACACATCATTAAGGAATATCAATCCCTTATCACTTCACACATAGGATATAATCTCTAGGCATTAATCCTCTACCAAGGTCATAAGATCATTCTCATTGTTCCCTGTAAGACATCATCATTTCTTCATACATCATCAAGGCTCATAATCACCACACCAATATCACATAAGTATTATCACGAGCAAGCTTTAGCTATGATGTTCATTCTACTAGCAAATTAGGGTTACAATAAGTAGGTGAGAGAAAATACTTTATTATCATGTTAATCACTTATGCAAGCTAAGCAACACCATCACATACTTGTAATTAGGGTTAGGGTTTTGACATATCAAGTAGATTTAGGGTTTCCATAACAACAATTAATATTCAACCCTAATGTTCACCACCTCCAACATTCTTGCAAGCCCTTAGATTAAACATCATGACATAAACAATCAATCATGAGAATAAGGAAGCATAGCGACTATACAGGTTAGAACCATCTCTAGTAACCTATTGGGTTAGGTACCCTAGCGACCATTAGGATTGGTCGCCCTGGCCATCATTAGGGTTAGTTTCCCTAGCAACCATTAGGGTTCACATAGAGACCACCAACGTCATAGCGATCACAAACATTATCTCAACATAGAGACCACCATAAGTTCAAAACATAGCGACCACTTCAAGAGCTCCATGTATAGCATCCGCTAGAAACAAACCACCTAGACCAACATGGTTCAACATAACAACCATGAAATCACAAAAACATAGCGCCATGCAAGGTTAGAGAATAATAGAGACCACTAGGGCTTGGTTACATTGGCAACCATTGTCACATCCCAAGATTTGAGGCCTCGGAAAAATTATCTTAAAAGGAATGATTGAACTACCCATATCACCAAGGTGCACCTCCTTTTCAGGGAGCCCATCACTAAAGAACTCCAAAGTTAAGCATGCTCTGTTAGGAGTAGTACTAGGATGGGTGACCAGTCGAGAAGTTGATCCTGGCATGCGCATCGGTGTGGACAAAGTGAGCAGTTAAGGCTAGTAGTGATTTGTAGGGCCAGTCATAATTCCTAAAACTCTACTAGAGCCTTGGCTAGTGGGCCCAGGTGTTACAAATGGTATTAGAGCCAAAACCCCTCTAGTAGGTGGGGCCCAGATGGGCATGGCATGCCAGTATTTTAGCCGTGTGATACAGGCATGTTGGAAAGGGTTGTCCATGGTGATGTAGCCACTCTTGCACTGATATTTTGCGATCGGAATCTGGGTGTCCATGGGCCATGTTGGGTCTGCACTGAAATGGAGAAATATCATGAGGCCATATAGTTGAGCCTTGAGGAGGATGTCAAGAGTCTAAGTGGGGGAGATTATAACGTCCCATGATTTGAGGCCTCATATAAAATGATCTAAAAGGAATGATTGGACTACCCATATCACCAAGGTGCACCTTTTTTTAGGCATCCCATCACTAAAGAACTCCAAATTTAAGCGCGATCGGCTTGGAGTAGTACTAGGATGGGTGACCAGTCGAGAAGTTAATCCTGGCTTGCACGTCAATGTGGACAAAGTGTGCAGTTAAGGATAGTGGTGATTTTTGGGGTCAATCATCATTCCTAACACTCTACTAGAGCCTTAGGCAGTGGGCTCAGGTGTTACAACCACATGGAAATCTGAGAGAGAGATAGAGATCAAAATAGATGGTTTATCATCAAGAATCTGAAGAGTCGTCAAAGTGAAAACCACATGAAGAAGATGAAAACCAAATCCCTAATTATGATTGTCACAAGGATAACATAAAAACCATGATATGAGAGAGAAAACTAAACATTGAGCACATGTATTCAAAAGTCAAAACCTCCATCATTAACAAGATAATTGTGAAAAAGATCAGGGTTTAGACAAAAGAAGCTAGTTACACTAAGGTCTTTATGAATAGTAAACCCTAAAACATGATATCATCACCATACTACTTATAGTCATGATTTTTTTGTAGATCATAAACATGCAAGATGAGTGCAACAATAATTGAGGAGAAAGTTATATAACTCGCCTTGATTATTATGTACAAATTCCAAACAACAAGATGCTCCAAGGAAGAGGGAAAAAACCAAAGCCTAATTCAACTCCATGGCCAAGATAACATCACCTACAAGATAGAAGAACAACTTTAGGTTAAAGCAAGCTCAAAGAAGAGAGCACAAATCATAGGCCGAAAAGAAATGGGAGAGATGAAATCTTCTATTCAAATTAGGTACTACAATGGGAAAACCATGGACTCGACCACAAAGAGAGAGAAGTTCCTTCGAGAGGCACTACCATGGTGACCCATAGATTAGTCCAACAGAAAGAAAAGAGGGGTAGGGTTTGTAAGATAATGAAACCAAGAAGGATAGATCACTTACCAAGATCAAAAAATACCAAAGCATCACCGAAGGAGAGTTGCTCCAACCCTAGATCACACATGCAAGGGTTTGACCACATTGCCCCAAGGTTGAACTTTTCTCCACCACCATGATCACAAGGGACAAGCTCTAAGGATGAGAGAGAGAGAAAAAAAAATATGGTGTAAAGAGATCACTTGCATGCAAAGAGAGGCGTATAAACACCGAAGCATAGACAAAGGTAAAGAGGGTTAGGTGTCAAGCCACAAGTTCCACTTGTATTCTAAAAACTAGGCCATGCAAGTTGTGCGGACATGCATGCATCAAGGGTGATAAGATAAATGTAGGATAGATACCATCTTGGTCATCAAAACACTTTGGTCAAAGAAGAAACATAGCGACCTAACAAAGGTAGGGACTGCTATCACCATGGTGACCAAAAGCATAGAAACCAAATAGACCAAACCCTAGATTCCTTAGTGACCAAGGAGAGGGTTTAAAGTTCTTTGATCATAGAGAAAACATGGTACACCCAAAAACTCACCAACTCCTACAAGCAAGACCAAAGGAAAGCACATCGATCACCACACATCAAGGAGTCAACATCAAACTAGGCATCCATGCCAAACCCTAATCACCACTCATGGGATCATCAAATCCAACCAAGTTAAAACATGACACCTCTATGCACCACTCTCTCTAACATGGTGCTAATACATAAGAGGCACATCAACCGCGTGAAAAATTGCAAGATAAACCCTAAGCATGGGTAAATTGCAACTTAGCTGAGAACAAGCACACATATAACATAACTAGCTCAAACATCATCCAAACTAGACCAAACTTGAAACACAAGCATGTCACATGTTATTAAGGAACATCACATGATCCAATTTAGGTTTTATGATTCTTATTATGTTAAGAAAGCAACATCAAGCATAAGGATAGTTTAGGGGTCTTACAATATACAAATCTAAAAGAGAGAGAAAATGTGGTCAAAGACATTGTGCTATGAGTCAAGGCACTCATACCTTTTTTTGTTGTATCGTATCATTTGTAAATGAACCTGATGTTTCATTAGTACATTAGATCTAGAACCATTGTGAAAGACCGCCAAGCTATGTAATTGGTAGATGCAAAAAATATTTCATTAGTAGTTGTCATCAGTACACACTCTCATGAATATGATTAGAAGACAGTCACTGGGGTTGTCGTCTGTAGAGAAGATCAAAAGAACCATTAGTACTTGGCTCATGATTTCCACAGATTCTCAACCAATAAAATCTTTTTGTGCAACCATCCATTTGTTTTGTTGGTAGTCAAACAACCAAAATATAGAAGGTTACAATATCAGTCATTTCTAATTGATCTCTAATGATGAAAAAGAAGAACAACCCCTTCGATACTCAACCGACAAAAAGCCAAACACACATCTACAAATTGAAAAAAAAGTAGGAACCGTGTCAGACCTCAACTAACAAAGAAACAAACACACTTCCATCGATCACCTACTGATGGAAGGGCATTCCACTACCATCGGTACTCCAACTAATGAAAAGCCGTAATGCTTGGTTAGTTCATCTAAGAGTATCCAACCAATTCCATGTAAATGATGTAAATGGGAAAGAAATATGTTATCTGTAAACTTCGAGAAAACCCAAAAGTATGGGTTATTTGCACATAGACTGTCAGATAGGAAGATAATTGTCCAACACCAAATCATACATCATGAAGCATCTAGACATGTGACTAACTAGAAAAATATGATTAGGATGATAAGACAAGTTATGGATCATAAAACTAAAACCCCTAAAAGGGATTTTGCCCCTAAAAATCCTAGGAGAACAAAATTGGATATTTCCTATGCATCCCTTACTCAAGTTCCAATGTAGCTTTATTCACTCCTGGGTGATTTTGTAGCACTTTCAAAAGCATATATCCTTCTTTCCCAACTTTTACACTCACTTATCTAAGATCAACATTGAACCTTCCATATAGGTTACATCGTTGTCTACTATGTCCTTGGATGACACATTCTTAGCATGGACACATGCAAAACATTGTGCAGTCTTTGCAGTTCAGGTGGTAGTTCCAATTTATAGGCGACTCTCCTTGAGTGTGAGACAATAGGGTAAGTCCCCATAAACCTAGGTGCAATTGATCTCATTTGCCAAATCTCAAAACTCCTATACATGATGAAACCATTAGGTTCGATATATTTATTCTATTGATCACGCTCATGCGTTCTTAATTTGTCCTCAGTAAGGCTTAGATTTGATTTTGTTTCGACCCTACCAGAATAAACAAACTATTATGTGGCTGCGTTTGGTGGTAAACCATTGTCATTGACCTGTAGAGTTTGTGGAAGGAGCTGCGGAAAGACCAGCTGTATCATCCGTTGCGTGGGCGTCAAGGTTGTCAACGACCGGTAACATGTCAATTGGCTTTGTGAGCATTAGGGAAAAGTAAGGGACGTTGTTAGGAAGACGACTAACAACACCCGCCAAACAAAAGCTTTATTAGGTGGACACCCGTCTTATATCCTTGTCTCCATATATTTACTCGATCAGAATACGACACAATGGAACCGGCGATGACACTGCATGCATGCCGATTTGTTTGTTCTTGGGGATACGGTCTATCTTTACATATTGGTACAAGATCTGTCACCTCTTGACTTATTTACCAATGAAACATTGTTTATTATCATGCGGATTGACATGTCTTAGACTTCATATGTCAACTTCGAGGCAACGGCGGATAACGCGTTGACCACGAGAGACGAGGTGGCACGCGAACAAAACCGGCGGTGTATGTATCCACGGTAAATCTCATCGTCGGTGACTCTTTCCGTCAACATGCTATAGTCCAACTGGATCGGGTGCCACGATTGACGCAAGATCATGTGGATAGATTGTAGTGGCAGCACTTGCTTGGCAAGTCGGCCTTGTGCTTAACAAATGAAATCTTGCTTTGACCTGCTGTTCATCGCCCTTTGGGGTTTTAGATTGTCTCCGTGTCAACCCCACTAATGGTGATGTTGATGTATCCATATTGAAGATCGTATGCGCGATTAGGTCATAGGGAATAGCTTCTAATCCCGTCCCACTACTAATGCATTTAGTTCCAACTTTAATAACTGAGTTTACTTGCAGTGATTCAGTTAGTGATTATTACGGCAATTACATATACCAACATAACAATATACCAGTATTTCAGCGCCACGAAGCAGCCTCCACTCCACCAACCAGCCAACCTAGCTACCCACCCACAACGCCGTCGACATACGTTACCATTCCGTCTACGTTTCGATCATCTGGCAGCCACAACTTTCGTCGCCGTCGAATGCCTTTACCAGAGCTTTCCAAGCAACTTGGTCCTAGACGTGTATGTTCCGACCGCACTCATGCAGCCCTTGCGGGGGGAAGGGTTCCGGCATCGGGCCGGCAGTAAGCTAGGGAGGAAGGGGAAAAGCCGGCACTGCTTCCTTCTCGTGGCCCCATGCATGCACATCATGGACCCCCAAAGCCGACGGATAATGTCTGAAGGCTAGCTAAGGAAGGAGAAGACTTAGAGGTGGTGATGAAAGATAATGGAGGTGCAAATAGTAGTTACAAGTTGCATGCGGACCGACGGCAATGCACGTCGATCACGAAATTCCTCAGTTCTTCTAGCATTCGCATCAGCTAACTAGGCTAGCTTTCTTTGGATGGCTAAGTGGTACAAAGCGATTGAGATAGCTAGCCCCCACTGTTTAAAGAGCAGGGAAAGAAACAAGTTGACGTGTACAATGTACTGGTTTGTTGGCGCGTCATCCATGCATGGTTCCTAACCATTTCAGTCCATTAGTATTCACTCAACATCCCATGTGGTCTCGACAACTCATGCTTCTCAATCCATTCACTATTGCGCTGATCCAAGCTTTCCATCCATATGCATATGCTACTTGCATACATTTATCCACCTATATAGCTGTCTATTTCTCAAATGGCTAGACCGCACAAGCCCCTCGGAATCACGACATCCGGCTGTGTTGGTTCTAGTGTAGACTGGATAAAAAACTAAAAGCTTGTTTGATAACTCAATTTTATAGTGGTTAGAGTCTTCAGTCACGTTGGCATCATAACTATTAAAAGCCGATTCATAATGGACTTCTGAAGCACGCTTGCAGCAGGATGGCACTGGTTTGGTTCCAACTTCCAACCCAACACGGGGATTGAAACTAAATTGACATACCGTATTATTGTACTTTTACTTTTTGCTTTGCCAAACACCAGGCAAACACAAAAAAATAAAACGACAGGCACAATTACATCACTGTTTTTGTTAGCACAAAATATACCCATATCTAGTTTGAATCTTGGTTAAGTCATGCCACAAAGAGAAGTCAACACTTTAAGCAAGCTAAATTTAATTCAGCCTAAATAACATACTTATTTGTTGTGCCACTACTTGTGGGTTCTACTCGCTATTGCGCTCGGAAGATGCATTCTTCTTCACACGTATGTAATGCCACATGTACGCTCCCTTTCCTATACATTAACTATATATTAGAAAAACACATTCAACACAACAACAAGTGCAATCACTTTTGTGCTATGATACCCAAATTACCAATATGTGAAGTATTGTATGCTTAGAGAAGCATAATAAGAGAAATGGGCAACCTCAAATACTTGGTAAATTTCAAGAGTACCTCAAATCGGACCAATTAGTAGTGTCAACAAAAGGAAGAACGCCACATTTGACTACAATGAAGGAGGTTGATATTATGAATAAAGGAGCAAACACCATGAAAATGATAGTGGTATTAGTGATTAGTCCATGATTTTGAGCCATTCGCAACGTCAATGAGATGTTGAAGTTAATCTCAATAGTTATTTCTAAAGAATCTCAGGCTAAGTTCCTTCCCTATGTTCCATAAGCATGAACACAAAATCAATTCTATGTGTTATTTGGTGTTGTATATTGTAATGAGTGTGATATGGATATTAAGTAATTTAAGTAGTCATATTTTTAGGCGATAGTTTCATGTTTCTCACCTACAAATATTATGAAGTCTTAAATATAATGGGGTCGGTGAAAATGCAACATTTATTCTTTAAATTGTCTCAACAAAGAAAGAAACTGCATGGACTTAAAAAATCCTATAGTTATAATGTTCAAATAAAAAGGAGATTTGTAAGGATCCATACCAAGCTTACCTTCTTAAAAACAGATTACTATTTTCAGAAGTGATTTGATGCTTTTTTTATTGTCTTAATTACGTTAATTAGGTATAATAATATTGAATGGTATTCTAGACCTTATTTGACGAGGTTAGGATGGTTGATATAAAACTCTAATTTTCATAATCTCCAATATTGAGTGATTGGAGAGTGTTTTACATATAATTGAGCATAGGGACAAAAATAAACTTAGCATGATATACTTAATGTGTTTCTTTACATATTGAAAGTTGGGATGTTGAAAACAACTTGTATCAAAGGTGAAGGTCTTTTGATTTGATTGGATATTTTTTCATGAGGAATGCATCTAACAAAATTATACCCAAGTATGAAGCTTGTAATTTCTAGAATAACACCAAGGAAGTTTTATCGATCTCTTTTTGGTCTTGGATAGACCATATAGTTAGTAATACTTTCCCCACATGAAGTCTAGTATACCATAATGCCTAGATAACCCACTTAGCTTATAAACTAGAGTTCTTCCAGGAAACTCGTGTTGACGATTATAATTATCAAAAACATATAATGATGGAACCTATATTGGTGACACATAAGAATTTTCTAAGGTTCCATCCCTTAACAAGACTTGGGTGCTAGACTATAGTACTCATCTCAATGTAATAAGGTAGAAAAACTTTGGCAGTCTGATGACTATAAGAGTGACCCAAATTTGTCATATTCAATGTTGATATTGTTGATTGTATCTCCTAAGATCCGTCATGTGATGATTGTAAGATGGATTCTTTGTATATGATTTGATTATGAATATATTACACATATTATGCTTGTTCGAGATAATCAATAAACCTAGTAATTTCCTAACAATGCTTTGACTCAATGACATATGGTTTGGGTAGAGGACCTAAACATGAGATCATGTGTATACTTAGAGTACTCATTCTCATGATTGTTGGATATATAGGGGATGGGATCTAGAGTGGGATGAACAAAGCTAAAACACTTACATAAAACTTGTCAGACCTTCAAGTTACTTCAATAGTTAAGATTGCAAATGTGAACTTTATGTAACTAAGTTGTAAGGCCCCTAAACTTGCTTAATGAGTTGAATAAGCTTAATTATCATAATTGAAATTTTATAACCCTAATATAACCTTTTTATATGCTTTGAAATCATAATACAAGATTAAGTTTCAAATTTGGTCCAATTCGGACATTGTTTGAGCAAGTTATGCAATTTTATGCACATTTTGGACTTTTCTACAATTTACCCAATTGAGAGGTTTTATTTGCAATTTATCACTTGCATTATGTTCCTTGGATATTCTCTCATAATTATTGAGCTTTTTGATCCATGGGACACCTATTTAAACCTTGGTTTGAAGGTGTTTTCCTCAAGGGTATTTTAGGGTTTACCCCTTCATGGATGAGCTACCTTTAGTAGCTATCAACTAATGAATTATTTGTTTTTCTTGGAAATTCAAGAAACAAGGGATAATCATGTTTCTATGGACAGTGGGGGAGCTTCTTGTGTGTACTTGTATATTCTTAATAGTTTAAGGCCATGGACACTTGGAAAGATACTAGAACTTGAACTTTTTCTTTTTCTTTATCTTAAAATTTAATATACTTATCCCTAAGCACCAAAATGAGCCATTTTCTCTCCACTTATTCCCTTCTTCTATGAACCTCATTCTCCCTCTATGCTTCTGTGAATTTCCTATCCAAGGAAGAAGAAAGAGGGGATCTTCTTGGAAAAAGAATCTAGGGTTGCAATTGACTTCCATTTAGGGTTTGAAAAACTTCCTTCTAGTGATCTTGACATAAAAGAGTAATAATACCATTCTTTCCTCCTTTTATTTCTTTTTTATCCTTCCTCATAACTTTATCCTGGTCATAACCTTGCTGTTCCATGGTAGAAATTTCTCTAAAGTTATAAAACCCTACCTTTCTTGCTCCTTATGCTTAGGGTTTGCTCATTTGATGAAGAAAGGTGCTAGATGGATGAGTTCACAACGTATGCTCTAATTTAATACCCTACCTGCTTGTTATTTCTTCTGTTTGGGAGTTTATCTTCTAATTATAGTCAAGTTTTATAACTTGCTCTACGTTTATTGCTTGCCATAAGCTTGCTAGCTCATGTTCTTGCTTTTAAATGATGATCCATGCACTAAAAAGCTATACTTGACTTGGATTTTGATTTTTATAATATTACCTATTCTGATTTCAGTTCTAGATGAACCTGTGATCATGTGTACATTATTCCTAATGTATAATATGACTTGGATCATGTTGGTTTGACAACCTATGGTGCTAAGCACCTATCAACCAATGGTCAATTTTAGGGTTTAAAGCTGATTTCTTCTATAAACACATCACTCAATGGTGGTACCATTGCAACAATCGATGGTGTTATCTTCATAACAACTGATGGTGGTGACCAAGGGTGTCAACTGACATTCACCCCTTAGGTCATGTTTTGGCCTAATTAGAAGCCTAGTGAGTAACAACTAAGTACCCTAATGATGTTATCAATCAATAGTGATATTAGTTTGATATTTGATGCTGATTAATGAATATAGTGTTGATCTAACAACCTATGGTGACTTAATGGTCACTAATGATGGTGGATCAGGTCTTTGAAACCTATGGTGACTTAATGGTCACTAATGATGGTGGATCAGGTCTTTGAAACCTATGGTGAGTTAATCATATAGTTGTAGCATCAATTAAGCCTTAGACCAATGGTTTCTTGGGCCACTTGATGAAATGGTCAAACCTATACTGTAATTGATGGTTTTAACATATGAGCTTGACCCAATGGTCAAGATCTAATGTTTATTCCTCTAATAGAGTGGAATGATGGCAAATGTAATATGTTCATCCTAATATTGTGATTTGGATGGTTTCCTTTATATGATCAACTTAAGGAGCTTACTTTTTGATAATGGATGGCTTGTTTTAAATGAATAGTCGATTGTGGGTTTTACCCTACTCTCAACAGAACCCTTATTGTTGTTAAATAAAGGATGTCTAGGGTTAAATGATGACTTTTATAGATCACAACTCAATAACATCATATAGGATTCATTCAAGGAATTTACTTATGTAAACAACCAATGGTCTTACTTTTTAACCATCCAATGGTTCTGGGTGACATTGTGGTATGTGATATGGGTTGAATGATGATGGAACAAATGGAGGGTTACCCTTAATAAGGTAGTCTTACATATTCACTCATATGAATAGAAGGGATGGTAACCATATTGTGTTGATACGTAACCCTAATGAGGTATATTTTGTTATACCTAGCTTTAATATAACTAAATGATGGTAATTGGGCATGAATAGTCCTTGAATGATTAATACAATCATGGAGTACTCTCTTATTATTGTTGAAACCTTAGTGTGCTATAACCTGATAGTTACACCTTGATTTATGTGTGGAATAATACTTGAGAATAATATGGAATGTGATGGTGATGCTTCACCTTATGCATACATGATCCAATAGGGGTGTTGTGAGTTAGGGTTTGGGTATAAGTGTTGATTAGTAACATTAATATAATTTATCTTGTAGAATCTAACTCTAATGCAAATAGATAAAGACGAGTATTCATGTTTAACATTCTTATATGATGGAATGATGGTGAAATAACCTCCTTAATATGATCATAACCTTAATATGTTAATTGGTGGTTATCATAGCCGCATGGTTGATACTTTCTTATGCTAAACCTGTGCATTATGAATATGATGAGGGTTAATCATATCTAGATTCCTTGCATGTTGATGTAATAAATGAATGTTCGTAATGTTAATATAACCCTACTATGATTGGTTATGAATATCTCCCAGCTCATTAATGTAATATTATGTTATCCGGTATATTATATGTAAGTGATGGTGTTGAGCCTTGTTATAAGCCATGGAAAGATAATGATGATCTTGCAGGGAATAATATGATTGTCTTAATGACCTTTGGGCATGGTTGAGCCCTGAATGAGGTGTAATCCTCTTATGTTGATAAGGGTTGATAACATGTGATATTGTGAAAAGGATTTATATCTTGTGACAGTATGATGACTAGTGTAGTCTCATCAATGGGAAGTGAATAGAATAATGTGATGATGAGATGATGAACAATATGTATTATACAATTTATATCTTCTGAAATTGTTATATAGCAATGTTTGCTTGAGATGAATTAGGGTTTGTATGTCCACTTGTTTGATGCAACCTTAATTCACTCAATTGGAAATAATTAATCAAGTGAAATTCTAATCATGTAGTGCCATGTGTCATAGATCCATCTGAGTGTCAGAACTTGCCAGATGGTGAAATGAGTATTCCTAAGGGTAACTTGGGGTGCATACTATTGAGTATGTGGGGGTATTTGTCATCCTAAATCCAAGTGTTTAGGGAGGATGACTGCGTTCATACCTAGCCCTCAGTTTGAGAACGAGTGTGGTCGTGTCTCAGTGATTATATATGTGATGAGATTGGAGGACAATTGTTGTTGTACCTCAGATGGTAGGGCATGCATACCCACCTCCTTTCACTAGTGTCGTGACCTGTACCAAGGACAGATTAGGCTGTTAGTAGCTTGACTTTTTGTTTCACTGTGGTGGACCCATATTGACTGGGGGTGGAGAAGATCTTAGGAGTTTGACTCTTCCTAGATCTTGTATGGCACTGATTGCGACTTAGAAGTGGTCAGTTGGATTTTGAGTGGTATCCTCAAATTCCTCAGGGCATAATAAAAGATGTAAGATAGCCGTGTAGCATATCTGTTTAGGATTATACACAACACTTCATATTGGATAATAACCCTTGTTTGTTTTTTCCCTAAGATCATGTATAGTACAATAAGAGATAACATATATGCTTATGCTATAGTTATGCTCATGTTATAAACATGCTTATGTTGTCAAATATACTGACACTGATAATTAAGATGATGCTGCTAGTTATGTTTAATATTGCTAGCCATTCCTATGTAATTAGAAATGCTTAAACTACTAATCATGCCTATGCAATTAATTGTGCTATGATGTTAGTTCTAATTATGATATAGATTTGTCCCCTTTATTTGAGATTCCAATATTGATAGCCATGTTATGTTACTAGACATATTCATGACGTCAGGGATGCTTATGCTACTAGATTGCTTGTAATGTTAGAAATGAATATAATGATAGTCAGATTAATGATAATGATTGTTATTAGATGCAATTTGATGATATTTGAGTAGATATGTATCCATAGAAATGGATTTATTTGTTATCTATATATGCATTGATGATCATACTTGTTGCTAAGATGATTTTCTTAATCTATTTAGTATACTTGAACTGTTCAATATGTTCATTTGATTATTAAATATTCCAACTACTTAGTTATCTACTATTTAAAATGTTGTAATCAATAAACGTTATATCTCTTTTTGGGACATGGTCTCACCCTTGTGGTTTGCCACTTCTTTTTTGGTAATCGGAAGTGATGAAAACAAACATGTGGCAACAAAGAGGAGCTAGAGTAATGAATCTTTGAGAAAGTTGATTAGATGTCTAGTGTGTCCTAGAGTCATCCCTGTACTCTTAGGTCTGGGCATGAAAAGTTTGTATATGGTGTTTCAAATGAATCAGACTTTTGTTAGCATTTTAATGCTTGTTTGTGTGGAATATATGAATATTGCTCTCATTTGTATATATGTTTTGGCTAAGGTGATAGAAAAATTTAGATCAAATTCTTAGCATAGTATGGATAAAAGAAAGATGTTGGGCTCTTATGCAAATGTTTCTGAGCAGGTGCTGACGTTGAAATCAGTTTTAATTTTCCCATATTTTTGGATATGTGATTAATTAGTGATCGACTGTGCTTTATGTTTTGAGTAATCTCGTTTAGTGTAACGAGTTCTCAAAAGTTGGTATCAGAGCTTTAGGTTCACTAAGTCTACAGGGACACTAGAGCATAGGACTAGGATGATGTCAATATTAGGAATATGACATAAAAATATGGTACATACTTCCTAATCTCAGTATTTGGGTGCCCATGCCAGGTATTCAATTATTGAAGAAAGGTAAGTATGGAACTCTTAGATTGTTATCTTTCTGATTGCTATGATCAAGTAGTCATTTTGAGACAATCTAAAGAGCATAATAAATAAGAAATCATGTTATGAATATCTCAATCCTACCTTAAAGAAGATGAGAATTGCATCATTATCTATCAAAACTTGAATTGTTCGTAAATATAAGAGAAAGATACAACACCATGAAATTTAAATCCGAATCCAAGTAATGAAAAGTGGAGTTATTGAAGATGAAATTCAAGAAGATAATAAAGTAAAAGATAGATAAGCTTGTTCTTATAAAGTGATTCAAGGTATGAAATTCACATAAGATGGAGAGAACTCCTATGATAAGTATAAAATGAAAAGATGAATGGGAACAATGACAAAGGAATAAGGTGGAACCTGAGTTAATCTTATACCAACCTATGTGTGTAATAAAGTGTTAATGTAAAATAAGCATGGTGTTTGAAATAAATTAAGGGAGATGATCCATGTTTAATGAAGAAAATGTGGAATATGATGATTTACCTGTTGATAAGTGGTTGAAAAACATAATAAAATAAGAGAACATACCCAAGTGTGATAAATATTCATCAAGGAAGGAGTAATGAGATATGTTAATAATGATGATTCCTATGCCAATGACAAGGAACCCAAAATAAAAAGGGTCATATGATACATAAGAAGCTATAGCTTACATAATGAAAATAGAATGTGTTACCTTTTTGCTAGTGACCCTTGAATGATGCTACTATTATAAAGAACCCGCCTCCTGGTAACCCCCAATTAATGAAGAGGTCAGAGCTATTATCCCAATTAATAGGATCAAAGGTTCGACAAATAATCAGTAACAATGATCAAATTCTACCAACTAAACTGAAAGCGGGTATAAAATAAAACTTTACATACCTTTTTCAAAAATTTGGATATCTACTTCTATTCACATCTGGAGTCTATTCTAACTAATCCTCCTTGGTAATTTAACTCTTATTTAATTCCACATATGCCACTTTACTATTTCTCCTTTTCAAACTGGTACCTAAAACGCCGACAAACAAAACATCAGTCAACATAGCGAAATATGTCGGTATGTGAGGACAACCAAAATCTCACAAATATGGCTAACAATCTAATTATCACAATTAAGGTAATTAACAAGCCAATTTACGTTTTTAATGTGGCATTCTCCACTGCTTTTGCCCTAACCTTGGAATACCCCCTTTAGGGTTTCTCTTTTGCCATTGACTTAAGGCCACCTTCTCAATCCCGAGCTTGGTGCCTGGGGTCACCCTTCATGGTGCCCTTTAGTCATACAATATCATAGGCCACCTTCTCAATCCCAAGCTTGGTGCTTGGGGTCACCTCTCATGGTGCCCATTGGTCTTCCCTCCTGGGCTTGCCCTTTTTGCATCATCCATCAAGGTGGCATGTAGGTGCGAGAATACACACTTACTTTACAATTGTGATAATCATAGTGACTTTATAATTTGCAAGTATGAACATCCAACTGATAAGCTGCATTCAATGTGATGAATTATCCGAGAAACTCTTCGGGAAACTACTGCGATTAACCATAATTAACCACATACCTGTCAAGATGACTTGATTGCAGAAATAATTCAACCAAATAAGAAACCAAGCAAGCACACACCAAGTTGATCCCGAAATAGGCATCCAACTTTCTTATCATTAATCATGCCATCATGGTCTATTAAACCTAGCTCAATTTCTAGGGTTTCTAGTCCACTTTTAGGGCTTCCATTGCAATTAGGGTTCCTCTTCATTTTTACTCTTTTAGTCCCTAATTTTATACAATTACTCGCAAACCCTAATTATCTCATCTATTCTTCACGAAAGATGTTAAGGATACCTTCTAACAACAGATTACCTTAATTTCGGATAAAAGGTACAATTAAAAATTAATTAAGTCCATTATGCCTCTTTTACTTTAAAACTACCATTTTTATCCTTTTAAATTCATGACAAGATTATTAGGCCTAATTTTCATCTTTGGTTCCTTTCGGAATAACAACTCATAGTTCATTATGATTTAGTTCACATCTGAACTCTATTTGCCATTAATTCTACCTTTATCCATTAGAAAACCCTAATTACTATATTAAGGGTATTTACCCACAATTAGGCACTTTTATACTCAAAATAGCTTAGAACTATCATATCTCAATCTTATTCATGAATTTGAACAATTTAAGCCATTAAGAGTCACAATAACTAACATTAGGGTTTCAAGGCCCATTAAGCTCATTAAAGCATATTTATGCACATGAAATTCTAAATTAAACCAATTGCATGCAAAGTTCATCTTTTTTGTTCTTAATGTACCTTTTTGCAATTAACAGGTTTACATCAACTTTAATTATCCATTAAACCCTACTAAATACATTAATCATCTCAAAATAGGGTTTCTTAATCTTTAATTCATTAAAGTTGATAAATTACACTACTTTTTGAATATCAAGAGGAATTATCCTCGAAAACCATTTTTAATAAAGTCCTCTCATTTTTCTAAGCAATTTTCATATTTTATGCATATCCATTCAAACTACTGATATTTAAATATGATTTTTGCAAGATATTACTTACCAAAGCCAATCAGAGGGTGCCAAGTGTCCTGCTCCATGCAACGTATCATGACTTGCTTGAAAACATAATCTAATGACCTTTATACCCTTGGTTACAATCCCGACTCTTCATTGCTTGAGGGGCATAATCGTCCAACCTACTTTGGTCACCTTCAACCTCGCGAGCCCTAGCTACGGCCGACTGCAGCGACTCGAGGGGGTTTCTTCCTCCCCTTCCCATTACTATTAGAGCCCTAGCAATGGCTCCTTGGCATCCGCCGCCCACCACTGCACCTACGGGGGTCCCCAGCTGCGATTGAGGTGGCCGGAGTCGGGCCGACAACTGCGCCAACCGCAGTAAAACCTGTAGATCCGCTGGGCGTTTTGAGCGGAGATGGGAGAAAGGGGAAGGTAGTTGGCCACCCTAGATCTATGGGGTCGCATCGTGCCTCCATTAAGATCCACCACAGCCGCCAGTTACCCCCGAGACAGCCCTTTTCTCTCTTGGTTAGGGTTTTGATGAAGAAGATGAAGAAGAGAGAGAGAGAGAGAAAGTTGCGTAGGATCTCTTTGGAACTCGAACCAGGGCTCTACGCTTTATATAGGGAAGGGTATCCACACCCTATTATGTTCATTCACAAGGATACAAGGCATTTTCTCAATAGGAATCCAATTCCTTCATTACAAAGCAAGTATCTCTCTCCTAGTTATCTCTTTAATATTCTTTATTCTTTAAATATTAGGATTTCTAAAATTACCTCTTTCATTCTCTTTGTACTTGCCTTTTAATCCATTAGCCACGAAATTATATTTTCTTTTAGTAGAAAATACTTCCTTTTTATCAATACCACAAAATTCATTAATAATGTATCACATTATCCTCTTATTTTGCATTATTGGTATTTTCTCTTTCTTTCTTCTCCATTGGGGATACTTGGACCCCAAGAAACTCTAAGATTTCGAAATTCATTTTTAAGCATACTTATTATCCTTCTAGATGCATCTATATTCATTATTTCTTATTATCTTGTTTATTTCTTATTAAAATATCTCTTTTTGAGGATTCTCTTTATCTTTCTTTTTATTTTCCTCATTGGCATTCCATTTAACAATAGGAATCCTTTGGATACGAAAATCCATCAAAGATATCTCAATTATACCTCTTTCCACTTATTTTCCACATTTTATCATTGTTTTCAATTTCTTTCTTAATAAAGAAATACTTAATTGCTCTTTTCTTTTCTTGTTGCATTATCTTTGCAACTTTGGATTTCATGGCACCCAAGGAACCAAAGAGGCACGAAATTCAACTTTGGATTATATTCTTTTGCCTTCTAGAGGTTTCTACATCTTTCTTTTCTCTAATTCTCAATTATTCATTTACTAATCAAATTTCCTTGTTATTGGGCCCAATAGCCAACAAAGCCCATTAAGAAACCATCAAGGCTATTATAGACGATATTCATTAATTCAAATCAAATCACATCATTATTTTCTCATTTATTTTTATTAATAGAATTTGCATTTCTCATCAAAAGAACCCAAAATTTGGCGTTGTAACATCCTTCCCATCTTATAGGAATTTTGCCCCCAAAATTCCATCAAGCAACCAGACAAACCAGGTTAATCCTTTCCTTATGTCCATCATGGATCCCATGTGGCCTCACCCTTTACATGGTGCTTCCCAAGAACCTTCATCATCTCATATTCTTCCATCTGAGTTCTGTCTTACCTCGGCATATCGTACCCTCATAGGTGACTCAGGACATTTCAGCCTCTCATAAAGCGGAATAGGCTCAGGGCTCAGTACATGGCTTGGGTACCTCACATAGTGCTCTAGATCGAACTTATGGAACAAATAACACATCTTGTTATCCTAAGGGGTAAGGATAAACACAACCATCTCCACCATCCATCTCAAATGGACCCATATATCAAGAACTCAACTTCCTCAACTGTAACTTAGAGGGGTCAACTTTTTCATATCACATACATTCCCATAGTGAACTGCATGTCAGTCTACTTTGCATCAACTCATGACTTTTGTCACCCCTGGGCTCTCTTTAGCCATTGCACGATCAAAGCGACTTCATCTGCACACACAATTGTCCTTTCTTGTCCTTTGCGAGGTCCCTTCACCAACATCATCTTAATGAAGTGGTGACCGACACAACTTCTCTTGTAGAGCTTCTCTACATCCCGACACTGGCTATGGTGTTTATCATCACATCTTATAGAGGACAAGAACTGTCTCTAGATATCACCCTGAACGAGCACATATGCTCTCATCAAACACTCTAGCCTGGATCATATTAACCATTAGTTAGGGGTGATAATCTGTACTAACGTCGAGTTCGTCTACTTCCAACTCATGGAAGTGAATCTTTAGGTTATAAAGAACTTTTGAACTCACATCATGGTGTACTTGAACTATATTTCTCTCATATATAGTTCAACCAAATCTGTCCCTTGACAACATTCTTTCTTTCTCATCATCTAGGTAAGGGGATCTACCATAACCCATATTGCATCTTGACCTTCCTTGGTCTAGGGGAGACTTACCACAACATCCCTCATGGTGAATGCCCATTCCCTCTCGAGGACTCTTCATCCTCTATATCAACTCATTGGGTTACTGGTGTTCGTCCTTCACCTCCTGTCATGCATGGCAACATGCCACATGCAACATTATCTTAGGCATCCAAAGTACTACTGTCACTTCCTATCTTCGTAGTATGGTGTATGGTGATCTTAAAATCATGATCTCCTGTATGTCATGATTCCTCAAGATTGATTCCTCACAAACCCTAAACCATTCTAGTTGGGGTTTCTTCACCTTGTTTTCCAAAGAAGTGCATCTGAGGTTCTACCACCATCCTTTCATTGCATCAAGGTCTAGGATGGATAACCAAACAACTACTAACTTGATCAACCGATATCATTGCATCTGAGTGTTTACCAAACTTATCTCTTTTTCAAACTTATGGTTAACCTAACAACCTTTACTAGCCTCTAGCTAAACTAGGCAGCTGCATCTTATCCAGAGAATCCATTACCACTTCACATCCTTACGTGTTAGGTAATGTTGAAGACATACACCTCTATGTATTCCACCCATTACCTCATCTCAGCTCTAAGTCTATCTTCATAAAGAAACTCTGAGCTCATTCTCTTGGTTTTCGAACTCAACCTTGTATGACTCATAGCTCATGATAAAAGCATCCTCATAAGATGACTACCTTATTTCTCTTAGTGTTGGTAAACCATCCATATCTTTTACTCCACAAGGGTATGTTATCATCTCTATCCTCATGCCTCATAGCAACGTTCCAACTCCAACTCCCTTCATCTTTTATCCTTGGTGTATGGCATGCGTATTGTCCTATCTCTCACTCCCATAACAAACGGAAATAAGCATTTGGCAGCCGTCCAAACACAGAGTTCTTACTGTTCCAAGAGTATAGATGGTACATCCCACATTGCCATTACACCTTCAAATCTAAGTTGAAACGTGCAACTTATGCCTCTACATCACAATCATCTTGATATCAAAGTTACTTCCATGGAAAGCTGGTTTTGAACCTTCTTGGGTCCACACACAATCCTTGGTCATCTCCTGTAGATCTGTAGGGTTCCGACACTTTAGGGGTCATCCCTCTTCCCTTATGCATCCAGAGAGTGCCCTACTCATCTACCCTTTGGGTCCCATGAGTTCATGAAGGTGATCAATATCCTAACCCATGGCCTTCAGACAATGATAGCTGTTACCTCCTGACCCTATGGTCATGTGCAACTAGGGAATTAGGTAACTCCTACTTCCATTGGTCTTATCCCTACCTGACCCTAGGATAGACTTAGGATTTTATTATGGTACATGTCCAACTTAGAACCTTACCCAAGCCTTCATCATCTCTCTTTGCATTCATGGGTTGACTTTCATCCTTTCATGGGGTCATGGAGACCTGTCTACCTTGGTCAGGCCCCATACCGTTACCTCCATGGTAACACATCCACATGAACTTAGAGATGGTTATCTATGGGTCTATAGGTTCATTCTCTTGCCATGTATTATTCACTTAGCTTCTCAAGATCCTATGAGACCTCTTAAGGTTACCTCAAAACCAACAAAACTGGTATACACCCTACCAAAGGGCCCCTCTCCCAGGATGGGATGAAACTACACCTTAACAACAAAGGTAACAAACACCCTTATGTCCAGGGTTTACATGAGCATACTTAACCCTAGAAAGCTACTAAGGCACAAGCAGACCATCTACTAAACCATGCTAGGTCACATTAGATCAAGATCATACCTTCCCATGTCATCAACTTAGCTGTGAGGGGTTAATCAAACATACCTTTATGTCAAGGGGTTTCCCTTTCCCCTAAATAAGAGAAGTACCATGCTCGCATCTACAGAAACTCAATTCTCATCAATAACATTAGGTAAACCACTTCACCTGTTAGGCCTAAGAACCCTAGGTTCACTCTTTTGATGACCAACTACATGCTCAACCTATTCACCACGAGCCAAACATGTACAAGGGATGACATGCACTTCCTGTCATCCTTCAACTCAAGCAACACATTAGAGTGGAGTCCTCCTCAAGGACAACCAACAAGGTACAAGGCCTCACAACCAGTTACTAAACCTCGCCAGGTCTAAGGAACTCTTCTTCCTATCTCAGAAGGTAAACACCTACACCATGGGCACATAGGTACCAGTAGACTCCTCCTCTCTCTAGGGTTTGGTTCCTCTTATGGTAAGTAAGACATCATCAACCTCCAGGGATCAAGCATGAGGCAACCACAGACATCCACTTAGGTTGCATCATCCTCAACTCCCCACTTCACAATAACTAACATTAGGGTTTCAAGGCCCATTAAGCTCATTAAAGCATATTTATGCACATGAAATTCTAAATTAAATCAATTACGTACAAAGTTCATCCTTTTTGTTCTTAATGTACCTTTTTTTAATTAATAGGTTAACATCAACTTTAATTATCCATTAAACCCTACTAAATCCATTAATCATCTCAAAATAGGGTTTCTTAATCTTTAATTCAGCAAAGTTTATAAATTACACTACTTTCCGAATATCAAGAGGAATTAGCCTCTAAAACCATTTTTAATGCATTCCTCTCATTTTTCTAAGAAATTTTCATATTTTATGTGTATCCATCCGTGCTACCGATATTTAAATATGATTTTTGCAAGATATTACTTACCAAAGCCAATCAGAGGGCGCCAAGTGTCCTGCTCCATGCAACATATCACAACTTTCTTGAAAACATAATAGAATGACCTTTATACCCGTGGTTACAATCCCGACTCTTCATTTCTTAGAGGGGAATAATTGTCTAACCCACTTTGGTCACCTTCAACCTCGCGAGCCCTAGTTGCGACCGACTGCAACGACTTGAGGGGGTTTCTTCCCCCCCTTCCCTTTACTCCTAGAGCTTCAAAGATGGCTCCTTGGCCTCCACCTCCCTCCACCGCACCTGCGGGGGTCCCCAACTGCGGCCAAGGTGTCCGAACTCGGGCTGGTAGCTACGCCCACCGTAGAAAAACCTACAGGTCCACTGGGCATTTTGAGCGAAGATGGGAGCAAGGGGAAGGTACTTGGCCACCCTAGATCTCGGGGGTTGCATCGTGCCTCCATCAAGATCCACGACACCCGCCAGTTGCCCCCGAGACAACCCTTCACTCTGTTGGTTAGGGTTTTGATGAAGAAGATGAAGAGGAGAGAGAGAGAAAGTTGTGTGGGATCTCTTTGGAACTCGAACCAGGGCTCTACCTTTTATATAGGGAAGGGTATCCACGCCCTATTATGTTCATTCACAAGGATACAAGGCCTTTTCTCAATAGGAATCCAATTCCTTCATTAGGAAGCAAGTTTCTCTCTCCTAATTATCTCTTTAATAGTCTTTATTCTTTAAGTATTAGTATTTAGAAAATTACCTCTTTCATTCTCTTTGTACTTTCCTTTTAATCCATTGGCCATGAAATTATATTTTCTTTTAGTTGAAAATACTTCCTTTTTAGCAATACCACAAAATTCAGTAATAATGTATCACATTATCCTCTTATTTTACATTATTGGTATTTTCTCTTTCTTTCTTCTCCATTGGGGCTCCTTGGACCCCAAGAAACTCTAATATTTCAAAATTTCTTTTTAAGGATACTTATTATCCTTCTAGATGCATCTATATTCATTATTTCTCATTATCTTGTTTATTTCTTATTAAAAAATCTCTTTTTGAGGATTTCTCTTTATCTTTCTTTTTCTTTTCCTCATTGGCATTCCATGTAACATTAGGAATCCTTTGGATACGAAAATTCATCAAAGATATCTCAATTATACCTCTTTCCACTTATTTTCCACATTTTATCATTGTTTTCAATTTCTTTCGTAATAAAGAAATACTTAATTGCTCTTTTCTTTTCTTGTTGCATTATCTTTGCAACTTTGGATTTCTTGGGACCCAAGGAACCCAAGAGGCACGAAATACAACTTTGGATTATATTCTTTTGCCTTCTAGAGGTTTCTACATCTTTCTTTTCTCAAATTTTCAATTATTCATTTACTAATCGAATTTCCTTGTTATTGGGCCCACTAGCCAACAAAGCCCATTAAGCAACCATAAAGGCCATTATATATGATATTCATTAATTCAAATCCAATCACATCATTATTTGCTTATTTATCTTTATTAAGAGAAATTGTATTTCTCATCAAAAGAACCCAAAATTTGGGGTTGTAACAACTATGGTATGGGAAGTGTGTTTCCCTTTGTGTCTTTTCTTTCTAGGGAACAACTTTCAAGTGTATCATTCCTACTTGGTACATGTGGATTCACTACAAACATGAGGGTGGAAAGCTTATTATAGCATATGGTTTCTTGGACTATGGTTCCAAGATCATAAAGGTTGTGATTACTTTGCTTTTGAGCCTTCCAATAGTTTGGGAGACTCCTATTATACGGTTTGAAATTTATTATGTTGGTAAAAGTAGATGATATAAGGATGTCAGTTCCTTATAGCACATGAGGTGGATACCAAGGTAATGAATCCTAGTATTGATAATGTATCAATAATATGGGAAGTATGTGAAGGTTGGAGATGTTTATTAAATGGACATTCCAAGTATTCCTCTCCCTTAGAGAGATAGAGAGAGAGTTGATTATGACTCTCTAAATGTTGTTTGGAAGGAAAAACAAAAGTGATTTCTATAATGTTGTGTATGGTTCAATGATAGATGGGGAAGACCACTATCAAGGATATATGGTTTGTTGGTCAATAGATATGTGATACCGTGTTCCTTTAAGATAAACCTATGATCAAATATCAATGCATAAGAGTTATATTGGATGACATAATTCACATGACCATGATGAGTTTAGAGTTATGTTCTTTAGACTAACCGATGTACAAATAGAATTTATGAATAGGAGGAACAGAGTGCTACAGTTATGTCATACAAGTTATATCAAGCTTTGAATGATGACATGTCAAAGTATTGCAAATATGGTAAAAAATATGATCAATATTTCTTCAAAAACCTTAGGGTTTCCGAAGCAGCAATAGCTTTGAGACAAGTTGAACAAGAGTGAGATGGGGTTGATTAAATGTCTTTATGGGATCATGATATGTCTTCTAAGTAGGTTGTATAAATCCTAGTAAGGTGAATATAGTGTTGATGTTTCACCCCTAACAAGGTTGACTAGGAATGATGTTTCCTTGTATGGAATGATAGGTGCCAGCGTCAGCATTTCTTTTGATGCTGAAAAAGAACTGACAAGTTTTCCTGTGTTAGTGTATCTGGAAAAAAAGGATGGATACATCACCTTTTTTTATGCTTCAAGGAATGGTATGGGACACATGCCATGATTGTCAAAAATCTAGCAAGTATGTCTTTTGAGTAATGTGTTGATGCAATAGATTTAATTTTAGGATGATAGCTAGAATTTAAAGTTGAACATTACTACTAGAGTTGTACAGATGACACAACAAGTTTCTACATTCCATATTGAGAATGTCTTCTTAGGTGGGGGTTTTTGTGCTGACCCAAGATGATATATGTATGAGTGATGTGAAAACACCATGATATGCAAGTAATGATGTGAAGGTAATAGGATGAGGTGCAAAGGAAGTACCCATCTTTGTTTACCTTGGATTTTGGGGGCAAAATCACTATTAGGGGTTTATAGTTGTAAGGCCCCTAAACTTTCTTAATGAGTTGAATAAGCTTAATTATCATAATTTCATTCTTATAACCCTAATATAACCTTGTTATATGATTTGTAATCATAAGACAAGCTTAAGTTTCAAATTTGGTCCAATTTGGACATTGTTTGAGCAAGTTATGCAATTTTATGCACATGTTGGACTTTTCTATAATTTACCAAATTGAGAGGATTTATTTGAAATTTATCACTTGAATTATGTTCCTTGGATATTCTCTCATCATTATTGATCTTTTTGAGCCATGGGGTGCCTATTTAAACCTTGGTTTGAAGGTATTTTCCATAAGGGTATTTTTGGGTTTGCCCCTTCATGGATGAGCTACCTTTAGTAGCTATCAACTAATGAATTATTGTTTTTCTTGAAAATTCAAGAAACGTGGGATAAGCATGTCTCTATTGATTGTGGGGAAGATTCTTATGTTTGTTCTTGTATATTATTAATAGTTTAAGGCCATGCACACTTGGAAATATACTAGAACTTCAACTTTTCTTTTTCTTTATCTTAAAGTTTCATATACTTATCCCTAAGCACCAAAACGAGCCATTTTCCCTCCACCACTTACCTCCTTATATGAACCTCGTTCTCCCTCTGTGCTTCTGTGAATTTCCTATCTAAGGAAGAAGAAAGTGGGGATCTTCTTAGAAAAAGAATCTAAGGTTGCAATTGACTTCCTTTTAGGGTTTGAAAAGCTTCCTTATAGTGATCTTGACCTAAAAGAGAAAGAATCCCCTTCTTTCCTCCATTGATTTCGTTTTTATCCTTCCTCGTACCTTTCTCCAGGTCAGAACCTTGCTGTTCCATGGTAGAAATTGCTCTAAATCTCTAAAACCCTACCTTTCTTGATCCTTATGCTTAGGTTTTGCGCATTTAATGAAGAAATGTGCTAGATGGATGAGTTCACAGCTTATACTTGAATTTTCTACCCTACCTTCTCATGTTTACTTCTGTTTGGGAGTTTATCTTCTAATTAGAGGCAAATTTTATAACTTGGTCCACATTTATTGCTTACCGTAAGCGTGCTAGCTCATGTTCTTTCTTTTTAATGATGATCCATGCACTAAAAAACTATGCTTGACATGGATTTCAATTTTTATAATGTTCCCTATTCTAATTTTTATTCTAGATGAACCTATGATTATGTGTACATTATTCCTAAGGTATAATATGACTTTGATCAGGTTGGTTTGAAAACCTATAGTGCTAAGCACCTATCAACCAATGGTTAATTTTAGGGTTTAAAGCTGATTTCTTCTATAAACAAATGACTCGATGGTGGTACCATTGCAACAATCGATGGTGTTATCTTCATGACACACTACTATAGAAATGGCCTTTAGCATCAGTTATTTAAGGCTTAAGGCATCGGTTTCCAAGCGACACCCAAGTGGGCACCGCTAAAAGTTGACACCTTCAGCGTCGGTCTCCCAACCGACGTCATAAACTTTCCTGCCACCAAAAATGCACCAGCAAGGGGACTATAGGCGTCGGTTCTTAAAGAAAACCGACACTATAAACTGATTAAAAATGTCAGTTATTAATTAACAACCGACACCATACCCCTTCCCGCCAACAAAAAGGCACCAACAAGGGCATTATCAGCGTCGATTTGTATACTAATAATCGAAGCCATATTCCCTTCCCGCCACCAAAAAGGCACCATCAAGGGCATCATTAGTGTCAGTTTGTATACTAATAACTGACACCATATCCCCTGCCACCACGACCGTGCTACCCAGCACAACCGTGGTACCTGGCCGCAATAGGCATCGGTTTTACAGATAACCGATGCCAGAAGGGGATAAAGACGTCGATTTTACACTAACAACCGACGCCTATGTGTTTTGTTGTCGGTTTTACACAAATAACTGACGCCTATGCTCTGGTTTTTTTTCTTATCAATTTGTAGGCCTGCTGTATGGCTGGTCAGCAGGATGCAGAACCTGCAGTTCAGTTCTAAACTACATGTTTACATCATCCATTGATATCAGCCAACAACAGGCCATGACCCTGTAAAATTAACAAGATGGACAATATTATATATTTATCATGCAATTCACACACATGTATAAGCACATTTAATTCATATGTTTTCATCACACACATGTAGAAACCGGTAGTTCCATTTCAAATTTCCTCCATTTTCACACACATTTAGCAACATGCAGTTCCATTCATTTCATCTATTTTCACATTCAGACACATGTAAAATCATTCATGTATTGATCATCTTCACATTCACACATATGAAAATTCGTAAGAAGTCATTCACATTCACACAAAAATAATTATGAGAAAAAAGTTTAGAAATATCATTCTTTATTCATCATCTTCATTATCCCAATTATATTTAAAAATTCCCACTACTTGTAGGGCTTCTGCCCATTGTTCTCTTACATCATTTAACTCATCCATCGTATAGGGAGTATCTACATCTAATAACTTTTCACCTGTAGTGAAGTCAGTTTTAAACACCTGCAAAGAGAATGATGTATATATATAATTAATCATATATAATAAGATTGATATATTTCATATTATCTAATGAGACTACATATAATACCTGATGTATGGTATTGATTTCCATTACGCCATGTTGGATAAGTATGCTCATAAATCACATCACATAGTATCCACATGCCCAACCATTATCTTGTGTAGCACACTATAAATTGAAACATATAAAATATTCAAAAATACAAATAAGTAGAGTTCACATAAATAATGTATACATTGGAGTCAGGAAATTACTTTCACATTCTTCCAAGTTAGTGGATGATTCTTTTTCTTGGGGACCTTTCCTCCATCTTTGGAGTACTCTTGTAAAGCCCTACATGTTAATGTAACACATTAAGTTGCATAATTAAATAGTAATGTAATAACAAATGTTAACAGATATAAAAATATGAAACATTTCTTACGGGAATAATGGCCTTTTCATTGCGTGTCCATATATATTCAATTCCTTCCCCGCGGGATCTAGATAATAGACAGTGAATGTCTCATGGACAATAACTAGTAACTCCCAATGCTTACCACTAGAGGTAAGAAAGTTAAAAATTATAAACTCAAAAGTCACAATAAAAATGTAATTTTCTTAAGTCCAAATTATAAGTAAAGTAAACTTACCCGACATTGAATGGAGCTATTATCACCGTATTTTTGTTTTTACCAAAATATTTAAAAACATCACAGCAGTATGAAGTAACTGACCTAGGGTTTTTAACTACAAGACTAATCAAAGAAGGAACCAAAAATCCCACATGGAGAAATGAAAAATCTATACATATTGTGTGTAAGTGGCTGCAAAACATGTATTATGTATGCATTAATATATAGGAAACCAGATCACTGTATATAAAACAAGGTATATGGATATAAAAATAAGATCTCACCATATCCATATCTCTATCATAGATGTATTTATCCAAGTAAAACGAAACATCTCCAAAATATCTTGTATAAATAGCTTGTTATCATATGATTGACCTGCAGCTTCCTCCAGAATAGTAACATTTATAGGGCAATTTGGATCATGTTCGCCTATCCAATATGCCATACCCCTACAATTAGGACCTAACGAGGCATGTAGGTCCCTTGGAAGCCAACTTGGTATTTTAGGAGGTGGAGGTGGAGGCCGAGATATAGCGGGTGTCTTCCTCTTGATATGTATATATAATTTCAGATCAATTGACTCATATATACGTACACACTAACAAATTAATGTGATGTAAATTTACCATACAATATTAGTATAGACAATATCCACTTTGGGCCAAAATATCACTCCTCCTTCTGCCTCACCAAGCGTTTCAAAATCTGGGTGGGCATATGGCAATGTAAGATCCCTCCATTTGGGGACTACACTTATTGGGCTGACACAAACCACACCATCTGGTACTGGAGTCCCATGAAACATTTCCCCTGAAAGGGGTGGGTAAGCTAATGCCTCTGCAATGACATATTCTTGACTTTTTAGATGGAATGGCTTCAACCCCTACAAATTTACATAAAAAATGTTATATGCATATACACACAAACATATCATCTTGAAAAGACTAGCTACAATGTCATAAAAATACTTACAGAGGATGTGCTAGGTGGTGGGTCTACAGGATTACTCCCAACCTCTACAGTAGGAATAATAGAAGTGCGACACGTCACATGTATCGTCTGAGTGGCCGTCTGAGATGTCTGCCACTTCACCATTGCTTCTTGAACTTTTGTCTCAAGTAATTCATCTACCTATACATGGATAAAAGAAACACTAGCTATCGATTATTGAATTCCCTTTCGCAATAACATTATAAAAAAGAATAGGTTACCTCAACTTGTGAAAGTCTCACTTTTGGGATAGGTTTGCGCTGGGATGGCCCAAAGAACACTTTGATGCCCACACCAGTGCCTGCACCCCTAACACGTCCAGGATGCTCTGGGTTACCCAGAGCAACTTTCAATTCATCCCTTGTGCCCTCAGGGATGAACTTGCCTTCCTTCCTCTGCTTGTGCAGCTCCCACTAATCGCCATCAACAGAAATTGGTAAGTAAACATAGTAATAATCAATATCGATCGATTGCTCTAAGAGTTGAAATTTACCATTTTTGTAGCCGCCTCAGCATTTGCGGGCTTCATTATATCTCCCTTCTTGTTTTTCCTCTAAGATATCCACATAGCATGGTGAGGCAAAGGTGCAGGATCTATAGTAGAGGACTCCTGCGTAGCAGCAGACTAATTAGTAGACTAAGAAGTATACTCAACCTCTAGTCTTTGGCGAACGCCTGCATAGCCTCTTGGACCCATTGTGTGGCCATGAACATTCAGTGCACGCCTTGCACTTTGAGCATCACTGATAGCCTTGTTAGTAAGCACATTGATTTGGTTAGTAACACTAAAGGTTAATCTTGAATAGGTGAATACATAAGAACTTATATTAATTAAATTGGGAGTGGCACTTAATACCTTGAATTCATCCATTTTTCTTTGGGTAACAAACTCCTCCCAGTCTTTGGGGTCCATGTAGTTCCATTGAGAAGGGGCTACCTTCTTCCTAAATTTATTTTTTAAAGAGAATACAAACAAAAATTATTAGTGAAGAGTTAGTCAAAAAGTGATCAATGTCTAGAATTGGAAATCAATCAAGAACCTCTTCTCAGCATCACGTATGTAATCTTGGGTGAGATTTGTCCTATAGTTCCTTAGGACCCTCCCATAACGTTGCATCATGCATTTATGATGCAACTTTTCATCCAAATCAAATATAGTCTACAAAATATAATTGCTATTAACTAGTATCCTAAAAATTAGTAATCTACAAAAATAGAATTGCAAATAATGATAAGTCACGCATTGTTCCTTCCAGATTAAGTCTTTCTTCCCCTTAGGAACGTTGTGCCAGGATTCAAAAATAGGACTACAATGGCTGCTAGTAAGAACCCCAAGATATGAAATAAATGAGTTGCGGTTCACTCCAACTGGATTTCCTGCATGATCAAAATCCACAACCAGTTTGGGTCCATTGCCCATTTGCTGCAGTAACTTGTTCATCATTGTGATGCCCCTCACTTTCTCAATTTTTTTTTCTGCTCATCAAGTGCCCAATTTCTTCAGGGGATACATCACCAACCTAAAATTTGACAAAAAAACACACTTATAGGATATAACTATAAATGTGAGTCGGGATATATTTTTAAAACTTACATTGTGAGGCGGCACATTGACATCCTCACCCTCACGGTAATCATTATCACGATCATCATATGAATGCTCAACCATATGAAAGTTCACATTCAGATTGTAAAGTTCACATTGTAAAGTAATTCACATTCTAAAGTTCACATTGTAAAGTTCACATTCACATTGTAAAGTAATTCACATTGTAAAGTTCACATTCACATTGTAAAGTTCACATTACAATGCCTACATGGACAATAGAACCTATCTCCAGGTTGTTTCCTATGTTCCTCGGAAAATCTAATAAACTGAGCAAGACTAGAAATAAACTCTAGGGTGCAACGATTTGGAATGGACATCCATGATCGATCCATTCTATGATCAAAGAGAAAACAAGTATATATTAGAACAAGATTAGGGTCTAGGGTTAAAAGATTAGGGTTTATGGTTAAAACTTTAGGTTTTAAGGTCTTATATATAATAAATGTGTACCACCTATCCCATTCTTGAACACCTAATCTCACTAGTAAGTGTATAATGTGTATTGGGTTTTCAAGAAAATTTCAGCAGCATTTCCCCGCTATTCTCCAAGTACATATGTACTTAGAGAACAAACGGGGAAATGCTACCGAAATTTTCTTGAAAACCAAATACACATTATACACTTACATACTAAGTGAGATTAGGTGTTCAAGAATTGTCCCAAATCGGGGACTATCCAAGATTTACTCCTAATGAGTAAATCTTGGATGGGTTTCTAGGCCAACAAATACACGTGTTGTTATTCTTATATATATATAGAGAGAAAGTACTCTATTATTATAATAATCACACAAGAGGCTATGTACCATCATCTCTTACTTTCATTAGGGTTAGGTTAAGAATTATAACTGATCTTGTCATATATGATTAGAGTACTCTTGACGAATAATTGAAGTTTTTAGATTAATAATATTATTCATGATGATTTAGTGTTTTGAAACCATGGACATCTTACTATGATCTTAATGCTAGTAATATGATCTAGGTATCATGGATAAATTAATATGCTTAATATGATGAATAAGGTTTCACCTAATATGCATAACTAAGGGTTGTAATCTTAAAAACAATGATATGATGGAATTAGGGTTTGCAACCCTAACTCCTAGTTCAAACACGAGACTACCCTAATTACTTTGGTCAAATTACGTAAAGCTGTGTTCATATAAAATATCTTATGATGATCCATCAAACCTTTATCATGGATTCATATCAGTATCATTGTTCCATACAATTAATTGAATCATGAGCAAACCATATTGATAAGTAATGAACTAATGTATATGTTAAAAAGTTATCTAGGAATTTCCAAGAAGAAGGTTGCCGATGCTACTGCGATATATAAAAAAGAAAGTTACCTAGGAATTTACAAGAAAAAAGTTACCTAAGAATTATTCTTTCTAGCTAATAAATTAATATTAATGCTAGTAATATGATCAAAAGTAAGGAGGCCCAAGTTGCTAGCAAGTGCAGCCATGTGGTGATGGTCCCTTTAATTTGAGTTAGCATCAACTCAAATGTGTCCAAAATGATGGAAGAGAAGAAAACAATGATGTGTAGTGATCATTTCATCAGACCATCAGTTTGTATGAGTACATGTTTAAAGGAGAAACAAAGCTAGGTCATCGGGGGTTGACCTTCGGCGACGTCGGTGACCTTGGGGACCTTGGGCGGTGGAGGGCAGGGACTAGGCAGAGGAGGACCGATCAGGTCACAGTTGGGATTTTGGGCGGCGGCGAGAAGGGAGCCGGTGAGCACAACGCCAGTGATGGCGAGAAGGGAGAAGGGTGACGGTGGCGGAGAGCAAGGAGAAGGGTGGAAGACCTCCAGTAGAGGTGGTGAGAGCTCCAGTAGCGGCAGCTGGTGAGCTCTAGAAGCGACAGTCCAGTAGTGGGGGCCGAAGAGCTCCAGAAGCAGTGGCAAGCGCAACGGCGGTAGGGCAGGCGCAACGGCGGCAGAGAGATCGACAGTAGAGAGAAATCGCCAGAGACCTAACCTGAATAATTGGGAATGAAATAGAGAAAGGGGAAGAGTCTGCTTCGCGTGAGTGCTATTAAGTTAACAATCGGCATCTGTTGTGAAAAAAAACCGATGCTTATAACAATAGGCGTCGGTTACCACCAAAACCTGATACCTATGCTCAATGATAGTCATCGGTTTCAACTAGAAAAACTGACATCTATCTACATATTCCGACAAAAAAAAGTTCTTGAATTCTAACCATAGTCATCGGTTGCCGTAGAAAACCGATGCCAAAGGGGGGTGAAAATTTTTGTGGGGACAGCGCACAAAAACACTTCGCCGTCGGTTGTTGGAAGAACACCGACGATAAAAATGGGCCCAATTTTTGTCTCGTGAAAAACCTTTAGTTGTCAGTTAATAAGTTAATAACTGACGTTGTATGTTAAATTTTGGAGGTAATTTTTTTTCACTGCAAAATTTAGATTTGGTAGTCGATTTTAGGCGTCGGTTGGTAGTTGAGGAACCGACGCTGAATAAAATGTGATACCCATGTTTGGCTGCTCTTCACAGATAGATGTCAGTTTGTGTGTTTAACCGACGTTGTATGGTTTAGGTGTCAGTTTGTTGTATACAACTGACGCCTGTAAATGTGACGTTATAAGCCATTTATGCAATAGTGACGACTGATGGTGGTGACTAAGGGTGTCAACTGACTTTCACCCCTTTGGTCATGTTTTGGCCTAATTGGAAGCCTAGTGATTAACAACTAAGTGCCCTAATGATGCTATCAATCAATGGTGATATTAGTTTGATATTTGATGCTGATTCATGAATATAGTGTTGATATAACAATCTATGGTGACTTAATGGTAACCAATGATGGTGGATCAGGTCTCCAAAAGCTATGGTGAGTTAATCATATAGTTGTAGCACCAATTAAGCCTTAGACCAATGGTTTCTTGGGTCACTTGATGCAATGGTCGGTCCTATACTATAATTGATGGTTTTAACATGTGAACTAGACCCAATGGTCATGATCTAATGTTTATTCCTTCAATAATGTGGAATGATGGCTAATGTAATATGTTGGTCCTAATAATGTGATTTAGATGGTTTCCTTTATATGATCAACTTAAGGGGCTTACTTGTTGACAATGGATGGCTTGTTTTAAAGGAACAGTCGATTGTGGGATTTACCCTACTCTCAATAGAACCCTTATTGTTGTTAACCAAAGGATGTCTTGGGTTAAATGGTGACTTTTATAGATCACAACTAAATAACATTATAGATGATTTATTCTAGGTGCTTACTTATTTAAACAACCAATGGTCTTACATTTGAAATATCCAATGGTTCTGGGTGACATTGTGGTATGGTGATATGGGTTGAATGATGATGGAACAAATGGAGGGTTACCCTTAATAAGGTTGTCTTGCCTATTCACTCATATGAATAGAAGGGATGATAACCATATTGTGTTGATACGTAACCCTAATGAGGTATAGCTTGTTATACCTAGCTTTAATATAACTAAATGATGGTAATTGGGTATGAATAGTCCTTGAATGATTAATACAATCATGGAGTACTATCTTATTGTTGTTGAAACCTTAGTATGCTATAACCCGATGGTTACACCATGATTTATGTGTGGATTCATACTTGAGAATAGTATGGAATGTGATGGTTTATGCATCCATGATCCAATAGGGATGTTGTGAGTTAGGGTTTTGGTATGTGTTGATTAGTAACATTAATATAATTTATCTTGTTGAACGTAACTCTAATGCAAATACATAAAGATGTGTATCCATGTTTAACATTCTTATATGATGGAATGATGGTGAAATAACCTCCTTAATATGATCATAACCTTAATATGTTAATTGGTGGTTATCATAGCCACATGGTTGATACTTTCTTATGTTAAACCTATGCATTATGAATGTGATGAGGGTTAATCATATCTAGATTCCTTGAATGTTGATATAATAAATGAATGTTCTTAATGTTAATATAACCATGCTATGATTGGTTATGAATATCTCCCAGCTAATTTATGCAATATTGTGTTGTATGGTGTATTCTATGTAAGTGATGGTGTTGAGCCTTGTTATAAGGCATGGAAAGATAATGATGATCTTACACGGAATAGTATGATTGTCTTAATGACCTTTGGGCATGGTTGAGCCCTGAATGAGGTGTAATCCTCTTGTGTTGACAAGGGTTGATATCCTGTGATATTGTGAAACGGATTTATATCTTGTGATAGTATGATGACTAGTGTAGTCTCATGAATGGAAAGTGAATAGAATAATGTGATGATGAGATGATGAACAATATGTATCATACATTTTATATCTTCTAAAATTGTTATATAGAAATGTTTGCTAGAGATGAATTAGGGTTTGTATGTCCACTTGTTTGATGCAGCCTTAATTCACTCAATTGGAAATAATTAATCAAGTGAAATTCTAATCATGTAGTGCCCTGTGTCATAGATCCGTCTGAGTGTCAGAACTTTCCAGATGGTGAAATGAGTATTCCTAAGGGAAACTCAAAGTGCAAACTATTGAGTATGTGGGGTGTTTTTCATCCTAAATCCAAGTGTTTAGGGAGGATGACTGCGGTCATACCTAGACCTCAGTTTGAGAATGACCGTGTTCGTGTCTCAATGATTATATATGTGATGAGATTGGAGGATAGTTGTGGTTGTACCTCAGATGGTAGGGTATGCGTACCCACCTCCTTTCACTATTGCAATGACCTGTAGGCTGTTAGCAGCTTGACCTTATGTGTCGCTGTGGCGAACCCGTACTGACTGGGGGCGGAGAATATCTTCTGAGTCCGGCTCTTCCTAGTTCTTGTATGGCACTGATTTTGGCTTAGCAAAGGTCAGTTGGATTTTGAGTGGTATCCTCAAATTCCTCAGGGCATAATATATACACAATGCTTCTTATTGGATGATAACCCTTGTTTGTTTTTTTTCCTTCCACTAAGATCATGTATAGTACAATAAGAGATAATAGATATGCTTATGCAGTTGTTATGCTCACATTGTAAACATGCTTATGTTGTCAAATATACTGGCAATGATGGTTAAGATGCTGCTGCTAGCTATGTTTAATATTGCTAACCATGCCTATGTAATTAGAAATGCTTAAACTGCTAATCATGCCTATCCAATTAATTGTGCTATGATGTTAGTTCTACTTATGATATAGATTTGTCCCCTTTATTTGAGATGCCAATATTGATAGCCATGTTATGTTACTAGACATATTCTTGATGTCAAGGATGCTTATGCTACTAGATTGCTTAACTGTTAGAAAGGAATATGATGATAGTCAGATTAATGATAATGATTGTTATTAGATGCAATTTGATGATATTTGAGTGGATATATATCTATAGAAATGGATCTATTTGTTATCTATATATGCATTGATGATCATACTTATTGCTAAGATGATTTACTTAATGTGTTTAGTATACTTCAGCTGTTCAATCTATTCAATTGATTATTAAATACTCCAACTTCTTAGTTATCTACTATTTAAAATGTTGTAATCAATAAATGTTGTTGGAGGTTATATCTCTTGTTGGGACATGGGTCTCACCCTTGTGGTTTGCCACATCTTTTTAGGTAATCGGAAGTGAAGAAAACAAACATGTGGCAGCAAAAAGGAGCTAGAGTAATGAATTTTTGAGAAAGTTGATTAGATGTCTAGTGTGTCCTAGAGTTGTCTGTGTATTCTCAGGTCAGGGCATGAAAATTTTGTATATGGTGTTTCAAACGAATCAAACTTTTGTTAGCATATTAATGCTTGTTTGTGTCACATATATGAATATTTTTATCCTGTGTATATATGTTGTGTCTAAGGTGATAGAATAATTTGTATCAAATTCTTGGCATTGTATGGATAAAAGAAAGATTTTGGGCTCTTATGCAGATGTTTCTGAGCAGGTGTTGACGTTGAAATTGGTTTTATATTACCCATTTTTTTGGGTATGTGATTAATTAGTGATCGATTGTGCTTTATTTTTTGAGTAATCTTGTTTAGTGTAATAGGTTCTCAAATAAGCATACATAGAATTGATGAGAGAGATTGAATAAAGCACAAGAACAAGCTCTCTAGAGTGGTTCTAATTAGGAGAAAGTTACTCTACTACCTAGAGAGGTCAATCTCTAGGATTTTGTAACAAATGTATACTTATATTCCATTATAAGATATAAAAGAAGATAGTCCTTTTCTGGGCCAAGGATACACAACTTTCCTTTTTAATGACCAAAAGGAGCCAATAAACCTTGCAAGGACTTACCTATCCTTCGACCTAGAGACTTCAAACTCTACAAGGAATTACCCACTCTTACAAGCAGTTGGACACCTTAACCAAGGAGATCTCCTTTTTGCAATGAGTCTTCTGCCTTGAAGGAATTAGCCACTCTACTAAAGGATCTTCACCCTTCACCTTCTCCTTCAACTTGGAGAAGCTTTGCACCTTTTCCTTCACCTTGGAGAAGCTTTCACCAATTTTGCACTTAAAGAAAGGGGTTGGGGAAGGGAAGCTTTGAGAGATTTACAAAACTACAATGAAGTATCTCTCTCACACATAGCCTATCTTACTCATATGGACGTTTTGAAGTGTAAGAAAGTGAGAAAAAGGGGATCTAGCATAATGAATGTAGTCAACTATAGCTAGGAGCTTGAATAGCATGAAGGAGAAACCTTGGAATGAACTTCAAGAGGTCCTATTTGTAGTTGGGGATGTCCACTAGTCACTCAAAGCACTTAGGAACATTTCTAGTCATTTGAGGTGTTGCAATAGATCTACTTTTGGTGTTTGCAACACTCCAATGGTTAGAATAACTTGGTTTTGCACATTCCTTTAGAATGTAGTCGATCGAGTTTCCATAAAGGTAATGCGACCAATACCATTGTGTAAGAAAGAAAATTTGATGCATCAACCAAGTTTATCTTGGATGAAACTCGACTGATCACTTAAATCTATTTTGCCAATGTAGGGTGTCGGTCGAGTTTGTCCTGAGATAAAATCAATCGAACTTAGACATTCCAAAAATTCATCAAGGGTGTTAGTTGAGTTTATCAAGGATGAAAATTGACCGAACAAGCATTCTGTGATGAAATTTAGAATTAGTCATTAGAGTGATTAAATGTTTGAATTAAGTGCTCTTAATTTTTTATCATCTTACTTATGAGTCATAGCATCAATAAAGATGATTAACAAACTTGTCCTAAGCCATTTAGGGATATTTGCACAATATTAAATTCGGATTGCTTTTGATTTGAACTTGATCAAGCTAGGGCTTGATTGCATTGATCCTTTTCATGTACCTAATGCCTAAAATCAATCCCTACTAGACATATTTTTTTGGGTGGGAAATAGGGTGTTGTGTCTCTTTACTCATCTTTAAAGGATTGTTCAGTGAGTGCTAAAAGCACACACAAATTGTATAGAGGAAGGGATTAGAAAAGAAAAAAGATAAAGAGAAAGCCTCATAGGACTATACATCAACCACACTAACAAAAAATGAAAGACAAAAGGAAAAACAACTAACTATACAAAGCTTTCAGGTCATTGACACAACTATCCCAAATTGACCTTATATCTCTATTAAAATTCCAAAAAATCCTATCATTTATCTTTCCATATAGTATTTATAAGAAAAATAGCTAAAACTTTGTTCTCTTTCTTCAAAATTTGTAACTCATTCAATGATTGTAATAATTAGACACATTTCTTTTCAAAACACCTCATAACTCCACATCAAAATCACATTCAAAAAAGTTATGATCGATGTTTTCCACATTACTCAAATAGAAGGGACATATAGACATGTTGTGAAAACCAACACTTTGTAAGTAATTCATAGTAGTTAGTATTCTCAAAAAAAAATTCTAAATGACAATAGAGCACCTATGAGGAGTGTCCTAATTCCAGATCCATTTCCCTCACTACACTTTCTGACCCATCTTTATGGATAACTCCAGTCCTTTTTTCAAATTGAAGAGAGAGTCAACTCTGAAACGTACACAATCCTTCATAAGAGTAGGTGAACCCTATTTAGAAATAATAGTAATGAGATCTTTAGAACCTCTAAAGTTAGAACAGGACCACGATTGATTCACAATGTAATTGCTAATTTTACAATTCAACCCCTGCCCAAGTCTAAAAATCAACTAAGGATTTAAAATGTCAATAATCTTTTTCTTACCCTTTATCCAAGGGTTCCGCCAGAGAAGGAAGCTATCTCCTCTACCAAATAGAAATAAATTTCCTTCAATAAAGTGTCTCTTTGATTTAGGATCTTTTTCCACAGCCAGGATGAGTTAGCCCTAATTTTAACAAACCATATTATATACATATGAATGGAATGGTTAAGTCATCATGAAAATATGGACAATGTATAACACTTAGGCCAACATTCTCCCCATTTTAAATGATGACAAACCATTCCTCAACAAATGGAAAAGGATATGGAAATGAAAACTTTTACCATGCGAGTTGTAAGGGGATACATGAATAAACAATGACAATTGATCCCCCTCAATTCATGATTACCTTAATTTCTCTTTTCATTCATATGTATGGTTAGTTTCTTCCAAAAAGAGAAAATACCATATCACATATATATACTATTTGGTCCTCTTGCAAGTCAAATTTCAAGCTTATAAAAAAAGAAAAGTAAAAAATAATCAAAAGTGGATTAGGGTTCACATGATATTTCAAACAATTGACTAGAAAAGGAACACAAAGCAATAATTCAATATGGCTGAGATCACTTCTCCCCCTTTACCATATAAAAATTTAGGGGGTGGAAGAGATATAAAACACATGTCTCATCGATAGGCACCATGTACACATGCAAGCACCAAACAGAGACAAACATAAAGAGAACAAGCAATGTAGAGTTATAATCAAAATATGGAAGCACATACCACAAACTGATAAGATGTAACAAAACATAGTGTTAATGTACATATGATTTAGATTAAAATACTAGATATGTCCTCGCGATATGAAAACTACAAGCCAACAATAAATGGTGAGATATAAAAGTAGTATGCCTAAGATACAATGCACAAAAGTTTAATACATGATAATATATAAAAAAAAAATATGAATAAGCACCCTATAGAATAAAAAACTAGACATCTAGGCTACCTATGTCAACTGGGTCATCATCAACTTCATCCTCTGTTGGCTGGTAATTTTCATCCCCATCAGAAGGTGCATCAGGGGCATCATGTGTAGCCTCAACATCATCACCATCATAAGAGCCATCATCACCAACATCCTCATTATCCTCATCCTCAGTATCATCCTCAACATTCTAATCTGCCATCTCTTGATCCTCAGAAGGGACAAAGGAGTGAGTGGCATGCCACTTGGAATGTTGTTCAGCACAAGACATACCACATGCATGTAATGCATTGTCTTGCTCAAAATTGGGTGTAGAGACCCCATCAAAACTAGCAAGCAAGGTGGTAGTAGGGCCAACATGAAGAGCCAGAGGATGAGAGGAAATAGGGGTAGGTCCACCATCAAAATTAGGGGGTTGAATAGAAGAAGGATGTGGAGGGTTTGGGTAGAACTGCCTATATGCATAAGAAACATAGTCGACACCTGATATGGCTGGTAGGTGGGGTAGGGATGTCTACAAGACAAGTACATGGCAGACATGATTTGAACTAAATCCTGGTGGATGTGGTCTTGAACCTGAAGGTTATACACCTATTGGTGTATCATATGTCCCATAAGGGCTTCATTTGACACTGAAAATGAGGCACACTCATGTCTAGGTGGTGGTGTAGGACCCTGAGAGAATGGGGAGGCACCTGGTGTGGTAGAGGAAGTAGGTGGAAGGACTTCTTAATAGTGGTCTCACTGATATAAACACCTTTTCTACTGGCTTTGTAGCCAAGATCATGGAAAAGTTATTTTTCACAATGGTAAGCAAACAAGCCACATATCAAGTTAGGATAAGGGAGATGGGTACCAATGGTTTTCTTGCCAGAATCAAAGTAGTCCATATGGTGAAGAATATAACGATCTTACTTGACTCCGACATCATTCAACAGATATTACATGATCACAACAATATTCTCTATAATATTTGTTTGATTTCACTTTGGATGGATATTGTAGTTGACTACTAAAGTAATAAGACATGTCTTAATGTCTAGGGAAGAGGTGGGTAGGATGGATTTCTTCCAATGTGGGACATCAATTTTCTCCAAAAACTTATGGATATTGAGAAGGGTAAGAACATGGTCAAAGATTTTGTAGAAAGCCTCAAGGTCATGAAAGTCATGGTAGCTAGGATAGGAAGATATCCATGAACCAGGGAAGTTGGTATCATTGAAGTAGGTAATCAAATCATGCTCGGAGATTGTAATCTTATTACCTACAATCATGGAAGTCAAGATGACTTGGGTGTTAGGTGGTTACATGAGGGTGTTGTAGTTCCACATGAGATTGGCATGAATGCCTTTGTGCTAGACATGGAATTACTGAGGCATAAACACTCTACACACAAAGCACTGAGATGGTGTGCCTTGAACACCTTAGAATTTTCTTTTATCACCTTACTTGTTGCAAAATAAGGTTCAAAGAAGGAACAAAAATGAAAAGGAGTTCTAGGAAGAAGTTCCTTGTACCTATTCACAACTTCGGAGGAGATGAAAGAGGTTCCATCGAAAGAGACATGCATATGAGCATTGATGAGAATGGAACTGCTGGCTAAATTGGACATTAGTTTATCCTCTATTTTGATTATGACAATAGTTTTGGATCTAACTTTCTACTTAAGTGTTTCAGGGTTCACGGAGATCACACTAAATGGATAGATGAAGTTAACATGTTAAAATGCTTGTATTTTCATGTTCATACAACTTGTAATAGCTTGCGAAAGTGTATAATGTAAAAGTACCTAGAAGTCATGTTATATCAAGAATTATAGTTTATCTATCCACCCAAAACCCTTAGTTAGGATCCACCTCAGAGTCTAGAGCCATTAACCTTTATTCAAAAAATCAGTTGATAGGTTTTCCAAAATTTTGCACACCTATGAATAAGGATTTTTTAAGTGGAGAAAATTGTCAATCGAGAAATCCTCAGTCGATACAATTGTCGAACGAGACATCCCTCGATCGAAGACTCAGTGCACCAGAAAAATATTTATAATACACTTGCTCTGAGTCAACCCCGGTTGAATACTTTGTTGATCGAGACACATCCGGTCAAATATTTTGCCGACTGGGATTAGACCATTAAACCAGAAATTTAAACTACAACAAACCGTTAGAAATAACTTGAGAACTCAAACCACAAACAACTTAAATATAAATAATGATAGAAGAATATAGATAATCGTTATGCTATAAATTCAAAATATATAAAATGTACAATTTCAAAATCCCCAACTATTCAAAGAAGGGTATATGTTCTTATATCTTGGCCAAATCCATTCCATTGTAAGAATCCAACTCCAAAGAATTATAAATACGTCAAGACTAGTATAAGGTCAAACCCCATTCAAGGTTATCATATGGAACTATCACAAGATTACTTCTATTCATTGCAAGCATGTAAAGACATTACTTAGGACATAGGAAAATCACACCATCTCTACATGAAAGATCTATTTTCTCAAAACATTAACAATATAATACCTACATTATTAAGGTGCACCTATTTGGCAAGTGCATTCTAGAACTCTGGCAATTTAGGGTGTGAGTTCTCTAGCATCTAACCTTGGACTTCAGGGAGGGGCCTTGGCTGTTGTTGTATGCCCACCTATTCCCCTAGCTTCTCCTTTGTCCGGGTTGCTCTTTTTTTGTCCTATGAGTGTGGTATGACGAACCTATTCTGCCTTAGTCTGTAGCGTCAAATTTCTCGGTAGTATCTTTGTGGTGGGTGATGTTCACCCAACGTGGTGACTGAACACATCCTTAATGTGGCTTTGTCATGGAGGCTTTAGATAAAGTTGGGTGGTCATCCTCCAATAGGATATACCAACCCTAGTCCCCCCTTGCTTTGTTTGCTTCATTCCCTGCTATTAATCATTCTATTCTAGGTATGTATTAGGTTAGCTGCAACTTCTATACAAATTAGTCATTTTTATCCATATTTATTGTCTCTGTGTTGTTTGTGATCCTTTCATTACAGAGTGAAAGATTTCTTCTTTGTTATAGGTGTCAATTTTGCATCTTGTTCGAACTTGTTGCTTTGTTGTATGGATTTGTTTGAGGATATTACCCACACTCATGGCACAATTTGAGTTTTACATATATACCACTACTTTAATCTCAAGTCAAAAGAATTTATCATGAAAAGCTACTTTAGTCAGCACATGTAAGACGAATTAAAGCTAAAGTTACTTACTCACGTTCTAATATGAGTTGTTGTGATTCTTGCTTTGTAGTTCTTCTTGTGTAATATCCTCCTCCTCTAGATGTCATATGGCTCATGAGTGATGAATCAATCTAAATTCTCTAAAAAAATTGACACATACCTCCTATGACATAAGCACATAGAATGATATTGTCTACAAAGGAACCTATTTTAGGCTCATTTTTTTCAAACCAAATTATAATACTTCTAAGAACATTACAAACTAACATATTTCTAAGATCAAGATTCTATTTATGCATTGTCAAAAGAAGGCAACTCCATATTCTCATAATACTAAGCTAGAATTGCACAAGGATTCCATCTTTAATGTTTTAAGAGATGTTACTACATAATTATTTTTTTCATGTATAAGGTAAGTATGAAATGCTTTAAACATTATATCACTGGCCTTAGCAATAGTAGAAATGAGCCCAATAAAATAAGGCACCAAGGAGGCTTTGATATTTATGAAAAACTCTGTGGGAAACAACAACTCTCTAATATCTAAGCATTCTTCCCTATAAGACAAGCTATGATAGTAGATACATGCTCTAAAGGAAACTAGACCAAGAGTATTGGAGGAAACTAGATCATAATTACATGGTAGAAAAACTAAGGAAAAATTACCAAGAAACAACCCAAAGAGAAATAAGATGGTGATAACAAAGATCACAAAGGATGTGAACTCTATTTACATGATTCCAAGTGCATAAGATGCAAGAAAGGGTGTCAATAGTCATAAGAGAAGTGTAAAGAAGCAAGCAAAAACATTGGTGAAGATCAATGAAAGCAAAACTTTCATTGGTAGATTTTGAAAAATGGCATCCTGCGCTGCTTAAGCACTCTGAGATCCACTCTATTAGTATGTAGCCCATAGATCCAGTTATATGATGATTGTAATGTGGCATAATGTAATTGATTTGATAATAATAAAGGAAATTCCATCTATTATATTTCATTCAGTTATAAGATAATGATATAGCATGATAGATATCTAAAGAATGATGTTACTCGATGACATATGTCTTCAGGTTGAGGACCTAAACAATGTAATCATATGTATGATAAGAGTAAAAACATTCTAAATAAACCTCTAGTTGGATATTATTGTGTAAGAAAAATAGATAACAACAATACATAAGATTGGATTGTGTATTGATTGATGATATACTTTCATTAATTAGGATATTGGATATCAAGTCAAACACATAGGTACTAGTTAGGGAACAATGCACCAGATAGACCCACCTTGAGAGTAATACATGGAACCATTATATAGTAGTCAAAATCATCTCTCAAAGTGATAGTGGTGATTGTGGTTCTTAGAGTTGAAGTCTCTACTCTCATCACATGTCATTCAACGAACTCTGACACCATGCAATGTAACCTTGAATAAGGGTTTCCATAAAGGTGGTGCTTGGGTACGTTGTGACACATGGGGATTGAATATGAGTGATGTAGGTGGGAGTTTTCCCTCCTTCCAGATTTGATATCTATACCACTTGATAAGTGATATTGAGAAACTCATGGACATGATCAAGTGAGTCAATATGTGATATGTAATCTCACACATATCTCAAAAGTCTACTTTAGTTCAAGAAACACAGATTGTTTTTTAAGAGGATGACAATTCCATGCCTCTCATTCAATCTGGATATATGTGACAAAGGAAATATATGGTCACGATAACACTGATCACATATTGTAGGTTAATTTTTTTGTCCAACTTTCCAATTATTTGGGTGGAAATGAAGTGCTATCAGATACCTCTCATTGCTTGTAATGTCGTAATCTGGTTATGGACATTTACTACTAACATAATATGGAACCTATAGGGTCACACACATATGACACACTTGGAATAGGATTTTAACCATGGATAAAGTTTAACTTGCTTACTAAAAGTGTTTAGGTAGTCAAATGAAACAACACTGATTGTGAGTCAACTGATTGCGATATCCAGCCGAATGACTGGTGTGACAGTTGCTAGACTGGAATACCCAATCAGCCTACTAGATGAGAAATGTCCAGTTTTGACTGGGTCAAACAATATATAATATGCATTAATCATTGTATTAAAAGACAATGTAATTTTTCCACTGGCCACAAACGAATCAACCTATTGGAGATTCTAGTCAATTAAGTGGTGTGACATTGCATTGACTAGATTGTCTAGTTGAATGACTACAGGTGTGCCACAGTCGTCAAACCATGAGATCTATATTTTTGTATCCCCTAGGTTTTAGAAACCCTAGCCCATCCACTCCTATATAAGGAGGGATTGGGCAAGGCTCTAGACACACTTTTTTCAACCTTGTGTTAATGTGAGAGCTTGAGTAGTCTTACCCAAGAAAGGGAGACAACAAGGGGAAAGGAAGTTGACACTAGCACATTGACAACAAAAGGACAACTCCTTCCCACTGACTTGGAAATCACGACAGTGGTCTATGTGCACTACATAAATACGTGGAGACTTTTATTGCCATGCTAGGAGAACACTGTCAACTGTCTTCCATGGTCCTTACACTAAGAGGACAGTGTTGGTTAACATTCACTTGCTGCTTGTGATGGAAGTACACCTCTGTAAGGATTGTCATTAGACTTGCTCCAGGACCAGGTATATGCCTTGCACCATCCTTCCTATTTCATAGTTATTTATGTAATCTATGTGTTATGGGAAATAGGGAAAAAAACTTTCATTTCCGCTTCCATCTTTGATGCCATATTTCCATATAAATGTAAATGATGACATCTTGTGTTGCTTAAGAACTTTGAGATATACTTGTAAAAATAAGGTGAGTTAGGAAGAGCAAGGAGTGGTATTTATATCCTTAAAGGAGAGAGAAATTGTATTCCAAAGTTTTCTATCAATCAATCAACACACCTGCCTATTTTTCAATTTGTGGCTTCATCAGAGGATGACTTTTTCATTCCATTGGTAGACAATGTCAATAACATCATTGGTAGGAAGCCCCCCCACACCAGAAGTAGATGCAAGTGAAGGTTCTATCAAGGAGCATTATAGAATCAAGCAAATAAGGAGCATGATCAGTTCATGGCTCAAGATTCCCATTGGTAGACTACTCATCATCTTCGTTAGTATATGGTGTTGACATTGCTTCCATCAGTTCTCAACCAATACAAACCCTACATCCAGCCTGCCAACTTCTCCATCAATTTCCAACTGATGACAACTGAGAAGGACACAAGACCAAAAATTTTCACTAGTTCTCTACTGAAGGAAAGGTAGGCAACCACATTGTTTCTTAGAAAAAAAATGTCAAGGTACTTTCCAAATACTCTATAGATGAATAGGAAGAGCATTTCCCTCGTTATACAAAAAATCCTAGTCTCTTCCATTAGTTGTCAACCTATGAAGGTCCAAAGTGCCTAGTTTAGGTGATCTACATACACCCAATCAATACCAAACAAGAGAGAGAAAGGTTGAAAAAATAAGCTATGTGCAAATAACAAGTAAACCTCTAACATATTAAATTTGAACATAGACCCGCAAATAAAACATCAACCAATGAAATACTAAATTTAATCATGCATGTCATCAAGCATGTTTTGGAGGTTAATCATGATCAAGGATCTTATACAACACTAATAGGGATTTTTCCCTAGAAATCCTATGGAAACAAGGTTGGGTACTTCTTGTGCATATCCTCCTCAAGCTCCAATGTAGCCACGTCCAGTAATAATGATGCCAAAAAACATCCTCTAAAACTATGTCCTTCTTTCTATACTTGTTCACCCTTATGTCCAAGATCAACAAGGGACCCTACACATATTATATATCATCATCAAGTTGCACTTCAACTAGTTTAATTGCTTGTCCTTTCCCTAGATGTAATTTCCTTAACTTGGACACGTGGAACACATTAGGCAATATGTGCATCTCTAATGGTAATTCCATCTTATAAGCTACCTTTCCAACTTGGATGATGACAGGACAAGGATCTGTGAAGCTAGGTGCCAAATTACCCAACTTGTCATAACTCATAACTCATTTAGATGGTGATACCTTGAGGTACACCTTGTCTCCTACTTAAAAATCTAGTGATTTATGATGTTTATATGCACAATATTTCTATCTATCATGTGTTGCTTTGAATTGTTTCCTAACAACCCTAATACTTACTATTCTGTGTTGGATTAACTCTGAACATAGGTTCATGTATTCACATGCTTCATACCAACATAAAGAAGAATTGCAACAAATCCCTTTCAAATCCTCATACAATGCCAAATATAAGCTTGTATGGTATTTTTATTATAGGAAAACTCAATCAAGCTTAGAAGAACTTCCTAACATCCAAGAAACTGGAGAATACATGACCTTTGCATGTCTTCTAAAGTCAAATAGTTCTTTCTGGAAGGACGTCTATTTATGGGTGAATCACTATGCTGAGATTAGTTGCATGCCTAACAATCTTTGAAGGTGATCCCAAAACCTATGTGTAATCTTTTTTTAGTAATCCAAGCTCTTGTATTGCTATTTTCTGAACAATTTTTGTATAATGATCTCTTTACAGTTGGTATAGAAACAACACTCTCACCAAGTACAAGAAACAAAATAAAGAAAAACCTAAAGAGTCATAAAAATCTCTTCTACCAAAAGAGAAAAACCACTCTATAGGTAAGCCACAAAGAATCTAGAATTTTAACAAGATACCAGAAGACAATTCTGAGGTCAAAAATCTTTGAAGCAATTCATCACATAAGGAAATATAAAGGACTTGCTACCACCTAGAGAGCATAGAAACATCAAGTCATCAATAGAAAAACCCATGTTATATATCTTGAAAGAAGTCCAATACATAAGACAACATAAGTCCAAGAAGAAGTGACTTTTCCACTACCAATGGTATAATCATCAAAAGTCCTGATAGACATATAGAACAAACTAACACAAAATCACCCACTCAAAGAAAAAATTTCCAAATGAATGACATACAAGAGGTTATTCACTTAAATCTCAATATTGTTATTCACTATGGAATTCCTTTCTCTCAAAATTCAATTGCAACTCATTTTCTCCTATCCACTTTTGAAACAAATAAGATCATTGTGTGATCTATAAATGCCATTACAAACAAAGTCTTTGTCTAAATCCTAAATTAGAATTGAGAACTTATAGTGATACAAAATATGGTCTACATTTTCCTCATTGTGTATGCAAAGAAAGCAATAGGAAGCAAGTTGTATACCAAAGTTGTTTATATAAAAATATGTTAGAAGTTTATAACATCCCACTTTCTAGAAAATTGGTTGATACCTTCTAGAACCTTTGATTCTCCAGAGACACTCACAACATGGGTTTTCCACTCCTTTAACTCTGGTAGAGTCCCATACCTATTTACACTTTATACAAGACCTTCCATTGAACATAATGTCATGAGTATGATCATTACAAGGCAGGACACTTTTAAGAGAATGAACTAGAATATTGTGTTGTCTAGCACATTCAAGATCAGTTGTTATCTTTGATTAAGTAACTCAACTTAGTATTATGGTCAATCCCGAATTAAAATCACAATTCCTTCTTAATACGTCAACAAGAAATTTATCTTTAGGAAACCAGGGATCATTCCAAGTTAAGAACTTTTCACCACTGCCAATAAAAACGTTAATGAAACTTTGAAGGTTTCCTCTTTCATGAAGAATTCTATTGAAATGCCATGACAAGGAGTCATTGTCATTGATAATCTAAAAGGACTTCTTAGCATGATATTTCTCATGTATCCACCTAATTTAGATATTGTATTTTCTTTTCACAATGTCCCAACCATGAAGCATGGTACTAGCTTTAATAATTTCTCTAACCCTATCGATGCCAAGACCACCCTCTTTCTCAGGTTTGGTAATTCTTTCAAATTTGATAAGATGTACATTGGATTTGTTTTTAGACCTTCCCCAAATTAAATCCTTGCACAACTTCTCTATATCATCACTGGTAGAACGTGGAAAAGAAAAATAATAAGTCCAATATAAGTGAATTATAGAGAGAGTAGAGTAAACTAGGTCCACTCTACCAAGCATAGAAAGTTTCTTGACTTTGCATCCATCAAGTTTATTCTTGGTTTTGTATCTTAACATGTTGCAATTCTATCTAGTAATTTTGTCAACAAACAAAGGAATATGAAGTATCATTGAGGTATACATTCTCTAATGCTAAAAAATTCATATATTTTGTTCTTATCAGATCAATGTCTATAAAAAGCAACACTCTTTTCAATATCAATCCCGAAGCCCATGGAAGAGAAGAAGTACAGTGAAAATTTTCTTAATACTAAAGGCATTTTGATCATCAACTTCTGAAAAAAAATCAATTGCCATATTACAAGGTTGGAAGAAGCCTTTAAATGATGAAACTTTCCTTCCTAAGTAAATTTATTGAGAATATGAGTGATAGTTTGCATCACAATAACAAAATGTGAGATCCACATACGGTATGTAGTACCCAAGATGAAGAAGTAGACATATCTATATCAATAACATATATGCCTGATGTGGAGATCTCTCTCCCATTCTTCTTCTTCCTCAGTTCCTTTTAGTGAAAAGATAGATTCCTTTTGGACTTGACTTTCTCCTTATCTTGAGTTTAGAAGATTTGAACTTCAGCTTAGCCTAAACATTTCTTGGCCTTGCCTTTGTATTTGGACTCTCCTTTGTTGATCACCATCATAGGTTTATCCTTCTTCATGTGTGCTTCAACATTTGTCAACATTTTAAGAAATCCAGACAACTATTTGGCCAAGTTACTCAAGTAATAACACTTGATAAACTGGATATATGATTTAGGCAACAATTGTAGAATCATGGTCGTGACCAACTCTTGGCCTACCAGAAATACCAATCTCACTAGGTGTTCCACATTCCCAATCATACTGAGTATGTGGAGCTCTACTAGATCACCCACTATCAATTTGCATTCAAACAACACTTTGTAGACATTGTACCTTTATTGCTTTACATGATTCTTAAGATGTATTATCATTTCGAGAAAGTTTGTGTTTTCAAGTTGTTTACGCAACTCATAGTTCATAAAACATAGCATAAGGTCTTTGATGTCTGAGGCATGATTGGTATGCTTCAAGTAAGCATGCATTTCAACCTTATGTGCATTTGGAGAGGATTCCTCTAGCACTAGTGTTCTAAGGACATAGAGCTTGCACTTTAGAGTGATAATGTTTTTCAAAGTCATGAACCAGTCATGGAAGTCATTCCCATTTCTCAAGGACCTATCTTAACAAAAACATGTTGTTTGTCATTAGTTTCTACAAAATAAATTATCATTTTTGTCAAAACAATTTTGACTTGATTTGATTAAAAAAAATTCACAACATTAATTAGGCCTCTAATTAATTATGGATCCCACTATTTTGTTCAAATTGATAGCCCTCACTTCAATTTGTAAGATTGAACCATACAATCTTCTAGTAGTCAAAATCCAAAATAATTAAGTTATTACCCAACCAACGCTAGTGTCTATAACCAATTATTAAGTAGGAAACATTTTCCAATTACATCTCATGAAGTTCTTGAATAAATGGTATGCACAAATCCTTGCCATATCTCATCTTTATGCTTCTAGGAACCTAATCTCAATAAGTTCACCTAGTTGAGCTCGACCCAAAAGTCAATATGCTACTTGGTAGTCTCACACAAATACCATCACATTTCCATGAGATAGAGGGCACACCATGCTTAGTTAATCAAGATTTTCTTTTGTGTTGCTTATAGAAAGTATCTAAGACATAATATTTGATTGAGGGATACTATTTATATATAAATAAATATACATATCCAATCACCATATACTTATATTATGTATCTTATACATACTATACCCAGAAGTAGATCATGCAATCCTAAAATACAAACAATGGTTATAAACACACTAATGTAATTATTTGGAGCCACAAAGAATGGCTACCTCATAAAGTCCACACCACAGGTAGCAAGCTATTTTTGTAGAAAATCTTTGTTGGAACCAGCGTAGTCGGTCAATTGAACCTTTGAGTCAATCGTTTGGCCTTCTGGTTGGTCGACTAGTCTTCATGGATTTTTTGACTAGAACCTAGCTCAAATAATGTTTGTACTCCTTCACTCGGTCAGTTGGGGCTCCAGTCGATTGATTGGTTCCTATTATTGTTTTCCACCCTTGATCCTCTAGTCGATCAATTCGAATTCTCAGTTGGTCGACTCACTTGGTTCAAAGTGTACTTTCTTTGCTTAAATAGAAAATTAAACTGTACTACTCCTATTAACTTATTACATTGTAAAACTAAAACCTCAAGTAACATTCGAGGGTTGTATAGGAAGGAAATAATTAACTTAGATATTGAAAAAGAGATAGGCTTAGTATGAAAATCGAATTTGAAAGTAAGAAAATAAAACATTCATCTATACACACATATCTAGGGGGTATTGGCCATAATCACACTTACATCCACAAAAAAAAAGATCTGGGAAACATGTACAAATTGCATATATATATATATGTATATATATATATATATATATATATATATATATATATATATATATATATATATATATATATGTATACGCACATATATCATACAGATAGGATCTACAGGACATTTTCTAGCATATATGGTCTTTAATTAGATATGCATGTCAATCATTTAAATATTACTTTTGGATGAGATAAAATGTTACTGTCATCAAAAGGCATATAGTGCTATCACCTATATACAATACAATGGGAACTAACTACAAAAACCCCACTGTTGTCTTACTCTCTAGTCAAGACCCTTAAAAATGTTAGGTCTTACTTTACAAGATTCATTGATCTTACTCACAAGAACATCAAAACGTTCAACATTATCCTTGGTCGTACCCCCGTGCAGTCTTCTATTCCTCTCTTTCCATAAAAAAAACACATATGTGTTGTGCATAACCCCGCAAAGTATCTTATAGACGTACTATCCCCAACATGATCAATGACCCACCAAAGGTCTTCCTGGAGAGAGTCTAGGGGATTAGCCCCCCCAACCACACTTGAAGAAGCCTTGCACTAGATGTACCTGGTGTAGGAGAAAGAAAAGAAAAGATGGTTGTGACATTCATTGGCCTCCTTGCACAACAAACAAAGGGGATTTGGCCTGAGACCCCACTTTATTAACCTATCAAGCATAGGTAATCTACCCAAAATGCATTTCTAGAGGCAAACTATTTACTTAGGAGTGTGAAAGATGTTCCAAAGAAGCTTCTCTAAAAAATGTGGGGCCCTAAGATGTTTATGTACCAAGGCCTCTCTTATGTTCTCTTCCAAAGACCATGAAAGCATGAGGAATGCCTCTCACAGACCATATACCACTTATTCCCCATGGCCTTATGGATCGGGGAGGAGTTACTGTTAGTACCAAAGGTGTTCAAAATAGTACGATATCGCACATCCATCCACCTCAACCAATGTGAATCCAATGCCATAAGGAAATAGTCCCTTCTTTGTAGATTGGTTGTAACTGCAATAAGATGGGGGTCTGAAACATTGAGTCCACCACATTCAAAAGGTCTCGATACACAGATCCATACCACTACATGAGTGTCTCCACTCCATAAGAAGGATGAGATTATGCTTCAGATGTTGTCAATGATGAAGCTCGGTAATTCAACCATGCGACACGAGAACCTGACCTTACTTGTCAAAAAAAGATCTGATCAGGACAAGTCTTCCAACCAAAGAGATTGCGATCCCTACCCATATATCCACTAAACAATGTAGGTCATCAAGGAGGCTAGTATAAATCTTGCCCATTCTTATATCACTAGAGATTAGAATACCAAGGTATCGAGTGGGGAAAGAACCCTCACTAACACCTGCAACCTCCTCCAGTCTTCCCCATCTCCCATCACACGATGTAGATAAGAAGACAACTAATTTTATGGTATTGATGTAAAACCCCGCAAGTTTCCCAAACCACATAAGAAGTTTCCTCAGGTTTCAAAGAAGTTTGGCATGTTTTGGCACCAGAAAGAGAGCATCATCTGCAAAAATGAGGTGGGTGAGGACTAGGCAACCTATAACTTTAAAGGTCTTGATGTCACCATGCTCCTCGGCCTGGTACATGAAGTGGGACATGGCCTCCATAATCACGGTGAAGAGCAAGGGGGATAAGGGGTGTCTTGTCTCAGCCTGTTATAGGCGGTAAACAATCGTTTGGTTGAACCATTAATCAAGATAGAGTAGGATAACATTTATACACACTACTGCATCGACTGTATCCACCTCACAACAACGCCCATGGACTCCATGATGTTCCACATCGCTAACCATAACACAGAGCCATATGTTTTGGTGAAGTCATTTTTAATGCAAGCCTTGTTGTTTCCAATCTTCTTCTTGAATCCACACAACAACTGATCTACCCTATAGAAATGTTGCTTGATTGGGGGAAATCACCTCCTTCAAAAAACCTTTGAGTCTGCTAGAAATAAGTTTTGAAAAAATCTTATACAGGGTAGCGCGGCAAGCTATAGGCCTATAATCAGTAATATAGAAATCATTGTCTTTTTAGGGATCAACCTGATGAAGGTATGATTCATTTTCTTGACCATAGGTCCTCCCACAAGGAACCTTTAATAGCCTGGAAGATGTAAGATGTTTACCATGGTGACCTCCTAGTTGTCCTAAAAGAAAAGATCATTGAAACCATCCAGTCTAGGAGCGTTGTTAGCTACAATGGAGAAAGTCGTAGCTCTGATCTCCTCCTGGGAAGCTTTTCCACACAAAGCATGGTTTATCTTGTTTCTCACGTTTCTTCGGGGTAGATCACAGTCTCCAACAAGCTTCTCTTTTTTTTACAATTCACTGAAAAACTTCATGGATTCATTCGCGACATTCGTCAGCCCTTCAACAGTGGTACCATTAGAATTTAGTAACACACATATATATAGTCCCTCAGATGCATTTTCTTTGTCACTTGGTGACAAATTTTCATATTCCTATCCCCATATTTGATTCATTCCTGCCAACCTCTCTACCAGAAGAAGAATAGGTCCACCTTCTAATGTTGCAACAATCTTCTAGCCCTTTTTTCTTCTTCCTCAATTATAGCCTTGTCCTACGGATGATATCTTAGAGCCTTGACGACAATGGCGTACTCCACCTTAGCAGTATTGACAAGGTTAGGAAGGCTGATGTAATCCTTGGACCACTGTTTGAGATCCATCTTAGACCTCTTCAGCTTCTTTAAGACCCCAAAGATAGGGTTTCCAGTCATATGTATATCCTAAGCATCTCTAATAAACCTCTCTACAACTTAAGCAATCAAGAAAAAAATTAAGAAAATCTAAAAGGTCTATTAACTGTAGGATTATTGGTAAGCTACACCAACATCCATGAGTAATCTCTATTAGGGTGTCCACCCAAAGAAATGGCATCCTCTGGGAAAGAATTCAACCACTCAATGTTAACCAACCCTCTTTCCAAGTTTCTAGCTATATGATGTTTCAACCTCCTTTTGTTTGACCAGGTTTGGCTAACCCACCTTTCATATTAAGCTCAAAGAGTCAAACAACAACTATCGTTTCATTCAATCTACACAAGATGGAATTAGGGATTATCTTACCCCCATGCTTCTCCCCTACCCATCAAAGATTGTTGAAGTCACTAATGACCAACTGCAACAAATTTTGTTGTGTTGTGTTCTCGATGATCTCCCAAATATTTATTCTGCAAACTTCATTGTTGTGCATGCAAATAGTCATGATTACAAAGTAGAATCCCCCGACATTAATACAACTAACTACCAAGGATTGATTAGTCACATGGATGACCTGAGCATCCCAAATCTGACAATTCTAGCCAACAACAATCCTTCCCAACTCCACTTGCTGTAAGTTGGAATCACTGCCCCAATTGTTTGGTAACATATTGGGTATCTTGTGCTCAATACCTCTAATGTTTGTTGTCTCCAGACAAATAACAAAGGAAGCCTGATTCTACATGATAATTGCCCTCAGTCTTGGTTGTTGTTCAGGCTAGTGGCTCCCCTCACATTCCATGTGAGGATGGTCATCTAACTTTGTTGTTAGAGATACCCCTTCTCAGAGTAGCAATCCTTGGTATTTTCCTCCTTCCTCTAGATGTCATACTGAAGCTATACCACTAGTAGATTTGGTGCTGTCAAAAATGTTCATCCAACAACATTTCGGGATCTAGACCATCTAGAATCGAGAACTGGTTACTGGTGTGTCTGGGATAGATTTAGTGTAACACCCACACCACCACCTCACACTTCACTATCCACACTTTGAACAGGAATCACTAGAGTGGTGATTGTAAGATCTATAGTAGTTGTCATCATGGGAGTTGGAGAAGCCTTATTCACCATTGGCAGACTATCATTAGAATTCATGTTTGATTATGCACTTCTCCCGCTAATAACCTTTTTCATGCACGCTCTGTGTGTCTGCTTTGAGTAGTTACCAAGCCTATCCTCTTAGGATGGCTTGCTCCTTTATCCTTATTTCACCTATTGTAAGGTCCCTACTAGGATCATGTCCTCTTGTGACTAGAGGTTTAGGATGGACCATTCAGTAACCTGAGCACTGGCCAGACATATGCTTCATTACCTTACATTCATGAAACCTATCTGGTAAATCGTCATACAAGACATTGATCTCCAACTCTTTCCCGTGCGGTTGCTCAATCATGACTATTGGTGGTGGTTCCTTGTCTGCTGAAATCTCTACACACATGCGCGACCCCCATATACTTACCTCTAATGAGGAAGTCAATCACCTTTAGTGGGTCGATGCCATAAGCGTTGATCGTGATAGCTCTCCTTGTCCGATGCTGACACACCTCAAGTAGGGTGATTTGCACAAGAGCAGAAGTGAGCGACACCCTTTTGATGTTTGCTTCAGGCATCCATTTCCTTATGAGCATGAATTGTTGATCAAAGAACCATGGTCTCTCTTTGAGAGCATCATTCATGTCTTCCTCTGAGGCAAACCATGCTAGGAAGAGGCTCCCTAGCAATGAAGATAACTAGAGTTCACCTTTAGGTCACCAAGATCTCAACATCCACTAGTATAACTGTCTGATGAAGAGTCTCGTCCCCAAAACATAGACTATGATCGATCATTTGTGGAACTTGTCCATACTGAGACAACATGGTTCTATAATTTCATCCAGTGTCTAGAGTCCCCTTCTCTAAAGATGGGCTCCTTTGGGTCTTCAAGAAGGTCCACTACCTTGAACTTGCATTGTACCCCCATTGGTTTTCCAAAAGTTTTCAACCGAGTTCTATCCTCAGTGATATCAATCACTGGTTTTTTTCGTCCTAGAAGGGAAGTCACCACTGTGACAACCTGTAGAGAGGAAGGAGAAGAAGAGAGTTTGGAGGGTGAGATTGAAGGCGAGGTGGAGGATGAAAGAATTGATATAGTGGAGATATCAGTCGAGGATCCCTCCACGACCTGATCACCAAAAAATGTTAGAACATTTTTTAATTTCATTTGAATTCTAGTTCATTAAGAATTTATCATTTAAATAACTACATTTCATATAATAAATAAATAAATAAATGATAAAACCAAAAATCAATCATATAGATTAAATCCCAAAACATTGTAAAATTGGTGTGACTCTGATACCACTGTAAGGAAATATAACATCATATATGGTGATGGAAACAATAATTTTCTTGACATATTCCCTATGATTAGAGGATTACATCAACAACTATTAATTGGCAAGGAAGGTTTGTGAGGTATATACCTGATCTTAGAACAAGTCTAACTACAATCCTCGCAATGTCATACTTTTTTCTCAAGAAACACCCAAACTATTGTCTGCAATGGTCTTCTATTATAACACTAGGAGGGTGGTTGAGGACATCCTCCTAGCATGGTGGAAATAGCCTCCATGCCTCTATATAGTTCATGCAGACCACTAGAACTCCTGTCGTTGTTTAGAACTGACAGGAAGGTGTTGTCTCTATGATGTCAACATGCTAGCACTTACTTGTTCTCCCTAGTTGTCTCTCCCTTTTATGGGTAAGACTTTCTTTGGAATCTTACATTAGCACAACTATGACAAGACAATATTTTTCAAAATTAGTTGTGTCTTCTAAAAGCATTGACTACCCTCCTATATGTAGGAGGGCCTCGATCAGGGTTTCCAGATCAACTGGGAGTCCAAGAGATGGATTTTCATGAATTTTTAGTTGTTGTGGGTCATGAGTTGGTTGACTCAACATGTGAGTCGGTAGGATCATACCCCGCTTAGTGAAATTAAATGCTTTCCTATTCGCAAACATATTACCTTTCAATGCAATGATCAATACACAACATGGCATCAACATCAATCCTATATCCAGTCTTATTGATCATCCAATTGATCAATTGACGTTCTGAATTGGTCATTTCATATTCTAAATCGGTCAGTTCAAATTCTAAACCTGGCAATTCACATTCCATTTTAGCTAATGTTCATCCAATATCATTTAAATTGACTTGGCACTTGAGTCCGTTGACTCAACACTTGAGTCTGTCGACTTACATTCCCAGTCAACTAGTTTTCAGCCGATGTTGTTTAAATTGAATACCTAAACACTTTAGTAATCAAGTTAAACCTTATTTATTAGTAAACTCCTATTCCAGGCGCATCCTTTGCATATGACACTATGGGTCCCAAATTACGTTGGCAGTGAATGTCCACAAATAAATTATGACCACAAATAATGAGTGGTATCTAGAAACACCTCATTACCGTACAAGTAATTGGGAAGTTGGAGAACAACTTCAACATACATATGTGATTAGTGATACCATGATCATATAGTTCCTTAGTCACTGATATCTTGATTTAACTCAAAGGCATGGAATCGTCATCCTCTTAATATTCAATCCATGTTCCTTGATCCAGAGCAGACTGTCTGAGATGCATATGAGCTCACATATCATATATCGATTCACATGAGTATAGCCATATGTTTCTCATTCTCTATTATAAAGTGTCTAAGATATCAATTATGGCGGGATGGACAAATACCATTTACATCACTCACAATCAATCCCCGTGTCACTGTGTATTTGAGAACCACCTTTATGGTAATCTTTATTCAAGGTCACATTGGATGGTGTCAAAGTTACATCGAACAACATGTGATGAGTGTAGTGACTTCAATTATAAGATTCACAATCATCACTATCACTACGAGAGTTGATTCTAACTCCCATTCAATGGTTTCAATGTATCACTCTCAAGGTGGGTCTGTCCGGTATACTATTTCTAAGAAGTACCTATGTGTTTGGTTTGATATCACATATCATGACCAATGAGATTCTCTCATCAACCAACACACAACTAGTCTTAAATATTATTGTTGTCTATTTGCTTCTGCAACAACATCCAACAAAGGATATAACAAGAATGTATGTAATCTTATCATATATTTGATCTCATTGTTCAGGTCCTCAACCTGAAGATATATGTCATTAAGCATCATTGCTTTTTAGACATCTATCATGCTATGCCATTATTTCATAATTGAACAAACATATAGATGAAGATTTCCTTTATTTTGAATAAATCATTTAAAATATATGCCATTACATTCATCAGATGAGTGGCTCTGTGGGCATACATACCAACACCCACTTCATTTATGGATTAGAAAGAATTGTGAATTCCTATTTGTTGTTGATGTCTACATTGATTTTCTAATAGATAAGACACTTGGTCACAAAATCTACCACATATATCTTTAACCATGGAAACAAATTCATGCCTTTAAGGTTATTATACATCTTCATGCTATCAGAGTACATCCAATAAATCAAATAATATACCTCTTCAAGCACAATCTTTCTCAAGTTTTAATAATAAGGGAATGCTATTATGTTGTAATGACACAACGTCCCATTCTTAGACTCATGAAACCCATCATGCATCCCACTTCCAAGTCACACTACAGTCTCTTGTGCATCCTTAATGTGTTGCATTAGTGTTGGTTTTAGTGAAAACTAAGCTAATAGTCCCACAAGCGTAAAGACTTTTTCCATGCATTCATATGACAGTGATACTAACACATCCCTTCATTCATACCCCAAGAGTACAATTGATCTAATTGTAATGAAGATGAAGATGATGTTGGTCTTCTATTCAAAGTTTCTACCATCATCTTAGCCTTGCTGGGTGATACTCTATATGGTAGTTGTATTCTTTGATCAACTTAAGCCATCTCCTCCATCTCATAATCAATTCTTTGTTAAATAAAACATATTGAAGGTTTTGACGGTCCATCAAGATTTGACATTTATCCAATAAAATAGTTCCTCTGGATATTTATTGCCAAGACCATTGTTGCTAACTCTAGATCATGTGACACATATCTCTCCTCATTCTTCTCAAGATATCTAGATGCAAGAGGGATCATATACATGACTTGCATAAAAAAACATCAAAGACCCTCGTTTGTAGAATTGAAGTCCTTGATGAAGTGCTTATATATAATAATTGGAAAAACTAAGAAAACTCCATACTTCTATTGGAGTCTTTGGTTTTTATGCCCGCAACAATAAATATACTTTCCTGGGATTTTTACAAATTCCTCTAGTGGGTATTATGTGTAACTGTAAAGAAACTTATGTTCACATTTTCTAAACTTTGCATATATATAGCTGATGTCATGTATGCAATTTCAATGTTAAACAATGATGTTTTTCATGTTTCTCTCAATCCTTGGAGTAGATCAGGTGTCATTTATGAAGACTTCTAGAAACTAATCTAGATACTATTTTAACATCTTTTTCACCAAGTTAATGAAAGATATAGGTGCATTAGTTAGCCCAAACGACATAACTACAAACTCATATTCTACATACCTAGTCTGAAGGATGTCATTGGTATGTCATCTGTATCACACTAAAACATGGTATCTTGATACTAGAAATCCTAATCCCTTGTATATGATGCATGTATTCTTAGATCTATAATTTTGTCCAAAAAGGAAACACATAAACCCTAATACACTAGTTTGTATCCTAATATACACTAATAGCATATGTAATGAGCAACTTAGGTAAAATCCTAGCAAAGGTTACACAAAACTATAAGCATACCCGGATATATAAACACTCATATGATTATGAAATCGATATATGATACCTAAACCCTAATTTGTAGTTGGCTAACCCAACCTATCCATGTTTGTTATGTCATTTATGTGTTAGCATCATTAGGAGTCTTGACAACATATGATATCTAAATAAGTACATAACTAGATCAATCAAATAAAATTATGCTTAATATGTATGTAATGCTTTTTTATAAGTCATATATGCTTATTTTTTACTAATGCATAAGTATAGGTCTATTGAGAGGTATAATTTTCTTAATATATGAAATGGAATAATAATCGGAGCTTTAATGTAACTAGATAGTAATAATGTACCATTATATAAGTTAGTATTGACATTAATGGCCTTAAGTATTAATTGCATAGAATAACCCAATTCGTGCATATTTATACAACACAACCCTATTGATAGCAATATCAAGTAAATAGGACCCAAATTAATAAAATTTGATGATAATGATATAATATTCTAATAAATATAAATATAATAAGCCTAAGACCTAATTGTATAGGAACTCATGAGAGGAAATTTTCAAAAGCAAAATCTAATCCCAAATTTGGGCTCCTTTGGTCCCACTTAGACAAGATACCAAGTTTGAACTTGATGGAAACATTCTAGATGTCTTAATTGCATTTATAAAAGAGATAAAATATTAAATCTAAGTAATTTAATAAATTTATTAATGAAGACAAAAGTGGAAAATAATTGAAAATTTTAGTTTCTACATACCAATATTTGCCTAGGTGAAAATGTTTTCTTCATTTGAAACTTTTTTGAGCCTTCAAACAATTTGGTAAAGAGAATATATTAAATAACCTCTAAAATGCTAATTAAATAAGTCAATATAGTCAATTTCATATAGTTTCTCGATTTTGTTTGTCGCGTGAAATAATGTCGAGTTTCTATAGTTTCTCAACTTTTTGCTACAACACTCACCTTTCCAAACTGCTGACTCTTCACAACCATCAAATCTTAATCATATGGTTGCTCTACCTTATTCTTCCTCTGATTCATTTCCCTTTCCCCATGGACTTTACAATGTTTGATACCCCAATTTTATTTCTCAAATATTTATCTTGTCTCTCTATCTCTTCATAAAGTTATTTCTCTCCACATTCCTCAACTCTTCCCAAACCCAATTACCCTATAAATACTACGATTTCATGGCATCCATGCCCACTCTAGATCCAAACTTCCTTTTCCTCCTATTTCTCACCTATTCTAGTCTATCTTCTCTTTTCAACACAAAACAAGGCCATTAAACTTATGAAAAACCATACCAAAACCTCCACCTAATGCCTTCATGGGTTGTTCTCTATAGGAGGTGTGTCTCTATTGTCCATGAAGTATATCCAATGAACTACACTTGCTTGCATTCCTACCTTGATTCTGACATCATTGCCCCAACTTCACGAAGTTTGGAGTCTGTCTGGTTCACTTTTGATGCGACTCTAAAATGCTTATTTTATCAACAATTGGGTCAAAAATTTGGTATTTCTTATTTCCCCTTTTCATGCCTTTTTCTTACCTTTTGAGCTATGTCAGTTTTCTCGGTCATGGTTTCCTCTATATTTTTCTTGAGTCCCTTCTGAATTCAAATGTATTAGTTTATTGCCCAAAGGTGATGGTTCTTTTTGTGTTTCCCTCTTCTTCACCTATATCTACCATAGTAAGGTCTAGTTTTGGGATTCTTGTCTCTCATAATACCGAAGTTCGTGTTTGTTGGGGTCAGAGGGAGAAGAAACTCATTCCATGACTTTTGCTCCTTGAGAAAATTTATTTGGTATCAAATTGGTTCAAGGTCTAACCTTTAGTTAGGACTTGTAGTTCCCAACCGCTTTGGTCACAAGATCATGGTTGAGGAAGACGGAAAAGGTTAAGATTATTGCTACACCCTGAGTCTATTATTGCATTTGTGTCAATGGTCATGCAATTTTTGGTCTTTTGAGAATGAATTTGCACTTACCGCATGAGATATAACCAAATTCATTTTACTATTTTGGATGTTAGTTGCTATGATTGAAAATACAATTCAGGGACATATTTATCTTTCACATATGTTTTGTTTTGCAAAACTAAACTTATGTACTAGATGTTAAAAATCAATAACTAATTACCAAATTATCAAAAAAAAAATGGTTTGTAACCAGGAATTTATTCTCAATCCATATGTATCAGTTTCATCGCATAATTATGATATGGTAAATATTTAATTTTTAAGTATTTTCCTAGTTGAGTAGAATATATGAAGTTCATATCTAATATAAGTATAAAAATAAATTAAATTATGCTCCTATATCAAGAAAATCAATATAATAGTGCTAGTTTGATAACCTAAATGATCGATAATAAAAATAAAATATTTAGGGTTTGTGTAATTAATGTGCACTTTACCTAAATTTCACGTATGTATTATGTGACTTTTGACTCTTAGATAGAACTATGATTGACCCTAAATATATTTAGACTTGATACGAGCTATGTTTCATCCCTAAATTATTATAGTAAATAATTACCTACATTTACTTATCTATTGACATATTACCATATAAAATTCTCTCTCTACTGAGATGGTGACTCATATGAGTGACTATATGTTGTTGTTGATATTTTGATCTGCTTAAATTGTGGGATATACTTGTTGGACTATAAAGATGTATATTTTCCATCCATTTTCATGGTGCAACCCTAAATTGTGAAGGTGAACTATTTTGCCAACTATTGTGGTGGATGCTTCATGTTATCTACGATGTAATGTAAATCTAACTTTATATATTTTGTGACCATGCTTTCACTTGCCTCTACATTACTGCAGGATTGTTAGTTTGGTAGCCCTAGATTATATAATGCTTTGGTTTTTGGGTTTTTTTCCCTTGGGATTTTCTTCCTCTATGTTATATTATTAGGCATTGATGTTTTAGTCCTCTTGCCATGCACTAAAGTTTTAATTCTCATGCACTCTTATATATTAGGGATTAAGGATTGTATGCCCCATGCCTCAGATTGTATGCCATGGTAATTTGGTTGTGTGCCTTTCTCTACCAGGTTATCTATTTTTACCCTAATTGTAACTAAATTTATATATACACTAGTGATGTGTTTTTCTCACTTCATTGCTAAACTATTTGGTGGATAATTTTTATGAGTTGTATATCCTATTATAATTGCTTGTGATTTTGTGACACTTCTTGATAAAGTGTTTCAATGGAAAATGTATCTTTTGAATATCTTAATATGTTACATGTTGATTACAATTTGATTTTATACTTCCTTCTTTGTTGAAAGACTTGTTATGCATATTGTTGTCCTTATTCCAAATATTTCTTATGTGCATATATTGGCAGTTTTACATTCACAACATCCACTTATCTTCTTTTTTGGGAACTATGCTTCCAACCCATTAGGTGAAGGTCATGGTGGACTTGACAAGATAATTTGGGCATGGTTTTTTGGAGTTGACTCTTCGGAGATATAATTGAAATAGCTTGGATATCGATATGCTAAATGAAAAAGTTATTTGCTTCATGTAAACTCCAAGAGGGACATTATTATGCTATCTTGTAAAATGAATATAGTCATTATATATTATTATGTTTCTTTACTTTGGTCTTATGATATCTATTCATAAATGATTAAATAATAGTTACTAATCTTTAGTAACAAATTAGCATATTTGATATATGGATGATGGCTATTATTCAATTAAGTAAGGCGTAGATCTCCTCATGTTCCCTCTCCTTGAATCCTCCATGCTCATCTTGGTCATTAGTTGTTTCTATCATGTACACAAATATATATTTGCAAACAACATAGGTCCTTTCAATTGATCAAACAAACCATCAATTGTCATCTAGGGGTATATTTTCTTCACAATGGCATTTTTCAATATGAGCAATAATATGGGGGTATTCATACTGCAAAATGTTTTCTCTCCCCCTTGTTTGGAGCCTAACTGTCAGATTGTATATGCTTTAGGAAATCTGAGTAAAGGTCCAAATCTGACCCTCATATCTATCGATACCCTTTGGGCCCCTCTACCCATCCCCACACTATAGGAGACAAGCAACATGTCAATACATACAATACGTTGTGAGGAATGAGGGTGGGTGAGTGATCTTGACAACCTACAAGCCAAGTATTCCTTCCATGCTCTCCCACACTCTATCCACAACCATGTACCAATTTATTCATACACCTTTGTTTTCCCAATTGTTCCCTTTTCATATTTTCTCTATCCCCTTCCTCTATTTCCCAATGTCTAGAGCCCAATGATCCATTCTTTTGCTTCATTTGAAAACACTATAGGTAAATCATGTGCGATTATGTGAAGTGAAGAATCAATAGATTAACTATTTAGCATCGTTTATTTGTTGCACATTACATATGTAGAAATTTTACCTAGTTTTCAATCTAAAATTTGGCTTAGTGATAGAGTTTGTTGTTTATACCTAGTTATTTGTTTCCTTTTTTCCTACCATATACATTTTTCCTCCTATTCATTCCCTTATAAGAATTTTTTCTTTTGTTCCTCTCAACACCAAAAATAATTTTACTCAATATGTAAGAAAATATCACATCTTATGATTTTGTTCATAATTTATGATTGATTCTTGAGGGAACTAGAATACCATATGTTCATGAAGGAGATCATACTTCCACATCATCTATTATACAAATAGGTTAGCAAACATTATTCATGTTTATGTTATCATTTACACAATTATATAATACAAGAGACAACCAAATTTTTGGTACTCACCTGTTGTGGGGATGTATCCAACAACACACCACAATTTCTACATGTATGAAAAATCATTCTTCTTATTTTTGTTTCTTTATTGTCGAGGAACCCCTTAAGGGTAGGGCACATTGGAACCACCCCATGAGAGTAAATCATTGGACTAGATAAGTGGTGACGAGCCGCCCATGCACCATGCTCAATTTTATGAACTATACTCACAAGGCTAGTACATGGACAATGTATCTATAGAATATATTTCTCTTGAAATGTATCCCCTAGTGTACATATTTTAAAAGTATCACGAATATAGATTATGTATAAATATAGTGTGCAAACAACTTGTAACTTGATTTATTTTCAATTATAAATAATGGATACTATTGACTTGAGAGTTTTACATTGTCCAAATTTTGTTAATCACTTAAACATTGCATTCCTGTGTATTTAATATGTTTGTTTAATATTCATTTTATGCTTTAGGTACACGAAAAGGATCAAATTACACAAGCCCTAGCTTGTCCAAGTTCAAGTCAAAAGAAATGCAAATGCACTTTTGTGGAAAACACTTCAAACCACCTTATAATATTTTTATAATCATTTGTGTTGATGATATGACTTGTAACTAAGATGATAAAAAATTAGGGACACTTAATTCCATCATTTGATCACTTTATAATAATTTTGGAAAATTTGTCACAACACTTTAATCGGTCGAGTTCAGATCTCGACTGATATGTGATGGATTTTTGGAAATGGTTGCATCAGTCGAGTTATGCACTCACAAAACTCAACCGACCAACTTTCAAACTAAAGTTGATTTTAGCAAGTCAAATGAGTTACCCGTGGACAAACTCGACCGCTAGTTTGAAAATTGACTTTGTCAGATAGTGGATCGGTCGAGTGACCTTTATTGAAACTCAACCAAATGTAATGTATGGAAAACATAGAAAAAGTGATTCCTACCATTTCAGAGTTGTTAGAAATGAAAATGGATGTGTTGGAAGTTGTAAAATGGCTATTTTTTATTCTTAAGTGATCCCACACTCAAAGAAACACCCCCATCTATAAATAGGACCTCTTGGAGTTCATTCCAAGGTTTCTCATTCATGCTATCCTTGTCCTTTCTATAGTTGAGTGTGCTAAAACCCTTTGAGCCCCTTTCTCTCTCTCATTTACAAAGCATTTCATGATTATGAGTGAGTTAGGCATGTTTTAAGAGAGCTACCTCAGTGTTACCTTATAAAGCTCTCCATCTTTCCATCTTCCCAATCCCCTTTCTCAATGAGCAAAGGCTGAAGTGATCTTCTTTGAGTTAATGAGGAGTTGTTTTTCTTCTTCAAGGATGAAGAAGGTGTGACGATCTTCTCCAAGTGAAGGATAAGGATAAGGCATAAGTTTCAAGGAGCTTGGTGGGTAAATCCTCAAGGTCGAAGACTTGTTGCAAGGAGGAGATGTGCTAGGAGAAGGAATCAAGCTACTTGCAAGAGTGGGTAAGACTTGTTGTGAGGTAGAAGACTAGCTCTTGGATAGGTAAGCCCTTGGATTTACGGTGGTATTCTTATATCTCTTATAATGGAATATAAGTATAAATGGGCTACAATGTCCTAGAAGTCTAGGTAGTAGATTGATAGTCTCCTAGTTTGGAAATTGGAACCAATCTAAACACCTTGTCAAAGTGTTTGTTTCCATCTCTCTCATCCTTACAATGCTTGTTTATATAGGAATTCAAATTAAATTTTAGCATTTGATTTAAATTGATATGATTTTAAGGTACAACTATTCTTGTGAGAATTTTGAAGCTCTATTCAACCCCACTCTAGAGCCCTAGATCCAACAAGTGGTATCAAAGAAAGGATCTTTCCCAACACATCTCCTACAAGACAAGAAGATGGGTGAGAACCTACTTGGTTCCCTCAACCTAGAGGGAAGTTTCTCCATGCTACCCCCAGTCATCGACGACACCAACTTCCTTTATTGGAAGTGGTAGATGCAATTCCACATTCAAGGGATTGAATTTTGATATGTGGAATTTGATGATTACACCCTACAAGGAGCCAATTGGATTTGTATCAACTTGAGATTAAGAAGACATAAAGAATGCACAACTCAATGCCAAAGAAATAAGCATCTTGTATGCAACCCTCACTCCATCCAAGTTCAACCGCATCTCCTCATGGGATATAGCCTATCAGATATCGAACAAGTTTTGCAACACTTATGAAGACACAAAGCAAGTGAAAGAGGCAAAGATCTACATGTTGAATATCCTGCTTGAGAACTTCAAGATGGAGAAGAAAGAAGGAGTTGTCAAGATGTGCTCAATCCTTAACATCATCATCAACGACCTAGATGTTTTGGGACATACTTTGGATAGAGGACCAATGAACTAAAAGGTCTTGAGGTCTTTTCCAAAGAGATGGGAGTCAAAGATGACCTCCATCAAAGAAGGAAAAAGTCTTGGTGATCTTCCATCCAAGGAGCTTATTGGAAATCTACAAGCTCTTTATCCAAGAGTTGACAACCAAGAAGAGGAAGCAAAACAAGATGAAAATGAATGTTACAACCCCAATTTTTGGGTTCTTTTGGTGAGAAATGTAATTTATCCTATTCAAGATTTTTGGACAAATAATGATATAATTTGTTTTGATAAGAAGGATTTCGTTTAAAATAGCCTTGTTGGTTGTTTTGTGGGCTTTATTGGATATTGGGCCCAATAACAAGGAAAAGACAAAAGAAACTCCATTATTTGAGTAAATAAGAAAATGGAGAAAAAAAAGATATAAAAACCTCTTGAAGGCAAAGGAATGTTATCCAAAGTTAGATTTCGTGCTTCTTGGGTTCCTTGGGTCCCAAGGAGTCCAAAGTTGCAAAGATAATGCAACAAGAAAAGAAAATATCAATTAAATATTTCTTTATTAAGAAAGAAATTGAAAACAATGATAAAATGTGCAAAATAAGTGGAAAGAGGTATAATTGAGTTATCCTTGGTGGATTTTCATATCCAAAGGATTCCTAATGTTAAAAGGAATGACAATGAGGAAAATAAAAAAGAAAGATACAGAGAAATCCTTGAAAAGATATATTTTAATAACGAAATAAACAAGATAATGAGAAATAATGGACATAGATGCATCTAGAAGGATAATGAGTAACCACTAAAAATGATTTCGAAATATTAGAGTTTCTTGGGGTCTAAGGAGCCCCAATGGGGGAAAAAGAAAGAGAAATGACAAATAATAACAAAATAAGAGGATAATGTGATACATCATTAATGACTTTTTGATGATATCAAAAAGAGATGTTATTTGCTTTAAGAAAACAGAATTTCGTGGCCAATAGATTAAAAGTCAAGGCTAGAGTTTAATGGAAGAGATAATTTTCATATTTCTAATTATCCATGAAATAAGGAATATTAAGAAGATAAACATGAGAGAGAAGATTACTTCTCCTTGAAGGAATATGACTCCAATTGGGAGAGGGCCTTGTTAATCTCTGAATAACCAACCTAGGGTTTTGTTACCCACCCCTATATAAAGGGTAGAACCCTAGTTCGAGTTCAAGAGAGATCCCACGTCTCCCTCTCTCTCTTCCCCATCACCTTCTTCATTATTATCATCCATAAACCCTAGAAGAGGGGAGCAACGTGATCCTGGAGCAATGAGGACCCTAGGTGGGGTTGCGATGGAAGTTGGTTATGCCACGATGCCAGAGAAAGGTCTAGTCAGCATCACCATGCCCTAAACAACACACCATAGCAGCGGCACAATTGCATGTGGCACCTGAGTTGCAGGTCTACCCAGCCCAATCCCCGCCTCCTTGACAGTAGTTTAGAGCCCCTGTAGGTTCCGCAGAGTGCGACGAAGAGGAAGGAACCATTGTCGGTGGCCGTCGAGATCCAGGAAAGGAGAAGGAGCCGCGTAAAGCACGGCTAGGGCGGAAGCAGTGTGCCGTCGCGAGGAGGAAGGAGAAGGCTTGGGGCATTAGACCATTTTGCCCCTCCGCGGGCTAATGCACCGATTCACTTACTGAGGACAGTTTCATCATTTCGTTATATTTCCAAACTAACAAGCAACGTTGCATGGTACGGGGTGACGTGGCGCTCATGGATTGGCTCAAGTAAGTTTAATTTGCATAAATCATATCTCATTATTAGTAGCTTGGATGACTGTGCAAAACTTTGAAAATTGCTCAGAAAAATGAGAGGAATCCATTAAAAATATATTTAGAAACTAATTCCTCTTGCAATTTCAAAACTAATGGATGTTATCAAATTTAATGAATTAATGATTAAGAAACCCTATTTTGAGATGATTAATGTATTTAGTAGGGTTTAATGGATGATTAAGTTAATATTAACATGTTAATTGTAAAAAGGTACATTAAGAACAAAAAGGATGAACTTTGCATGTAATTGGTTTAATTTAGAATTTCATGTGCATAAATATGCTTTAATGGGCCTTGAAACCCTAATGATGGTAATTGTGACTCTTAATCGCTTTAATTGTTCAAATTCATGATTAAAGTTGAGATATGATGGATCTAAGCTATTTTGAGTATAAATGTTCCTAATTTTGGATAAATACCCTTAATATAGTAATTATGGTTTTCTAATGGATAAATGTGGAATTAATGATAAATAGAGTTCATATGTGAATTAGATCCTAATGAACTATGAGTTGTTAATCTGGAAGGAACCAAAGATGATAATTAGGCCTAATAATCTTATCATGAATAAAAAGGATAAAAATGGGAGTTTTAATGTAAAAGAGGCATAATGGACTTAATTGATGTTTAATTGTGCCTTTAAACTGAAATTAAGGTTCTATGTTGTTAAAAGGTAGCCTTAATATCTTTCATGAGGAATAGATGAGATAATTAGGGTTTGTGAGTAATTTCAATGGAAACCCTAAAATTGGACTAGAAACCCTTGGAAGCGAGCTAGGTTTAATAGATCTTGATGGCATGATCAATAATAGGAAATTGTATGCATATTTCAGGATCTCCTTGTGTGCTTTCTTGCCATTGGATTTCTTGCATTCATTGGATTAATTATGTCTCAAATAAGCGTGACATGTATGTGGTTACGCTTATGGTTAATCGCTTTAGTTTCACAGTGATTCCCAGATGTTTTATCAGTTGCCTGAAAATAACTACTTGGATGACTTTTATTTTATGCAACTATAAAGTGACTATGATTATCACTATAAATATGTATACATGGCTGGCTCAGATCCTGATCCTCCTCTGTGGCTTTGCTAATGATGAAAAGGGTAACCTAGTACAGGGCGTACTTGTTAAGTAGGACATCAGGTTATCAAGAGTTAGAAATTAGGCTACCCACGTGTAGTGCCATGAGACTCTTTAGCACACAATGAGTTAAGGAGTGGGCTACCTATGGGTAGTGCCATGGGAATCAACGCTAGAAATTGACTCCCTGATCTGTGTGACTTCTTGGCCAATGTCTTAGGATCTGACTCGAAATAAGATACTTTAACACACTCTCATCTATTTTCATCCCTTCTCAACCCTAATTCTGTTATGATTTTAAAGTTTAGGGTTTTCTCTCTCTTCCTCACCCTCTTGAGGATAGGGTATGTATAATAAGGTTAAGTAATCCTCCACCAAATTAATGAAAAGCAAGTAAATAAGATGTCATGGACATAAGCTTAATAGATTAAGTGTAAACTAAAGAATAGATACATGCTTAGGTCGTATGACATGAGTTTCCATTGCCCTCACGAGAGACCTGAGGCTAGACCTTCTTGTCAGGAGGATGAGTAGAGAAAGTTAGTCTTGGAGGTAGAGACCTCCATCATAAGTAGAGACCTGGCACATCCTTTGAGGATGATGCTAACCCTAACCCTAAGTGGTGGTTAGAGAGAGATGACACAATCAGTAAGATGTCATGGTAGACCAGGTGTGTGGACATGCTTTTGGATACCCATGACGATATGAGCTATGTGAGGTTGGATGACCTAATACCTTTGGCAACCCAACCGTGGAAAGGGTCGTGCATTCTAGAGTGAAGGATAGCTCCTTCAATGATGAGGTTAGTGAAGAACTTATAGAAACCCTATAGGCTTATGCAAGTAGGGCATAGTATGCACCCAGAGTATGTCAGTAGTGAGGGAAGTAGGTCGAAACCCTAGCCAGGAGAGTATGATTGATGGCTTATAAGATAAGCATAAAGAACTATGCATAGTCTTGAACAAACATAAGTTGAACATAAGCTTCACCCAGGTAGGGGTATGCTTGTGAGCTTGATAAATCTTCATGGAGAGAGGACCCCTAATTGTGAGGCTGGTTGCAGGATTAGCTCTCTCTCTTGAGAGAGAGAGAAGGACCCAAGCAAGAAGGATGGAAGCTTAGACTCTGAGATATGAGGAACAGAGGGGAGTTGAGGAAGATGCGACCTAAGTGAGTGGTTGTGCTTGCCTCATGCTTGATCCCTGGAGGCTAATGGTATTTTGGTTGGCTTTAGATGAACCAAACCCTAAAGAGAGGATGTGGTTGCTGGTACCTATGTGCCTATGGTATAGGAGTTTAGCTTCGGAGTTAATCAGAAGAGTTCCTTAAGACCATGAAGAGGTTTAGTAGCAAGTTGTGAGGCCTCGTACCTTGTTGGTTGTCCTTGAGGAGGACTCCACTATAAAGTGTTATTCAAATAAAAGGATCATGGGAAGTGCATGACATACCTTGTACATGCTTAGCTCATAGTTAAATGGTTGAGCATGCAGTGAGATACCTAAAAAGGGAACCTAGGGTTCCTAAGCCTAAGAGGGGATGTAGTGTACCTGATGCTCATGATAAGATTTGAGTTTCTATATATTCGAGTATGGTACTCCTCATGTTTAGAAGAAAATGGAACCCCTTAAGTTTAAAGGTATCTTTGATGAACCCCTCACAACTAAGTTGGTGACATGGGAAGGTATGTTTTTGGTCCAATGTTGAGGAATGAGAACAAGTATGACCTAGCATGGTTTAATAAGTGGTCTGCTTGTGCCTTAGTAGATTTCTAGGGCTGAGCATGCTCAGGTGGATGTAAACCCTGGACATAAGGACGTTTGTGACCTTTGTTATCAATATGTAGTTTTCTCCCATCCTGGGAGAGGGATCCTTTTGTAGGGTGTATACCCATTTTGTTGGTTTAAGGTAACCTAAAAAGGTCTCATAGTTTCTTGAGAAGCTAAGTGAAAAGTACATAGTATGAGAATGAATCTATAGACCCATAGATAACCATCTCTAAGTGCATGTGGATGTGTTACCATGGAGGTAAATGGTATGGGGCCTGACCAAGGTAGGTAGGTCACCATGACCCCTATGAAAGGATGAAAGTCAACCTAGGAATGCAGAGAGAGATGATGGAGACTTGGGTAAGGTTCTAAGTTGGACATGTACTATGTTGGACTCCTAAGTCTATCCTAGGGTTAAGTAGGGATAAGATCGATGGAAGTAGGAGTTGCCTGATTCCTTAGTTGCACATGACCATAGGGTTGGGAGGTAACAACTATCATTATCTGAGGGCCATGGGTTAGGAGATTGATCACCTTCATGAACTCATGGGACCCAAAGGGCAGATGAGAAGGGCACTCTCTGATGCATAAGGGAAGAGGGATGACCCCAAAAGTGTCGTCACCCTATAGACCTAGAGGAGAGGACCAAGGATGGTATGATGACACAAGTGGGTTCGAGACCAGTTTTCCATGGAAGTAACTTTAATATCAAGATGATCGTGATGTAGAGACATATGTTGCACGTTTCAACTTAAATTTGAAGGTGTAATAGCAAGGTGGGATGTACCATCTCTACTCTTGGAATGGGAAGAACTTGGTATTTGGACTGCAGCCAAATGCTTATTTCCTCTTATTCTGGGAGTGAGAGATAGGACAGTACGCATGCCATACACCAAGGATAAAAGATGATGTGTGTTGGAACGTTGCTATGAGGTATGAGGACAGAATTGATAACTTACCTTTGTGGAGTGAACGATACATGGATGGTTTACAAACACTAAGAGAAATAAGGTAGTCATCTTATGGGGATGTTTTTATCATGAGCTATGAGTAATGCAAGGTTGAGTTTGAAAACCCAGAGAATGAGATCAGAGTTTTCTTGATGAAGATGGACTTAGAGTTTGAGATGAGATTATAAGTGGAATACATGGAGGTGTATGTCTTCAACATTACCTAACACCTAAGGATGTGAAGTGGTAGTGGATGCTCTGGTTGAGATGCATCTACCTAGTTTATCTAGAGGCTAGAAGAGGTTGTTAAGTTAGCCCTAAGTTTGAAAAAGAGATAGGTTTGGCTGTCACTCAGATGTAACCAGATCCACTGATTGAGTTAGTGGTTACTTAGTTAGCCATCCTAGGGCTTGTCATGATGGAAGGATAGTTGTATAACCCAGATGCACTTCTATGGAAAAGAAGGTGATGAAACCCTGACTAGAGTGTTTTGGGGTTTTTGAGGAATCAACCTTAAGGAATCATGACATACAAGAGATCATGATTTTCAGACCGCCATACACCGTGGTACTACGAAGATAGTAAGTTACAGTAGTACTTTTGATGCCTAAAATGAAAAGTGTACAAAGATGCACGTGGCTCGTCACCATGCATGTCAAGAGGTGAAGGATGAACACCAGTAACCCAGTGTAGTGATATATAGGATAAAGAGTCTCCGAGAGGGAATGGGAGTTGATCACTATGGATGTTGTGGTAAGTCTCCCCTTGACCAAGGAAGGTCAAAATGCAATATGGGTTATGGTAGATCGCCTTACCTAGATGACATGAGAAAGAAAGAATACTATCAAGGGACAGATCCGGTTGAACTACATATGAGAGAGAAATGGTTCAACTACACCATGATGCTAGTTCAAAAGTTCTTGAGTATAACCTAAAGATTCACTTCCATGTAGTGGAAGTAGATGCATGAAGAACTCGATGTTAGTATAGTATATCACCCCTAACTAATGGTTAGTATGATCCAGACTAGAGGGTCTGATGAGAGCATGTGCGCTCATTCAGGGTGATACTTAGAGGTAGTTCTTGTCCTCTGTAAGTTGTGATGATAACTACCATAGTCAGTATCTGGATGTAAAGAAGCTATGTTAGGGAGGTTGTGTCGGTCACCACTTCATTAAGATTATGTTGGTGAAGGGACCTTGTGAAGGTCTGGAAAAGAACCATAGTGTGTGAAAATGAAGTCGCTTTGATCATGCAATGGCTGAAAGAGAGCCTAGGGGTGTCATGAGTCGTGAGCTGATGCAAAGCAAACTAGCATTCAATTCACTATGGGAGAGTATGTGATGTGAAAATCTAACCCCTCTATGCTACAGCTGAGAAAGTTGAGTCCCCGATATATGGGTCCATTTGAGATGGATTGGTGGAAATGGTTGTGTTTAGCCTAACCCCTTAGGATAACATGATGTATAATGTTTTCCATGAGTCCGGTCTAGAGCACTATGTGAGGTACCCAAGCCATGTGCTAAGCCATGAATGTATTCAACTTTAAGAGAGGCTAAAATGTCCTAAGTCATCTATGAGGGTACGATATACCAAGGTAAGAAAGAACTTAGATGGAAGAATATGAGATGATGAAGGTTCTTGGGAAGCACCATGGAAAGGGTGAGGCCACATGGGAGCCATGATGGACATAAGAAAGGATTATCCTATTTGTTTGTGTGTCTCGTGGAATTTTAAGGGTAAAATTCCAATAAGAGGGGAAGGATGTTACAACCCCAATTTTTGGGTTCTTTTGGTGAGAAATGTAATTTCTCCTATTCAAGATTTTTGGACAAATAATGATATAATTTGTTTTGATTAGAAGGATTTTGTTTACAATAGCCTTGTTGGTTGTTTTGTGGGATTTATTGGCTATTGGGCCCAATAACAAGGAAAAGACAAAAGAAACTCCATTATTTGAGTAAATAAAAAAATGGAGAAAAAAAGGATATAAAAACCTCTTGAAGGCAAAGGAATGTTATCCAAAGTTAGATTTCGTGCCTCTTGGGTTCCTTGGGTTCCAAGGAGTCCAAAGTTGCAAAGATAATCCAACAAGAAAAGAAAAGGTCAATTAAATATTTCTTTATTAAGAAAGAAATTGAAAACAATGATAAAATGTGGAAACTAGGTGGAAAGAGGTATAATTGAGTTATCCTTGGTGGATTTTCGTATCCAAAGGATTCCTAATGTTAAAAGGAATGACAATGAGGAAAATAAAAAGAAAGATAAAGAGAAATCCTTGAAAAGAGATATTTTAGTAAAGAAATAAACAAGATAATGGGAAATAATGGACATAGATGCATCTAGAAGGATAATGAGTTTCCACTAAGAAGGATTTAGAAATATTATAGTTTCTTGGGGTCCAAGGATCCCCAATGGGGGAAAAAGAAAGAGAAACAATAAATGATAACAAAATAAGAGGATTCTAAGAAAACAAAATTTTGATGACATCAAAAAGAGATGTTATTTGCTTCTAAGAAAATAGAATTTTGTGGCCAATAGATTAAAAGTCAAGGCTACAGATAATGGAAGAGATAATTTTCGTATTTCTAATTATCCATGAAATTAGGAATATTAAGAAGATAAATAGGAGAGAGAATAATACTTCTCCTTGAAGGAATATGACTCCTATTGGGAGATGGCCTTGTTAATATGTGAATAACTAACCTAGGGCTTCGTTACCCACCCCTATATAAAGGGTAGAACCCTGGTTCAAGTTCAAGAGAGATCCCACATCTCCCTCTCTCTCTTACCCATCTCCTTCTTCATTGTTTTCATCAATAAACCCTAGCAGAGGGGAGCAACGTGATTCTAGAGCAACGAGGGGCCCAGGTGGGGTTGCGATGGAAGTTGGTTATGCCACGATGCCAGAGTAAGGTCTAGCCAGCTTCGCCATGCCCTAAATAATGCACCATAGCAACAACACAACTGCATATTGCGGCTGAGTTGTAGATCTACCTAGCCCAATCTCCGCCACCACGACAGTAGTTTAGAGCCCCTTTAGGTGTGGCAGAGTACGACGAAGAGGAAGGAACCATCATCGATGACCGTCGGGGTCCAGGGAAGGAGAAGAGTCGCACAAAGCACGGCTAGGGAGGCAACAGTGCGTCGTCGCGAGGAGGAAGAAGAAGGCTTGGGGCGGTGCACCATTTTGCCCCTCCGTGGACTGAAGCACGGATTAACTTACTGAGGATAGTTTCATCAGTTCGTTATATTTCCAAACCAACAAGCAACGTTGCATGGAACGGGGTGACGTGGCACTCATGGATTGGCTCAAGTATGTTTAATTTGCAAAAATCATATTTCCTTATTAGTAGCTCAGATGAGTGCGCATAAAATATGAAAGTTTCTCTAAAAAATGATGGGAATCCATTAAAAATATATTTAGAAGCTAATTCCTCTTACAATTCGAAAACTAATGGAAGTTATCAACTTTAATGAATTAATGATTAAGAAACCCTATTTTGAGATGATTAATGTATTTAGTAGGGTTTAATGGATGATTAAAGTTGATATTAACCTATTAATTGTAAAAAGGTACAATAAGAACAAAAAGGATGAAATTTGCACGTAATTGGTTTAATTTAGAGTTTCATGTGCATAAATATGCTTTAATGGGCCTTGAAACCCTAATGATGGTAATTGTGACTCTTAATGGCTTTAATTGTTCAAATTCATGATTAAAGTTGAGATATGATGGATCCAAGTTATTTGAGTATAAAAGTTCCTAATTTTGGATAAATACCCTTAATATAGTAATTAGGGTTTTCTAATGGATAAATGTGGAATTAATGATAAATAGAGTTCATATGTGAATTAGATTCTAATGAACTATGAGTTGTTAATCCGGAAGGAACCAAAGATGATCATTAGGCCTAATAATCTTATCATGAATTAAAAGGAAAAGAAATGGGAGTTTTAATGTAAAAGAGGAATAATGGACTTAATTTATGTTTAATTGTTCCTTTAATCCGAAATTAAGGTTATATGTTGTTAAAAGGTAGCCTTAATATCTTTCATGAGGAATAGATGAGATAATTAGGGTTTGAGACTAATTGAAATTGAAACCCTAAAAGTGGACTAGAAACACTAGGAAGAAAATTAGGTTTAATAGATTTGGATGGAATGATCAATAATAGGAGATTGTATGCATATTTCAAGATCTCCTTGTGTGCTTGCTTGCCTATTAGATTTCTTGCATTGATTGGATTAATTCTATCTCAAATTAGCCTAAAAGGTATGTGGTTATGCTTATGGTTAATCACTTTAGTTTCACGGTGATTCCTGAATGTTTTATCGGTTGCCTGAAAATAACTGCTTGGATGACTTTTATTTCATGCAACAATAAAGTGACTGTGATTATCACTATAAATATGTATACATGACTGGCTTAGATCATGGTCCTCCTATGTGGCTTTGCTAATGATGAAAACGGTAACCTAGTACAAGGCCTACTTGTTAAGTAGGGCATCTGGTTATCAAGAGTTAGAAATTGGGCTACCCACGTGTAGTGCCATGAGACTCTTTAGCACACCATGAGTTAAGGAGTGGGCTACCTATGGGTGGTGCCATGGGACTCAGCCCTAGAAATTGATTCACCAATTAGGTAGGATCATGAGGGGTTTAATGGGGATCTACCATAAGGAAGGTAGCATCCAGGTCCACTGTAGGGACAACATAGAGGCTAGGGTATGTATGGATTGAGAAGTGATGCTGAAAATGTAAAGTTGTTTGTTAAATCATAATTGACTGCAATATGTTGTTACAGTTAATTGAATGAATATTGTTACCCCCACATACCGGCATATTCGTTTATGCTGACTGAAATTTTGTTTTTCGGAGTTTTAGGTACAAGTGAAAAGGGCAAACAGTAAAGTGGCACATGTGGAATTAAATAAGAAATAAAGTACAAAGGAGGATTAGTTAGAATAGACTCCAGATGTGGATAGAAGTAGATATCCAAGTTGTTGAAAAAGGTATGCAAAGTTTAATTTTATTACAGCCTTTCAGTTTAGTTGATAGAATTTGATAATTATTATTGATTATTTGTCAAACCTTTGATCCGAAAATTGGGATAACGGCTTTGACCTCTTGGTCTCCCTTAATTAGGGGTTACTGGGAGGCGGGGTTGTTACAATGAATCAATGAAGATCAAAGATAGTGCCTTGAAATCTCAAGTGGAGGTTGTTATCCTTCAACAACAACTTTCTTGTCGGACCTCTCCCTCCTCCTCAAGTGAAGATTATGGCCATAGTGAGAATGAAGCCAACTTCTCCAAGGGAATGCACTTCAAAGGAAAGCAATCTTCTTCATATACTCCAAGGTAATACAAGTGTGGTAAAAAAGGACACTACAAGAGGGAATGTCCTAAGGCTAGAAAGTCACACCACAAGAGAATATCTGAGAAGGAGGAAGAGTAAAAGAAACATTGCAAATACAAGATGAAGGAAAAGAAGGAGACCAGGCAAAAAGACACAACTCATGTAGCTTGGGGAGGATCATTCTCGAGTGTCTCAAGCTCCGATGAAGATGGATAATGCCACCTTGCACTCATGGCCTCCACAAGTGAAGATATTGTTGAGGTAAGTGAGGTAAGTTTGCATGAGTTAGCTAAATAAACTCTTGCCAAGATGCTTGTTACTACCAGTTATTCTTATTCCGAATGTAAATCTAAAAAGAAGATGTTGTGTAAACTCATTGATGACTTGTATGCTAAACTTGATATTCTTGAGCAAAATGAGAAAATTCATCTTATGAGCATTGATTCCTTGCAAGGCCAATTTCATGATATTGAACTCCGTTACAATGAAATTGAAATACAGAATGGTGTCTATCTTAATAATATTTCATCTTTTAAGGATGAAAACCAAAAGTGCCTTAATGAGCTTGAGTTTTGTAAAACTAAAAATGTTGAACTTAAGCTTATTAGTGATGCTCATAAAGATAAGAGGGATGTTTAACTCAAAGAAATTCAATTGCTTAAATCTAAAAATGTTAGGTTACTTGGTCAAGTTAATGATTTATCTTCTAGACCTATTTTTCCTAGTAATGATGTTGATTCCATTACTCTTGAAAAGAATTCTTATTTGACTAAATCCCTCTATTTAGAGGTTGATCTTGTTCATACTATAGAATTTCTTGCTAGCTTCTCTTCTACTATTATATCTCTAATTGATGACAATCATAGACTTAGAGACTCTCTGTAGAAATTCCTCAAAGGGAAGAACTTTCTAAAAGAAATCCTTGATCACTCTACCAAACAAAGTGCTACTAGTGGTTTGGGATTTGTAGGGGGAGCTCCTAAGTGAAAGGGTAAGGCCAAAGGTAAGAAAAAGAGTAACGTAACTCTTCTTTTCATTGGAGAGTCTTTTAGATCTAAGAACCCTATGATTTTCTCTCATTCCAAAAGTGATGAACATTATGCTACATATTGTCCTTACAAGCCTAAGGAGACCAACCCAAAGATGAAATGGGTCCCCAAACTAACATAAGATAACAAAGTTTGAGTCAGGAACTGACACTCTCCTTCTCAAATTTTGAGTTGGGAACCAACACTCTTCTTTATAGGAGAAAAAATGAAAATGGATTGTTAATAGTGGCTACACAAAGCACATGATAGGTGACATAAGTCACTTCAAAAATTTGACAAAGAAGAAAGGAGGTTCAGTCACTTTTGGGGATAATAAGAAAGGTAAGGTAAAAGGTGATGGTGATGTAGGTGAATCCTTGTGTATCAAGAATGTTCTCTTTGAAAATGGCCTACATCACAATTTAATAAGTGTTATTCAATTATGTGATATTGGTTACCTTGTGCTATTTATTTATTTTGAATGCTTGCTCCTAGATTCCCTCTCTTACCATGTCATAAACAAGGGAACTAGGAATGGCAATCTTTATGTAATCATGGTTGACTCTATTAAGACTATTGTTGGAAGATGCCTTGTAGTCAATTTGAATGATAATTCTCTTTGGCATTGTCATCTAGGTCATCTAAATATGCATCAATTAAAGAAGTTGAGCAAAAATGACTTCTTCCAGGGACTTCCCAATTTGGATTTTGAAAAGGATGAGGAATGCCAACCTTGTACCGAAGAAAAGAAAACCAAGTCTTCCTTCAAATCGAAAGGAGTCCTTAGTACCAAGGGAGCTCTTAAACTTATCCATATTGATCTATTTGGACCTACGAGAACTCAATCGCTTCATGGTTCCAAGTATTGTCTTATTATTGTCGATGATTTCTCTCGATATACTTAGACCTTCTTTCTCATTTCTAAGAGTGCTACGCTTGATGTTTTCTCTACCTTTTGCAAACACGTTAAAAATTAAGCTTCTTGCTAGATTGTTTCCATCTGTAGTGATTATGGGGGAGAATTTGAAAATGATCTTTTTGAATGTTTTTGTGAAGAGTCCACATATGCACATAACGTTTCTTCACTCAAAAACCTCAAAAAAATGGGTTTGTAGAAATGAAGAACATGCCACTATAGGAAATGGCTAGGACCATGCTTTTAGAGTATGACACTCAAAATAAGTTTTAGGACAAAGATGTTAGTACCTCATGTTTTGTGCAAAATCATGTTTTCACACATCCTTCTTTAAGAAATGAGATATGGCGTGATAGGAAGCTTTCTATCGAGTATTTTCACATTTTTTGGGTGTCCTTGTTTTATTTTGAACATGAAAGATTCTCTTGACAAGTTCAATCTGAAATTTTATAAGGATTTCATTCTTGGCTATAACACTACTAGCATAGCTTATAGAGTTATAATGTTGATCTATATAAAGTAGAAGAATCTATTAATGTCATATTTATTGAGACTAAACCCTTTATCTCCAAGGATATTGTGCATGATGATGTTGTAGAAGAAGTAATTCCTATCCTGAAAGAACTCAACATCACCCAAAAGGGAAAAGAGGTGGCCACTCAAGAAGAAGAGATAGATGAAGAAAAGAAGGATCCAACTCCATGATTTGAAAAGAATCATCCTAAAGAGCTAATCATAGGTAAGACTTTTGAAAGAGTGAAGGCACAGGATGCCTATGACAAAGAATAAGCCAACATCGCCTTCATCTCATAATTTGAGCCAAAGAACGTCAAAGTGGCTCTTGGGGATGATGAGTGGATCCTAGCCATGCAGGAAGAACTGGAGCAATTCAAGAAGAACAAAGTGTGGACTCTAGTGCCAAGACCATGTGATAGAAACATCATTGGCACCAAGTGCGCCTACTGCAACAAGGTAGATGAAAGCGTCAAGGTGGTAATTAAGAAACAAATCAAGAATAGTGGCTCAAGGCTACAATCAACAAGAAGGTGTAGATTTTGATGAAACATATGCACCTGTATCTAGACTTGAGTCCATTCGTATTTTTCTTGCCTTTTCTAGTTATAAGAATTTCCTTCTATACCAAAAGGATGTTAAAAGTGTGTTTTTGTATGGTACAATTGAGGAGGAAATGTATGTTGCACAACCTTAGGGCTTTGAACATCATAGTTTACCTAACCATGTGTATTATTGCAAAAAGCACTATATGGACTCAAACAAGCACCTCGATCATGGTATGAGCAATTAAAGAACATTGTGTTAGATCATGGGTATATCATGGACAAATTAGATTCTACCATGTTTCTCAAACAACTTCTAACAATTTTCTTAGCAATCAAATTTATTTTGATGATATCATTTTTGGCAGAACTAATCTTAACCTTTGCAAGGAGTTTAGTGATCTTATGCAGAGTGAGTTAGAGATGATAATGATCAGTGAGCTTACTTTCTTCCTTGAGTTTCAAATTAGGAAAACTAAATATGGGAATTTCATCAATGAAGGTAAGTACACATGTGAGCTACTTAAGCACTTCAAGATGGAGAACACAAGTCGATAGACACTCCCATGTCAAACACCACCAACCTTGATAAAAATGAAGAAGGTGAGAAAGTTGATGAGAATCTCTATAGAGGTATGATTGGAAGTTTAGTTTATTTAAATGCCTCTTGATCTGACATAATGCTTAGTGTTGGCTTGTTTTCTCGCTTTCAATAAAATCCCCAGACATCAAATCTTATAGTTGTTAAGACACTACTACAGAAATAGCATTCAGTGTCGCTTTTCTGGGCGTCAGTTATTAAGGAAAACCGACACCTAACATATAAGGCGTCGGTTGTTTAATAAAACCGACGTCTATATTCGAAGACCAGCCAGACACGGGTACCGCTTTGTATTAAGCGTCGGTTTTTTATAAACAACCGACGCTTAAAGTCGCCCGCGAAATCCATTTTTCGATAAAAAAAATAGTGTCATTTTCAGCGTCAGTTATCCCTCTCTAACCGACGCTGAAGGTGGTTCCCGCCAAAAATTTCCATGAAAATATCGTCCAATTGGACGTCGGTTGTTTCAACCAACCGACGCTAAAGATGTTTAGGCGTCGGTTGTTGTAAACAACCGACGCTATTTGGGAACTTATAACCCCCCGCGATCGCCCGACTCTTCCCCTTTCTTCTGTTTCATTGCTACCCTATTGCGGCGATTTTCCCTGTTGCGGCGACTTTCCGGCGCTTCTCTGCTGCTGCTGCTCTCCGGCGCTTCTCTCCGGCGCCCCATCTCCGGCGTCCTTCTTCTCTGGCGCCCTTCTTCTCCGCCGCCCCTGCTACTGCTGCTGTCCTCTCGTCGCCGCCGGTCGTTGCCCACCGCCCCTTCTCTCCTCTAGTCGTCGCCGCCAGTAGAAGCAGCTACGGTGCTGTCGTCGTCACCTCCGCCCCCGCCGGTAGAAGCAGCTTTACTCGTGCTGTCCTCGTGCAAGGTAACCCACAAACCTTCACCACCTTTTTTGTCCTCTGCCTTGCTTTTCTCTGCCGCCGCCAACCTAGAACTCACGCAGGCAGCGCCTAAGTAGGTGCCAGGGCACGCCTAGGGTCCCAAGCCCAGGTGCCCTGCCTAGATAGGCCTCTGGGCAGATGCTTGGGCGGCGCCAGGGCACGTCTAGGCTGCACGTCTAGTGGATTTTTTGCTAAAAGTTATTTACTGATTGTGTTTATTTAATAATGTACTGATACATATGTGATATACCAATCTGATAGTACATGATAGAACAAAACATAATGATGTTGACTGCAACTTTGTGTGCCATGCTATTCCCTAAATTGCCAATCATGCTTTTAAAGACATCAATAATCACCCTAATTTGAAGAACTAGGATTTTAGGTATAAGAATGACAACACATTATTTGTTGGCCTAGAAACCCGTCCAAGATTTACTCATTAGGAGTAAATCTTGGATAGTCCCCGGTTTGGGACTGTTCTTGAACACCTAATCTCACTTAGGATGTAAGTGTATAATGTGTATTGAGTTTTCGAGAAAATTTTGGTAGCATTTCCCCGTTTGTTCTCTAAGTACATATGTACTTAGAGAACAGCGGGGAAATGCTGCCGAAATTTTCTTGAAAACCCAATACACATTATACACTTACTAGTGAGATTAGGTGTTCAAGGATGGGATAGGTGGTACACACATTTATTATATATAAGAATGACATCACATGTGTTTGTTGGCCTAGAATGTGAACAATCATTGTTTTTTATATTACTTATACATTGATATAAATTAGAATGAACAATCACTATATTATATACTGTTTGTATGGAGTCCGGCTTCATTGTAGATATCTATTATTGTGTTTGTTGGCCTAGAAACCCGTCCAAGATTTACTCATTAGGAGTAAATCTTGGATAGTCCCCGGTTTGGGACTGTTCTTGAACACCTAATCTCACTTAGGATGTAAGTGTATAATGTGTATTGAGTTTTCGAGAAAATTTTGGTAGCATTTCCCCGTTTGTTCTCTAAGTACATATGTACTTAGAGAACAGCGGGGAAATGCTGCCGAAATTTTCTTGAAAACCCAATACACATTATACACTTACTAGTGAGATTAGGTGTTCAAGGATGGGATAGGTGGTACACACATTTATTATATATAAGAATGACATCACATGTGTTTGTTGGCCTAGAATGTGAACAATCATTATTTTTTATATTACTTGTACATTGATATAAATTAGAATGAACAATCACTAAATTATATACTGTTTGTATGGAGTCCGGCTTCATTGTAGATATCTATTATTGTGTTTGTTGGCCTAGAAACCCATCCAAGATTTACTCATTAGGAGTAAATCTTGGATAGTACCCGGTTTGGGACTGTTCTTGAACACCTAATCTCACTTAGGATGTAAGTGTATAATGTGTATTGAGTTTTCGAGAAAATTTTGGTAGCATTTCCCCGTTTGTTCTCTAAGTACATATGTACTTAGAGAACAGCGGGGAAATGCTGCCGAAATTTTCTTGAAAACCCAATACACATTATACACTTACTAGTGAGATTAGGTGTTCAAGGATGGGATAGGTGGTACACATTTATTATATATAAGAATGACATCACATGTGTTTGTTGGCCTAGAATGTGAACAATCATTGTTTTTTATATTACTTGTACATTGAAGGATTGCTAATTGATAAAAGATCACAATTTTAGAGACATGTATGTTTATACAAATGCTAAATGTTTTCCTTATTCTAGTTGATACAAATGCTAAATGTTTTCCTTTTTAATGAAATTTTCAGATGGCTCACCATGATGAGAATGATGTCCATGATGAGCATGAAGTCCATGATGAGCATGCTGTCCATGACGAGCATGGCGAGGATACCAACGTAAGTTCTAAAAACATATCCCGTATTTCTATAAAATTCATTATCTTCTAGTTATGTCATATATCCTGTATTTCTATATTGGCTTAATTCAGTGTGTTTATTTTTGTCAAATTTTAGGTTGATGATGCACAGCTACCCACTGAAGCAATTGAGCAACTTGATGCGCAGCAACAAAAACTTAACAAGAAAAGGGGTATCACTCTGTTGAAAAAGTTACTTGCGCTGAGTGGCAGTGGATCCAAATTGGTTGTGGAGTTTGATAATGGAGGGAATGCAATTGGAGTGAACCGCAATAATTTTATAAACTATCTTGGGGTTGTCACTCGAAGCCATTGTGGTGTTAAGTATGATAATTGGCATAAAGTTCCTCAGGCGACGAAAGACTTGATATGGAAAGATTTATGCGTGAGTTATTATTATTTGCAATTCTATTTTGTAGATTACAAATTCTATTATTTGTAATTATATTTTTGGTACTAGTTAATAACATTTCTATTTTACAGAATCTGTTTGCATTGGATGAGATGTTGCATCGTAAAAGTGTGATGCAACGCGCTGGAAAGATGCTTAGGAATTACAGGACAAATCTGAACAGAGAATACATAAGACAGGGTGATAAGAAGAAGAAGTCAGCCCTTGAACAATGGAACTTCTTGGACAAAGAAGATTGGGACAATTTTGTTGCTTCAAGAAAATCTGAAGAATTCAAGGTATTAGGCGTCACTCCCATTTTAATTAATATACATTGTATTCACCTATTCAAGATTAACATTTAGTGCTACTAACCTAATTATAAATGTGCATACTAACTAGGCCCTCAGTGACGCACAAAAAGCAAGGCGTGCACTGAATGTACATGACCATACTATGGGTCCAAAAGGCTATGCAAGCGTTCGCCAAAGACTACAGGCGGAGTCTGCGGCTACTCAGGAGTCTGCGACTACTCAGGAGTCTGTGGCCACACCCTTCCCTCACCATGATATCTGGATAGCTGGCAGGAAAAACAAGAAGGGTGAAATAAAGAAGCCCAAAACTGCTGAGGCGGCTGCAAAAATGGTAAAATACAACTCTTAGAGCAATCATTTGAATATTGATTATTTGTGGTGTTAACTTACCAATTTTTGTTTATGGTGATTAGCAGGAGCTGCACGAGCAGAGGAAACAAGGCACGTTCATCCCTCAGGGCACAAGGGATGAATTGACAGTTGCTCTGGGTAACCCAGAGCATCCTGGACGTGTTAGAGGTGCCGGCGCTGGTGTGGGCATCAAAGCATTCTTTGGGCCATCCCTGCGCAAACCCAGAGCGGGACTTTCTCAAGAAGAGGTAACATATTCTATTTTTATAATGTTACTGCAAAAGGAAATTCATTAATAAAAAGCTAATATTTGTTTTATCCATGTATAGGAGAATAAGAGAGTCGAGGATATAGTTGCTAAGAAGCTCAACGATGTGGTTGCTGAGAAGGTCAAGGAAGAATTGCTGCGGTGGCAGGCATCTCAGGCTTCCAATCAGCCTATGCCGACCCACTCTTCTCCTGGTGCACAGACTGCAAGTAATCATGGAGACCCATCGCCTAAAACGTCTGCTGTAAGTATTGTTTATGACATTGTAGCTAGTCTTTTCAAGATGATATGTTTTCAAGATGATATGTATATATGTATAACATTCTTTACGTAAATTTGTAGGCATTGAAGCCATGCCGCTTAAGAATGGAAAACTATGTTGTTGCAGAGGCGCAAGCTTACCAGTCCCTTCCTGGGGCAACGTTTCATGGGACTCCAATGCCGCAGGGCTACATTCGTGTGAGCCCGATACATGTATTACCCGATTGGAGGGAAGTTGAGTTGCCATATGCCCACCCATATATTGATACACTTGGTGAGGTAGAAAGCGGGGTCATATTGTGGCCCAAAGCAGATGTCCTCTACACGACTGAAATTGTAAGATAAATTTACATTGATTTAGACTGTTAATGTGTATATATGATGTCAACTGATCTGAAATTATATATACAGGTTAAAAAGAAGACACCAGGAGCACCTAGGCCTCCACCTCCAATTCCCGCATTACCAACTTGGGTTCCAACTGACCTACAATACCCGTTAGGTCCTGCTTGTAGGGGAATGGCATGTTGGCTACGGGCATATAATATACTTTGCCCTATAATTGTTTCTTTAGATGCAGATTATGCAGGTCAATCATACGACAGCTCTTTATTTATACAAGATATTATTGAGCTGTTTATGTATGATTGGTTGAATACATCAATGATAGAGACATGGATAAGGTGAGATCTTGTTTATACATCCATATACCTTGTGTAAGATCCGGTGATCTAGTTTCTTATATATTAATGCATACGTCTATATGTTTTGCAGCTACTTAATCGAAGATCATTGCAAACAATTTGCATATGATCATGTGGGATTTTTGATTCCATCATTGATTAGTATGGTAGCTAAAGACCCTGATAGTGTTCAACAATACTGTATAGATGCTTTTACAATTTTTGGTCATCAAATGAAGATGATAATAATAGCTCCATTCAATGTCAAGTAAGTTTGCTTTATTTATAATTTGGACTTAAGAAAATTCCATTATTATTTTGCATTTTGAGTTATTAATTGTTAACTTTTTACCTCTAGTGGTAGACATTGGGAGTTACTAGTTATTGTCCCCAGGACGTTCACTGTTTATTATCTAGATCCCGCAGGAAGTACATTAAACACTAAAATTGGACACGTAATGAGAATGGCATTATTCTGGTGAGAAATATTTCATTTTTTATATCCGTTAACATCTTTTATTACATTACTATTTACTTATGCAACTTAGTGTGTTATATTAACATGTAGGGGTTTAGATGCATTCAAAAATGCTGGAGGAAAGGTCCCAAGGAAAAATAACCAGCCATTGTCTTGGGAGAACGTAAAAGTAAGTTCCCGACTCCCCGACTCCAATGTATATATTATTGATGTGAATTGTGCTTAGTTGTATTATTTTGTATGTTTCAATTTATAGTGCTCTACACAAGACAATGACTGGGCATGCGCATACTATGTGATGCGATTTATGCAGATGATTATCAAACATGCCGCATTGGACATCGATACCATACATGAGGTATTATATATAGTCTCATTAGTTAGTATGAAATATATCAATCTTATTTTTATATTATTACTTATATATATACATCATTCTCTTTGCAGGTGTTTAAAACTGACCACACTATAGGCAAACGCTTAAAAAATGTACATGCTCCATATACGAGGGAAGCATTAAATGAAGTAAGAGAAGAATGGGCAATAGCTGTACAAACAGTGGCAACTGTAAGATATAATTGGGATGTTGATAGTGATGACGAATGATACTTTGTAAATGAATGTTTCTGAATGTTAAAACATGTATTTGAATGATTCTATATGTGTGAACGTGACAATTGAATTGATGTCTGAATGTATCTACTTGTGTGAATCTTTTTATGTTAATTTTGCAGGTTTGTGGCCAGTTTGTAGGCTGATATCAATGGATGTCGTAAACCTGCAGTTCAGAAAACTGAACTGCAGGTTCTCATCCTGCTGACCAGCCACAGCAGGCCTGCAAACAGATTTATAAAAAAAAAAATAGATATAGGCGTCGGTTATTTACCGATAACCGTCAGCACAGACTTACAGCGTCGGTTTTTTGTTGAACACCGACGCCAAAAGTGTTCGCGCTACAGGAAATGGGAGTCATCTAGGACACTTTTCTGCGTCGGTTGTTTAGTATATAACCGACGCAGAAAGCGTCCTAGATGACGTTGTTTTCTGTGGCGCGAACCCTTTTGGCGTCGGTGTTTTATAATAAATCGACGCCTTTATGTTAAATAGGCGTCGGTTTTTTAACCGACGCTGAAGTGTCCAACCTTTTAGCGACGCCCACATAGGCGTCGTTCAGAAACCGACGCCAAAGGGGGTTAAACAACCGACACTAAAAGGCACTTCTGTAGTAGTGAGAGGATTTTAAGGTACTTCGTCAAAACCCAAAATTTTGGACTATGGTATCCCAAGGTCATGGGACATTACTCTTACTACTTATAGTGATGTTGATTACATAGGATGTTTGATTGATAGAAAATGCACAAGTGGGACTTACTGTTGGTATGTATGCCCTGAGAGCCAATCATGGGATGATTGGTGGGATACATTAAGATTGATTTGATAAACATCAAAGTCATATGGGATAGTGATAGAAAAAATTGAATGTCTAGAGAATGACAGTACTCAATAACGTATGCTTTCATGTTGAGGACCTGAACGATGAGATCATACAGATGCTAAGAGTTTGTACATTCTTGTTATGTCCCTATTTGGATGTCATTGTGGAAGGTAAATAGACAACAATGACACACAAGACTAGATTGTGGTGTTGGTTGATGACAGAATCTCATTAGTCATGATATAGAGATATCAAACCAAACACATAGGTACTTGTTAGAGAACAAGTGTACCGGACAGACCCACCGTGAGTTTCACACATGGAACCATGACATGGTAGTCACAGTCAGTACTCACAGTGATGGTGGTGAGTGTGATTCTTTGACCTGAAATCACTACACTCAACACATTTCGTTGGGCACACTTTGACATCATCAAACGCAGTCCTGAAACATGGGTTGTTATAAAGGTGATGATTGGGTGGCTTTGACACATGGGGATTTTGAGGGGTGAGTGATAGATATGGGATTTGTCCCTCCTGAGGGAGTTTGATATCCAAGGCCACTTGATGAGTAGGATTTAGATAGGCGTGTGCACACATGTGTGAATCAGTATGTGATATTGGTGTCATACATATCTCCTTCAATCTACTCTGAGATCAAGAAAGTGAATGAACGTTGACAGGATGACTTTTCCATGCCTCGAGTTCATTCGGGATATCAGTGACAAAGGAATTATACATTCACTGTAACACCATTCACGGATTGTAGGATGAAAGTTGTTCTCCAACTTTCTACTTTCACTTGGGTAGCATTGATGTGTGACTAGGAACCGCTCTTTGCTTGTGAAGTCATAACTGTTATGGACTTTCACTGCCAACGTGAAATGGACCTGTAGGGTCACACACATAGGATTTAACCTGGAAGAGGAGTTTTGTCCACAAGCAATGTTTAGATTGATTACTAAAGGAGTTTAGTAGTTCAATTAAACACTCAATTGTTTGATAGCTCAATATCATACTGTTCAAGGTGTTGGACATGTTGATTGGAGTATCAGATTGATTGAAATCGCAATTGACTACTTCTGCACAACCTGCACTCCCAACCGATTGGTTCAAGTGTTGAACCGGTCGGCTGAGGTTGCTGAACCGGTCGACTCAAGTGTTGAGTCGATCAGCTCATGGTCAGAGTGAAACGATCAGTTCAAGTGTTGAAAGGATCGGTTCAACTGGTGCAACCGAGCAAGTTGGGAAAGTCAGGTCAGTTAGAATTTTCCTTGCGTTTCATTTGCCCAATTTGATTGGAACAAGGATTGGTATTCGATACAAATTAGAAACAAAAGAAGGAAAGTCAATCAGGAACTGATCAGGACCACGAACTGACCAGTTCAGAAGTGAACCGATCGGCTCATGGGTCCCAACCGATCGGTTGGTGTTCCAACCGACCAGTTCAGGTCCCCAACTGATCGGTTCACTTGTGAACTGATCGATTCAGGTTGCGAGTTGGTTGCTTTTCTGGAAAATCTCGAACCCTTCTACTCCTGCTTTTAGTCCCATATTGCCGGGGACAGAGAACCCTGTCCCATGACCTGCGTATATATAGGGGTATTGGGGGCTTCTCAAAGTACAACTCAGTGCAACCAGTTGCTCTGCAAAGTTGTCGTTCTCTCTGGTTTTGGTAACCGAGAGAGAGCCCAAGCAAGTGCTTCCCGCAAAAGGGAGGTGCAGCAAGGGATGGACAACTGCAGCTGCAACTGGAGGCATGAGAGTGTGTTGGCGACTAGTACATCAACAGGAGGGTGAGACTCCTTCCACTTCCTTGTGGGACAAGGAGAGTGGAGTTCCATGTGGTCCGTGTGGACTACTACAGAGGCGGGAGGTCACTACTGCTTAGGAGGACAACTGTTATCTTACAGTTCGGTTCGAGTAGGAGTCGTCAGTCCCGGTGCGACCAGGAGCTACACAGACACCATCCAAGACTGGAGGTGAATACCGCGCATTGCGCAAGGTATTATCGCTGAGCAAGCCTCTGGACAAGGTATGATTCCACAAACCATCATTTCCTATTATATAGACGTTGACGCGTTTGCTCGTGCTGGGTTTGGGGAGAAATCTTTTTGTTTCCGCTACCTTCTCTGTCTCCCCTAAAACCCAACAGTGGTATCAGAGCCACGTCAACTGCTCTATATTTTAGGAATATCGATATGATCGATTTTTGGTTTGTCGCCTTTATTTATTGCATACGATGCGAATAATATTGGCTTTATGCATGTCCAATCCTAAATCCACAAATCCCAAATTACATATATGATATGTATTATTAATGCACTCGATACGTGTCACCCTTAAATGAGTTTTGTGGTGGATGTGTGTAGCATGATTATGGCCTATAAATCCCTATCTGTGATTGGTTGTGTGTGGTTGCTTGCATCTCGATCTGCGCACCGATCTTCCCTCTCTTATTCCTGATGTAACTCGAAATAATTCGAGATTCTTTCCTACCTTTGCTCCCCCTGAATGTAACTCGATGTTTCCCTTTTTAAAGCAATGTAATAAATAGGATAGATTTTTATTTCCTATTCGGAGGATATCAAGACGACATCTGAAATGATCGGTTCAAGGCGTGAACCGATCAGTTGACGTTCCAGACAGTCGGTTCAAGGAGTGAATCGATCGGTTGATGACCGGTTCGAGGAGCAAGATGACCGGGTGGCAGACATGATGAGATGCACGATGTCCAGGCGAACCGATCGGTTGGAGGAGCCAACCGATCGGCTGGTGGCACCCAGACGACCGGCTGGAGAGTACAGATCATTCATGTGATGAGTTGATCAACTCGGATGGCAAGGCACAAATATTCATCTTGTAAAGGTTGCATGTGATGTTGACCGTGATTCCTCTTGGCTCGAGGAATCACATTAGGATGGCTATAATCATTGCTTTTTTTATCGTTTGTGCATGTTTTCTGTAGGATATAGCATGTATATGATACGTACTATGTATTGTGGTGATTGGATATGAATATGTATATAAAAACCAAATCCCTCATTAAAATATTAAGTCTTATATGCCTTCCATTAGCGGCACACATGAAAAGCTTGATCGACCAAGCGTAGGTTACGCCAAAGTGTGGTGCGCCGTCTATCTTGTGGAAGTGTGAAGGGTAGACATGTAGGTTCTGCCAAAGTAGGGTGCATGTTCTATCGTGTCGGCTTTTGGGTTAGACTTAACTGGTGATTCTTAGAGCGTCTAAGCCCAGAGGCAGGGAATGTTCATGGCAAGGTGTTGTGCATGTTCATTCAACAAGAGTTGCATATGATGCAATTGGTAAGGGTTGCCTACCTGAGAGATCTAAGTTGTGGGCGATCAGCCAAAACTGACTCATGACTTAGAGGATTTCAGGATCTTGCCCACTAGAAGGTTGTATGCTGCAATCTTCCGAATTGATGGTGAGGGCTATCAATTTGAAGTAAAATAGTGGGAGCGATAATTAATTAAAGGCCTAATTTTTATCGTCAACATTTCAAATCAATCAAATAAGTCAAAAGAGTTTTGGACTAAAATTGCATATATTTCCTTTTGTTAAAATAAATGGTTAATCAACAAATCACTTTATTTACGATCGGTCTTTGAGACCAACAAATTAAATGGGAACAATTCCATGATTGGTTAGGACGATGAGAAGTGTTCTCAATCAAAGAGCAAAATCTCTAAGTCCTAATTATACCAGAACCAGATGAACTCGATCCCACCACATCAATGGCTGAAAGTATGCTTATGGAAGCATACCGAGGATGACATTGATGAGGAGTGCTTGATGTTGTATTCTTTCAACTATGAGTTGCAGAGACAACATGAGACATATGATGTCTCCAAGACACTGTCCTAGTATTTCATGACAGAAGGAGATCCAGTAAGGTATTCACACACTCAATGTGATTGAGCATGTGGAAAACCTAACTAAGAAGGATTCCCTCTGAGCCAAGAGTTGTCTATTGGTATGATACTGCAAATGTTGCGAGGATCATACAATTCATGATAAGCTACAACATGAACAACTTTGACAAGAGTTGACAGAGTTGTTGGACATGTTGAGGATAGTAAAGGCGAAGATGAAGAAAGACAAACCATAATCTTTGATGTGATCAAAGAGAAAGGTAACTCTTAAAGGAAAGGATAAGGGCAAAGCAAAGAAGTGTTCCTATGCTAGCCAGCAATCCAAGCCGTCTTCAGCCTCAAGGCACATGGGGAAAGCGTGAATGAGGGAAGTACCCTCCATATCTGGAAGAACAAAGAAGATGAAGGAGGGGATAGAGATCTCCACCTAAGGTATCATGAAATGAACCACTTCTTTATCTGAGGTATATGATACCAAGATATGGATCTATCATATATGATATGCAAGATCTGCAAAGAAGTGATGGCCTTTGTGAAAAGGACCAAGAAAGAAGTACCCATAATTGGAGCAAGTGTTGCTGCCATAGATAGGATTATCTTTCAGTTTATTTTAGCCTAAAGGGCACGAAATGGAGTTAAGAACTGCTATTTCATATATTTCAAATAGATAGAAACACTTTATTATTGCATATTGTATGACAATGATGGAAATGCCTTGTTTATCTTGTGATACATGGTATGCATAAGATAAAATGATACCTAAAGTTATTGATAACTCAAACAATCAAATTAACATCAATCATGAGAAATTAATTTGTAGTTTCCATGTGATGGATAAATGTAGACTCTTTTGGTTAGAGAACCAGTAAGAGACATGAATATCTTGGACATGATTAATCAATCTTCACTAATGGTAGTGAGAGAATGATTATCCTATTAGGTATAATACATGTGATGTATTTACATACCTATTGGAATGAATGCTAATACTTCAAATGGTGTTTAGAGAAATACCAATATGAGTAACTTGAAGTGTTCAAGATTATCATAGATGAAGTAAAAATTTGGTAAAGTATTAATTCTTTATGAGATCAATGAATGAAATACTTGGACCAAATGTTTGAGATCCTTATGAGTGATTATGATAGTGTATCATAGTGAACTCATGATTAAGGCATGGTGATGTCTAAATCAAGAAGGAATCATACTCTAAGGAGTTAGAGAATGATTATCAAATAACTGAATTCTTCTTAATAAAAGAATACCCCCACACTAATAAAGGACATTAAGAATCACAAGGAGTTGTGAGTTCATATATCCTTGACAGATACACCTCAATTATTTATGTGATGATTTGTTCATGTGATGAGTCAACTATCTAGATAAATATGAGGAACCAAATTTTGAGTTATGATCATTACATCCTAAATGATTTCCATGTAAACCATAAGGTATGACCTTGATGGTAGCACTCATTGGATGAAATCCATAAGTGCAAATGAGTCTTAAGTGTTAAGACACATGGATAACATTTTGAGAAGGATGATGCTTGTTGATTGAAACTTAATGACCAAGACATTTGGCATATGGATACTAAAACCGCATTCCTATGAGGAATAAAACAAGGACATGTATGTGACACAACCTATAAGGTTTATGAATCCACTAATGCAAATGAAGTCTATAAGTTACAATGGACTAATCAATGTGATTGATTGAGTACAAGAAACTCAGAATTGGCTCTTTACTTTGATGATATAGTCAAAGGGTTTGACTGATATGTCAAAGATAAAGAAGGGATCTGTGATTTAGTGGGAGTGTATTCACATTCCACATGTTGATGTGAAATGGAAATGTTCTAGAATGGAAATCCAAAAGTGGAAATTATCTTTAAGGAAGATAGAGAAGTTTCCTATGTGATAGGAATAGAGATCTATAGAGATAGTTCTCGAAAAACATCTTGACCTGAAAAGAGAGAGCATACATTGGCAATCTATACTGAAGTGTTCAGTATGCACAGATTCAATGGGAGAAAACTTGTCCATGCTACATGGAGTTAGTATCCCAAGACCAAGTGTCCAATTCTTATGAAGAATGGGAACACTAAGAATAGATATGGATCTATCATGTATGTAATCATCCCATTGTCTTGCATGTATGGACATGGCAAGAAGAAAATGCATTCATCATCGATCTTGTATGTAAAACATGACAATATGATGTGATCATCCTGATAACTCGTATGTGGGACATAATGAGTGGATGTCTGTCTACTTCCAGTAAGGGTTACTGGAATACCATGCAAACTTGATAAGTACTTGAGAAGTACTAGTTCTATGGTGATAAGGAAGAGTTCAATGTAAAGAGTTACATTGATGCGAACTTCTGAAAAGACAGAAAATTAATCGCAAAATATACATAGGATGTATAAAAGTGAAAGTTTGTTGATAATTGGAAGTGTTCCAATAAAACCATTTAAAAGGGAAATGTCCAGTATATGTGTGTTAGTGAACAACAGTGGATACTATATGGATCTGAAAGTTCATGAGATGAACTTATATTCCACTCATTGATGACAAGTCTGGAATCCTTGATCATGCAATGTGCCTAAAGGTTAGGAATGGAATACTAGATCGCATATTATGACAACTCCATCTCATACATGCGACATACATCGATGAGATGAGAGACATGCAATTTATATTGACTTTAGCAAGGTGTTGCCATTACTCACTATATTGGCACTAGGGCACAATAACATGTGGGACATATTTGAAGATCACTATGAATATGATTCATGGGTGATTGGCTCGCAGTGCAAGTGGGAGTCTGTTGGTATGTATGCCCTGAGAGCCAATCATGGGATGATTGGTGGGATACATTAAGATTGATTCGATAAACATCAAAGGCAAGCTTCCAATTCTTTCTGGTTCAGTCATATGAGATAGTGATAGAACAGATTGAATGTCTAGAGAATGACAGTACTCAATAACGTATGCTTTCAGGTTGAGGACCTGAACGATGAGATCATACATATGCTAAGAGTTTGTACATTCTTGTTATGTCCCTAGTCGAATGTCATTGTGGAAGGTAAATAGACAGCAATGACACACAAGACTAGATTGTGGTGTTGGTTGATGACAAAATCTCATTAGTCATGATATAGAGATATCAAACCAAACACATAGGTACTTGTTAGAGAACAAGTGTACCAGATAGACCCACCGTGAGTTTGACACATGGAACCATGACATGGTAGTCACATTCAGTACTCACAATGATGGTGGTGAGTGTGATTCTTTGACCTGTAATCACTACACTCAACACATGTCATTGGGCACACTTTGACATCATCAAACACAGTCCTGAAACATGGGTTGTTATAAAGGTGATGATTGTGTGGCTTTGACACATGGGGCTTTTGAGGGGTGAGTGATAGATATTGGATTTGTCCCTCCTGAGGGAGTTTGATATCCAAGGTCACTTGATGAGTAGGATTGAGATAGGCGTGCACACGCATGTGTGAATCAGTATGTGATATTGATGTCATACATATCTCCTTCAATCTACTCTGAGATCGAGAAAGTGAATGAACGTTGACACGATGACTATTCCATGCCTCGAGTTCATTCGGGATATCAGTGACAAAGGAATTATACATTCCCTGTAACACCATTCATGGATTGTAGGATGAAAGTTGTTCTCCAACTTTCTACTTTCACTTGGGTAGCACTGATGTGTGACTAGGCACCGCTCTTTGCTTGTGAAGTAATAAGTTTTATGGACTTTCACTACCAACGTGAAATGGACCTGCAGGGTCACACACATAGGATTTAACCTGGAAGAGGAGTTTTGTCCACAAGAAATGTTTAGATTGATTACTAAAGGAGTTTAGTAGTTCAATTAAACACTCAATTGATTGATAGCTCAATATCATATGTACTGTTCAAGGTGTTGGACATGTTGATTGGAGTATCAAATTGATCTAAATCGCAATTGACTAATTCTGCACAACCAACACTCCCAACCGATCGGTTCAAGTGTTGAATCGGTCGACTGAGGTTGCTGAACTGGTCGGCTCATGTGTTGATTCGATCGGCTCATGGTCAGAGTGAAACGATCAGTACAAGTGTTGAAACGATCGATTCAACTGATGCAACCGAGCAAGTTGGGAAAGTCAGGTCAGTGAGAATTTTCCTTGTGTTTCATTTGCCCAATTTGATTGGAACAAGGATTGGTATTCGATACCAATTAGAAACAAAACAAGGAAAGTCAATCGGGAACTGATCAGGACCACGAACGGACCGATTCAGAAGTGAACCGATCGGCTCATGGGTCCCAACCGATCGGTTGGTGTTCCAACCGACCGGTTTAGGTCCCCAACCGATCGGTTCACTTGTGAACTGATCGGTTTAGGTTGTGAGTTGGTTGCTTTTGTGGAAAATCTCGAACCCTTCTACTCCTGCTTTTAGTCCCATATTGCCGGGGATAGAGAACCCTGTCCCATGACCCACCTATATATATAGGGGTATTGGGGGCTTCTCAAAGTACAACTCAGTGCAACCAGTTGCTCTGCAAAGTTGTCGTTCTCTCTGGTTTTGGTAACCGAGAGAGAGCCCAAGCAAGTGCTTCCCGCAAAAGGGAGGTGGAGCAAGGGAAGGACAACTACAGTTGCAACTGGAGGCAGGAGAGTGTGTTGGTGACTAGTATGTCAACAGGAGGGTGTGACTCCTTCCACTTCCTTGTGGGACAAGGAGAGTGGAGTTCTAGGTGGTTCGTGTGGACTATTACAGAGGCGAGAGGTCACTGCCACTTAGGAGGATAACTGTCATCCGACAGTCCGGTTCGAGTAGGAGTCGTAAGTCCCGGTGCGACCAGGTTCTGCATAGACACCGTCCAAGACCGGAGGTGAAGACCGTGCATTGCGCGAGGTATTATCGCCGAGCAAGCCTCAGGACAAGGTATGATTCCACAAACCATCCTTTCCTATTATATAGACGTTGACGTGTTTCCTCGTGCTGGGTTTGGGGAGAAATTTTTTTGTTTCCGCTGCCTTCTCTGTCTCCCCTAAAACCCAACACTTACTTCCTCCTAGCACCATGCTTGGTGTATTGGATTTACAAGAAACAAAGCACAGTGGCTTTATCAACTACCAAGGTTGAATACATTGTAGACGGGAGTTGTTGTGCCCAGGTTCAATGGATGAAGAAAATGCTCCAAGACTTTAACATTTATTTTGATGCTTCTCATATCTATTGTGATAATACTAGTGCAATCAATCAACTTACAATCCTCTATAGTATTGTTGAGCCAAACATATAGTAGTTCATCATCATTTTATTTGTGATCACATTGCCAAGAAGGATATTTATATCACACATGTGGACACAGGAAATCAGTTGGCAAACATATTTACTAAGCCTCTAGCTAGAGAGAATCTTAATTTTATTATATCTAAACTGCTCATAACTTCTTTTGTTACAACCCCAATTTTTGGGTTCATTTGGTGAAAAATGTAATTTTTCATAATAAACATAAATTAACAAATAATGATATCTTTTGATTCAATGCATGAATTTTGTTTAAAATAGCCTTGTTGATTTATTTTTGGGCTTTATTGGCTATTGGGCCCAATAACAAGGAAAAGTCAAAAGAAACTCCATTATTAATAAGAAATGGAGAAAATAAAAATGTAGAAACCTCTAGAAGGCAATAGAGTGTAATCCAAAGGTGGATTTCATGCCTCTTGGGTTCCTTGGCTCCCAAGGAGTCCAAAATTGCAAAGATAAATAAGATACCTTAGGACTCTCTCATCTTTGACTCAAAATAAGATACCTTATTTTGACTCCAAAATTCCAAAACTGCCTAGCCAATGTCTCAGGATTTGACTCAAAATAAGATACCTTAGGACTCTCTCATCTTGTTCATCCCTTCTCACCTCAAATGTTGTTAAGGATTATAAGGATTAGGGTTTTCTCTCTTTTCCTCACCCTCTTGAGGTATGGGTAAGGTTGATAAGGTTTAAGGAATCCTCCACCAAATTAATGAAACACATGTAAATAAGATGTCATGGACATAAGCTTAATAGATTAAGTGCAAACTAAAGAATAGATACATGCTTAGGTCATATGACATAAGTTGTCATGCCCTCAGAAGAGACCTGAGGCTAAACCTTCTTGTTAGGAGGATAAGTAAAGAGAGAGTTAGTCTTGGAGGTAGAGATCTCCATTAAAGGTAGAAGACATGACACATCCTCTGAGGATGATGTTAACCCTAACCCTAAGTGAAGGTTATAAAGAGAGATAACATGATGAGTTAGATGTCATGGTTGACCGAGTGTTTGGGATGGACACATCGTGGGATTCCATACGAGCCATGAGAGGTGAGATAACCTAGTACCGTTGGTGACCCAACCCTGGAAAGGGGTGTGTGGGCTAGAGTGAAGGATAGCTCCTTCATTGATGAGGTTAGTGAAGAACTTATAGAAACCCTATGGTATTATGCAAGTAGGAGATAACATGCACCTATAGTACGTCAGTAGTGCTGACAGTAGGCTAAAACCCTAGCCAGGAGAGTATGATGGATAACTTGTAAGGTAAGCATAAAGAGATATGGATAATCTTGAACAAATAGAAGTTGATCATAGTCTTCACCCAGGTAGGTGTATGCTTGTGAGCTTGATCCATCTTCATAGAGAGAGGATCTCTGGTAGTGAGGTTGTTTGTAGAGTTAGCTCTAGAGAGAGAGAGCAGGACCCAAGCAAGAAAGTTGGAAGTTTAGACTCCGGGTTAGGAGAAACCCTGAGAAGTTGAGGATGATGCGACCTAAGTGGATGATTGCGGTTGCCTCATGCATGATCCCTGGAGGCTGATCGTATCTTGGTTTCCTTTAGAGGAACCAAACCCTAGAGAGAGGATGAGACTGCTGGTACCTCTGTACTTATGGTATAGATGAGAAGAAGAGTGCCTTAGACCATGAGGAGGTTTAAGTAACCAGTTGTGAGGCTTTATACCTAGTTGGTTGTCCTTGAGGAGGACTCAACTCTGAGGTGTTGCTCATATAAAAGGATCATGGGAGTACATGACATACCTTGGACATGCTTGATTTGTGGTTAAGAGATTGAGCATGCAGTTGGACACCCAAAGGTGAACCTAGGGTTCCTAGGCCTAAGAGGGGAAGTGGTATATCTGATGCTCATGATGTGGTTTTAGTTTGAATAGATTCGAGCACGACAATTATCATGTTTAAAGGAAAGAGAAACCCCTTAAGTTTAAGGTATGTTTGATGAACCCCCCCATAGCTAAGTAATGACATGGGAAGGTATGATCTTGATCCAATGTTGAGAATGATAACAAGTATGACCTAGCATGGTTTAGTAGGTGATCTGCTTGTGCCTTAGTGGTTGTTGGGTTAAGCATGCTCATGTGAATATAAACCTGAGGGATGGTTGTGACGTCCCCGGATTTTGGCTTCTCCAAACCCTATTGGGAATGAGATGTCAGAATCTGAAGACATCATCCAATCATATCAGAAAGCGATGCGGAAGCATGATACGCATACATGAACATACAACCATAACATACTCAACATTCACATGTATATTAAACAAAATGAATTATTACAAAATGATTTACATTTACATATTGAATGAAAATTCTACAATCTATGAACATGTATGCTATCTAGGATCTTAGACAATAGGTACAACCTGTACAATTTTCTCAAATCCTATTCTTTCATCCCATTCTAGCTCTGAACCTAGAAAATACGAGAAACAAAATCATCAACAAAAGTTGGTACGTGGAATTAAAGAGCTATACTATGCTGGCCTATAAAATACTCGAAATTGAAGAAAGAGAAAGAAAACATTATTTAAAGGCAGAAAATCAGGTAATCACGAGTTATTAATCACATTTCAATGGACATGTATTACTATGGTGAACTTAGCACAAACATAAATATTGGGCCCTATCCCTGCGTACCTTATACCATTAGGGATCTCCCCACGTACCTTGTACCATTAGGGAGGTGCTAGTCAACATTAATACTTTCCCTCTCCAATAGGGAGATTAATGAACCATCAGTAACTACATTCCATTTTCTTTCTTTAGTGTTCTTATTGTTCAAGGCGGAAATGTCAATACATATAGATCTACATCCAACAATGTATTTCAAGTACAAGCAAGCAAGTACATATATTTAGCATCCAACAAATCTAGTCATATAATTATATCCACGTACCTGAGTTCAGAGATTTCTAATCATTCTTGCTCATCTAGACATCTGGTCATCACCTTGTTAATAACAAAATTACATACATGCATTAAATTCTCATCATTAATCCTAACTAGAAGCATTTTAGGGTTTTGGCCAATATAGGTTCTGAGTTGCTTATAAGTTCATTAAATGATCTTATACTGATCTGGAGGTCATCATGAAGGCGTGGTTCAAGTTTCAAGTCATTATGACGTTCTATGCACTTTCGATGATCATATCAAGGTTTAAGGCATTTACATGCATTCTAGGGTCAAAAGACTCACAATAGAGAATCCAATACCAATAATCAACAAGGAAGAAGAGTCAAGCATAAGGGATGGTTTTAGATCAGCAAGAAAAGAACATAGGAAACACATTCAAAGTAGGGTGATGTCCACTAGGGTCTAGACATCAAACTTCCAACATGAAGCACTGACATTCACTCATACATGCAGTTATCTTAATAGCTCGGGAGTACAAGGAATGTTTTAAGGTTTCCCAAAGGTTCCAGGAGCATAAAATACTGATTTCATGATTGGATAAGCATTTAGAGTCATTAGGAAGCAAGGTTAGGATTATAAGAGCAATGTACATCATTATAGCCCCATATGGTCACATATGTACAAAAATGGGTCATTTATGAGAAAAATAGGGAGAATAAGACATTCAATAGGGATACAAGGACATGAGAGTTACTGATTTTATACTTAGGTGGGTATATATGCATCAAAGTTCCAAAATTCATAATATCATTACATTAAATATGTTAAGAAGATCAAAAGGTAGCATTTTTGAAAAAATAGAGAACAAACGAAGGAATTAGGGTCTGAAATTATGTTCAAGTTGTAGATCTTTTCGAGACGATCAAAATGGTATATAGGTTTACCCTATTTGGCCAAGGGAATTGGGAGTTATTATTTTTTTAAGATCAACATTTAAAACTATAGTTGAGGGAGTTATTACCATTGCTGTTATTTATGCCTTGAGGTTGGCCGTCGATCCTAGATCTGACGACTAGGGCTGACCTGCACCTTCACGCTATGCAGCAGTCTGCGACTTGGGCCGCCCCTCTCTGTGCGCGGTGGTCGGCGACTCCCAGCTTCCACAGATCGCTGGTTGGGTCTTCTAGAGCGGTTGCGCGCGACTCTAGGTCGTCTGTGCCCGCCTCCCACTGCGAGTGTCCGATCAAGCGCTGTCCCCCACCGCCCGCCGACCTCCCTTACGGGATTCCCCTGTTTCTACGCCCAAAACTGGGGTCCGAACAGAGAGCATCCCGGCGGCGTCAGCTGCATCCACGGATAGGGCCAAGGGGAGGGGAAGAGCCCTTGGATCCCGATGGAGGCCATGGTGGCCCTTCCTTGTCGTGCGGAGGTGACCTGTTAGCTGGGCGGTCCCAGCCCTAGCGCCGCCGAGGCACCCAGCCTGTATGAGAACCAAGCGCCACCTCCAGTAAAGAAGGCAGTGTCCTCCAGATTTTCGATGGGTGAGGGCATCGATGGATGAGATGCCCGCTTTCCTCTTGACTGAGGTTGGGCTCATGGAGGTAGGGTGGATTTGTCCCCTTCTCTACAGCTGGCTGCTACTTGCCGCAATGGAGGAAGAAGACGATGAGGGTTGGTCTCCCCGTACAATGGTCTCCGAAGTCAAAGGGAGGGGTCCATCCATTCGTGTTTGAGTAGGTCTTGGGTTTACTAATAAGATTTCCTTAGCCTACCCCCACCTTCATCGGATCACATGGGCACCCCAAACGTTCTGTTCCTCCCTTTACGGGGGTTAGGGATGACCGATTCCCTCAGTGCCTTGCTGCAAAAAGGCAGCGTGACATTAATATGTCACATATCCAAAGACCAAAGCCTAATCAAGAAAAAAATATCATCAATGTCCCCAATTTCAAATAATTCTATCTCTTTGTAGAAATCTCCAAAAATTCTGAAATTTTAGACATAGGCTCACAAAATCCTAATCTATCTTCTATTGAAGGTTGAGACTCAAATACTATAATCTATCCATGCCAATAATTTTTATTTAACTAACCTCATAAATAAGTGTATTAACCTTAAATACAAGTCGATTCATCATCAACTCTATCTCTAATCATGCTTTTTGGGTGAAATTATTCTTATCTGAATAACAAGATCCTCAAGTTGAGTTCAATCATATACAAGCATCCTTGGTCATAAATTCCTACATTTGATATCGAAATCCTAAAATCGAAGTCATCACATTCACCCGACCTTATAAGGAATTTCGTCCTCGAAATTAAAAAAAAAAACTCATCTTGAAGAGGCTATTTAGGAGTTCAACTTCATATACATCATCATTTCTTAGGTTCTAAGACCACCATAATTGCATGCACTCTAAGTTGTTAGCTTAGGGCCTAGAGATTCTTGGGTGTGTCCACCCCACCTTATATATATGTGGAAGCATCACTTAATGTCTTAGCCATAACATGACATTATGATATATTAGGATCACATCACCCCTAAGGGTACATGTTTTGTTCATACTTTTAATGTTTAGGAGGAATTCGTTTATATGCCATGATATTCAGATAGTTCAAATCTAACATCATTAACATGTTTTATGATCAACATCTTACAATGATTTCAACATTAGAGGAGATTTATCTTCATCCATGATATTAGGATTTTTCTACATAGTATGGGCTTACATAACATGCTTGACCATTAGGGTTTCACCCTATGGTGTGATATTCATACTCAAATTAGAAGCATACATTGAGAAGGATCAAAGTCACGAACTATATTTCTGATCATATATCTTATGATCCAAAAATAACTTTATATCAAGTTCATGAGTTCAAACTTTTATGTCTTGCATGTATTATGTGAAGGGAAAAAGAGAGTATACTAAGGTTATCCCATGATCTCATCATCATATCTTTCGTATTTCATATGAAGGGGAGGAGAATATACTAAGACGATCTTATCGTGATTCCAAACTTAGATATTGCATGTATGATATATGAAAGAAATATATAATAGGTCAACCTTATGTGAGTGACTCCTCATACATAAATCATCCATATAGCTCAAGTGAGGTTTCTTATATCATATATCAAGAAAGAGAAGTGGGAGGAATCATCTTTATGCCCAAGGCATTTTACTCTCAAAACTAGAGTTCATATATCACCTCACTTGCAACTAATGATGAGATTCACAAACATATGTCACTCAATCTAAGACCTAATTCAATCAAAAGGATTGACTTTCTCATTATGAGTCGCCTACCCATCATTTTTTTTTATAACCCAACTCTCACATATAGATTGGAATCATGCATAAGGACTCAACTCATCTACTCAGGAGTAACCTAGCTTAGGACACATCATTTCACATATATCACATATTTCATATATTGTAAGGTAGGTCCTATGACCCTCTCCTTGTGGGTCTCACTCTCTCTGGAGTTCACCACGTATCTTGTCCTAACACTGGAGGTCCTCCTTTGTAAAAGAGCTTGAGGCACATGCATATTCAACTGTATCTTAACTTATCTCATCTTAAGTTAGAAAAAGGAATGTACTTTCATCATTAAGATTTTGCATAAATTCTACAAAATTGGATTCAACAAGTATGCAACTTAAACCTTTATAAGGAAACTTATACCATCAGAGATCAAACTTAGATAAAATTTCACATGCTTATTTCAACTATCATTCTATCATCTACTCTATGTATAACATATCTGGATAAGGCTCTAGACATCTAATCTAGACTACTCTCTCTTCTAGACTGATGTCACTCCTTTTCACTTAGGTTGCATGAACACTAACTACTCTCCAGTGTGAGGGACACATTTTATATTTACATATATTGAATAAAATATTATATAGTTTTTCTTCGAGAAAGAAGACGTCAGAGAAATCTGTCGAGACTTGAGCCGATTGGAAAACAAAACCAAATCAGCAAAATCGAGTGTCCCACACACAGTAGATAGTCTAGTGCTATGTCACCTAGTGAAATGGTGAGAACGAGATGTAGACTAGTGTAGCTACCCAATACATATGAGCTCTATGTGGAAAGGGTTTCTCACACTTGTCTAAACCTAGTTCTCGAACATCTAGGTTCTAACTTAGAGGCTAAGTCAAACCTTATTCCTATAGAACAATTACTAAGTTTCTAAGATTTAAGGTGAAAAGTGAGGCTTAGTTTATATGTTTCATGATGAGCAATTGTTAGGTATAGCTATTGTTCATGCTCTGATACCAACTGTGACGTCCCCGAATTTTGGCTTCTCCAAACCCTATTGGGAATGAGATGTCAGAATCTGAAGACATCATCCAATCATATCAGAAAGCGATGCGGAAGCATAATACGCATACATGAACATACAACCATAACATACTCAATATTCACATGTATATTAAAAAAGATGAATTATTACAAAATGATTTACATTTACATATTGAATGAAAATTCTACAATCTATGAACATGTATGCTATCTAGGATCTTAGACAATAGGTACAACCTGTACAATTTTCTCAAATCCTATTCTTTCATCCCATGCTAGCTCTGAACCTAGAAAATACGAGAAACAAAATCATCAACAAAAGTTGGTATGTGGAATTAAAGAGCTATACTATGTTGGCCTATAAAATACTCGAAATTGAAGAAAGAGAAAGAAAACATTATTTAAAGGCAGAAAATCAGGTAATCACGAGTTATTAATCACATTTCAATGGACATGTATTACTATGGTGTACTTAGCACAAACATAAATATTGGGCCCTATCCCTGCGTACCTTGTACCATTAGGGATCTCCCCGCCTACCTTGTACCATTAGGGAGGTGCTAGTCAACATTAATACTTTCCCTCTCTAATAGGGAGATTAATGAACCATCAGTAACTACATTCCATTTTCTTTCTTTAGTGTTCTTATTGTTCAAGGCGGAAATGTCAATACATATAGATCTACATCCAACAATGTATTTCAAGTACAAGCAAGCAAGTACATATATTTAGCATCCAGCAAATCTAGTCATATAATTATATCCACGTACCTGAGTTCAGAGATTTCTAATCATTCTTGCTCATCTAGACATCTGGTCATCACCTGGTTAATAACAAAATTACATACATGCATTAAATTCTCATCATTAATCCTAACTAGAAGCATTTTAGGGTTTTGGCCAATATAGGTTCTGAGTTGCTTATAAGTTCATTAAATGATCTTATACTGATCTGGAGGTCATCATGAAGGCGTGGTTCAAGTTTCAAGTCATTATGACGTTCTATGCACTTTCTATGATCATATCAAGGTTTAAGGCATTTACATGCATTCTAGGGTCAAAAGACTCACAATAGAGAATCCAATACCAAGAATCAACAAGGAAGAAGAGTCAAGCATAAGGGATGGTTTTAGATCAGCAAGAAAAGAACATAGGAAACACATTCAAAGTAGGGTGATGTCCACTAGGGTCGAGACATCAAACTTCCAACATGAAGCACTGGCATTCACTCATACATGCAGTTATCTTAATAGCTCGGGAGTACAAGGAATGTTTTAAGGTTTCCCAAAGGTTCCAGGAGCATAAAATACTGATTTCATGATTGGATAAGCATTTAGAGTCATTAGGAAGCAAGGTTAGGATTATAAGAGCAATGTACATCATTATAGCCCCATATGGTCACATATGTACAAAAATGGGTCATTTATGAGAAAAATAGGGAGAATAAGACATTCAATAGGGATACAAGGACATGAGAGTTACTGATTTTATACTTAGGTGGGTATATATGCATCAAAGTTCCAAAATTCATAATATCATTAAATTAAATATGTTAAGAAGATCAAAAGGTAGAATTTTTGGAAAAACAGAGAACAAACGAAGGAATTAGGGTCTGAAATTATGTCCAAGTTGTAGATCTTTTTGAGACGATCAAAATGGTATATAGTTTTACCCTATTTGGCCAAGGGAATTGGGAGTTATTATTTTTCTAAGATCAACATTTAAAATTATAGTTGAGGGAGTTATTACCATTGCTGTTATTTATGCCTTGAGGTTGGCCGTCGATCCTAGATCTGACGACTAGGGCTGACCTGCACCTTCATGCTATGCAGCAGTCTGCGACTTGGGCCGCCCCTCTCTATGCGCGGTGGTCGGCGACTCCCAGCTTCCACGGATCGCTGGTTGGGTCTTCTAGAGCAGTTGCGCGTGACTCTAGGTCGTCTGTGCCCGCCTCCCACTGCGAGTGTCCGATCAAGCGCTGTCCCCCACTGCCCGCCGACCTCCCTTACGGGATTCCCCTGTTTCTATGCCCAAAACAGGGGGCCGAACAGAGAGCATCCCGGCGGCGTCAGCTGCATCCACGGATAGGGCCAAGGGGAGGGGAAGAGCCCTTGGATCCTGATGGAGGCCATGGTGGCCCTTCCTTGTCATGCGGAGGTGACCTGTTAGCTGGGCGGTCCCAGCCCTAGCGCCGCCGAGGCTCCAGCCTGTATGAGAACCAAGTGCCACCTCCAGTAAAGAAGGCAGTGTCCTCCAGATTTTCGATGGGTGAGGGCAGCGATAGATGAGATGCCCGCTTTCCTCTTGACTGAGGTTGGGCTCATGGAGGTAGGGTGGATTTGTCCCCTTCTCTACAGCTGGCTGCTACTTGCCGCAATGGAGGAAGAAGACGATGAGGGTTGGTCTCCCCGTACAATGGTCTCCGATGTCAAAGGGAAGGGTCCATCCATTCGTGTTTGAGTAGGTCTTGGGTTTTCTAATAAGATTTCCTTAGCCTACCCCCACCTTCATCGGATCACATGGGCACCCCAAACGTTCCGTTCCTCCCTTTACGGGGGTTAGGGATGACCGATTCCCTCAGTGCCTTGCTGCAAAAAGGCAGCGTGACATTAATATGTCACATATCCAAAGACCAAAGCCTAATCAAGAAAAAAATATCATCAATGTCCCCAATTTCAAATAATTCTATCTCTTTGTAGAAATCTCCAAAAATTCTGAAATTTTAGACATAGGCTCACAAAATCCTAATCTATCTTCTATTGAAGGTTGAGACTCAAAGACTATAATCTATCCATGCCAATAATTTTTATTTAACTAACCTCATAAATAAGTGTATTAACCTTAAATACAAGTCGATTCATCATCAACTCTATCTCTAATCATGCTTTTTGGGTGAAATTATTCTTATTTGAATAACAAGACCCTCAAGTTGAGTTCAATCATATACAAGCATCCTTGGTCATAAATTCCTACATTTGATATCGAAATCCTAAAATCGAAGTCATCACAATGGTTGTGTGTAAACCATAGTAGGTTCGACACCCTACAGACCCAGAGGAGATGACCAAGTATTGTGTGTAAACCATAGTAGGTTCGAGACCAGTTTTCCATGGAAGTAATTTTTCATATCATGATGTTTGTGATATAGAGACATGAGTTGCACGTTTCAACTTAGATTTGAAGGTGTACTGGCAAGGTGGGATGTACCATCTCTACTCTTGGAATAGGAAGAACTTTGTATTTGGACGGCCGCTAAATGCTTATTTCCTCTTTTTATGGGAGTGAGATATAGGAAAGTATGCATGCCTTACACCAAGGATAAAGATGATGTGAGTTGGAACGTTGCTATGAGGTATGAGGAGAGAGATGATAACATACCCTAGTAAAGGGAACGATAGGTAAGAGTATTAAGGTAATCATCTTGTGAGAATGTTTTATCATGAGCTATGTGGAATTTGCAAGTGATACAAGGTTGAGTTTGATAACCAAGAGGATGAGCTCAGAGTGTTCTGATGAAGATAGAATTAGAGTTTGAGACGATATGATAAGTAGAATACATGGAAGTGTATGTCTTCAACATTACCTAATACCTAATGATGTGAAGTGGTAATGGATGCTCTGGTGGAGATATAGCTACCTAGTTTGGCTAGAGATTAGAAGATAGGTTTGGCTAACCCTTAGATGTAATGATACTGATTGATCGAGTTAATGGTTAGTCAGCCTAGTCTTTGATGCAATGGAAGGGTGGTGGTAGAACCTCAAATACACTTCTTTGGAAAGGAAGGTAATAAAACCCTGATGAGAGTGGTTTAGGGATTATGAGGAATCGATCTTGAGGAATCATGACATATTGGAGATCATGGTTTTCAGATCACCATACACCATGGTACTACAAGGATGGTAAGTGATAGTAGTACTTTGGATGCTTGATATGAAGTTGCATGTGGCATGTGGCCATGCAAGACCGGGGGTGAAGGATGAACACCAGTAACCCAATGCTTTGGCATAGAGGATAAAGAGTCCTCGAGAGGGAATGGGAGTTCGCCACTATGGCTATTGTGGTAAGTCTCCCCTTGACCAAGGAAGGTCAAGATACACTGTGGGTTATGGTACATCTCCTTACCTAGATGACAAGAGAAAGAAAGAGTATTGTCAAGGGACAGATCGGGTTGAACTACTTATAAGAGAGAGAGATGGTTTAGATACACCATGATGTGAGTTCAAAAGTTCTTGAGTAGGACCTAAAAGTTCACTTGCATTAGGTGGAAGTAGATACATGAAGAACTCGATGTCAGTATAGTTTATCACCCCATACTAATCGTCAGAATAATCCAGACTAGAGGGTCTGATGAGAGCATGTGTGCTCATTCAGGGTGATACATAGAGAAAGTTCTTAAGATGTGATGTTAACCACCATAGCCTTTATCGGGATGCAAGAAGTTCTATAAGGAGGTTGTGTCAGTCACCACTTCATTAAGTTGGTGTTGGTGAACGAGGCCTCACGAAGGTCAAAAAAGAAACACAGTGTGTGCAGATGAAGTCGCTTTGATCGTGCAATGGCTGAGTGGTAGCTAAAAGCGACATGAGTCGTGAGCTGATGCAAAGCATACTGACATGCAGTTCATTGTGGGAGAGTATGTGATGAGAAAATTCGACCCCTCTAAGCTACAATTGAGAAAGCTGAGTCCCCGATATATGGGTCCATTTAAGATGGATTGGTGGAGATGGTTGTGTTTAGCCTTTCCCCTAAGGATAACGTGATGTATAATGTGTTCCATGAGTCTGATCTAGAGTACTATGTGAGGTACCCAAGCCATGTGCTGAGCCCTGAACCTATTCAACTTTTGAGAGGCTGAAATGTCCTGAGTTACCTATGAGGGTACGATATACTAAGGTAAGAAAGAACTCAGATGGAAGAATATGAGATGATGAAGGTTCTTGGGACGCACCATGGAAAGGGTGAAGCCACATGGGAGCCCTGATGGACATAAGAAAAGCTTATCATGAATCGTTTGTTTGCTTGAGGGAATTTTGAGGACAAAATTCTTATAATAGGGGAAGGATGTTACAACCTCAATTTGTGGGTTCATTTGTTGAGAAAAGTAATTTCTCATAATAAAGATAAATGAACAAAGAATGATGTCGTTTGATTGAATGCATGAATTTCATTTAAAGTACCCTTGATGATTTATTTGTGGGATTTATTGGCTATTGGGTCCAATAACAAGGAAAAGACAAAAGAAACTCTATTATTAATAAGAAATGGAGAAAAGAAAAATGTAGAAACCTCTAGAAGGCAATAGAGTGTAATACAAAGGTGTATTTCATGCCTCTTGGGTTTCTTGGGTCCCAAGGAGTCCAAAATTGCAAAGATAAAGTGATAAGAAAATAAAAGATCAACTAGATATTTCTTTATTAAGAAAAGAAATTGAAAATAATGACTAAATATGGAAAATAAGTATAATGGAGTTGTCCTGGATGGATTTTCGTATCCAAAGGATTCCTAATGGTAAAAGGGATGTCAATGAGGAAAATAAAAAGAAAGATAAAGAGAAATCCTTGAAAAGAGATATTTTACTAAAGAAATGAATAAGAAAAAAGAGAAAATAGATAAAGGATAAGTAAAAGTCTAAGGAATATTCCCCAATATGGGAGTTCATGCCTTTAGGTTGTCTTGAGGTCCAAGGGACCCAAAATAACAAAATAATAGCAAAGGGAAAAGAAATACTAATTAATTTTGGATTAACTAAGGGATAACTTTGGAGAGAAGGAAGCTTATGCATCCATTGGAATTTGTTTCCCAAATTTTGTATATATCTAGATAATGTAATGACAAATATTCCCTTAAAATTTGAGTTAAAAAGGAGCAAGGGTTTAGGAGATACGAACTTTTCAAATTATCTCCACAATTGGGAATTATTCTGAAAATAGGAATATATTTTCCTTTTGTTGGATCATGTGCTTTGAGGACCGTTGGATCTCAATCCAACGTTGGTCGCTCATCTTCTGAGTCCCACACGGACTGGGAATTTGCAAGTTATAGGGAGAATTTCCCATCTTGAATTTCTCATGATCCAGAGTTTGGGCAAGCCTTTTGATAGTCCCATTGGACTCAGGGGAGGAAACCGCAGAGATTCATCCCTATTTTGATTAGGTTTGGTCAGTGTTTTGGGAAACACACAATTCTCGCGATCCTGCCTTGACCCTATATATAGGTGAGGTGCTCCGTGGAACCAGCGCTCCCACAAACCAAACTCTTGTGTTCGGAGAGAGGCGACGAGCGTGTTCGTGTAGCCAATTTGAGAAATCGTCATGTTCTTTCCCCTCCACGACCTGCAAACCTCACTGGGTAGAAAGCTTCTTCGACTGACAACTCTGACATGCAAGGAAGGGAATCGAGTGTTTGAATGGGCTCAACAAGGACTGGAGAAGCTACAACAACCTTCGTCGGTGTCTAGGACAGTGAGAAGGCTGGAGTCAATAGTGGAGTTGACTCAGCTGAGAAGCTTGTCTCGCGAACAGGCTGAGCGGAGGTAGAAGATGACCGACCTGGTCATTTACCAAACTACCCTACGGTGCCTTCACTACAGGTAAGGGCAAACTTGTCCTTCGGATCACTTTTGATCGCAAGTAATGGCGTGTGCGTCCCTGTGCGTTTGAACCTGAGTGGATCAATGGACCACAGATCTAATGATCTTGGTTTTTCTATAAATTGCTAATAAGTCAATAGAAAGGGATTTTCTTACAAAAATCATATCTTGAGCTAGAAAACTCGGATGAGGAAAGTTAATACATGAAAATTGTTCAGAAAAATACGGGGAATAAGTTATAATTGGTTTGAAAGCCTAAAGCTGCCTCTTTTAACAAAAGCGTTTTATTTTGATGAAAAGGGTGTTAATTTGTAGATAGAAACCCTAATTGTTAATCAAGGATAGATTTAATATTGCAATTAGGTTAATTCAAACATGGTTAACTTGTTTAATGATAAAGTTAGATTTTAACCTATTTTGATGATGGAATTTCAAGAATTAGGGTTTTAAACCTAATGTTGCAATTAAAACCCTTGGAAACCCTAAAGTGAGGTAAAAGAGAAGAAAAGATATAGTAATCCGAAAATTAGGGTTTTTGTGGTCCAAACCTGATCTTAGGATCTCAATGGAAAATAAGATGAGATAATTAGGGTTTGATGGATATTATGATAAAAGTAAAGTAAAAGTAATAAAAATGAAGTGGAACCCTAATTATTATCAAAATCCTAAAAAGGGCTAGTAACCCTAGGGCACGATTAGGCCTATTAGACTTGGATACCATGATCCATGATAGAAAATATTGGATGTATATTTCAGGACTGAATTGTGCTTGCTTGTTTGATTCTAGATTACTTGCTTGTTTGGATTAATTCTGCATTCAAGATAGCTTGACATGTATGTGATTAATTATGATTAATCACATTAGTTTTCCCGAAGGTTTCTCGAATGGTTAATCGCATTGATTGAAACTAAACAATTTGGATTTTCATAGTGCAATTATAAAGTCACTATGGTTATCACAATTATAAATATACGTGTATTCTCGCACCTACATGCCACCCTGATGGAAGATGCCAGAAAGGTCAGACCCACGAGGGTTGACCAATGGGCACCATGAGAGGTGACCCCAGACACCAAGCTCAGGAATGAGAAGGTTCTCTATGTTGCATGACTATGGGGTACCATGAGAGGTGACCCCCAGGCACCAAGCTCGGGATTGAGAAGGTGGCCTTATGTCAATGGCAAAAGAGAAACCCTATAGGGGTATTCCAGGGTTAGGGAAAAAGCAGTGGAGAATGACACATTGAAAATGAAATTTGGTTTGCTAATTACCCTGATTGTGATAATTAAATTGTTATCCATATTTGTGAATTTTTGGTTGTTCCCACATACCAACATATTCCTATATGGTGACCGACATTTTCTTTGTCGGCGTTTTAGGTACAACAAATGAAAAAACAAATAGTAAAGTGACACATTGTGGAAATAAGAAATAAAGTGCAAGGAGGATTAGATAGAATGAATCCAGGCTGTGGATAGAGTAGTTTACCAAAGTTTTAAAAAGGTATGCAAGGTTTTATTTTATACCAGTTTACCGTTTAGTTGGTAAAATTTGATAATTGTTATTGATTATTTGTTGAACCTTTGATCATGTTAATTGGGATAATGACTCTGACTTCTTGGTCTCCCTTAATTGGGGGTTACCTGGAGGCGGGGCCGTTACAACTTTCAATGAATCTTATATGCCTTCTAGTTAATTCCTATCTATCCTATATGATTTTCTCATGTCTTGATCACCTCTGCTTGCTAAAGTGTTGACATTTCATGTTCTTATGCCTTTTTTTGCTTATTTTGGGTATTTTTTGCAAACACTTATTTTATCACTAAATAGTAACCAATGATGAGTGATATGTGCCTAAGTATGTTTAAAATCCAAAATGGACTACAAAAATAAATTTAATTAGCACTCAAATGGTTAAAAGCTAAGATTTCTAAGTTTGGGACAGAACCTCTATTGTTCGAGTTACCAACTTGACCGATTGGTGGCTGAGGGCTTTTGTAAAAAGCCATTCGGTCCAGTTTCCATCTCACAGAACTCGATCGATGGCTGGGCTGGAAATAAACTTAAGTAGGGTTCGGCCGCCTATTCTCCCTCTCAACTAGAGAAAAGTCGACTGATTCCTCCTCCAACTCTCTCAAGCTCTCAACCCTAGCCCCGACCTTCCCTCTCCTAGCTCTAACCAACACTTGTTTAACCTTCCTAACTCCTTTTCCTATTAACCCTAGGTTGTTATATGACCTTAGTTGGTGATCTTATCCATTTTCGGCTCCCATTCTTCTCCTTTTTGCCTCCATGGCTTGAAATAAAAGAAAGTGGGCCATCCCTACTGGAATTCATTCATCCTCATCCAACTCTTGCCTCATTTTCTATGAGGATAACTTATTTGTCTCAACCGAAGATCTAAAGAACCCCTCTCCCTTCTGTGCTTTGTTTGAGCCTTGACCTGTTAAGCAAAAACTCATACATGAGGTAACTGAGTTACTTTATGATCATCACCTAGCTGCCCTGAGTGTCGAACACTGGTGCTCCCACAAATCCTTGACAAGCACTAAGGCAGTTCATGAATTATATGCTAATTTGTTGTGAAATTATGACACTCTTTTACCCCCTCCTAATACTCAAGTGATTCTTACTTCCATGATTGCAAGTATGAAATTAACAATCTCAGAAGATACCTTGAATATGTTTTTCAATGGTACCAAAGTAACCAACACATGGAGGAAAGACTATCCAGAGTATTTTGACCTCCTTAATCCCCAGGATTTCTACAAGCAATATTATATCACTCTCCCTAACATACATAAGTTCTTGAAGAAGCCTCAGTTTCCCTATAGGAAGATATCCACCCTACCTTCCTCTGCCTTGGACCTTAAAAACCACATTCTCACTTTGGTGGTCAACTGCAATATTCACCCCAAAAAGAATCAAACTGAAATTGTAGAAAATACCACAGTGATTATGTTTTCCCTGTTGAAAAACATCAGAGTCAAGTGGTCTATATGTTCTCCACCATATGACCTGCTTCAACTCCGGGAAGAATACCCATGGCACCCACCCTCCCTATCCATCTTGGATCTATGATTTCTTTGCCTTTGTGATTGAGAAGTCTCATTTTTATGATATTCATTACAAACCTTCTAGAAAAGGAGTATATATCAGTGATACCACAATCAAGAAAAGCTTTTTTCCTACATTCTCTTCCACCACACCCTGAGCCTCTACCTCAACCCAGGCACCCCCAACTACACCACACTCCCATCCTACATGTGCCTTGTTTGATGTGCCCAATGAATCACTTATGGGTTACATGGTGCATCAATAGGCATACAACCTACAAAATTAGGAGCATCTACATCATGATATATGTTCCATCATGTCTTCTATGAAACTATAATGTACCCATCCTTATCCTACTAGCAGCCCTACGCAGGTGGTGATTATGCTTCCTATTCATATAATCATTTCTAACCAGCCCCTCCACCTACTACTTCTACTCCTACACCCTTTGCTATGGGTGGATCTACTTTTGCACCTACCCCTAGAGTGCTACCTCTCCCTACTGGCCCCATATCTACCCTGCTTGCTAGACTTGGCACTTCTACTCCCACTTTCCCTCAAGCCCAGGAGTTGCATGACCTTGGTATGCCTTGGGCTGAGAAGAATGTCATGTTGCCCGGTCGTAGTTTCGATCCTTTTGTCAATGAGGAGATCCCCGACCAGGTTGATGAGGAAGCTACTGTTGTTGAGGAGGAGGCATCTTAGGATGATGGTCATGAGGATGGTTCTAATAATGATGGCTTTGCTGGTGCCTCTGGTGACGAAGGTGAAGTTGTTGCCTCTTCTGCACCTTCAAATGGAGATGAGGACTATGATCCCGAAGCTTCTGATGATGATGATGACCCTTTAGAATTGGATTGCCTAGACATTTATATGTCTTAGTTTTTAGTCTTTATATGTTGATCATATATATCTTTCTAGACTATTTTGTACTTAAGACATCTAGGTAGATTAACTGAGCTGTACTATTTTATACCATCATGTTGTTTTCATCATTTTGTCTTGTAGTTGCTTTGAGAATATGCTCATGTGTTGTAATCTTAATCTTCTGAGTTATAACTCTATGTATGTTGTATCATGTAAGTGATTGGTATGCTTTCCATATTTTGATTATGATGCAAGTTGTTTGTTTCTCTCTTGTTTCTGTTTGATGTGTATTGTGTGGTTGCATGTTTTATCTTGAGGTTGAATGTTTTGGTTGTGCTCGGAGAAGGCCTATTTTTGTGCTCTTCTACCCCATTAATTTTTGATAATGCCAAAAGGGGTAGAGAAGTTTGATGTTTGGAATCTCAACCATATTGTTTTTATTGCCTATGTGATCCTTTTCTTGTTTAAATTTGTGTTTTACCATGAGACATGCTAAAGGACCATGCAGTACACATGTTATATAGCTTTGTGTAGAAAGACTAACTATGTAGGTAAGAGTGAGCATAGATTGAGGGGGAGTAATTCACATTATTCAAACTATGAATCCCCTTACAATTCACAAGGCTAAGATATAACCTTACATATCCTTTTTAATTTGTTGAGGAATGGTTTGTCATTGTCAAAAGGGGGAGAATGTTGACTTGGGAGTTATACATTTTCCATATTTTGATAATGACTTGACCATTCCATTCATATGTATTTAATATGTTTGTTTAAGATTGATTTCAGGCTTTAGGTACATGACAAAGATCAAATTACACAAGACACAACTTGTCCAAGTTCAAATCAAAAGCAATGCAAATGCACTTTTGTGGAAAACACTCCAAACCACCTTAGAATATTTTTGTAATCATTTGTATTGATGATATGACTTGTAACTAAGAAGAGAACAAATCTGGGACACTTAATTCCATTGTTTGATCACTTTAAAATCATTTTGGAAAATTTGTCACCACACTTTAATTGCTCAAGTTTGGATCTCAACCGATCTGTGTTGGATATTTGGAAATGGTTTCATCGGTCTAATTGGGCACTCATAGAATCGATTGACCAAATTTGAGACCAATGTTGATTTTAGTTGGTCGGTCGAGTTACCCCAGGACAAACTTGATCGATAGTTTCAAAATTGGCATCAGATAGTGGATCGGTCGAGTTACCTTTATTGAAAATCGACCAAATGTACTCTATGGAAAATGTATAAAAAGTGATTTCAAGCATTAAAGAGTTGTTAGAAACAAATATATATCCATTGGAAGTTGTAAAAATACTATTTTTTGTTCTGAAGTGATCCCACACTCAAAGAAACACCCCCAACAATATATAGGACCTCTTGGAGTTCATTCCAAGGTTTCTCATTCATGCTATCCTTCATCCTTGCTATAGTTGAGTTGTTACAACCCTTTGAGACCCTTTCTCTCTCTCTCATTTACAAAGCATTTAGTGATTATGAGTGAATTAGGCATGTTGTAGGAGAGCTACCTCATTGTTATCTTATAAAGCTCTCCATCTTTCCATATTCCCAATCCCGTTTCTCAAAGAGCAAAGGTTGAAGTGATCTTCTTTGAGTGAAGGAGGAGTTGTTGTTCTTATTCAAGGCCAAATAAGGTGTGAAGGTCTTCTCCAAGTGAAGCAGAAGTAGAAGGCAGAAGATCTAAGGAGCTTGGTGGGTAAATCGTCAAGGCTGAAGACTTGTTGCAAGGAGGAGATGGCCTAGGAGAATGAATCAATCTTCTTGAAAGAGTGGGTAAGACTTGTTGTGAGGTAGAAGACTAGCTCTTGGATAGGTAATCCCTTGTATGTAAGGTGGTCTTCTTGTATGTCATATAATGGAATATAAGTATACATGGGTGTAAAAGTCCCAGATCTTGACCTCTCTAGGTAGTGGATTGACAGTCCCCTAGTTTGGAGATTGGAACCACTCTAAACACCTTGTCCAAGTATTTGTTTCAATCTCTCTCATCCTTGCTATTCTTGTTTAGATATGACTTCAAAATCACTTTTAGCATTTAAATTCAATTGATATAATTTGAAGGTCTAACTATTCTTGTGATAATTTTGAAGCTCTATTCCCCCCTCTAGAGTCGTAAATCCAATAGATACATGTACTCTTGTACATGGATCATGCCTTCTTATAATCTTGTATTCTAAGAATTTTTCATCCTATTATTTATAATGATGATTATGTCAATAAAATAAATTTTCCCAATGTTGTATACTATTAATCTTCTCTATTTATGGGTTTAAACAAGATAGTATTAATTTTATAATTCTATAAACTATTTCTCATAACCATCACCATGTAAAAATCTATTTTTTCTCAACTTTGAAATGTGTGTGTGAACTTTGTATGAATTTGAAAAATGTATATATGAATATGTTGCTTGGTTTTGGAAATTAGTGAGTGGCTTTGTGTAAGAAAATCAATATCAATGTTATTTAATCTAATGAAACTAGAAGGCTTATATCAGAAAGTATATTTGTGTCAAAGTATGTATCCTTAGGTAATGGCTTCTCCTCAAGCATATACTCATATATCTTTTGAGTGAAATGCTCAATGATATTAAATCTTTCTGTCTAGAGACATCCTTGACCAGAATATGTGCTCACCAGGCCTTCACTCTCCACTTAGGACATAGTGGTCAGGGACATACCCCAACCAACGATTTATTGTCAGGGATTTGGGCATCAAATGTCAAGGATGACCCTGACCCAATGTGTGTTTCATTGTAGTGAAATTAGTTGTAATCCTCCAAGATGCTTACTCTTCCTATAAAAATGAATCCAATATTTAAATAAGGACAACCTATTTGTCAACATCCTTCCAAACTATCATACTAGGACCAATATAGGATGTGTGTATCCTTTTTTTCTAATATAGCTTCCTCTACAATTATATAATTATGTGTTGAAAGTGATAATATGGTCACTACAAACATTACAATGATAGAAAAAAAATCTTTTAAAATCCAATAACATATATGAAATTAATTATATCCTTCTCTAATAGAACATTTCATATGAGTATTGGTCTTAGATGTACAAAATTACCTTGTAAAGAGTTGTCCTTATGAAATCAACACTTTATATTTTCAAAATAGAACCTAGAATAGTGGGTGTCTATGTTATCAACCTAAGTATGTCTATATAAAGTCTCTCATGGTCCTCAAATTGAGGGGGAAAACCATCATAATCTTGAACCAAAATGAAACATTATTATCATATTCTTCTTATTTAATCTCATACTTGTTTCCTACAACCTATAGGCAATATTTTTTTGTTTACCACCTTCTTTTGACATCTGAAAGTCCTCCCTAAAGAATTTATGATTGCCTTATACCCTTAGATTTCCCTTCATATCATGGGAATGACCCCCAACAGTTCATGTAATGTATTCCCCTCTTATCATATTATAACCTTTTCCACCCTCTATTTAGTAGGATAACACGCTGAATCTAACAAATATGCCGCCATCACTAAACATCAGAGGTTATCTCTAGAAACCATCTTCACCACCATTCCCCTTCCCATGTCTAACCTTTTCAAATTCTAGTTTTCTCCTCAACATTGTGCCAGTACTACACCTTCACTGTACCACCTTTTTTCTACCTCCATTTCTTACGCAAAAAGTCACAAAAGATGAAAAAAATCTTGAATTCAATCCAAGGTTCATATATGCAATGTAAGAACCCCATCCCCCTGTTATCAACTATTCAAGTGGACCGAGAGGGCAAGGGCCATTATCAATCATACAAGACCACATGTTTATCAAATAACTAGAAATAATTAATAAATTTCACTAATTCAAAAGGAGTTTGGTACAAAATAACATTCCATAAAGGAGTTACATTCTAGAGTTTGTAACAAGAAAGTAAAACTATATAAAACCTCCATGATTACACCAATGTATGTTCTTGTTGGTGTCTTCTTTCTTGAATATATGTTTCCATCATATATGTATAATCTCAACAGTTTATCCTAAAATTCCGAGCATCAAAGCATGCAATCAGTATAATAAGTTATACTGCTATGTGGGGGAAACAAAATATTGGACTAGGTGTAACAACATAATCATATAAATTATTGTTACAAAATCAAAATCATCATTTTCTTCATAACTTCTCAACCCATTTTTACTCAACCTCTGGAATACCCTTTCAAGGTCTTGTTCCTACAAAGGATGAAAATACCACCTTCTCAATCTGGAGCCCAAGTACCAACACCTTTTCAATCTGGAGCACATGTGTATATTGGTCTTCCCAATCCAGGGCCAGACCAAATATGACCTTCCTAATCTAGGGCCTGGTCTGATCTCATATGACCTTTCCAATCTGGGGCCTGGTCTGACCTTCCCAATCTGGGGCTAGGTCTTTAGTCATCACCAAGACTTTTCATTTCCTTCCATTCCAACCTCTAGAAATGGTATGTTGGGTTTGAGCAAGTTAAAAGCTTAATTTGTGATAGCCATAGTGACTTTATAGATTGCAGGAAATAAATATCATCCAAGCATTTAATTTCAAGCAATCTGGTAAAACCTCAAAAAATTCTGGGCTAAAGTGATCAGTCTAGGTGTAACCACAAACCTGATCAGGTGCACTAAAAGTCAAAGCAAGAGCAATCAAACAAGAAAATTTTATCCTAAAAGTTAAAGAAATAAACCCATGTATTATTATTTTTCCCAAATCATGATTAAGACTGACTTGGGTCTCATGTTAGGATTTCTAGGTCCACTATAGGGTTTCATTAGGGTGTTGGCTCTCCAAACCGTAATTACCACTTTTCATGTTCATTGGGTTTACAAACCCTAATTATCATCAATTACACCTTTTCTCTCATGGAAACCCTAATTATCTAAAACATGGGTTACTAAGTTCATATAACTTTCAAGTTTCTCTTTTTATTCATAAAAGATTAGTCTTTTATTATCAATATGAGTGGACATATTAAACTCATTACATCTTAGAAATTAGGGTTCTAGTTCAATTAACACATCAAAGATGCTAACTTTTGACACTTTTTGAACTAGAAGCATATTCATATAGTGATTATATTTTAATTATATTCTATGGATTTTTCTTAGGAAAAACCATATATTACTTGCATTATTCTGATTATCGTACTAATTACTAGGAATTTTGCAATTTAATTACTTATGGGAAAATCATAGGCCACCAACTAGGCAAAAGTTCACATGACCCGCCTTGCCAACTTGGCTCCCATGCTCTCATGGAGAAGACTACTAGACCAAGTTAAAGAATGGATAAAAATACCTAAAGGTCTTACCTATTTTGAAGGGAAGGTGAGGGAAGTATGGTCTTTACATTGTGGTCTTTCTTCTGCCTCAACTTTGTCCTTCTCATGAATGTACCAGTCAACCAACGAGATGACTTGAAAGTCTATGCTTCCATCTCACCAACTAAGAACTCCTCCACCTTCGACTAGCTCCAGAGAACTCAGTAAGGGCTTTAATTTCCTAGACAATGGTCGGAGATAATCGGTCGGCAAGGAGCTTCTACGACTCGACAACAAGAACAAGCAAGGAGCTAGGAGGGGAGGGACTGAGCAATTGAGAGTAGGGACTTCTCTAGGTTGTGTTGTACGTTCTTTGTGAGAGATTAGATAGGTTGCAGAGGGGATCTATGTCCCTATTTATAGTTGGGGGTTGGCCATGGTTGGTTGTGAGTTGGGCGATCTTTCTAGAGACTCCCAATCTATATAAAAACCTAGGGTAGGCCAATTTAGTTTGATTTCATGAACAAATTGGGATGATTTTCAGACCTACTCGTGCACAAAATCATGAGGAAATCGGCTTTGAAATCAACCAATTCGATTCCTTGGTTTCCTTTCTTGATTGAGGTAGAGGATGAGTGCTCTGATGTTGGATAGAAGATCCAGTGACCCACATTACACGCACCGATTAAAAAGCTGATTAAAGGAAATTCTAGTATGAATTGAAATTGTGACATTTACTATTATTCCTCTCACATTAGGGATTTTTATAAAATTCATATCACTCAAGCCATGCATCCTTTTAATTCCAAATTCTAAGGGAAATTTTGTAATGACTTAATCTACTCGTGTGTAAAGATGGGAACTAAAACTCAAAAAGAAAAGGGACAGTTCTTCATATGCAAGTCTCCCTCTATTTTATTAATTTAAAGCATCAAAATTAATTCTTTTCTCTTTCTTCCTTTTATATTTTCTTTATTTTTGGATATTCATTGTATTAGACCCCATTTGCATAGGAAAACTAATCAGTAGTGGCCATACATGCCACTTTCTAGAGAATTCTACACAATTCTCACATATACACACAATTATCATCTATTTCTTATCTTTATGCTTAATATGGCGTTTTCTTTTATCTATTTTCCCTTTTATTCATCATTGGATTAATACAGTAGTACAATTAAAGATATTCATCATTTAAGGGAAATTTACAAAGGAATCCATTGTTAAAAAAAAAGCACCAAATTTCTAAACATGTCTCTTTTCATAGAATATTTGTTTTTCAATTATTAAAATAGAAGAAACAAATGAGGTTATAACATCCTTCCCCTCTTATAGGAATTTTTTCCTCAAAATGTGACCAATCATTCAAACAATTTAGGGTAAGTCATTTCCATGTCTATCTTCAGCTCCCATGTGGCTTCATCCTTTACATGGTACTTCCAAAGACCCTTTACCGTCTCTATCTTTTTAATCCTAAGCTCTTTCACCTTGGTATCTAGTACCCTCACAGGTAACTCAGGGTATGTTGGCCTCCCTTGGAGTTCAATAGGTTCAATGCTCAATACATGACACGTGTCCTTCACATAGCACTTTAGATTGGACACATGGAACACATCATGCATCATACTGTATTGAGGGGGTAAGGATAAATGATAAGTAGCTTCACCAATCCATTCTAAAATCACAAATGAACCCCCCTATCAGTGACTCATCTTACTTTTGTTCTTAGATATAGCTCGGAGGGGTTGGATTTTAGAAACACATATTCACTTATAGTGAAGTGCAAGTCAGTTCTCTTTGCATCAACATACAAATTCTATCAATCATGGGCTCTCTTCAATCTCTACTCAATCAAAGCAACTTTATTAGCATACAACTATAGTTCTTCTGACCTCAGCAAGGTCCTCTCATCGACATCATCTTAGTGAAGCAGTGACCGACATGACTTCCCATAAAGAGCTTTGTACAGAGCCAAACTGATAATGGCATGGTGGCTATTATTCTAAGAAAACTCAGCTAAGGGTAGGTACTACTCCCATGATCCACCCCAATCAAGCACACATGTTCTCAACAGATCTTCTAAAGTCTGGATTGTCCTTTCTAACTGTCCATCAGTCTGGGGGTGATAAGTTGTGCTGAACTTAAACCTAGTACCAAGTTCTTCGTGCACTTGCTTCCACAACATGGAGGTGAACCTAGAGTCACGATAAAAAATAAATGAACTCAGAACACCATGAAGTCAAACTATCTCTCTAATATATAGTTCAACTAGGTCTGTCACCTCGACAGTGATCTTTACACTGATGAAATGTGTTGACTTGGTAAGGCAATCTACCACAACCCATATTGCATCATAACCTTTCTTTTTCTTAGGGAGACCCACCACAAAGTCCATGGTGATATGTTCCAATTTCCACTCAGGAATTCCAATTGATTGCGGAAATTCACTGGGTCATTGGTGTTCAACCATTGCCATCTAGCACGTGAGACAATTGGCTGCATATGCCTCTATGTCTCTCTTCATTCCAGGACAGAAAAAGTATTTCTACAAGTCTTAAAACATCTTGGTAGTGCCAGAGTGTACCGTATACTTACAGCGATGAGCTTCTTGCAAGCTATGATTCTTCTAGGTTGAAACTTCATGAACCCAAATTTGACAATTGTAGCAGATTTCACCATCTACTCCCACTAAGAGATGTGTCTGAGGTTTCTTCAACAAACATTTCATCTCGTCAAGCTTTGGGATGGCTACCTGGGTAGCTAACAACTTAGTCAACATGTCTAGTTTTATTTGAATGATAGCCACACAGATCTGGTCTTATAAGGGCTGCAGAGTCCACTTAACAAAATCTTCAAGTTCTCTTTGATGGGTAGATAAGACAGCACACAACTGAGTTCTTTCCAACAAGAGTGTTTGTTACTACTTTAGCTTTTCCTGGGTGATAGGTGATGTTGAAATCAAAGTCTTTCTTATACTCCATCCACCATTTTTGTCTCAGATTCAAGTCTTTTTAAGTCCAAAGGTATTTCATGCTCTTACATCCATTATTTTGATCACCAGATTCAATCTTCTACCTATAGAATCCAAACTCCACTTGATAATATATCCTCTTATGAAATTTGAACTTGGTGATTACCTTGTTCACCTCGTCTTCCAAACCATTTATCCAATATTCACTCTGAGGGTGTGGTATTTCCTCCAATTATCAATTATCATAAAAGGATTTTAAATTAAGTATTTATTCCTCATATCTCTTCTATACCTAGTATGGCATGTGTTTGTCCCAACTCTCACACTCATCACAAGATGAAATAAGCATTTGGTTGTAGTCCAAACACAAAGCTCACCCCTTTTTAAGAGTAGAGATAGTGCATCACACATCACCATTTTATTAATCATCCATGAATACCACCATTCCTTTATTTCCATGTATACATATAGGATAAACTTTTCTCTTAACCTTTGAGTCTTATCACAACTCATATTTATGATCCTTAGTCATTTCCTCAATGTCTCTAGGGTGTTAGTACTTTTTGGAGTGATCTCATCCTTATGCATTTAGAGAGTACCCCTCATATTTACCCCTTGGGCCACATGAACTCATGACGGTGGCCAACCTCCTAATCCATGAACCTCAGGAAAACATAGATGTTACCAACTGACCATATAGTCTGGTGCATTTAGGGATCAATCAACTCCTATCCCATATGTCTCAGCCTTCTTGACCATAGGGTTGAGTTAGGGTTCTATCATAACTTTCTTTTATTTAATCACACACTTGCTTGTGATTTCTTTGGTAATATCCAAGCTCATTGTACCCTTTAAAATTCTCACCCGAATTTCCTTCATCTCTTAGGACACTCATAGTTTTCCTTACATCCCTTCATGTGAATCATGGTGACCTACCCACCTAGACCTAGACCCACTCTACTAGTCACTTCCATAGTGACTTTTCTTAATATCCCTTAGAGATGGTCATACTTGGGTCTAAGAAATCATGCTCAAACCATGTGCTTTTGTGCTTTATGCACTTAATCTTACAAGTTTTCTTAAGTGGCCTTTTTACCACAGTTTTTAACTAATCTTAGAATTCACTCTTTTAGGAAGGTTCCTTTCCCAAGATAGGATATAACTAATATTTAGCAATGTTAAGGATCATGCTACAAGCATACTTGAATCTGAGGTACGCATACATCCTATCATGCATTTTCTTCTTGAGAGATACTATACCGTGTGAATTATCATTCAAGAATTGGATTACTATCAAAACCTTCATTTCTAGTTTGGTTACAAGATGTAACACTTCACATTTCTCATGCTTTAGTATTATATTGTTTTACTACGATGTACATTCTCTATTACAAGGTGTATTACTACTTTTCGTGGATGAAAACTTCCTCAAAGTTGTGTCGACCTAAGCTTCCTTATCATCAATGGCACCAACTAGAACCTATTGGCATTCTTTGTCAACTGGGACTGCCCCACATGGTGTGGTAGTCATTGTCTGAGCAGTTACTAAACTTGGTCCACGAGGATTAGAGAGAAGACATTTGACACAAATATGTCCTTCTTGATGATAGAGGTAGAAAACCTTCTTCTCAAAACAACACCTACTCTAGTGTGTCTTCGCATAGTTGCAACACCTTGGAAGGAAATGCTTAGTGCAAGGTTTTTCCTTTCCTACATTCCTACCCTGGAAATGCTCGTGACTCTGGGCTTTCCTATTAACATTCCTTGGGCCAGCACTGCCTTTAGAAAAAATGAGATATTCCTTGGGTGGATGTTGAGAAGGCATAACAGTCTTCTCCATATTCCGGGTGAAGTAAGGGAGAGGATGGCGTGGAAGTCCTTCCAAGCCATTAGTTCTATGATCAGATCTCGGTCAGTGATGCAATCTTCCCACCAATGTTTTGTGGTTCACTCAACTGGTGAGTTGCAAAGATAACCTTCATGTTGGATGGCACTCCCATAATATGAAAATCATTTTCCACCGCATGAAGCGAGTCTTCCATCTCAGAGCTATCTTTGGCCTAGAATTTTTCTATACCCAACTTTACGAAGTTGAGGATGGCGACTTCATGATGAGGGCAGACATGTAGGGGTTCTCCATCCTCATATCTAGCAACACTTTTGGGTATAAGGGTATTGACTGTCTCTGTGAGTTCCTTTTGTTGTCTTAGTCGGATATCACCAGAGGTAGAAACTACCCGTCTGTGGGTTTAGAACTGGTAGCATGATCATGGTCGTCCTTGGGCTCATATTCCATCATAGCTCTGCATATAGGTTTTGTACTATCATCAGGTTTAGGGTGTCAGAGAGGGATCTTTGGGCTCGAGGCCTTCCTCAGTAGTGGCTTCTTCTGGCCAATTTTGTTTCTTGGTAGTCCCATCTTCCATCATCTCTCTTGAGGACATACTCTCCTGGTAGTAGGGCCTTCCCCCTAGCAGTCAAGGATGATAGTGATCTTGGTGCGGGCCATGTTGTTTCACATAAGCTAACTTTTACTAACCTCAATTTCATACATGAGAGATTAAAATATCATAAAATTATCTCCATGCCATCTTGCTTACATGATTTTCATTGTTTTCGCAGAGGATGTCTTAATCCTTAATATCCATAACCCTAGTATTCAGGATAAGATAAGGAGAATAGTTATAGGTACCTAGGGTTTACTAAGTGAAGTGGGCAGAGAAATGATGAAAGTAGATGAGAAATCCTAGAGGTATTTTATTTTGAGTAAAGTACTAAGACTTTGGCTAGGTCGGATGCACATGCCTAAGAGTCCTCATAAACCGACTAGTGGTACATAGGAAATCTTACAAGCCCATGGGTCATGGTCCTTTCTAGACACCAACGACCTTGGAAGACACTCTTATAATTTCCTTTGGGCTCTACATAACTCTTAGGAATTTAATAATTATTAGAGATTAAATGGTAAACTGGCTTTGATACCAAATGTAATGAACCCCTCCCACTGATATCCCCTATTCAGGCAAACCGAGAGGGAAAGGGTCATTATCAATCATACATGACTGCATGTTTATCAAATAATAAGAAACAATTAATAAATTTCACTAATTCTAAAGGAGTTTGGTAACAACATAATCACAACAATTATTGTTATAAAATCAAAGTTATCATTTTCTTCATAACTTCTCAACCCATTTTTACTCAACCTATGGAATACCCTTTCTAGTTCTAATTCGTGTAGAGGATGAAAAGGCCACCTTCTCAATCTGAAGCACAGGTACCAACACCATCTCAATCTGGAGCACATGGGTATATTGGTCTTCCCAATCTAGGGTCGGACCAAATATGACCTTCCCAATCAGGGGCCTGGTCTGATCTCATATGACTTTTCCATTCTAGGGCCCGATACGACCTTCCCAATTTGGGGCCATGTCTTTAGTCATCATCATGACTTTTCATTTCCTTCCATTCCATCCTTCAGAGTTGGTATGCGGGGTCTGAGTAAGTTAGAAACATAATTTGTGATATCCACAATGACTTTATTGATTGTAGAAAATAAATATTATCCAAGTATTTAATTTCAAGCAGTCTGGTAAAACCTCAAAAAATGCCAAGAAACTAAAGTTATTAGTTATAGGCGTAACCACATACCTGATTAGGTGCACTGAAAGTCCAAGCAAGAGAAATCAAACAAGCAAACAAGCAAATTTTATCTTGAAAGTTAAAGCAGTGCATCCATGTATTATTATTTTATCCAAATCATTATTAAGACTGACTTGGGTCTCAGATTAGGGTGTCTAGGTCCAGTCTAGGGTTTCATTTGGGTGTCATCTCTCCAAACCCTAATCACCACTTTTCTTGTCCATTAGGTTTACAAACCCTAATTGTCATCAATTACACCTTTTATCTCAAGGAAACCCTAGATATCCAAAACAAGGGTTACTAAATAAATATAACTTTTAATTTTCTCTTTGTATTCACAAAATATTAGTCTTTTATCATGAATATCAATTGGACACATTAAAATCATCACATCTCATAAATTAGGGTTATGGTTCATTTAACACATTAAAGATACTAACTATTGGCAAATTTGGAACTAGAAGCATATTCAGATCCTGATTATATTTTTATTGGATTCTATGGATTTTTATGAGTAAAAATGATATATTACTTCCCTTATTCTAATTATTCTACTAATTACTAGGATTTTTGCAAGTTAATTACTTATGGGCCAATCATAGGTCGCAAACTAGGCAAAAGGCCACATGACCAGCCTTTCCAGTGTGGTTGGGCTGAGTCAAAGGGCTCCAGCCAATGTGGATCCCATTCTTGCCTGGCAAAGACCACTGGACCAAGTTAAAGAGTGGAGGAAAAGACCAAAACGTATTACCTATTTCGAAGCGGAGGCAAGGTCAATATGGCCTTTACACCGAGGTCCTTCTTGGCTCTATCCTTCTCACGAACCGACCAGTCAACCAATGAGTAGATTGGGAGTCTATGCTTCCTTCTCAACAACTAAGGACTCCTCCACCTTCGCTTGGCTCTGATGAACTCAGTAAGGGCTTCAATTGGTCAGACAATGGTCTGAGATGATCAACCGACAAGGAGCTTCTTTGGCTCGGCAACAAGAACAAGCAAGGGGGTAGGAGAGTAGGGACCGAGCACTTGAGAGCAATGACTTTTTTGGGAAGCGCAACATGTTCTTCGTGAGAGCTTAGATAGGTTGCAGAGGGGATCTATGTCTGTATTTATAGTTGAGGGTTGACCATGGTTGGGTGTAAATTGGTCAATCTTTCTAGAGACCCTCAATCTAGGAAAACCCTAGGATAGGCCGATTTAGTTTGATCTCACAAACTCATTCGGTTGATTTTCATAGCTGCGCATGCACAAAATCGCAAGGAAATTGACTTCAAAATAAACCAGCTCGAGTCCCTGGTTTCCTTTCTTGACCAAGGTAGAGGATGAGTGCTCTACTGTTGGATCGCAGATCCCAGTTTACATTACACATGGCGATTAAAATGTTGACTAAAGAATTTCTAATATGAATAGAAATTGTGACGTTTAATGTTATTCCTCTAACGTTAGGGATTTTTATAAAATCCATATATCTCAAACCATGCATCTTTACAATCCCATATTTTATGAGAAAGTCTTTAATGACTTAATCTACTCATATGCAAATATTGGAACCAAAACCCAAAAAGAAAAGGGATTTTTCTCTATATGCAATTCTCCCTCCATTCTATACATTTAAAGCATCAAAATTAATCCTTTTCTCTTTCTTCCTTTTCTATTTTCTTTATTTTTGTCTATTCTTTATATTAAAACCATGTGCATATAAAAATTAATTATTAGTGGCCCTCCATGCCACTTTCTAGATAATTCTACAAAATTCTCACACATAAACACAATTATCATCTATTTCTTATCTTTATACTTAATATGGGTTTTTCTTTTATCCTTTTTCCCTTATAGCCATCATTGAATTAATAAAATAGTAGAATCCAAGAAATTCATCATTCAATGGAAATTTGCAAAGAAATCCATTCTTCAAAATAAAGCACTCAAATTTCTAAACAAGTCTCATTTCATAGAATAATTGCATTTCAATTATTAAAATACAAGCAAAATTTATGTTATAACACGCAAGGGGATAGAAAGTTGCAAAATCAGTTCAATAATAGACCATGTTCTAGAAAAACACCCTTACATCGGACAAGATTGGGTAATTAGTATACCAAGAGGGTATTAAGGCCTTTACCCATATTTATCAATCTTTACTTTGACCTAAATTCAATTGAGAAGACGTCCCATAAATCATGTATGCTAGAATTGAAGCTTGGCATTTTATCAGTTTTATGTTTTATTAAAGAATTATCAGACTAATTATACTTTCTATATACATGTATACTTTTTTCGCTTTTGCGAGCCTTTCATCAACCCTTAGTTTGGTCGAAGTTCTAATAAAGATATTATATTCTTAACTCTCACCACGACCTGTTCATGATACATGCCAAGCCTAAACTTCACATATTATGCAAACGGAACATAGTATGCAGTGACCTTCTCATATGAACCATCCCCTTTCCCATTTACGTGTTTATTTGATTCGTTTCTATCCACAAAACCCTTGTGAATGAATTTCGATGTGGATGACGCAGTCCAAGATATTTCACTCCACTTCAGCCAAACCAAAATCTTTTTAAAAGCTACTTGTCTTGCCTACTCCTCATCAAACCAGGAGCAGCAGATCCTGGGGGCTTGGGTTGACGTTATCCGTGAGGTTTTTTGACAACTATGTCTTCATTACGGAGAGCTGCTGCTGTATAGTTGGGTCTGCACCAAGGCTGCTTATTTCTATAATATTCGCTGGTGCAGTATCTACATGTGGGTAATGTATAACGTTGGGTGTGGGTAGCGTTGAATGCATAGTTACAAGTTGCCGTACAAGTGGGTGTTGCTGCAATTTTCTCCCCTGCTTTCGACCACTTGGTCCATTGCGTCAAATTTATCGTTCATGAATGCACGAAAAGATTCTGTGTGCTTGCTCCCTAGGAAAGTAGTATCAAAGAGGATAGGATTGGATATGAGATGGGTGGGAGGATCAGAAGGGCCAGAGAATCGGGATTTGAGTCCAAATATTGCCGTGGAAATTCTAAGACGGCGAAGCTTTGACGTCCAGCAAAGGCAACGGCAGTTCTTGGGTTTGTACTGGATGGTTGAGTCTTGTGCCGTACGGTATCAAGTATCATGCGGCGGGGGTAGGAATGTGTGTAGCTTGGGTAGATACGCTAACAACATACATGCATTTTAACCACGATTCTGCTCGAAGTTAATCAAACTTTTGAAGGTGCAACTAGATCCCGCAAAGCCACGGACATTGGCGTTTACCGAGATCTCCGTGATTGGCATATCCCGTGGGTGACGGTGTGACTTTGACAAATCAAACAGACTCATACTCTTACTTGGCTTGGATGATGTGCGCGCATTTTGGGGGTGGGTGTTGTCGTATTGGATGTAATCATCCCTTTCTTTTAACAACTTATAGCTTCTAATAGCGTGCATTGCTTGTTGATGAACTATGTGCCTTTTGCATCATTGTACCCATTTTATAAATATAATTGATGGGAAACACTTAGATTTATACTATGAGAAAATGAAAAGTTACAAAAATACCTTCACAGAAACACGTGCATCAAAATTTGGATGTATTCCTTTTTGGATGGTGAAGCCTATAGATCTAAGAATAAAATTATAACATGTAGAAGATGGTAGCACAATGTTCCTATTGGTGACGTGTTGAAAACACCACAGAAGAGAGGTCACATCATCAACAAGTACTCCAAATGTATCAAAATTACAAGGTAAAAGATGATAGTGGTTTGCCATAAAGGTTGCACCGCACTTTTGCACCTTTTGTACAGAGGCATCACCAACTGCCTGGTTTGCTTCAAAGTTACTTGAAAGAACACATCATAGGGGAGAGACTCCATGAGATCAACCCAAGTGTGTTTCCCATCTGTCCAGTCAAATAAACAGATGTTAGCAAGACGTTGCGAGTGGATATCATCAAGATGTTTGTCAAGAAAGGCCAAAGGAGCCTTTTTAGGACCTTTAACCCAATTCGAGATGTAAGCCCAAAAAGAGTATCATAGACTAAGTCATGTCAAAATTTATACCCAGGTCTTGTGCGACAACAAACTACATGATCACCAAAGCCATCGATGTTTGTGGTGTTGCAAATTGGGCAACATTTATCACCTGGGTATATGAGAATCATGAGTCGATAGTGAAGGATAGATCGATGCTCAATAGGTGACATGGACAAACTAAATCCATCAACCGAAAAGACAATATGAAGTCTTGTGCATGGTTATGACTTGGAGAGAGGAGGATATCTAATTGTCGCTAATAGAGTCCACTTGAAATGAATTGTTGGGCAACAATTTTGTAAGCATCTGCCAAAATAGATGGGGTCTTTGGAGTTTTAGAAGGCATACATGATAATTAGGACCAATATAAGGATGGAAAGATCTTACAGATGGCGTCAAGTGTGGTAACAAAAGAGTCTCATGTAGGAACATATCCAACCACATTTAGAATGTGGTCTTTGAGTTTCTGGCTGTGGATCTGAGAGGAAATATAAGCAAACTTGTTGACATCATTGGAAGATTTGATGTCTAGCCCTCTCAGGTGCATAAGAAGCATGGCCAAGCACCACTGTAGATTACCTAAGTTTGGCCTTCGTTAACCACAATATGTACTAGATATAGATAAATCCCATGATCAAAAACATCCAATGCAAACCCCATATATGTTAGGGTGTCGTTCAAATAGCAAATAATAACTTGGACATCCCAAATCATGATAGGAGAAGAAGAAGCTCACATTATGGGTGTTGAAGAAAAGCTAAGTGATCCATCATGGTAAGGATTTTAGCCACACATTCCTGGAGAAGGTGTAAGCCAAAATCTGGATCCATAGAAATTTGACCTCCTAAAATCTTCTCTTCACACATAGGACGAGATATGATGTAGGGAATATACCAAACCCTAATATCATCTTAGATCATCTGAAGGCCAAATATTTCAATTTTATTAATATTAATATGAAGATCAAAGTCTGGTCCTCATTCTTAAGTGATAGTTAGAACCTCAAAGACTTTGGTAGTGTCACCAATGATGGTTTTATCATGAAGATAGAAAGAAAGAAGGTTGATACGACATTCATTCTTCAATTGCAAAGTAAGAGGATGGAGAGCCAATGAAAAATGAAGCGTCTTCAATGGATCACCCTGTTAGACACCACTCATAGAGAGAAGAGGCTCACTCTGATGCTTGCAGAGAGGATCTAGGAAGCTTTAACATAATTCAACCCAACATGAAATAGTTTAAAAATGAAGGCAAACCTCCTAAAGTATGGTGGATTTATCAACCATATTGAAAGCATTGTTGAAGTCATTAAGGGTCATTGTGAGAGTGGTAAAATATTTTTATTCATGAAAAAGGTGAGTGACAATGTGTAGAAAGGATTCAAAAACACCTGAAATACCAACACCAAATTGATGGTCCTCAATATAATTGACTGCATCAGGCAATACAACCTTTGCAACCCTAGATATAAGGTGACACCAAATTGTTCCAATTGTGATAGGTTGAATTCCTTTGTCTGGATTGATAATAGGAGTCAAAGGGGCACTAGAAACATAAGGTGCCAGGCAGATAGGGCAATGACTAAAAATTCAAAGGTTGACCACAATTGACACTACATTCAAAAATTCATCTTTAATGATTGTTGTTGCATCACACATGCTATCAAGAATGGGTTGTGCATAGAGTATGTCACCTGCACAGGTTGTCACTTTATGGAAGTATACAATTTCCTCTTCCACCGTTGCATTAGAAGAAATAGAGGGAGATCAAGAATTATCTAACACAGGTTGCCCCATAAGAGGGTGGCAATGGGGTGTTTCTCTTAAAACTCCAAACATGTAGCAGGGTTAGAGGGGGCAACATTGCTACATGAAAGAATTCAGATGGAAATAGAAAATTGGCCATCCTTGATCTTTATCTTTGCATGGGAAACTCTGACTTCAACATAGTTTACTCACACAAAACAACATTGGCATGTTAATATGTGGGTAATAAGTTGTTAAATACTTTCATGTCTTGAATTTCATGTTCTTAGGGCTTTAAGGATCATAATATTTTGGAGAAAAGCTCACTTTTGTATTGAGTGTTCTTGAGAAGACCTGGGAGAAAAGTCGTAGAGAACGCACCTAGGGAGTAGTAAAAGCTGAACCTAAGCATCAATGGATAAGTTGTAGGGTAGTACGCATAGTGTCAGCGAATGACAGGTGAAAAAGAAGTGGGATGCTCTTAACCATTGGGACACAAAAATGAAATACAAAATAAATAAAATTTGCATTAAGCTTGAGGCGGTTCATGGAAGGTGGTAATGGTTCACTACACTGATAGGAAATCAAAGTACAAAAAATATTAGCCAAAAAGTCAAGCTTGATGTGGTGGGCAAATGAAAAATCACATCATTCAAATCTTGGCCATGATGGTAGAGTAAAGTGGTAGTAACATCAGATCCATCAGAAGCGCGATGGGGGCAAGCCTTGGATCAATGTTGGGTGTCCAGACATAAGCCACACATCCAATATTTGCAAGAATGGAGATAAGTGACTAAGCCTTCTGAAACATTAGTGTATTCCAACACGTTGCAAATGTCCCCAACTTGACTCAGTGAGGACAAATATGTAGTTGGAAAATGATTGAAAAAACTACTTGGAGCAAAGGGCTTTCCACAACATGTGTGGAGACCCTTGAAAGGACATGTGATGCAGGCACAAGTGTTGGTCGACTTGGCAATAACTAAAGAGAAAGTGGATGGTGTCAAATATTCCTTAATATTATTACAATTATTGATGATGGTGAAAGGATATAGAAGAGGAGGATGCAACAAAGACCAATGCCATTAATTGGGATTAGAGGAGGAGAAGAGCTGACATCAATCGTGAAAGGATATGGAAGAGGAAGGGGAGGTCAAAGGACATCACTAAAGCACTTGAACAACAATGAGAGCAATGGAAGAGGACATCAATCATGAAAGGATATGGAAGAGGATATGGAAGGAAGATCAAAGGACATGGAAGAGAAGACAAAGTCGAAGGACATCACAAAACCATTTTTACAACAATGATAAGAAATGGAATAGGAATATTAGAGGAGGATGCAACAAAGGCCAATTCCATTAACCGTGGAAACAAAATAAGAAAATGCATTTAGCATTGATCCAATTGGACCTTCCAGGCTTTTACCCAATTCTATATTTCTATTTCATATTTTTCACTTGTTTGTCTTCCTAAAGATCAATTAATGTAGATGAGTAGAACCACATGTTTGATTTCATGGTGAAATGGATGTGGTTACTGTTTGGTTCTTATTGAGGGTTAAGTGGACTACACCTTCCTCTCACCCATGATTTTTAGAAAAATATTTTAATATTGTGATGTGTTATCATCTTATTAAAGATAATATATAATAATACACCTATTACGCAAAAATTTAGAAGATTGTAATAATTTTATATAATGTAATTTTTTAGAGAGGAGACCAATTCTATAATATAATTTCAATTTGGTGAATCAGTTCACATGCAAGAGAAACAAGTGATGCATTGTGTAACATATGGAGTAAAAAAAGAGGGAGAAGACAAGATAGAAAAAGAGACAAGTGATACTTGTTTTGAAGATTTTGTTTGTGTGAAGAGGTAAAGAGAAGGATATTATAAAAGTATTTATAATTAGTAATGGACTATGCTTACTTTTATATATTGATTGTAAGATGCACAAGTATTTTCCTTTCTATCTCATTATAATTTCTAGGAAACTTTTATCCAAGTATGCATTTTCCTCTATATTTCAATTTCTCCCACAAATCTTCCTACATATTTTCATCCAAACATATATATTTTTATTCATGTTTCAAATGAAATGTACCTCAAAGTTCCCTACCATATTTTATTATAAAACTTAAGGTTCATTTTAATTTTTAGAAAATCATTATTCAAACTCTTTTTCAATATTTCTAGTTTCATTCCCCAGTTTTCCATACTTTTTAATTAGTTTTTTCTTCAATTCATGAAAGAAATATTGTCCATGGATTTAAATATGGCTTGATTACATGTTACATTAAAGATCTTAGGAAATGATATGTTATTGTACAATTAAATAACTATGTGCTAGTTTAATATGATATATTATTTTTACAACTACATGCTAGTTTTATGTTATTAATTTACTATTTGGTTCGGTTTAATGTAATATGCCTAAGTAATAATAACACTTGAGAGCATTTGAATTGAGATGGAAATGAAAACCAACGTCTAACATAAGAAAGAAATTACAACAACTCTAGGTTTAATTGGACTTTGGCTATATAGGGATACATTTACGTACCCCATAATTTCTTGTTAAGATATGATACAAATTGTAATCATAAAGAAACTGTAGACATTGTTCATAAATTTTGCACATGTGGGTCCAAATATGTAAGCCCTTACTTAGTTTTCACCTAAACATAAAAAAACTATTTAACAATACCTAAGAAAAAGATGTTGTTCTACAAGTGGTAACTTTTAATTTCATTATGATTGAAATTGTCAAGATACAACAAACATATTGATTTTAAAATAATATCCCATTTCCATAGTTATCATGTTTATTTTCATGTTTTCATCATTAATATACTTTTTAGTCTTAATTGGTATATAGAAATACTATCTAGAGTTTTTTCTTGAAAACTTTTAAAAAAGATGAAATTAAGTGGTAACATTTTCTATATAAATTTTCCTACATTTAATCTATCACAAGTGATATTCGTATTTTCTAGAAATTGGATAACTTTAGAACCCATTTTTATACTGAAAACCTCTCACCATAACACATGTAAAATACAATCGGGCACATATACCTCCTCATGCAACATTTGTCACTCCACCCTTGTGTTTCTATGTATGACCAATAAACCATTTATTAGAGGATTATGAGAACTTAATTTCATTAGTTTATTCATATGCAAGGACAACAAATTGTTCAATGGGGAAAAAATTTGATTAGCATGATCATTACGAACACGGAAAATTTGATTAGCATGATTAGCAAATTGTTCATGGAAATTTGATTAGCATGATTAGCAAATTGTTCATGGAATCATATATGGGTTTCAAATTTAAATCACACTTTGATTATGGTGTATGTGGTCCTTTGATATTAAGTCACTGCAAGCATCACCTAATTTACAATACACTCAAATTGTATTTAATAGAAATTTTAAAAATATTATGATGAAGTGCATATTTACACATTTTGATCTATTTACTTGTTTTCCCCCAATTATCTTGTCATTCTCACTCTTAATTTTTCTATGATAAACTTATTCTGTAGATTCTAGTCTTTGATGTAACTTATGGTCCAAATTTTAAATTAATCAAACCTTTCCGCTATGAGTTATTATTTTCCAAATATTTATAACCAAAACCCTCCTTTTTCCTCCTTTTGCTTATTGGGCCTTGCCCTTATGCCTAACCTGCCAATAGTTCACCCTTGAACCAATGGCTCACTCAGCCCTAGGCTTTACTCTAGGACTGGGCTAATCTCCAATCTAGTCACTGTTGGATAAGATCCTTCAGTGTTGAGGTCGTTACCCCCTAGCGGTTGAGAAGTAAGGTAGGGAATTTGTTTCCACCATCACTCCCCCTCTCCAAGCCACACACTTTCGCTCTCCCCTCCAAACTTCCTACCACATCTCCCTATGCAAAAATCAAACACAATACCCCCATAGTTAACTGAAGATTGTGCCTTGGTTACTGAGCCTCCATCGTGCCACCAAAACCCTCCCAAATGAAAAACCCTAATTGTAGAAACACTAACCCCAGTTCCCCACATACTATAAAAACACCTCCCCTAGCTTTTCCTTCCTCCCTCAAGTCTCTACGTCACATTATTCAGGCCTAGATCCATTTCCCTCTCTCTTCTCCCTTTTTCTCTAGTGATTAATTCTACCACCATCTATCATTATCTCACACCGACATGTCCCCGGTTGGATGAAAAACTGGGTCTGCTAGGTCTTGATCAACGGTTTACAAAAACCAATAATGAATGACCGCATGCCCCCTCCCTCTCTATATCTCTATAAAAACTTATTTTTTTTCAGTGTCCTCCTATTAATAAAAGACCTTAAAGTAGAGAGCCACTACCTAAAACTCCCAAGATCTAGATTTAACAAATAACAAATAATAGAAAATAATTTCCATTAATATACAAATATTGTTTACAAGTTATACAATGATGCTCCTATAAGGATTTACATGAATTTCCAACATGGAACTAATACTATATGAGGAAAAGTATCTAGCTAATCCTCCTTTACTTAGTTTTATTGTCATCGGTGGACTTATTATTATTCATCATGTCTTGAAATCTTCATATATTTCATTTACCTAAAATGAAAATTAAAGAAAATGCAGATAAATATATTGATGTACTGTGTATGTGGGGTGCAAGAAAAATATTTTCATGTAGATGTAACAACGTAAACAACCATAGAAGCAATTATTATTACACAATCAAACACTTTTGTTATAACTTCTCAACTCTTGTTTGCTCAATCTTTGGGATACCCTCTCATTGGGTTTTGTCCCTGTAGTGTACTTGGGTCACCTTCCCAATTTGGGGCTTAGTTCCATGTCAACCTTCCCAATATGGGACTTAAACTCATGTGACCTTCCCAATCTGGGGTTTGGTCATAGTCATCTCAATGACTTTCCTTCTTTTCCATATTCAAACTTCTAGATATAGAGTGTGGGGTTCAAGCAAGTTTTATTTATGTAAAGTGATACTCATATGGTCCTTATAGATTGCAGGTCATAAATAAACAATGAAGCAGTTTAATTAAAATCCATTCAAGAATTTCTAGAATACCTTAGAAGTTGATAAGATGAGTATTCATAGTCATAACTATGTACCTCAATGTAGAACCATGCAGATCATGCATCATACCTCAAGTATTTTTAAAGATGTTGTCCAATCAAGAAAGAAAATATTGTTTCTAAGCAATCAAAATTTAATCTACATGTATGTATATCCTCGATGTCACCATAAAATTATTTAGATTAACCCCTAATAGGGTCCTAATCTAGGGTTTAATGTGGTCTTGGGCTTGTATAAGGAATACGGGTACAATCCCTAATTCCATTGCATATTAACACTAGATGAACCCTGATAATCAGATCTATAATATCATTTTACATATTTGATTATGTGCATTAACATTTGGTGAAGCTATGATCTTTGGTTTCAAAAACCAAATTACACATAAGTATAATTGTAAAAATTCATGTTATAACATCATTCCCTCTTATAAGAATTTTGTCCTCAAAATTCGACGGTCACCCAAAAAGATGGGAATGAGAATTTTCCATGTCCTTGTTTAGATCCCATGTGGCTTCATCCTCACCATGTTCTTTCAAACAACCTTTACCATCTCAATCTTTTTATTTTTGAGCTCTTTCACCTTGGAATCAAGGATCTTCATAGGCGACTCAGGGTATGTCAACCTCCCTTGGAGTTCTATAGGTTCAATGTTCAATACATGGGTAGGATCCTTCACATAGCACTTTAGATCGGACACATGGAACATGTCATGCATCATTATATATTGTGCCAATAAATATAGAAAATAAGTGGCATTGCCAATCCATTCTAGAATCTCGATCAGACCCATATATCGAGGACTTAGTTTTCCTCTATTTTTATCTATATCCCTCATACCAAATGTAACAAACTCACTTTTCAATATCTCCCAATTAAGAAAGGACCTTAAGTTGAAATCCATTACCTATAATTCCCAAGATCCATATTTTAACAAATAATAAATAATAGAAAATAATTTCCATTAATTCAAAAATATTGTTAACAAGTTCTAAATGATACTCCTCTAAGGAGATGCATGAATTTCCAACATGGAATTACTACATATGATAAGAAGTATGTAACTAATCCTCCTTTTCTTATCTTTAATGTCTTAAGTGGATTTCATCTGATTCATCATGTCTTGAAATCTTCATATATTGCACTTACCTAAAATGGCATGAAAGAAAATGTGGATCAGTATTTTCCTGTACTGTGTATGTGAGGAGAAAGAAAAATATGTGCATGTAGGTGTAATAATGTAAAAAACCATAAATGAAATTATTATTACATAATCGAGCATGCATTTTCTATTATAACTTCTCAACCCTTGTTTTCTCAATCTCTAGGATACCCTCTCATGGGGCTTTGACCCTACAGTGGACACTTGGGCCACCTTCCCAATCTAGGGCTTGGTGCCATGTCAACCTTCCCAATCTGGGGTTTGACCTCTTCTGACCTTCCAAATCTAGGGATTGGTCATAGTCATCTCAATGAATTCCTTTCTAGTTTCCATATTCAAACTTCTACATATAGAATGTGGGATTCAAGCAAGTTATATTAATATAAAGTGATACTCATATGGGCCTTATAGATTGCAGGATGTGAATAAACAACCAAGCAATTTAATTGTAATACATTTGGGAATCTCCTGAAAACCGTGGAAATCAATAAGGTGAGTATTCATAGTTGTAATAATGTACCTCAATCTATGGGTTCCAAGCAATCAACATTTAATCTGCATATATCTATATCATAAACTATCACAATCAAATTATTCATATTAAACCCTACTCATGTACTAATATAAGGTTTAGGTTTGTGTGGGGCTTTGATAAGGAATAAGGATAAAAAACCTATTTCCATCACAAATTAACATCTGGTGAACCCTATTATCATATCGATAATATCATTATGTTAGAAACACCTACATTCAATAATGTGCATTAATATTATGGAAATTTATGATCTTTGGTTTCAAACCCTAATCACACATAATTATGATCATCAAAATTTAAGTCATAACCCTCAATTGACATGTTGAATCACATCTTCCGGAGTCAAATATTTGGCATCGATCTAACAACTACATATTTCTTGTTTAGGTAAATGTTCTTTCTCTCTCTGCCAAAAATTCATAAATTGCAATCCTTGAAAACATTAAATCTCAATTTTCCTTTTCCCAAAGATTATGAGAAAGTACTTTATATTCATCAGGGAAATAATTTGATTCCATCAAAAATACTTTCAAAATCTTAGTCCCAATTCTTTTTTAAATCATATCCTAAATTGGCTTTGTTGGGTATTTAGATTGATTAAAGTCTTCAACATGATCTTTATGACTTTAAGACCCTAGATTCAAAATTTCTTAATACTTTGATGAATCTTAATCATGATAATGACTTGTACTAATCTTGAGATCAGACCCTACTAATGAAGACTCTAAATCAACCCTTAATCTCGGGTTTATAGTTATACTAATGAAACTAATATGAAATTCGATTATGGATTTCTAACCTTAACATTTTGGTTTTCAACCCTGAATATGTCTAAATCTTATGATTTCTCCTTTAATATATTGAGGTAACTATTAGGTAATCTTCTAGATACTATTGTTGAATCTTAATGTCGAGACTCCTTATAATGGAAATTTTGACCCTAATGATGATTTAGGGTTTATCCTATATGAGCTAAGTTGGAGATCAACATGTACATGTGAGGTTGAATAATAAGTAGGAATTAATAATAATAGGTAAAAAGCTAATTATTCATGTTAAGGATGAAAAACTCTCCTAAGGTCAATATAAGGATCTAAAAACCCTAACTGATTGGTCCTTGTGACATATATTATTGAAAACCCATGTTGGACCGTTATCGTGTTCAATTAGGTTGTACTCAAATTCTTGAATTTGAAATCATACTATATTCTACTCTTAAATTCAAAGTGTATGCTTACTCCTATTTTACCATAATAATGGTATTTCTTATATTGATTGACATGTATCCTTTCAATATGCACTTTTGGTTGTTATTGTTTTCTAGGCTCTTCTTTTCCCTATTGACTAGTCTTATGTATTTTTTATATATATGTTGATGGAAGCTGAACATAAGTAATGATACATCTCCCATTATTGTTGAGTATCCAGCTTTAGTTGGAAGTAAGGATTTCTGAGGCAGTTAAATTATTCTTACATGTGGAGTTGGATCTTATCTTTTGATAAAATGCATCACACTTCATATGGAAGTTTGTAATATCTTAGTGATTTAATCTTGATTTGTATTGAATGAAAAACACAATGAAAGATATATTGCTAGAATTACAAGTTTTTTATGACATGGTTTTTTTGTAAGAATAAAATATTTATTTTCTTTGTATAACTCTTGGAACGACACATTATATTTTTTATATTAATTATGTTGGTTTCACCACAAGAACACCATTGCATTTATAATGATTGTATGCCTTTTTTTATGATTATAGGTATGATCGGTGAATTGTTAAGATCATGCTTATGCACTTGATTATACTACTCTAATGATGATACAGTCATCCAATTCCACCGAACTATAGTCATGAGTGATATTCTTATTGTAAAAAGGTTTGTATAGTTTTAAGAATAGTGATCTCATGTATCTTTCCCAAGTTATCTTGCGGTCCATGAAATAAACCTTGAAAGGTTCATTCTGGTAATGAATAGTAAATTATATTATAATTAGTTTGTATATTGTGTGATAAACCTTGACTATATTGGATTGGGTTAAGTCGGTTAGTGATAGTTGGTAATACATAAATACACACAACATGTTGTGATAATTATTTAAAATTTCAATTCTCAAATGAACATAAGAAAACCTAAAGTCCAAAATGGTGAAATTAGGGTGTCTAGGATTGAGGACAAGGGGTTCTGGCTAGTAATCATGTTACAACCCCAATTTTTGGGTTCATATGGTTGGAAATGCAATTTCTCCAATTAATGTATAATTATTGGAATTATATGATTTATATGTATTGAATGGATTTCCTTTGCAATATTTCCTTTATGCATGTGATTTCATGGATCATAATATGTTAATGGTTCCAATATGATTAAAAGTAAAAGAAGAAATCAAATAATGAATTATTAAAAAGGAAATTTGAGATAATGAGGAAAAGATAAGAAATATGTGGAAATCTGGATAATGGAATCATCATGGATGAGATTTCAAGTCCACATGGTTTCTAATGGTTAAAAAATCCAAATAAATTACATAAAAAGACAAGAGAGAAAATATGTATAAAATATGCCTTATTAATAGATAACTTTCATATGAAGAAAAGTATCTCATATTTTTGATTTTGAGTCCCAAAAATTGCACACAAGTTGTTCAAGTCATTATCCTTTTTTTATAAGTGAAAATTTTCATCATGGATGGCTAAAAATTATAGTTTAATTCTTTCCACTAAAATTTGAGATTAAAAGGATAAACGGATTGGGAGATATGAATTTAGTAAGTTTTTCTAAAGTGTGGAGGAAATCATTAAATGTCATAAGTTTATGCATATTGGATATAATTAGCACGTGTTAGAGACCATGGGATCAAAATAGGATGTCTCTCATTCATCTCCTACCATGGTCCAAATAGGAAGACAGAAACAACAGTGAGCATGATCTTCTCGCACCTTTTTGTCTCTTTATGGTTGCGGATATGGGATGATAGCACTCCTATCGGTTGTGGGAGATGATTTTGAACACAACCAACCCTAGATTTCCCTAAAGTCCCCATCGATTGGGACTTTACCCAAAGCCTGCTGGGTCCTAGACTCCATTGGAGACATGAGGGTGTCCCCCTATCTATATATAGGGCAAGAAGTTTTGCGTTTAAGAGGGTAGAAGATTACATGGTGTACTGAGGGGAGTTCATGCATCCAATCCATGGAGAATGCATGAGCGGAGTGGATGCACCTTGTGTCGGCTCTTTTCACCCGCCAACCTGAAAAGCTTCTCCTTTCCCAACTCTCTAACTCTCTTGATGAAAGCAACGCTGTCGAGGAGTTTGGGGTGGAGATGTGGAGCATTTCCCATCCTCGACTGGCCCTCGCACTCCCAGGAGGCCAGGGTCAACGACTGAGTTGACTGGACACATAGCAGTTTTTGCTGGAGCGGGGTGGAGCGGAGATGGGAGATGAATTAGTGTAGATTGACGTTCCTGTCCAGATGGTGCAAAGTTCAAAGATGGAGGGTGTAAGGGTAAAATGGGGAAATATCCCTAGACTCGGGGCTTGACTCACGTGAAACAAGCCATCAACATGGTGGATAGCAATTCACAAAGCCCTGACCCACGTGAGAATCTTGGGGCCCAATTTGCTGATGTGGAAGCCCTCCGTTGGCCAAAGGTAATTTACTTTATGAAAATCAAAACAAAAGATTGGTAACTCAGATTAATACATTTTATATATGAAAATTGATAAGAAAAATGCAAGGAGTTCAATAAAAATAGTTTTGGATCCTAACTTAGATCATAGTTTGAAAAAAAACTTAAGTTTCTATCCTTAGTGCTTTTATAAATAAGATTAACCCTAATTTGATGTCTATAAAATTGAGAAGATTAATATGGATAATCTATGAGCAAATTTACATGTTGTTAATAAAAAGATGTTTTGATGTATAAATAGATGATCCACATGCTTAATAGCCTAATTTAGGGTTTTATATGTTTAATGTGCATTAATGGGCTTAGAAACCCTAATTTAGGTGTTAATGGTTTCGAATGAGATATATTTTAAAATTCAATGTATAAAAGTGATATTAGGATGATCCTAAGCCTATTAGCTGATAGAGGATATTAATATGATTAAGTTGGATAATTAGGGTTTTGTACCTAGAACTGCTATTTTAGGGTTTTGTGGATATAAAAGAGGAAAGTTGTAAATAAATATAAAGGAACCCTAATGAAACCTTAATTCGGATTAGAAACCCTAGAAAGTAATTCCAAGTTAATAAAGTAAGTTCTTTATGAGTATGTAGTAGATAGGTTGTACATTCTTTTCAGGGTTCTATTCTTTTATGTGATTGGCTTGATTGCTTGCTTGGATTGCCTGATTGATTGGACTTACTTATTTCTTGTGAAATCTCCAAATTAGGAATGTGTTTATTTATGAGTACATGCTTTAGTTTCCCAACATTTTCCTGATGTTTTACCGATTGCGATGGAAATAAACTGCTTGGATGATTTTATTTCTACAATCTTTAAAATGAATATGATTATCACAATTTAAGTATATATTTGACTTGCTCGAACCTACATACCATCTATGGATGTAAGATAAGAGACCAGCCCTGGAGGGAAGGTCAATGTGGTCAAGCCCCAAAGGGAAAACCACATTGCACCCAAAGAGGTGACCTCAAGTACCAAGCTCATGATGGAGAAGTTAGCTTTAAAGTCACTTGCAAGGACTTAACCCTAGATAGGGTAACCTAGAGGATGAGTAAAAGTGGTTGAGGAGTCATATTGAAAAACATAATCTTTCTTGGTTAACAATTATTTGCTATGATTATGTTGTTAGAATATATGTGCAATATTTTGGTTGTCACCACATACCAGTATATTCATTTATATTGACCAAGTTTTATTTGTCAGTATTTTAGGATTATCTAGAATTGACAAACAGTAAAGTGGAACTTGTGAAGATTAAAGTTAATTCTTAAAGGAGGATCTAGATAGATAAAATTCTACTGAGGGTAGAAGTTCAATTTTCCCAATTTTGAAAGGTATGAGAAAAGAATTTTTTATTCCAGATTTTAGTTTAGTCTTTTATAGAATTTATTAATTATTTTTTGTTATTTGCAAAGCCATTGAGCCTATTTTTGGGATAACGCCTCTGACTTTCTAGGCTTCCTTAAATGGGGGTTACCGGGAAGTGGGGTCATTACAAATCACATCCTATATTTCTACCTATGGTGGATTGACCACAAGGGAATTTGTAGTATGCCCCGAGAGCTAGTCATATGGTGGCACACTTTGTAACTGATTTCATTATTAATAAATACAATAAAAGTTATTAAGTTTGTGTCAATATGAAATAATGAATAAATATAATAATGTCCTAAGAATGAATAACTTAATGACATAGGATTTAGGGTTAAGAACCTGAACATGATATCACATGCTTGCAAAGAGTATCCATTCTTCTATAGGTCCTTAGCTAGATATTACTGTAGAAATTAGGACAACAATCATCTAATATACCTACTGTGTGTTTTGACTGATGACTATGTCTCATTAGTCATGATATTGAATATCAACTCAAACACATAGGTACTTGTTGTGAACATGTGTACTGGACAAACCTACCTTGCAGATGATACATCAAATACATTGATGGACATCATAATCATATCTCATGTGATAATGGTGATTATTTTCCTTAGACCTAAAGTCACTACAATGATCACATGTTGTTTGATTTACTTTAGCACTGTTGAACATAAGCTTTAATAAGATCTACCATAAAGGTGATGATTGGGTGCATTATGTCACATATGTATTATTGTGAGTGATGTAGATGTAATTTATCCCTCCTATTTGTGTGATATCCAAGCCACTTGATGATCATACTATGAAATGCAGGGCCATGATCATGTGTGTCAATATGTGAGTTTGAGCTCGTATTCATGTCAAATGGTATACTCTATATCAAGGAACAAAGAGTGAACATTAATAGGATGATGTTCCCATGCATTGGTTTCAATTTAAATATCAAAGAAAAAAGGATTATACAATCATCTAACACTAGTAACAATACTAAGTTGAAGTTTAGCTCCAAGTTCTCCAATTACTTTGGTGGCAATGAAGATTTTCTAGATACGGGTCATTGTCTATGAAATCATAATATGATTAAAAATATCACTACCAATGTAATTTGGATCCTATAGGGTCATACACATAGGATGTGTAGGGAAGAGGAGTCTAATTATGGATGTGTGATGAGTTAGATAGTAAAATGCTTAGGTAATTAAATGAATCATTGATGTACTGACTGGATACCTCATTGGTTGATTAGAATATATAAACACCCATTGGATAAGCCAATCAATTCACTGCATAGTCTAGTTGAATGACATAGTCAAGGTCAGTTCAGTTAGTCGACTATCTAGCCTAATCTATCTATTGAAATAGATTACCCAATCCATTAATTGGTTGGTCTAGTCCCTCAATTGGGCTAGGTTAGCATATCGACCCAAAGGTTCTAACCTAGTCTAGTCAAATTTCGACTAGATGTTTCGAGAAGGCTTATATATAGCATCCCACTCAGGCTAATAAACTGACTAGACTAAGCCATTCGATCAACTGACAATCTGTAACTGAGGTGCATGTGGCGGACAATGCCTTTTCATTTCCCAAGGTTTATTAGAAATATTTCTTCCCTGTCATTACTATATAAACGAGCATGATATATAATGTCTCAGTTACATACTTTTGAGACACTTTTGTTGGACATTTTGGACTAGACATCATTACCCACAAGGAGAGATGGAATATTTTATGCAATGTTAGCACGTTGCCAATGATAAAGGTTGATCCTTCCACAGTGGCTCTTCAAGCACGATGTGTAGTTCCACTTCATCCATGTGGACCATATAATGATATAGACACATTGAGGGCTACATTGGGAGAGCGCCAGCAACATCCTTCTATGAACACCATTTTTGGGTCTACTTCATGACGAGTATACCTCACAACTTTCTTTTGCATTATACTATTTTTTACATGATCTTCTCATGGAAATGTCGATATATAAACCTGTTGTTACTTCTATTGTGCCTATTGCATCCATGAAAATATAAATAGCACCCACAAATTTGGGCACTAGTATAGTTTTAGGAATGATGACTATCCCCATAAATCACCATATTCCTTGACTGCATACCTTGTACTCAGTCACATTGAACCCATGATCAAATTCCCCATAGGTCATGATTGTACTAATACTCCAGGTTGAGAAAGTTTAACCACAAGTTCTTAGTGATTGGTTCCATCAAAAGGAGGTTCACCTTGATTATATGGGAAGTCCAATCATTTCGTTTAAAAATATACTATTTGAGGCCTCAAATCTTGAAATGTTACAAACCACTACGAATCTTGACATCCTCATCAAAGCTTAACTTTATGTCTCATAATTCCTTCCCAATTTCTTTTTGGGATTCCAATGCAGGGGCGCTGCCCCTTTGTATCCTACTTTACATGGATTACCACTATGAGAAAAAAAACAATATTTAATGCATATACATATATATGTGTGTATGTATGTATACATATACATCTATATGTACATATATATATATATATATATATATATATATATGTATGTATATATATGTATATATATATATATATATATATATATATATATATATATATATATATATATATATGATATATCTATAAATAATGTGTGTCACTATTGAAATATGTTTTGTTTGGTGGATGTATGGATGGTTCTAGTGACAGACATCTTTTGTGTGTGTATGGATGGATTGTTCTTGGAGTTTGGTTGATATGTAATTTCCTTGCATGCCAAACCTCAACTTTTATTCCATATGTAATGGTTTCTATTCCTTCTTACCCACTTTGAATGTAACTCATGTTTTCTACATATCATGTAAGTATTAGATAGGTATAAAATAAGTGTTGTAGGACATGGAATCACGAGGAAACCATGAAGATTGAATAAGCATACATGGATTCATTGGTGCGACACAACACAAATGCATGATGCATATGATAAAGTGGACCTTAGGTGCATAGTAATCCTTTGGGGCTCCAAAGGATAACTATAATAACCTAAAATTTTGGGAATTTCGGATTGAATATGACAATATTATGTGCTAAATAAAGTAGAATATAAAAGGGAATACGATGACTATAGTTGATGATAACCTAGACTAATGTTAAGACTAATATTAAGTCTTTAATTTAAAATAATAATGAGCACATGTTCTAATATGCTTCATTTGTGATACCATGGTAAGTAAATCCTTAATTTCACAATTTAGGATGCTATTAATCTTATGGACCCTTCTTAAGGTCATGGTATGGGCCATGAGCCTTGAATCCAATACAATCCCAATTGAACTATATATTGTTTACTTATGATTCCTTGGAATGCAAAATTGGGAAATGGTATAGCTGAGTTATTACATGATTGAAGAAATTGTAGAAGATTTTCAAATCATTTGTGGCCTAGGTAATTAATTGAATAACCATAAACTTGTGACTTGGAAGCTAAGATTTGGCTAAGTAATAAATTAGTTAGAGACTAAACTTTACCCAATAATATATATTAGATAATGGATCATTATCCTAAATTTGACTAAGTGGATCTATGTGTGTCATATTTAATTATTTCCCTAATGTGGGGATTTATTAAATAAATGATAAATTTTTTAGGAAGAGTCAGAACCCAGTGGGATAAGTAGATCGAGGGTGATCCATAGATGGAGGAGTCATATCCTCCATCGGGACATTGGCTTATTCCACGGGAGTACGAGTCAATGTACCTTCGATAAATGATAACACTCTTTCTCTCTCTCCATCACCCAATCTCCAACTAATGCTACAAACTCACTCCCTTCTAAAGGATTTAAACCAAGACAATGGTTGTCATTATCATAAGTGTTATAGTAGATAATGGAATTATCATCATGACAACCTAATGACAATTTGTAGCATTGAGTTCGTACCCAAATTCCTATATAAAGCCTTCATCTTTTTTTTGTGGACAAAATAGAAACTCTTCACTAGACTCGATGGATCTTGCATCTAGCCAAGGCCCAACCACTCAACCTTGAACCCCTATCAAATTGGTAATTGTCATCCGTAAGATGGAGATCGATCCAGGGTATGACAAGGAGTATCTCAACTCCATAGATGGAATTCTAGCTTTGTGACAGCACCCTTGTGGTTGTATGAAGCTTTCCATGGTACTAGGAAATGATCCAAGCCCAATTGTAACTCATGTATATGTGTAGATAATCAATATGAAGTGGGGCTTCTTCCTCATAGATTAGTCCACCATCGGCTAAGACGAAAGATCATCTAATATCAATATGGCTCAACAAAGGTGTTGGTAACCTCACCCAGCCTTGCAATGCCTAGGAATGAGGAATCTAGCCTCTGGTTTTCCACCTCTATGGCATGATCAGAGTCCTCACTAGGACAAAGATGATCTATAACATTTTACTAAAGGGCCCCTGGGGTATGTTCAAAGGGCAAGGTCTTGAGAGTCCTTTCAATGAATCCCGACTAGACATGGGTCGTAATAGAAAGAAGATTACTTTTGATCTTATGGACATTCACAATTGGTCCAAGAATACTAAAATTGCATTAAATGTAGAAATTAGATCGTAGCTTGGATATTGTTAAAAGTATACTATAAAATGATCAAAATTGTATAGAATATAAATAAAATGGTTTGAATCCCTAATTTTAATTGTTTCAAAAAGTATATCTTTGCTCATGTTTTGATAATGATGATTGTACACAAACCTTAGATTTCATGAATTAATGTTGATAGTTTCCTTATCTAATAAAAATAATTTAATTTGATGAAAAGACTACAATATGATTAATATATGAATTAGGGTTACATATAATGTTCAATTAGGCTTTCAAACCCTTATGAATTATAATATGATCAGAATTAGTGTTATGGTGCTTAACCATAATCCAATCCTAGATTTAATGAATAGCATGCTAAGCTTATGAAACACAATTGATGAATAATAATGAGATCTTAACATGATGATGATGATGATGATTATGATGATGATGAGGATGTATATTTAAGCTTTCCAAAGTCATTAGATCCTTACACATGCGAATTAGGGTTTTGAGACATAACATTAATATCAACCCTAACTATACCCTAGACTCAACCCTGATTAGTATCATATGAATACATTTGACACTTTATGGTTGTATGTATTTTTAGATCATATTGACCTGTTAGATCTAATATATAATGTTCGATCACATACTTGAAGTGCATGAAATATAATGAATGACGTCTTCATTGAACTTACATGTTTATCTTATGAATAATTGCAAGTACCAAGTTTTGAGGATTGCCAATGATTTCTCAATGTTTGATGAATAAACTACTAAGTTGTTTATTTAATTCTAGTTCAATTTTTAATGCTTGTGTATCAAATAAAGGTTAACTATGATATTGTAAACCCAGGGTTATACTTACAAAGGGGTAGATCATACAATTCCAATAATGGACATAAAAATTATTACACCCATGGTAGCATGATAAGCATGTGTTATATATCAAATGGAAAACAAGATTATATGTGCAACTATTCAAATCTTGAATATATATGTACATAAACACTTTTGTATGAACCCACATACAAAGCATATCAATATACTAATTTGTGCTCTAGTTTATGATGTCTTAGGTAGTTGATATGTACACAGGTTGAATATATGGAGATTCAAATAATAAATTAAATATGTTAAAGTTAATTCACATGGATGATTAGTTAGATTGTAAATTTTAGTACCTTCATACACATAGTATATATCTTCATGTATTCATACTTTACTTGGAAAATATTGTATGAAAATAAACTAACATCCTTTTGTTTCACTAAAAGTTTTTGAAATGAAATTATTTGTTATTTCTGAAGTCTGGATCCTTGAAAAATAAAATTATGATCTCTTCCCTATTATCTTCCATCAATTGTGGGTAACTAGGGAGGGGATATAAACATTTAGTATTAGATACCCGTCCTATCAAATAACTTATAATAGTTAATACTTACATATTTCCCTTATGTCTGTAAAGGGAATTATTAGGGAATTTTCCAAAGTCAATGGTGTTTATAAATGATATGAACATGGTTGTTAGAATATTTTTCCTCCACAACATTAGTTGATAAATGATTACTCTTAGGCCCCTATGAATCCCACCTAGCCCAACTTAGGTTTATGATTGAAGAAAGATACATCTAGGTCATCTTATATTAATTTTCCTCTACTTCTCATATGTTTTCTTTCCTAGACCTAGAATCCACTTCCATCTTAATATTGAAGTAAAGTTTTATGAAGAAGTAGGATGAATTCATCCTCTACTAATCAAATCACATATAATGTTAGCTAGACAAATAGACATGGGGGATGTTGCATATAAATTGTTGTCCCTCTAGTCAGGGTAAATCCTAGAAAGACATAAGAATGGGTTGGGTTCTCCATCCATCCATGAAGGTGTTAGGACAACCCAACTGGTTACAAAAACCTATGTGGATTAAATGAAGTATAAGACCCTATGATGTAAAGGTTAATCATTAACCCTAATCGAAAACCCTAATTTGAGTACATATACAAAGAATGAATAATACCCCATCCAAATAAACCCTAAGTAAGAATAAAAGGAAGTATAAAGTAAAATGAGTTTGGGTATATTTAACTTTTGGTACCAAAAATTTAATATCATTAGTTTTCGATGCATGCAAGTATGTAGAGTACAAGCAGTCATGCATGTATGATACAAGTGAAAGGATTTTGCACAGTAATGAAATGTGAAAAAATCAGGAGTTACAAAATGAAAAATATAAGACCCTCAACCAAACCTTTAGTATTGGCGTCCAAACTGGGGTGGTTCAACCTGAGAATGGAGAAAGACTTATGAAGGAGGGATAACCCTAAATTCATGGGTTCTAGTTGTGTCTAGAGAGACTAATCTCCTAGTACAATCCAAGAAGGCCATGGGTTGGGATCTCCCCTAGGAGGAGGATTTGAACAACTTTGTGTTTGGTTTTAAAAATATTAGGTAATTTTAGACGTCCAGAAGGGATCTAACCTTAAAGATATAGATATGATGGGATATGATGGCATGGTATGTGTATAAGGTAGGAAATCCATTACCAATATCCAATCATAACAAGTGGTCCTTAGTCATTGAAAAGTGATTACAAAATAGTAAAATGAGAACACATTGGTTAGAAAATTCTACGGTTAACATGTAATGATAAGTTAAGTATATTGAAAGATGAGAAGTAATGATGCATCTAAGGTATGTAAACCCTACCTCCACACTCTATGAATAACATAGGTGTGTATTTGGATTAATGCCTAGATGCATATCTTATACAAGGAAGAGAACTTTGGTTAGAAAACCTCAAGTAAAAGTGTGTAATTGGAGTAAATACATCGAGAGAAATTTTATGAAAGGCATCTAAGTTATAGACTTTCCTTAGGAAGGATGAGTCATGGGATAAATAAATGTAATGGTATAGGAAACCCTTATCTTATAAAATATGTAGTTAATATGAAAAATAAAATAAAGTTATGACATTTCACAAAACCCTAGGCAGGGTAGAGTCCTATTTCAACCCTAGCAAGGCTTAAATGTACGTAATACCCAGGGTCAAGAGGTGATCACTCCATGATTGCATAAGGGCTTGGTGTTCATGAGAAATCCATCCATGTGTACATAATGCCCATGCGGTTAGGATAATGACTACCTCCCTAAGTACATGCGTGAGGCCCAAGAAGTCAATGGTAAATGCACTTCATAAGCACATAAGGCCATTGGGGTCAAAAGGGGATCACTCCAAAGGTACATATAGCCCTAGAGACCTTACTAGAATGGATATCATTAATTATATGAGATGTAGATACAAGAAATGCAAGATATTATGTAATATTAGTTGAATATATCTCAGATGGAGTTGCGCACATACTCAAGAATCCTGAGAAAAGAACTATCCCTTGATCTCATTAAATTGAAGTAAATTAATGGATTTAAAATGAAATCATCATTTAGAGTCTTTGTTGAGAAGGTGAACGTTTTTATTGGGACTTCACCCAAATATTTATTTCACCTTAGAATAGGTCTAAGATATTGGGTATCCACATATGACACATACATTTGACATATTAGGATAAATACCCTACGTTAACATTTATGACATGAATTAGTGTTTATAGGTGTTACCTCTCCATACTCATGAAAATAGTTGAATCATTAGTAGTAGGTTTGAATCTAAGTGAAAATGAAATTACCAGATCATAATGTCATGCATATGAATGATGATGTGGAAAACCTTGGAATAAATTTGGGATCCAACCTCAATTACTTAGGTAATTTTACTCAATAAAAATTATTAATGAAAACCTAGTTATAACCAACCATGAAAGTTTTCTATCACTAATATAGGAGACTAATGGAGTTGATATTCACCGAAACTTGATTGCATTTCAGTTATAGGGACAAAATTCCTTTCAAGGAACTGCCTCAAATTTTTTGAATTTTAGATTTAATCCAATTATATAACGTTAGAAATAGAGTAGAATAATAAAGGGAATATGATGACTATAGTTGATGATTTTGAACCCTAGACTTATATTAAGTCTTAAATTTTAAGTAATGTTGAGCATATGTTTATATATGAGGCTTCATTAGAGATACTATCGAGTGAAAATCCTTCATCTCATAACTAAGTATATTATTAATCTAATGGACCCTTTAGAAGGACAAGGTATTGTCCATAATCCCTAAACCCAAAGAAGTCCAGTTGGACTATTTAGGGTTTACTTATGAGTCCTTGGGATGCTAATTGGAATTTGATATCTTGTATCATAATAAATATTCTTGATAAATTCTTGATTAATAATTGAGTTATTAGATATTGGAAGAAATTATTTTGATCTATGTCCTAGGTAATTAATTAAATGATTATCTAATTATTTCTCGGAAGACAAGATTTAGCTAAATAAAAGATTACTTAGAGAGTGGACTTTTCCCCAAAAGAGATACGAGATAATGGATCATTATGATAAAATTTGGGATTAATGGATCTATATATTTTCCTATGTAATTATTTCCCTAATATGTGATTATATTAAATAATATTATATTTTTAAAGGACAAGGTTTTACCCCACCAGGATAAGAATTTATGTGGTGATCCATGGATGGAGGAGTCATGCCCTCCACCCAAACAATACCCCATTTCATACGAGCAAGAGTTCATATAAATTTCATCACTGATCACTCTCTCTCCCTCAATCGACCAATTTGCAACAAACCATACAGACTCGTCATCTTACTCTAACATATTTTTTCCAAGACAATGGTTAGCATCATCATAGGAGTTACATTAGATAATGACATTATCACCATGACCACCTAATAAATATTTGCAAAATTGAGTCAATACCTAACATCCTATATAAATCCCTCATCATCTTTGGTCCAAAACATAGAAACTCTTCAGAAGATTCTATACATCCTACAAGTAGCCAAAGCCTAGCCACGTGGCCTTGAACACTGTAATGGTCATGATAAAGAAGACAATCAATCTAAGGTGTGACAAGGAGCATCTAAACTCCTAGGATGGTGCATGATCTTCATGAGAGAACCCTTGTCCTCATCCAGCCCACTCCATGGTGATGATCCAAGCCTAGTTGTAATACATGTATCTTTACATAAAACAAGCATGAAGTGGAGTTTTCTGTCTCCCAACTTGGGACACATTTTACTAAGATGAGAGATCTTGTAGGTTTAGTACAACTCCACATAGGCATATATAACCTCACCTAGCCTCTTGATGTCCATCAACAAGGCTCAACCCTCTAGTTCATCCTCCTCCATGGTGGGCTTAGGCTCCTTGTCAATAGGATGAAAATCTAGGGAATTTTACTAAAGGATCCCAGTGGGAATGTTTAAAGGGTAAAGGATTGAGAGTCCTTTTATTAAATCTAGACCCAATATCAGGTCGTAAAAGAAATAGTGTAAGTTTTGATTACATGGAAATATTCCACTGATCTAAGAACTACTAAATTGCACTAATGTAGAAAAAAGACTATAGCTTGGATAATACTGAAAATATGCACCAAATGGATCAAAAAATGTTTATATTACAAATAGAATGGTTTGAATGACAAATTGTAACTATAGTTAAAGAATGATATGTTGCTCATGTTTTCAAATATTGATGATTATGTACATATTACAAATTTTATGAAGATATGTAGTGGTAGAGGAAGCTTTTATTGACCCTTGATTCCATTGGGTTTGCATGAAACTTGTTTCATTCTTTCTTTTCATGGTTGTTGTTTCTTTGCCATAATGCAATCCTTTCTTTGCACCTACTTTAATGGATTTATTTCATGACCTTTGAATACATTATTGTCTCACTAATATCCCACAATACTCACAATGTTATCACCCTTGTAGTTCATTAGTGTTCCCCTTCCTCTGAAACCATCAATGAAGGGAGGTCGGGTGACTATGAATGTCATTGGTACTTTTATTGTTGTTCTTGTGGTCAAAGTGATGTCAGTGACTCAAAGAAAATAAGATTTTCATTGGGATTTGTCGTGAGCATCATGGAACAATCTAGTTTTAGGGAACTCATATGTTTGTTCTCTAATCCATTGAGGAAGTACAATGAACCTAATGTTTTCTCTATTTTTCCCTTTGTGTTATCTAGTTTTCTTAATATGACCTTGGTCATAATGGTCTTTTCAAATTCTATCTGATAATGCATTGTGCAAGATTTCATTTTGGATGTATGATTTTTATGCCTTGTAAATATAAAAAAGTTGAGTACTTTAAGTATTGACACTAGTCTTTCATGTTACAATTTAGTATATTTCTTGGTTTCATTTTGTAGAATTTTGTTGGTTTTTTCTTTATCTATACATAGTAATTCACACAATAGTCACAAATTCAAGAGTAATGATATTTTGCAAATGATTTCTTATGAAGAATCCAACTATATGGTTTTCAATCCTTAATGTGTCTTTATGTTTTGGTGTTTTATTAAGCAACCATAATCTCTAATTTCAATCGTAATGAAGTATACATATGATTAATTGCTCATATTTCAATATCAAATGAATATCTAAAGTAATTAGCATAATATATGGTTAATGGAATTAGAAACTAACCCTTATCATTTTTTAATCAAAGTCTAACTTTAAATATATTGAATCCCAAATTTGATCTAGAGAAGAATAGTAAGTATTTTTGGTTTCTTAGTATAGGGAATAATATTTGGGTACATCAAGGAATACAGAAAATCCTCAAAGATTTGGTAATTGATCCATGCATTTTAAGCATAAGTATTAATTCCTTGTATGTATGTATGTACAATAATCATGAAATGTTAAAAAGTGTATTATTTGTGATTCATTTTCTTATGAAAATAAAATTCAGTAGATTTGTAACAAATAGAATATCATGTTTATTGTAAATAGTTATTGTATCACCTCTATGAACTTTAAGGACAAACCTAATATTAAGATCTAAGAAAGAAGTTAAGAGTTTTCATAAGAATGGGAAAGATGAAAGACATAACTTATAAAAGTTTCTCAGTAAGAGGCTCCTCGGAGCAAACTAAGAGTTACTTTGGTGCATAAAAGAATAGGCATTTCATGCAACCTAAGAGGCACTTTGGTGTATAAGAGAAGAGGAACATAAGTGAAAACTTGAGGATTCCTATATAGGTCAAGATAACTGAAATGATCTAAAATTTAATGTGTCATTTCTATATTGTTCAATTTTTATGGTTTACTTTCAGTTTACATGTTCTCTTTGTAATAAAATATGTTCAATTTGGTCTAAAAATTGTTTCACATGTGGTTGAGGGTACTACTCGCACAAGTAAGAAGTAAGTATAGAATGATAGAGCCATCTGATGTGTTAATGATTTCAAAAAGAAAGGATCGGGTGGGATACCAAGTATTCCTACTTTAGATTTCTTTCCGTGTTATGAAAAACTTATTAAGTTGACTTTTTTTTATGTGTGAGTGACATTGAAGATTTGATAATGAGAATAATTATAATTACCCTATGATGGTTTAGGCAAACTCTATTTTATGCAATAAATATCATGATTTTGACATCCCCTTGAAGAGAATGTGAATGTATGCTTCAACTTTATTTTGTGGATGTTTTACAAATAGGGTATTATAAAATGTATCCTTGTATAGGGTTGCCATAAAGGTAGCTTTGCGATGCACAATGACATATGTGTATTATTGTGAGTGATATAGATGGAATTTATCCTTCTGACTGGAGTTATATCCTAGACACTTGATGAATGAGACAATGAAAGGTATAGCCATGCCCAATGTGAAATAATGTATGATATTGATCTTATATGTATCTCATATAGTATACAATAGATCAAGGAACATAGAAAAAGCATTATTAGGATTATATGTCAATTCCTCAGATTAAATGTGGATATCGGAGAAATAGGGATAAAATAATCATTGTAACACTGGATATAATACTAGATTGAAGTTGTTGTCCAACTTATCCAATTACTTAGGTAGCAATAACATATTTCTAGAGACTAATCATTGTTTATGAAATCATAATATGATAATAAATATAACTACCAATGCAATTTGGAGCTCATATGGTCATACACATTGGATTCATTGGTAAGAGGAGTATAATTATGGACACGTGATTAATTGGCTACTAAAACATTTTGTGTTACAACCCCAATTTTCGGGTTCTTGTGGTTGGAAATGCAATTTGCCCAAATAAAGGTATGATTATGTAAATTATATGACTGAATGGATTACTTTGAAGAATGGCCTTGTGTGTTTGATTTCATGGGTCTTATTGGCTATCGGGTTCAATAACAAGAAAAAAAAAGAAAGTCAATTAATATATGAATAATTAAGACAAAGGAGAAAAGAAAGAGGTAGAAGCCTCTAGAAGGCTAGGAAGTATCCTCCAAAGGTGGATTTAGTATCTTTGAGATTTATTGGGTTCCAAGGAGTCCAAGTTGAAAAGATAATAGGAAAGGAAAGAGAAAAATACCAATTAAATTAGCTTTATTGAAAGATAACTTGCCTAGTAAGATAATGCCCTTTTCCTTTGGAATTTGGGACTTAATTTTAATACACGAGTAGATAATATCGATCTAAGGTATCCCTTAAAATTTGGTTGAAAAAGTATGCATGGTTTATGAGATATGGATTTTTGAAGTTGTCCTAAAGTGGAAAGAAATATATGTCATGATTTAACTGGGATTGAAACCTGTTTTCATTTATTGGACGCCCGATCGCGACCGTTGGATCTGCGATCCTTAGTTGAGATCAAATCCCAATCTCACAAGAGACTAGAACACAGAGTCCAGGTTGCGAGAAATTTAATTAAAGATTGCTCAAGATTGAGGCAACCTTCGAAGCTATGGATGAGTCCATCTCCTTCAAGGGATCATTCCAAACTTATCCAACCTAAGGTTGGTTGGGTTTCTTTGAGGATTGGAGGAATCCCCAATCCACCAGGCATTTTCTCGATACCCTATATATAGGGTAGGACGAGTGTCTGCATGTGCAATCCCATAACTTCTACCCTCATGACCGGAGTGTGGAGACAATCATTCTAGTGCATCCAATTCGACCAAGTGCCCTGTTCTTCCCCCTCATCTAGCAGCTGCCATCATTGGATTGTCGAGGTTCGTTGGTAGTCAAGGAGTGGTGGGGAGAATTAATTGCGTGGTCAAGTGAGTTCATGGGAGGTAGGTGAAGGTCTAGGTGCGGTTCATTTGCTAGAAGAAGGTTAAAAGCTCAGAGTCAAGCAGAGAGTTGACTCTCATCTCACTATAGGAAGTGCACGGTAAGGTTATTTTTTTCTTTTCGTTTTGTTGGTTCGCAGGTGAGGCATGCACCGCCAGTCATCTGATCTTGCATGGTCCAACAGACCATTGATCAAGCGGCTGAGAATTTGTGGTGATATCCTAATATCCGGTAAATAGTTCCTCTCTGCTAGAAAATTTAAGGAAATACCTTTCTTTGCAAAAATTTTAACTAATTCTAGGATTATTAGATTAAAGTGAAATTTATATCAAAATTGATCTGGAAATCGTGTAGAGGCCATTAAAAATACATTCAAGGCCTAAATATTCTTGCAATTCAAAGAGTACACAATGTCATCAACTTTAATTATTTCATCAATGAAAAACCCTAAAGCTTAATGATAAATGAATCAAATGATGATTTCTGAATAGTAAGAGTTGGAAATGAACTTCATATTAATAAAAGAGTTGTTAGGTCAAAATGTGTGATCTTTATGTTTGATTGGCTTGATTCAGGGTCCCATGTGTATGAATGTACTTTAATGGATCTAAAAGCTCTAATATTGGCAAAATCATAGAAAATTTTAGGAAGATCAGATGAAGAAACTTTATATATGAAAAGTGATAAAAAAATTATGATAAATCTTTTAAAAATATTATTATAACGTAATTTCATTTCTAATTTCAAAAGTTCCTAAAGTTGATCATATGATGCATTAAACTTTGGTTAAAAATCCTAATTATGATTGGAGAACAAAATCTAAAGGTCTTAATGGGTTAATTCGAGTAGTATTAACTTGTTGAGGGGCAAAGTGAGATTTGAACTGGATATTAGATAATGAATTGCTTGTTTTAGGGTTTTATACATGAAACAATGATGATGTACATATAAACCCTAACTTAAGGTAAAAAGGGTGATTAACATGATTAATTCAAAATTCCATGGAATAGTGTAATTATGAGTTGATCCTAAGCCTGTTAGGAAGAATATAACAATCTAGTTAGAATTTGTGATTAGATTTGTTGTTTTAGGGTTTATAGTGCCAATAATGAGGATGAACCCTAATGAAACCCTAAAAGGAAGTAGGAAACTCTAGGAAGCGAGTTCATATGAGTGGAATATGAACAAATGAATAGTAATTAGATTACATGTACTTTAAATGTTCTTACTTGTGTGTGTGGATTGAACTGCTTCCCTGGAATACTTTCTTGATTGGATTATTATTAGCTTGTTGATTCGACTAAACATGTATCTGGTTACTTTATGAATAGTCATCTTTAGTTTCACGGTGTTTCCTGAATGTTTTCTGATTGATTGCAACCTAAATTATTGGTTGTTCAATTATTCAATCCTATAAAGTCCCTATGAATATCACAATTAAATATGAATGTGTTTCTCGAACCTACATGCCACCCTGATGTATGATGTAAGACCAAGCCCCAGAGGGAAGGTCTGATTTGGTCAAGCCCTACAGGGAAGACCATTGGTCACCTTGAGAGATGATCCCAGGTACCAAGCTCAGGATGGAGAAGGTGGCCATATGTCCCTTGCAAGCACAAAACCCTACGAGAGGGTAATCTAGGGTTTAGGGCAAAAGCGGTTGTAAAGTCATAATGAAAGTTTAATTTGGATTTTTTATCAATTATTTGTGATAATTAGGTTGCTAGAAACTATTTGTGAAATTCTGATTGTTCCCCACATACCAGTATAGAAATATACTGACCGACGTTTTATGTACATTCCTGAAAAAGGAAAAACAATAAATTGAAATATTGTGAAGATACAAATAATCTGTTCAAGGAGGATTAGTTAGATAGACTTGTTCGATGGATAGAATTATAAATCCAAATTTTCAAGGTATGCAAAAAGATTTATTTTTATTCCATCTTTTCAATTTAGAAATAGTAGAATTTGATAATTATTTTTGAATAAATGTCAAACAATGGATCTTGAATTATTCAGATATCGTCTCTGACCTTTTGGTCTCCCTTGATTGGGGGTTACCGGTAGGCGGGGTTATTACATTTGGTATATATCAGAGCCGTGGTTCCTCATTTAATCCTTAGTAATTATTAAATTTTACAAACTTTGTAGAATCGAGGGAGTTATTAGAGGATTTTCCAAAGACAGAGGTGTCTAGAAAAGGATCACGGTCTGGGGGCTGGCAATATTTTCCTCCACCCCGCTAGTCAGTCATGAGGACTTCCGGATGTAGTGTGACAGCCTAGCCAATGTTTAAGGTTCTGACTCGAAATAAGATACCTTTAGGGTTTTCTCATCTATTTTATCCCTTCTTAACCCTAATTCAGTTAAGGATTATAGGATTTAGGGTTTTTTCTCTCTCTTCCTCACCCTCTTGAGGTCAGGGTAAGTATAGTAAGGATTAAGGAAACCTCCACCAAATCAATGAAAAGCATGTAAACAAGATGTCACGGACATAAGCTTAATAGTTTAAGCATAAACTAAAAGAATATTTACATTCTTAGATTGCATGGCGTGTGTTGTCGTGCCCTCAGGAGAACCCTAAGGTTAGACCATTTTGTCGAGAGGATGAGTGGAGAGTTAGCACTAGGGGTAGAGGCTTCCAGGAAGAGGTAGAAATATGGAGCATCCTCGAAGGATGATGCTAACCCTAACCCTAAGTGGTTGTTAGAGAGAGATGACAAGATGAGTTAGATATCATAGTCGACCATGTACGTGGGTTGACATGCATATTGGTTTTGAGTACCCATGAGAGGCATGAGCTATGTGCGGTTGGTTCACCTAGTGCCTTTTGGTGACCCAACCTTGGAAGGGGCATCCCTGTTAGGGTGAAGGATAGCTCCTTCATTAAAGAGGATAGTGGTGACCATATAGAAACCCTTATAGGCATATATGAGCATAGAAGAGCATGCACCCATGTAGGAGAGAATGTCAGTAGTGTTGGCAGTAGGTTAAGACTTAGGTCAGAAGGGTTATGCCTGACAGATTAGGAGATGAACATGCAGAACTTTGGACAATCTTGATAAAACATAGGTTTGGATCATACGTTTCACCCATGTAGGTGTATGCATGTATCCTTAAGAGCTTGGTCCACCTTCTTAGAGGGAGAACCTCCAGTTGTAAGGTCAGTTGTAGGGTCAGCTCTAGAGAGAGATAGCGAGACCCAAGCAAGAAGGTTGGAAGCTTAGACTCCGAGACATGAGGGACCATGAGAAGTTGGGTATGTTATGACCTAGAATGGATGACCTAAGTGGATGGTTGTGGTTGCCTTGTGCATGATCCTTGAAGGCTTTTGGTATCTTGGTTGCCTTTCCAGGAACCAAACTCTAGAAAAGAGATGAGGCTTCTTGAGTTGATTTACATGAGTTTTAGGTGCCTGCCTTACCTTATAGGTGTGGAAAGGAGAGTTCCTTAGACCCTGAAGAAGTATAGTAATAGGTTATGGGGTCTCACACCGAGTTGGTTGTCCTTGTGTAGGACGCTAAGGTGTTGTTCATGTGGAAGAATGGTAGCAAGTGTATGCCCTACCTTGTGCATGTTTGGTTCATGGCTGAACAGTTGATGCATAAGAAGTGAACCTAGGGTTCCTAAACCTAAGAGGGAAAGTAGTAGTACCTGGTGCACCTGATGCTCACAAAGATGATTGAGTTCCTACGAATAGGAGCATGGAACCCCTCAGGTGTAGAGGAAAAGGAAATCCCATGGACTCGGGTATATGTTGGATGAACCCCTCTCGCATTGGTTGGTGACATATGCATGTATGATATGGGTCTAATATTGAGGAATAGGAACAAGTATGACATGCCAAGGAACCCAGAGGGGCTTAGTGTGAGGTCTTCTTGCTAGCTACGTGCCCATGTAGCATGATAGGGTTAAGCACACACATGATGATGTAAATGTTGGACGTAAGGACATTTGTAACCTGTGTTGTTATCAAGAGATAGTTTTCTCCCATCCTAGGGAGGAACCCTTCTATAGGGTGAGTATCAACTTTTGGTTTAGGTTTGACGTAACCTAAAGAGGTCTCTCTTAGGAGATTGAGGAGCTAAATGGAGAGCACATAGAATGAGGACGAATCCATAGACCCATGTCTGACCATCTCTAAGGGGCATGAGGTTATGTTGACATGGAGGTAACCTGTATGGAGCCAAACCAAGTTAGGTAGGTCGCCATGATCCCTATGTAAGGATGTAAGTTTGACCGTGTATGCCCAGAGAGATGGTGGAGTTTTGTGTAGGGATTATAGTTTGAGATGTCCCATGATAGACTCCCATGTCAGTACCAAGGTCGAGTGGGGATAAGACTGATGGGAGTAGGAGTTGTCTAGTTCCTAGAAGCACAAGACCATAGTGTCGAGAGGTAAGAACTATCTTTGTCTGAGGACCATGGGCTAGGAGATTGATCACCTTCATGAGCTCATGGGACCCAAAGGGAAAATCATGTAGTCACTCCCTGGTTGCACAAGGGAAAGGGATGAACCCAAAAGTACTGACACCCTACAGACCTAGAGGAGCTGTCTAAGGATTGTGTGATGACCCCAACATGTTTGGGAATAGCTTTCCATGGAAGTAAACCTGAAATCAAGATGTTCATGATGTGGAGTCATGTGATGCATGTTTCAACTTAGATTGGAATATGTACTGGTGAGGTGGGATGCACCATCTCTACTCTTGGAATGGGATGAACTCTGTATTTGGATTGCAACCAAATTCTTATTTCCTCTCATTATGGGGGTGAGAGATAGGGCAATATGCATGCCATACACTAAGGATAAATATGTTGAGAGTTGAAAATTTTCTATGATGTTTGAGGATAGAGGAGGTATCATACCTTTTTGGAGAGTGCATAGAAGGGATGGTTTACAACACCAGGAGAACTAAGGTAGTCATCATATGAGGACGTTCTTATCAAGAGAAGTATGGAATTAATGAGTTATATAAGTTTGAGTTTGATAATCAAGATGATAAGCCTGAAGTTTTCTTGTCGCAATTAGACCAAAATATGAGATTAGGATGATAAGTAGAGTATAGGAAGGTTTATGTCTTCACCGTTACCTAGTACATAAGGATGTAAGGTGGTAATGGATGATATTTGTCGAGATGCAACTATCTAGTTTAGCTAGTAGAGAGGCTAGAAGAGGTGGTTGGGTGAACCCTAAGTTTGTTAGACATGTTTGGCTAACACCAAGATACAACCCGACCCGTTGGTCGAGTAGGGGTTGTTTGGTCAGCCAACCTAGAGCTTGATGAGATAGAAGGATGGTTGTAAGAACCTCAGATACACCTCTTGAGAAAAGAAAGTGGTGAAGCCCGCTACTAGAGTGTTTTAGGGTTTCTGAGGAGTCAACCTTGAGGAATCATGACATGCAGGAGATCATGATTTGAGTTCACCATACACCATGGTACTACTAAGATAGTAAAAGATTGCAGTAGTACTTAGCATACCAAATATGAAGATGTATATTGGGTGCATGTGGCTTATCTCCATGCATGCCAGGAGGTGAAATATGAACACCAGTAACCCATGGAGTTTCTATAGAGAATGAGGAGTCCCCGAGAGGGGAAGGGAGTAGATCACCATAGATGTCGTGGTGGGTCTCCTCAGACCGAGAGAGGTCAAGATGCTATATGGGTTATGGTAGATCGCCTTACCAAGATGACATAATCCCTTACCTAAGAGAGAGCAATGTCAGGGTGAAAGAGCTGGTTGAACTATGCATGAGAGAGATCATTCAATTACACCACGACCGAGTTCAATATCTAGAGCATGATCTCAAGTTCACTTTCATGCGGTGGGAGTGGGTACATGAAGAACTCGATACCAGTTTGAAGTTTAGCACAACTTATCACCCCTAACCGATAGTTAATATGATCCAGACTAGAGGGTCTGATGAGAGTGTATGTGCTCATTCAAGGTGATACATGGGGGCAGTTCCTGTCCTATGAGAGTTTGTTTGTGATGATAGGAACCATATCCAGTATCGGGATGAAAGAATCTCTGTAAGTGAGGCAGTGTCAGTCACCGCTCCATTGGGATGATGTTGGTGAAAGGACCTTGTGAAGGTCAGAGAGACCACAGTGTATGCAGATGAAGTCTCTTTGATCGTGTGATGGCTGAGAAAGCCCAAGGGTGGCATGAGTCATGAGTTGATGCAAAGTAAACTGACATGTCATTCACTATGGGAGAATGTGTGTTATGAAAACCCGACCCCTCTGAGCTATAGCTGAGAAAGCTGAATCCCTGATACATAGGTCCATTTGAGATGGATTGGTGGAGTTGCTTATGTTTAGCCTTACCCATCAGGATAGCATGATGTATGGTGTGTTCCATGAGTTTGATTTAGAGCACTATGTGATGTACCGGAACCATGTGCTGAGCCATGAACCTATTGAGCTTCTTGAGAGGCCAACATATCCTAAGTCACCTACGAGGGTACGAGATACCAAGGTGACAAAGAACTTAGATGTAAGAATATAAGATGAAAAGGTTCTTTGCAAGTGTTATGGAGAGGAGGAAGACACATGGGAACCATGGAAAGGTCTTACCCTGTTTGTTTGTTTGATCAGTGGAATTTTGAGGGCAAAATTCCTATAAGAGGGGAAGGATGTTACATCCCCAATTTTTGGGTTCTTATGGTTGGAAATGCAATTTCCCCAAATAAAGGTATGATTATGTAAATTATATGATTGAATGGATTCCTTTGATAAATGGCCTTGTGTATATGATTTGATGGTCCTTATGGGCTATTCGGCCCAATAACAAGAAAAATAAAAGTAATTCAATTAATAAATGAATAATTAAGAAAAAGGAGAAAAGAAAGAGGTAGAAGCCTCTAGAAGGCTAGGAAGTATCCTCCGAAGGTGGATTTCCTATCTTTGGGATTTCTTGAGTTCAAAGGAGTCCAAGTTGCAAAGATAATAGAAAAGGAAAGAGAAAAATACCAATTAAATTAGCTCGATCTATTGAAAGATAACTTGCCTACAAAGACAATGCCCTTTTCCTTTGGAATTTGGGACTCAATTTTGGTACACGAGTAGATAATATTGATCCAAGGTATCCCTTAACATTTGGTTGAAAAAGGATGCAATGTTTATGACATAAGGATTTTTGAAGTTATCCTAAAGTGGAAAGAAATATATGTCACGATTTAACTGGGATTAAATCCCAATTTTCATTTATTGGATGCCCGAACGCGACTGTCGGATCTACATTCCCTAGTTGGCACCAAATCCCAGTCTCACGAGAGACTAGAACACAAAGTCCAAGTTGTGAGATATTTGGTCAAAGATTGCTCAAGATTGAAGCAACCTGTGAAGCGATGGATGAGTCCATCTCTTTCAGGGGATCATTCTGAACATATCCAACCTAAGGTTGGTTGGGTTTCATTGAGGATTGGAGGAATCCCCAATCCACCAGGGATCTACTCGATATCCTATATATAGGGTAGGGCGAGTGGCCGCATGAGAAATTCCATAACTTCTACCCTCATGACCGGAGTGCGGAGAAAATCATTCTAGCACATCCAATTTGACCAAGTGCCCTATTCTTCCCCCTCATCTGGCAGCCGCCATCGCTATAGTAGCTGAGGTTCATTGGCGGTGAAGGAGCAACGTGGAGAAGTAATTGTGTGGTCAGGTGAGTTTGTGGGAGCTAGGTGGAGGTCTAGGTGCGGTTCGTTTTCTCATAGAAGGTTAGAAGTTCAAAGTCAACCTGAGAGTTGACTCTCATCTCACTATAGGCAGTGTATGGAGGAGGAAGATGACCCAATGTGAGTTTACCACTCTGCCCTCCCGGTCCATCATTACAAATAAGGTTATTTCCGTCTTTTCATTTTGTTTGTTTGTGGGAGAGGCACACACCGTGAGTCGTCTGATCCTGTGTGATCCAGCAGACCACTGATCAAGCGGCCAAGAATTTGTGGTGATTTCCTAATTTCCGGTAAATAGTTCCTCTCCTTTAGAAAATTCAAGAAAATACCTTTCTTTGCAAAAGTCATAACTAATGCTAGGATGATTAGATTAAAGTGAAATTTATATCAAAATTGATCTGGAAATCATGTAGAAGCCATTAAAAATACATTCAAGGCCTAAAATGTCTTGCAATTCAAAGAGTATGCAATGTCATCAACTTTAATTATTTCATCAATGCAAAACCCTAAAGCTTAATGATGAATGAATCAAATGATTATTTATGAATACTTAGAGCTAGAAATGAACTTCCTATTAATAAAAGAGTAGTTAGCTCAAAAAGTGTGATCTTTATTTTTAATTGGCTTAATTCAGGGTCCCATGTGTATGAAAGTACTTTAATGGATCTAAAAGCTCTAATATTGGTAAAAATCATAGAAGATTGTAGGAATATCGGATGAAGAAACTTTATATATGAAAAGTAATCAAAAAATTATGAGGAATCATTTAAAAATATTATTAGAATCTAATTTCATTTCTTAATCCAAAAGTGCCTAAAGTTGATCATATGATGCATTAAACTTTGGTTAAAAACCCTAATTATGATTGGAGATCAAATCTAAAGGTCTTAATGGGTTAATTTGAGTAGTAGTAACCTATTGAGGGGCAAACTGAGATTTGAACCAGATATTAGATAATGAATTGCTTGTTTTAGGGTTTTAAACATGAATATATGATTATGCACATTGAAACCCTAATTTAAGGTAAAAACGGTGATTAACATGATTAATCCCAAATTCCATGGAATAGTGTAATTATGAGTTGATCCTAAGCCGGTTAGGAATAATATAACAAGCTAGTTGGGGTTTGTGATTAGATTTGCTCTTTTAGGGTTTATAGTGTCAATAATGAGGATGAACCCTAATGAAACCATAAAAGGAAGTAGGAAACTCTAGGAAGCGAGTTCATATGAGTGGAATCTGAGAAAGTGAATAGTAATTAGATTACATGTACTTTTTAGGGTTCTTGCTTATGTGTGTGGATTGAAATGCTTTCCTAGAATACTTTCTTGCATGGATTACTATTAGTTCGTTGATTCGACTGAACAAGTATGTGGTTACTTTATGCATAATCGTCTTTAGTTTCATAGTGTTTCCCGATTGTTTCCCCATTGATTGCAACCTAAACTATTGAATGTTCAATTATTCAATCATATATTGTCCCTATGAGTATCACAATTAAATATGAATGTATTTCTCAAACCTACATGCCACCCTGATGTATGTTGCAAGACCAAGCTCCAGAAGGAAGGTATGATTTGGTCAAGCCCTAGATGGAAGACCATTGGGAACCTCAAGAGGTGACCCCAAGTACCAAGCTCAGGATGGAGAAGGTGGACTTATGTCCCTTGCAAGGACAAAACCCTAAGAGAGGGTAATCCAGGGTTTAGGGAAAAAGCGATTGAGAAGTCACAATGAAATTGTAATTTGGAATGTTAATCAATTATTTGTGATAATTAGGTTGTTATAAACTATTTGGGAAATTTTGATTGTTCCCCACATACCAGTATAGAAATATACTGACCGACATTTTGTTTGTCAGTATTTTAGGTACATTTTTGAAAAAGGACAAATAGTAAATTGAAATATTATGAAGATACAATTAATTTGTTCAAGGAGGATTAGTTAGATAGACTTTGTCTGTGGATAGAAGTCTAAATCCAAAATTTCAAGGTATGAAAAAACAATTATTTTTATTCATATTTTTTAGTTTAGAAATAATAGAATTTGATAATTATTTTTGATTAAATGTCAAACCATGGATCCTGAATTATTAGTATAGCATCTCTGATCTTTTCGTCTCCCTTGATTGGGGGTTACCGGGAGGCGGGGTCGTTACATTTAGTTAATCAATTGAATTTTTCATAGACTGACTGAAAAAACCCAGTTAGTCATCTACAAAATCTAGCACTTGACTAGATAGGTTGTCCAATTGACTAATTGTCTAGTTGATTGACAAGTCTGAGATCCACCAGTTGATCGATTGGCTAGCTTGATCGACCCACTAGACTTGATCAACCTATATGTGGATTTACCGATCCAGTCACCCAAATGGGTTGGATCAGTGAATCGATCCTAAGGTATTGACCCTGTTCAGTTCATCGAGTGGACTATTTAGTCACTCGGTTGGATATTCCAGGTGGGTCATTGTAAATATGTACATCCAGGTAATTCAATCGAATGGACTATGTCAGTCGATCAGTTAGTAGTCTGTAAGCAGGACTCTAAATGGAAACCACTTCCTTTTCATTTCCTTGGGTTTATTTGAAACCCTATTTACCTACCTATCCTATATAAAGGGGTATGATGACCATGGTTTTAGTTACACACTTATCAGACACTATTGTGAGGTCTTTTGGACTATTCATGATTACCCACATGGAGAGAGGGAGAATATATTATGCAATACTAGCAAGTTTCTGATGCAAACGATTTTCCTTTCACACCAGCTCGGAGTGTGAAGTGGAGTTCCCCTCCATACAAGTGGATAATATAGAGACATGGACATGTTGGTGGATACAGTGGGAGAGAAACAATGACATACTCCTCCATCCATATTCTTGTGATAATTGTTGCTAGATCTACTTTGTGATGATGGTAAACTTACAACTTTTCTTCTCTTTATATCATTATTGATGATATCTTCTTATGGGAGCATGGATATTAAAGCTTTTCTTTCTTGCATCGGGCCTCTCACACACATATAACCATACAAAGGGTTCATATCTTAGGGCTCTATTAGAGTATTAAGAATGATGACTAGACCCACATACTACCCATGGCCTCGACTACATAGTTTATCCCCAGTGCTCACTCCTCCTAGTACTAATTTGGGTTGAGCAAGCTTAACCACAAGTTCTTGTTGATTGTATCCCTAAAAAGGAGGTGCATCATGGTGATGTAGATAGTCCAATCATTCCTTTCAATATTATTCAATTTGAGGCCTCAAATCTTGGGATGTTACAATCTCCCCACTAAGAGTCTTAAAATCCTCATCAGAAAGTAATTATATGACTTATAATTCCCTCCCCATTTTAGTGTAGACCCAACACGGACCATGCACACCCAACTCCCGTTCATGTCTACAAGCACAAGCAGGCTCCCTATCACCTCTTAGGATAGCATTTTCCTTATGTATGGATCACAAAGCTCTAGCCTCTAGTGCCACATATCCATGTGGATCTCAACTACTAGAGGGTATCTAGATCTTATAACAGTTTTAATGCCTAGGCCCAAATCTCACTTCTCTAATAGAGTTTCACAAATTATGGATATCCCTACACACAACCACTAGCGACACTATGTTCTCACTCACACACAACTTGGGATCAACTTCCCAACTGGTCACTCATCCTAGTTCTACATTGGGTTGAGCATGCTTAACTACATAGTCTTAGTGATGAGATCCATTAGACAGATGTGCACTTTTGTGATATGGGTATTTGAATCATTCCTCAACATTATTCAATCAGAGGCCAAAATTACTAGGATATATTTTTTTAATAGTATCACACGATCTTCTATTACTTCTTTATTTTAATATGTACAAAGTTGTTCAACCTTGGGAGAAGATACTCTCACTAAGAGAATAGGAGGAAAAAAGGAAGGAATATAGAGACTCGAAGACAAGGCCAAGAAACAAATAGGAATCCCACAAAACCAGAATGAACACAAAGTGACATTAGAGTACCAAAAAGGATCTACCTAGCTAAGCCATGTCTACAAGAAAATAGAAAAATTACATGTCAATATAAGGATATAAAAGACGAACCAATTGACTCCTCAATGACTGAAAACTAAGGTAGGAAGTATACTCAGTCTTTAAGACCAGTAATCATGCCTTTGATGTTCCTCCAAAATGCATCGACAATGATATACTGTCTCATGGACTCTAGAATTACGTTCATACCAAATGTATTAGATAATACAAAACCCAGTAAGATAACTACTCCAAGAATTGAAACTACACATCTCATCCTTGTTATAAGGAATGACCAATAAAATCATGTCACTTAGATAAACATTATAGATGATAAGAGAAAAAGGATAGTTAAACATCATATGGCTACCATCCTCACATGTTAAAGCACATAAGAAATAAATAGAAGGGGTAGAGCAGCCCCTTATTCTATCATACTCTATGGTAGGATGGTTATCATGACCAAGCTTCTAAGCATTAGTTTGATGCCTCCTTGGGACTTTAGAGGACAAAATCCAAGACAAGAAATCATCAACAATTATCTTTTCTCTCATGCTGCCCCAAATAAATTTCAATTTAACATCCTCCCCCTGAATAATAATAACATCCTTTCCATCACTGGGTGAAGCAATGTTGTTGAAGAAATTGATGATGTGCTCATGTAATCTCAACTCATTGACACTCCAATTTCCATTGATGTTGACATAACTAACCTTACTATCAAGAGGTAGATAAGTCTTAATAATATCCTTCTTACCAATGCAGTCACGAAGAAACTAGAAATGTGGGATTAAAGGATCAAGCAATACAAAGTGTCAGCTTCATATTCAGTAGAAAATTCAAACAACTTCTTACAATCATCCAAATTCCCGAGAACTTGAGTGAAGTACCAGGAGTGTTGAGATGAGTGCTCATATTTCCAGATAGGTTTTTTTACTTAGATACCTTTCGTGTATCCAATTTACCCAAAAGGAATCCTTTTTGGAAGCAATTTCCAAGTGTTGAGAATGATAACAACTTTGCAAACGTCTCTGGCCATCTTGATACCCAAACCACCTTCAATATTGGGCTTGATATCACCTTCTCCCACTTTGACAAGGTGTAAATTATCCATGAGTTGGGCCCCATTAAAATTCTTGATGATCCTTTCATTTCCATCACTAATATATAAAGGAAGAGTGAATATAGAATACCAACAAAGATGAGTGTAGTCGAGAGAGAGGATTGGATCAATTCCAATCTTTCAACAATAAAAAGTTGTTTGACCTTCCAACAGTCTAATCTCTTTTTTAGTATATCAATAAGAGGAAAATTTTGTTTTTTGTAAAATAGCCTAGAAAAGAGAGAATATCCAAGTATATTTGAGGTTAAGAGCCATATTGAGAGCCATGAAAATTAATAATGGGTTCCTTAACAAACCTAACAATAAATGAAATGGAATTCTATTCCTGGCTAATTTTAAGAAAAGTAGTAAGACATTCAAAAATATGTTTCAACTGAAGAACATTGCTTTCACTGGCCTCTAGGAAAACCATTAGGTCATCAACAAAGATGAAAGGGAAGACAACTAAATTTTTTGATGCTTTCTGAGGTTGACTGGAACCAACCTCAAGCCTCACTATCAATCAGTTGAGTAAAAATTTGCATGACTAAAACAAAAAAATAAGGAACTAGGACATCACCTTGAAAGATTCCATTAGTAGGTTTAAATGGATGAGTTGGATCACTATTGATGATAATTTCATTAGAAATTGTATTGATGATTTCTCTCAACCATACAATAAAAATTTAGGGAAATTCATGCAATCAAGAAAAATGAAAATATCCTTCCAATTAAGAGTGTAATAGGCCTTAGTAAGATCAATTTTGATGCACATTTTACCCTTTCCTCCTCTATTGTTGAAGTCATGTATGATTTCAAATGAAATCAAGATAACATCATGAATACATCTCCTCTTTACAAATGTTTATTGCTTACAGATAACAATGTAAGGAACAATACCCTGCAATTTGTTTGGCAATATCTTCTAAATAATTTTAAAAATGACAATTCATAAATCAATGGGCCTCTATTTTTAATAAAACGAGTATCATCCCCTTATAGAATTAGGTTGACAAAGATCATATTTGATTCCTTAGTAAGCCTGCCTATTTTAAACAAATCAAGGATAGCTAGAATAACATCATCATTGGTAGTTTCTCAATTGGACTTGAAGAATCGACCGTTAAAACCATTTGTCCCAGGACATTAGTCAACATCTAGTTTAGATATGACATTTTGAACCTCTTCTTTGGTCATAAAGTTATCTAGTAATCATTTTTTCTCCTCATAGATGTTAAGGAAATTTTATAAATCAAGAATATTAGGTTGAAATATGAATTATAAACATATTTTTGATAACACTGAAACATTATTGATACTTTAATCAATCACCATATATTTGATGAAGTTTCTTTTCCTTCATAAACTAACATAGGATATATGAACATAGTATTGGAGTCACATTATATTAGATAGAAAATCTTGTATTTCTATCTGAGAAGAGATTCTTCATAAGAAAAACTTGAACAACAACTTTCCATACACCATTAGCATCAAACTATAAAATAGTATTAGTAGGATAATTTTCAACAATGATTTGTAAGTCAATAGACTTTTTCTCAAGAGGTCGAGCATTGTCAGACAAATTCCCAACACAAATTTCTATTCAATGATGAAAAATCACTTCTCACTCTCTAAGATCTTTATTGAGAACAAACAAGGGAAAACTAGTCAAACAACAATTCGAAGGTCCCTTAACAACATCTTTAAAATCAACTCTATCATTTCAGGGATCAAAATTTGAAATGAGTTAAAATCTTTTTTTCTTTCCAATAACATATTTACAATTTTTTGAAGACAACCTTGAAATTCATCAAATAATTACATGCAAAGATAACTATATAACACTCTGTTAATATGGGAAGTAATAAAATTATCACCATCCTAGTGATTATCCCATGATTAAAAGGAACCAATTAGGTTGCGTTCAGACAAACCACAAGATCAAATACAATCGTTGAAGTCACCATAGACATTTTAGTATGTGGTTCTTTGCCAATTGTATCTTCATTTATTCAATTTGATTTGAGTACCCCATAATGATCCATGGAAGACATGTGATAGTTTGAACATCTTCAATGTCATTCCACAATCTAACTCTATTAGAATCTGAATTGTGAACATAGACTACAGTAGGGAAAAAGGCACTATCTCCAAAGTTAACTCTTGCATGAATGCACTGATACAATACACCAATAGACTTATTAGTAGGTGGTTCTTTTATAGTTTCCTCATCATTTCTTCATACAACATTAAAGTCCCTAAAAATGATCCACGAAAGACACATGTTACTTTCAATATATTCAATGTCATCTCACAATTTAGCTTTATTAGTATATAGAATGTGACCATAGTCTTCAATAAGGACAAATGGACTATCTCCAAGGTTGAATTTATAAAAAATAGCACAACAGTTTGCTAAGGCTCTGGAGATGGTGACCACACCATCATCCTCTGTTTGCATTAATAGCTCAGCTCTAAAGTTTGAAGGGCCACATCATCACTTATATGCTAAAGCTTCATCTACTGAAGCCTCAAATCCTTCATGATCTTGGGATAACATTTACAAACCTAATGATGGTGATAACTCACTAGAGAAAGTGTCCATTGATGTTTACAAGAACATATTTGTCTTCCTAAAAGAGGAAGCTATAGAAAATGCTACATGTTTGAGTTCTTGTCTCGTTGTGTATGTGGTAGGGATTAAGCCCCATTTACCATCTTTTGAAAGGTTCCTTACTCATATATGGAGCCCAAAAGTTTCTATTGAAGCAATGGCACATGTAAGGTGTTTCTTCTTGATACATTGTTTTATATAGTTGGATTTGAAGGTTGCTCTAGATGGACGTGTCTGGTTTTTCAAAGGGAAGCATATGCTCTTAGTGAAATGAAAATTGAGTGATCCCCTAATCATGTTTAATCTAGAGGATATGAAAGTATAAATTCATATTCATGAACTACCTCTACAATTATGGGATATGAAAATGTTCTCTAGAATTGGTTACTTCTTAGGCATTCCACTCAGCTCAGCTATGAGTTCAAAAGACTAGATTATGTGAGAATGCAAGTCTCGACACTTTTTGATTGTGATTTTCCTAAACTTATTGAAGTAGCTTTTAGCACTAGGGAGATCCATAGGATTCATATTGAATGCAAATGGATTCCTTCTTGATGCCCTGGCTACAACCTCATTGGGCATGATGATTGTGAGAAGAAGAGTAATTAGAAGAAAATGTCGGCATCGTAGAAGACGGTACCTAATAATTCAACCATGTTACATGAAACTATCAGTGTGGATGTTCCTTAGAACGTATCTATATCTACCCCTATAGAAAATTCGAAGGAAGCGAGTGTAACTAACTGACAAGAAGGAGATTTAGAGAAGGAATATCATGGAACTAATGATGCATTTGATTACACTAGATCTAGTGTATAATTCGAAGATGATACTAGGACCATTGTGTAAAATGAGAATGCTCTGAAAACTTTGCAAATATCCAACATACATGAGGAGGTTGTTAATATCACCACTCCTCCAAACATGATTGATCATCATCAGGTTGTTTAGAAATTTAAATTCAAAAAGGGAAGAAAAATATATTGATAGGAAAAACTATAAAGGCTTTAGCTGTTGTTTTAGACTAAGCTCATAATGCTTCATTGTAAAATAAATTGGAAAATTTTGAAGATGAAGACAATGTATTTACTATTGAACTACCAAGCCTAAGAAATGGGACATCAAGTGCCAATGTTAATGATGGATGGTCTTACTATTATCTCTTGAAACATTAGGGGACTTAACAACAAGGTTCCTATGTTTAGGAGGAGGTGAGGAGCTTTTGGCCTCATATTTTTATCCTTCATGAAACTAAATTTAGACAAGGGAAAATCTTTAGGCTTATGAATAATTATTTTATCTCTTTTGAGCCAATCTATAATCATAACAGTCATGTCATGGGAAGAGTTGTGGTTTTATGGAATGAAGATTTTTAGTCAAACCTGGGATGTTGCAAATATCAACACGGTATTTGGGTGTGTTGTAACACATGGGATGGCTACACATGATGCATACGGTATTAGTACTTCCTATATATTAGGAGTGTTATCTAATGTCTCTTGGAGAGTATGACAGAGAAATTCATGAAAATGATGAAAGAATCGGTATAGTTGATATCAAATGCAAAAAGTCTTTTGCAATCTACATGAAAAAAGCAACATCAATTGAATCATGAGGTAGATAATGTTCTCTTACTTTGAGCTCAATATAAATACACATCTTAATGGAACTATCCTTCTTGGTAAGTTTTATCATAATAATATTTGGTCTATCATCAACTCAGATTATTACTCATCTATAAATGATCTCATTCCTAATTCCAATAATTATTTAATGAAAATTTTAATAAAAATTGTATCTCTCATAAAAATATAGATAAAAGAGGATTCAGTTTTAGTTCAACGTATTTGTAGTCAACAACTAATTAAATTAGGAAAGGATTTGTTACAAAAAACATCATAACCATGAAAAAATAATTTGAAAGGCTTTCTTCATAGTTTACCCTACTATACCAAGGTCAAACTTATGCTTGTGACATATCCTTAAAATGTTAATCACAACCTTGAGTGAAATATATTTTTCATGATGTTTATACCAAGTGGAAGGACTTGTTCCAAGATGTTTATTGGACATAAAGGAGCACGTACTGACAACTAAATTTTTTAGTTTCATTTTTCTAAAGGAAACTTTTATTAATGAGGTTATTATGATTGTGACTCTTGGTTAGAAATTAGCATCGCAGCTATGATGCATGAGAATAAATAATATCATACTATGGTAGATCGGAAATCGGATCATACATCAATGCATCATAAAATTTGGTTGTGACACATCAAAATGAGATTCTAAATAAATATTATAAAAAAAGATGTGAAGCAAATGGGATATTTCTTATTGATAGATGGTAGACACCCCTCCTTTAAATATGGGAGGAGAAAAGTACAATGAAGATAACTTGACCCTAATGGTTAAAGGAAATTAGGCCCATATACATAATTAACTAATAAATTTAACACTCTCCCTCAAGATGGAGTAGGGTGAAACACATATTCTGGTCACCAATACATGAAAAAGATAAAATAGCGACACAAAAATTGATCTCCCTTGAAACAAATTTAAATCCCCTCTAAATCAATGCATTGCTAAAATTGAAGCACTCTAGAACCCCCTAAAGAAGATACCATGTAGGAAGTAGTAAAATGCATTCTCCCCCTTATGAATGTCACATTGATGCAGAACTAAAAGTGGCTGAATAGATTCCCCATGAAATTGATAATGGATAGAACAATAAGAGAGATAATGAATGAACATCAAAATAGTGAGCATTGAAATCAATATATAGTGAAGAATACATGTGCAAGTCATCTCAATCACAATTGTTCTCTATGTAGTTGCTTATAAGAAGCACCTACATTAGAAGAATGTGTGGTAGATGGAATAAGAAAATTGCTATAGGAATATTGTGCTATAGTAGGTGGCACATGTTTGAGATGTGCTACCATTAGAAATATGGATTATAGTAGGTGTCAGAAACATAGATGAATATAGAGAAACTTGAAAACATGATTGAAACATGGATTCTTCTTTTCATATTCTCTTATCCTTCTCATCTCTTCCCTCTACTCATATTCCTCTATTCTCCCCCCACTCCAACCATGAAAAGGATCATAAGAGAGATTTAGGTGGAAAGTCATAAACATTGATAGAGAAATGGGTATTTAAAAGGACAACGCAGAAATAAAGCATTACCGGAATAGAGGCAACGTCAGAAGAACGAATCACACTGGTATATAGGCACAATAGGAATAAAAAAACACTACCTCCATATAGGCATTATACAAAACTATAATCAAAGGAATATAGGCATTGTGATATGAAACATAGATAATCCCTAATTTAAACATAAGCACTCATCAATGTAGGTCATGGTAGCCACATGGGGACGAAGAAAAATTAGTATGGTTCCCTTTCTTTTTTTGGTTCTTTATAAAGCAACATTGGGACTTTTGTTCCCAATACTCCACTGATATAACTCGTATTGGGAGTCAATATGTAACATGAGCTGATTAGATATATTCAAGTAGAAAAGTAAATGGATTTTTGTGCTAACCAAATAGGGGGTGCACTAGTGGAGCGCCCACAGTAAGAATTAGTTAAAAAATTATATCCTATTAAGAATGCAAATAGAAATAGCTATAATATGGATAGGGATAGTCACAAAAATTAGATTTGATGATTGTTGGGTGATGAGTGTGGGCTCCGATCTCCAAAACCACGATATAAACACGATTTAAACTTAGCAGAAGCATTCGATTAGTTGCGGAATATGAAAAATTACTGGAAATTAAAATTTTTGAGACAAGATCTGGAAATTATAAAATTCCTTTTTATAAGAAACCAATTAAATAGTTTACATCTCTGTTAAACCACTTCTTGAGTAGTTATGTATAACAAGATTCAAAATTCTCAGGAGCCAACACCAAAAACTCAAAACACTGATTCCTAGGACCTGAGAGTACAGAGACGGCATAGGACCATTTAACTACATAACTCAGCAGCCAGTATCTCCACCTGAGATTCACTGCTGCCCTTGGTACTGTTGTTGTCGTTGTTGCTCATCCTTAAACGGTCTCCTTCGTCTTCGACGACCACCTAAAAAGAGGTGAAATCTACGGAGTGAGACAATGTACAAATTGTCCCAGCGAGAGTTATAACTCTCAACTAGAAGCTTTATTATAACATTAATGAATATCATAGACAAGATAACATAAATCGTACAACAACAGGTTTAATAACAAGAGAAGCAACTTCTATCTGAGCAGTCATGTCTTTAAAGCATATAATGGACATGTATACAAAATATCTGAACAGATCATTAATGTAAACAATGTAACACCAAACATTTTTCCTCGTAGTAACCTAAGCAGATATACTACGCGGTTGATTATGTTTTACAAACATTATTATGCCCTGTGGAGATGAGGTATACCTCTCATACTCCAACCGATCACTAGTAAGTTGCATCGGTATCATACATAGGTCATCAAAAGAGCCGGATTCTTATGACCTCATCTTCCTCAGTCAGTTAGAGGATTGTTTGCAGGACATCTTGTGTCTCTGCTGTTATAGCTTACCAGGGTAATCTGGTCCTTCACTATTTTAGAGTTACAGTGGTGTTCTGTACTCTCTTCATCACTGGAAGATTTCTTTTTTATCTCTCACCGATGCGGTGTTTGTGTCTTCTTTGGGAGATTTGTGGTACATCTCACCATTTGGTTTTGTAGTGAAGGATTGACGGTATCAATTCCTACACTAGGATGTAAGGATTTACGCATCCATCTCCCCCACATACTCAAAAGTATGTGATCCAGGAGTTCCCTTAGGAAAACCTGTTTCACCATCATTTGGTCTCTGACAATGATGGACCTATGATCAGGGCTCTACATGGAATGATTATACTTGATTAGTTAGGTACATTTCAGTATTCTTTTGACATCATACATGTTCTCAAACATTAATCATTAGCATGGCAGCTATGAAGATAGAATACTAAATGTAACAAGTCTAACTCACATCAATTATCATTTCTCAATCATTTCATCACAAGTCATCTGTTAAGCATGACTTTGATGATATTATAGCTTTCACAGCCCATCAGTCTCATAGGATGCCACTCAACAAGGCATCAGAATAATTTCACTTACTCATAAAGCTAAAGCATGCTTTCAATGAATATAGTTTCATAATCCATACCTGGATATGATCATCATCTCATGACAACCTGCATGGTTAATTCAACTGATAACAGTAAACAATTCATTCTAGAAGTTACACTTTCAAACTCTTAGAAGAGTCAAGTTCCCCAATATTCATCAATTAGGGTTATTCATTTCCTTTACTTATGATTAGGAATATTGATTCCTCATCTCATACTTCAATCATGAGGATTCATGCTTAAAAGCATAACTGGAAATAGGGTTTCACCCTATACAAATTAAGGTTATTGAAATCTCTTTATCCTATAAGACATCATATTTGGTAACTTGTTCTCAAAGTTTCATACCTAAAGGCATGACACAGGACTAAGGTTAACATACCCCATCCTTCATTGTTAATATTTCCTTTTTAGATTATTAGTCCAATTCTAGTATGCAACTCTGCCATCCTTAGAAGCATACCAGGGTATGGTGAGTATTTGCCTTAAATACAACATTTATTGAACATCATAATGATTATCAATTCAAGGTATGAATTCACTTCTCAATCTTATTATGGTGTGAACACATCATACTCATTGATTTGACTATACTTTATTTAAAGGCATTACCTTATAAACATCTCCAGGAATTCATAATTGCTAGGTCATATACTAGGCTCACTATTCATCCCACTAGGATTTCCATATTTTCATTTCTAATTTAGGGATTCTCATCCATATTACATCTCCTCTGGATTAGATTGATTAAACTTCTTATCTCACATGGCATAAAGATTCCTCATATAACAACTTGTATTTTAGGGTTTCATACTCAAAGGCATAACCCTGAATTACTAAATTTATCAGATCACCATAAATTAGGGTTTACTATTCTCATTATATGTTATCACCCTAGAATTAGGGTTTACTATTCACATTACATGTCATCACCCTTGAATTAGGGTTTACTATTCACATTATGGTGAGTTGAACTCATAACATTGTCATGTATGAGGAACATCATCATTGATGCTCTCAGATTAGTTTAAGATTCATCATTTATTATAATTAGGTTTCCATGATCTCACATAGGTGGATCATACCCTAATCATGCACATTCATGTGTATTGAAGGTACTTTACTTGAATTTTCATCATAAAAGGGTACTTTCTCTTTCTTAAGATACTTTCTCTCTCCTCATACTTGTAGATGGTGATAACACCAATCTAGATCAGGTTGGGTTAAGTCCTATTTGATTAACATAGACCAAATCACCACTATTGAGTGATTAGGGTTTGGTTAGAACAAGGTTTCACTCAATTGAACCTTTCAAGGGTATTATGGTAAATTACACATTGATCATCATCATGGTTTAATTTACTAACCACTTGACCCTTAATGTCTTTTGGTATCATTAGGGTTTAGGTTGAACAACTATTAAACCATTTACGCCTTCAAGGCATTAGGCAGACTTAACTTCAAAAGTCTCCAATAGGTTTCACACCTTCAACCTTCAAACGATCCTGAGATCGTATAAGGTTGTAGACCGTTTAAGCTTTGTAGACCGTTTAAGGTTTGGTTGACTTCAAGACTGTATAACACTCAAGATCGTTTACCCTCATTCGGTCTTGAGGTCGAATGACCTTATACGGTCTTGAGGTCGAATGACCTTATACGGTCTTGAGGTCGAATGACCTTATACGGTCTTGAGGTCGAATGACCTTATACGGTCTTGAGGTCGAATGACCTTATACGGTCTTGAGGTCGAATGCCCTCAAAAGCTCAAGATCGTATGGACCTCCAAGGTGGTTCAAAGGGTAAACTCGATTAGGGTTTCCTATGTTGAAGCCTTCAATTGGACTCAAGCTTGCTAACCACTTATCAATTGAGACAATTAGGGTTAGCCTTAACCAATTGATCACTCAATTGACCCTCAATTGATATCCAATTAGGGTTGGAGTTGGTTCAATTAAGGTCTATAAACGTTCAACCATCAACACTCAACAATGTGAATCAAATCGAAGTTGAACCCATCAATTGACCTCCAATTGGGCTCAAACTTGGCCCAAACGGTCTTGGGATCGTTTGGATATACTCCAAACGGTCTTGAGACCGTTTTCCCAAGAATGCATCAAAATCTAGATTGATTTGATAGGGGTTGAACCTTAATTAAGTCACAAATCAGCAATTTGATTATTTCAATAACCCATTGTAATTGGGCCCTCAATTGATCAAATTACCTTAACCCTAGACCTCCAAACGGTCTTGGGTTGTCACAAAACGGTCTTGAGACCGTTTGGATGAGTTCCAAATGGTCTTGAGACCGTTTGCCCATCCATCCTTTGGACTCTAGTGAAAATTCATCAAGTTTTGATTTATTGAGTTGATCATTACATCAATACTTAATTGCAATGTAATTTGGTATCTTTGTACCTTCAATTGGTCAACTATACTTGACCCCAGACCTCCATACGGTCTTTAGTGATCCCCAAACGGTCTTGAGACCGTTTGGATGATTCCCCAAACGGTCTTGAGACCGTTTGGGCTAATCAACCCAGAATCTCAAATTAGCTCATTGTGGTTTCAGCACTGATTTCAATTAGTGTTTGCCCTAGTAATCAACCTTCAACTCTTTACTCGTTTGGAATTAGTCCACCAAATTTGGTGAGTCATTAATTAACATCATTATGAACAGTAATATCATACGGTCAATGCTTAGTCAACCATATTATATGGTCTTGAGACCGTTTTCCCAAAAAGGGCAAATTGAGCAGATTGAAAATCAGAACTAAATTCAATTGAATATGCTAATTGTTTTGCCTATATCTCACGATTCCTTTGGAGTTAACCTCTCAAATTTTGTGGGTGATTAACCTACATAATTATGAACAGTATTCTCATACGGTCCACGCTTGGGCAATGCAGACATACGGTCTTGAGACCGTATGCCTTCATACGACCTTGAAACCGTTTGCCCACCAAACGGTTTTGTAAACAGTATGGGCAATTGGTTGAGGTCGTATGGTAAAGTGGAAAACTGTGGATAAGCATAGGAAATAATGCCCTCATCTTCTATCTCATGAAGAGCAACAGTTCCTCACGGATTTTCTTGCAAGGAAACAAGGGAAGATAGGGAAGAAAAAGAACTAGCAACTAAAAGCATAGAAAAGATGTATATAACAAAGCATAGGTTTAGAGTTATAAAACCCGCCTAAAGCTTGCTCCTCGAGCTCCAAGCTTTCAAGCTCCAAGCCTTTAATGGCGTCCTAGAAGCTCCACAGGTCGGCCAAGGTGAATCCTCCAAGAAAAGTTGAGAAGAGATGGCTAGAAAGATAGAGCTAAGTGAGTTAGCCATGAATTTGACCTTGAATACGAGTTTCCTCCATGAATTCAAGCAAAAGGGATGATCCAAACTTACCTAGGACCCTTGGTCGTCCTTCTCTGCTCCAGAGCTTAGCCTTGGTCGGTTTTGAGCAAGGGGAAAAGAAATGAAAGGAAGATGATCGTTCCCTTGCTAAGTGAGAAAAGTAGTATATATACTTAAGTGAAATTTCAACATAAGAACATATGTTTTCCTCATTTCTCATCTAAGTCCTTCCTTTCTTCCTTGAAAGTCCCCAAATCTTATTTCTAAGGACAAACTCCTTCTAAGGTCAAGAATTGAAGGCAAAAAGGATCAACCCATCACTAAAGTATACACATTAAAGGGCTATTATACATACACCTTGATTATTCAATCACAAAAGTGTTCTTTATTATATGATTATTCACATGAAGTGACATTTTCATGATTTCTCTTATAAATGATGCCAAGAGTCATAAAAGATATTTTAGATGATGTATTTTATAAGTTGCACCCCTCAAATTGGGTAAATTGCATTTTACACCAATTTAGGGTTTTCAAGTACAGGGGTTGCTCCCACAGCTGCACCTTGGTGCTCAAGCTCGGGAAATCCCTCAAACCTCATCATATTCATTCTTATGCTGTCTCAACATTGAAGGAACATATAAACATGTGAATTTTGCAAGTTAACCCCTCTGATTGGGCAAATTGCACATAGGTCCCTGTTTTGCAAACAATACTTCAACATTGGTTTACAAGGGACAAAAATGGAAACATGTGTTCCATAAAAGCTTTAATTATATACTAAAGGATAATTACAACCATTCAATTTCATAATTAGGCAAAACACCTTGGGTTAGCTCATAACCCAGGTCAGGGGTGTTACAATGAGGTTGAAGAGGAAGTTAGCCTTATTGTGATGGATGTTCTATGACACATTATGTTGGAGTGCTTGAGGGTGTATTACTAGGTGAACTTCCCAACATGATTGATCTCCAAGTATAACAGTAGGATCCTCTTGTGACAAAAAAGTCAAGGAGGCACATTAGCAAGAAGTGGTCAAAAATTGTCTTGGTTTTCTTGGTGTCCGCATCACAACAAACAACGTATTGGAGAAGATCATGAATAACGGATACAATGCAATCGAGTTGGGGTGGTAAGCTATCAGGCTTATAAAGCACAATTATGCTTTGTAATTACTAGTTAGAGTTCGATGAACCCGACACAGTTATGATAGTATTGAGTTTGAAATGTGTAATCATTGAATGGAGGATTATATGTGCCATCTGTTGGAACTTATCAGAATGGACAACAATGTCATGAGAAGAAGCAATAGATGGTTAAGGACAACAAGAAAATAGTGACTTCATTGGTGTGCAACAACCAACTATAGTAAAAAGAAATGACAACACAGATAGCAACACTATATGGGAGTAGTAATTAGATATTTGGTTATGTTTTGGCCAACAAAGAATAAAGGAGAAGAAAGTGAAAATGGAGGTCGGGATAATGCACAGTGAATGATAAAGTCAAGAAGAAATAGTTGTCGCCCGCATGCGGTGGCTCTGTCTTTTTCTCCATTGGGTTAGGATCAATGCTTTGATACCATGTGAACAATAACATGTGAGGTCAATAAGATATTTCTTATTGATAGACGACAAACCCCTCTCCTATAAATGGAGAGGAAGAAAGTACAAGAAAGTGAACTTCATCTCAATGAGTCAAGACAATTAAGCCCGTATAAATAATTAACTAATAACTCTAGATAAGAACATGAAGAATATAGTTTAGAATGTATCATGGATCAATATCCTAATATACTTACAACCTTATTAATAATTCACATTAGGTGAATCAACATGAAAAGAAACTAAAACACCATATTGACATACACATAGCATAAAAGACCATTCAAAGTATATATGATGAACCACATAGCACTTTATATATACCTGCTCATCATCATCTTTATTGCATATACCTTTGAATGGAGGCCATCATATATGGTTTCCATTATGTCCATTCTGCTATTTCTTGCTATGAAACATGAAGAAATAAAAATATCAATTTCTACTCAAAGTAGTAAAATAGTATCCTATTTATGAACTAATACATAGGTTTTAAACCTAACATTACAGTTTTCTCAATTTTTTAAAAGCATCTAGAAAAGGATTAAATAAGGAGTCCTTATAAATTTAACATCAGTGTATATATAATATTCATAACTTATTATCATGAGGGTTCATTTTTTTATTGTAGACACAAATTATCTTCTATAACTATCAAATTGAATTAGTTTATAATCATGTAATGAACGTGCACGTAAGTGGAGTTTCCCCATGGTAAGGACATAGGATCAACTTGATCATCATCTAGCCTGATTATGGATTGTAGTAGGATTTAATTCAAATTTTCTTCTTATGTGTGTTGCTAATGTCTGCCAATGGTGACAATTAATTAAGGAAAACAAAAACATAACTTATTCCCTCCCTTTCCTTGATCATGAAACAACATAAAAATATAATTTATATTACAGTTTTGTGGTGGATTTTGTACAAAACTACTAAAAAATAGTTTTATCATATATGGAGTTTGAATTTAAGGTAATATAGAGGAAAACAAAATAGAATATCAGTTCACATCAAGTGAAAAGAAGGTTTAACCTCATTATCCTCAAGATCTACATAATATCATGGTGATTAGTAAGCTCGATATCTCATATAAACACTTTATATATGAATATCTTTAGTTAACAATTGAAAATCAACAAACACATGGAGAGTAAAATAGAAGCAACTTTATCCAATTCCAATTCATGTTACTTTGAGTGTGAACCATCAATGTACTAATTCTCAGTATTTTGCAAATGATAAAATGTAGGTGACAAAACAAAGTCTATTGTCATATACTTCTAGTAAATATTTGTACTTAATCCACCTTACCTAACATGAATACCATAAATGAGTTTAAGTGAAATGAGTGACTCAGGATGCTTCTTGAAGAACATATTCTTCTAATGATCCATGTGACTGAATTTGTATTTCTTGAAGGACATATTTTTTTTCATACGATTGGTATGACATATATTTTAATATTTAAAGGTCCTTATAATAAAGGATGAGTGAGTTATTTTATGGAGTAACCTCCTTTCTATTAATGTATTATCACTCCAGAGTAAAATAATATTGACCCCAACCTAGAAAACATCACTAGGTCTGGTGTTAAAATATAGGAGTTTGATGTTTGCATGTAATAGACTAAATTGTTTTACGGTAGGATCACATTTTATTTAAGTATAGTAAATATAATTATATGATTTTTCCAATAAATTTAATAACCTTTCTTTCTAATCATGGTTTGTTTATTTCAAAATTTGTAGTGAACGAAACAAGAATATGTATTTGATGAATATCTACTCATCATTCATTAAGTTGCATGTCATTTTTAGTTTTCTTTGTGCTTTCACATGACTTTTGATTTTTAGTAATTTCAACAATTTGATTGGCTTTTTTATCAAGTTCTATGTTTTACTTGTAGGTTGATGCTAGGAAAAGGGAACAAGTCATAAGCCATCCAAAAAATTCCCACAAAATTATATGAAAAGTAATATTCTCACTCTGTAACACCAAAAATTGACGTGAGTATCACTAAATGATATCCAACCAATTCTTTTTTCTAGATTATACATCTAAACTCATAAGCATTAAAAATATGGTAGTTCATTATTTAAATCCATAATATATATAATAATATATATTTATATTAATATATTTATATATTCAGATACAATCACCTAAACTGATGGTACATAAGTTTGTTGTCTAGCAGTGTGCGGAAAATTAGCAACAAAATGGCTCATAACCATAGTAAGTTGTCAGATCGACTTGAAACCCCTTGTCATGCTATATAAATATGTGAGGGACATGCATAGGGCATAAACTATTGCATCTAGACCCCCATAACAAACGCTAGATGTCATTGTGGTGAATCACAGACAAAAAATGATGGTCTGATATGCAAACATTATCCATAAAAGAACATGTCTAGGGATTACAGTAGCCTTTAGAAGCTACTTTTGCACACAACAGACAACTTATTCATGCTACTACACAATACATGATATTATTCTTATCTATCTTTTCATATATCACAGATACAATTATAGAGTTGTTTATTTACTAGGGAAAGAGTATCCCTGTTTCCCACATTTATTATTAATTATTTTTCTCCATATATATAAACTATTTACATTATGAATCAGTTGTCTTTCATCTCTTAATATTGTGTGTCCGATGTATTGATTTTTTGTCATAACTTGAATATAGGAAACTTTAAACTTAGAATCTAGAATCTCAATTTTTTCTAGTAAACACACTGAGGATAACATTATTTGGTTGGGTTTTAAGGATGTGGATAAATGATTCTACTACATAAAACAAAATAGACACTAGAGATATATATGTCCATATATAACAATCAATCCAAAATGATTGGATTATGCTTGACCTTAGTGGTTTTTCTCTCATGCTTGTGATGATGTAATGAGGGATTCAACACAAGTAGTGATAGTGAAAATCATTATCTTAGTAATCTTATCAGATGATTATCTCATTTCTTGTTTAGTTATTTTTTGTTAGACAAGCTAGTTAATTGATAAATTACAACAAAATCTATAATGTTAATCACATTTTCTTAATTATGCTAAAATGTAAATCAATCTTAAAAATGTCATCTTTTGGGATTTGATTCCTAATTGTAATACAATAAGAATCACCTGCTTGTGGGTGAGTTTTATTAATATTAGTGTAGGTAATTAATAGGAATTCACTACGTAGTAAACTTGAGGTTCAGTAAGAGTCAAGTAAGTGTCCTTAAAATAAATATCTGATGATGATACCTAGAATTAAAATTATTTAAAGAATCATGATATATTTTAACATGGTTGCCTAATATATATAAAACTACTTCCAATGAAAGTTAAGTGTCACCAGTAGAATGATATAATAAATTTGTGGAGAATATTAGAAAAAAAAATCATTTGGAAGAAGGAGGGATTTTGAAAGTGCAAGAAAACAATGTTTCTAATAGTTGTCCATGATATATACCTACAATAGAGGGTCATGTCAGGATTGTTGAGTGCTTGAGGGTGACCACCTCCATTCAAAAATAATGTCACATGTCCATGACAAGATAGTCTATTGATATGGTTGATTGAATGAGTGCCTCACAACTCCATGTGAGGAGATTGCACTATTAGGAATTGTGGAGGTGACAAATGTAGTAGAAATAACAAAAAATTATATCCATGTTTCCTTCATGAATGTCAACAATGATGCAACCCAAAGGAGGGTGTATGAGGTATACCTTTTCGTGGAGCAAGTCTAGTAACATCCTCACATGGTGGTGTATGTTGCTCATGGTGATGCATGAATAGTCCTCGTAGACATCCTTACAATACAGTTGTATAGTGAGTGCATCTCTACAAGTCCACATAGATGTATATGAACTCCTCTTTGTACTGCTTGAACTGATAGTAAAGGATCAACCTTTCATTAGTAATGTATTAGTGTTGCACTCTCCTTCCTTCTCTCTCTCTCTCTCCTATAGTTGGTAATGATGCCTATTGTTGTTACTTGCAAGAGTGTGTAACTATGATCCATCCATCACACCCCCTTAAATAGGAGAGACAAGGATGTAGGATTTCTAAAATATTGGGAATTAAAAAGGTAGAGGGTAAGTTTGAGGTGGCCCTCTCACAAACAACCAATTAGTCAGTTGGCTAAGTGAGAACATTTTACAATTATGACATGAATAAATTGACTGAATAATCATATCAATTAATTAATTAATTTTCAGTCACCTAATTGGAAACTCCAAGGAATCGCTCAGGGTTATCTGGTTAACTTATCCTACAAGTCAATAATTTTAAATTCAACCAATTGTATTAAAATTTGTATGCAACTATCTTGGACTTTAGTCCATTAATGTTTGAATTGATTACATATTAATAAATAGTATATAGAAAATTTCCAATTGTGTCCAAAATATAATCTGATGCAGTGCACCCTATGTGTGTGACCATATAGGCTCCACATAATGTCAGTGTTGATGTCCACAATAAAGGTATGAATTCATATGAAATGATTGAAATCTATCAAGACTTCATCAAAACATAAGTGACTAGAGAAATTGGAGAACAACTTTGACCTAGTATTGTGACCACTGTTGTAGTGACATAATCCCTTTATCTCAAATATCCTAATTGAATCCAAGTAATGAAAGCATCATTCTCTTCATTTTTCAATCTTTGTTCCTTGATCTAAAGTATACTATATCAGATACACATGATCTCAATATCATATATTGACTCACATGAGTATGGCCATGCATTTTATTGTCTCACTAATTAAGTGGCTGAGATATCACTCCAATGAGAGAGACAAATTCCATCTACATTGCACATAGTGTTCCACATGTGTCACAATGAACCTAAGCCCTACTTGTATATCAACCCTTATTCAAGGTCACATTGAGTCTATTAAAGCACATTAAAAACATATGACCATTTAAGTTGCTTCAAGTTTGAGGTCTACAATTTCCACTGTTACATTGAGGTATGATTATGACCATCATTATTGGCTTCCATGTATGACACTCAAAATTTTTATGTCCAATACACTTGTTCATCAAAGGTAGCTAACTATTTGACTTGATATCAAATATCATGACTAATGAGTCATAGTCATAAATCAAAACACATACTAGTCTTAATGTATTATTGTTGTCTTGAGTTCCACAATAATATCAGACTAGGGTCTTAGACAAGAATGAATACTATTATCATATATGTGATCACATATCCAAGTCCTTAACTTTAATCAGTTGAAATTGACACATACATTTTTAGCCATTATTATATTTATGCATGATCTCATATAATAATTGGAATGGACTATATTAATAATCAAATCAATTATAATATGTGCCATTACAATCATCATATGATAGGACTTTAGGACATACAACTAACATTATCTGTATTGTACTAGATCCAATCATTGATAAATATCATTCCAAATGATCTAACATAACTATCATGCTTCTACTAGGAAAGTGCTCTCATAGAAGTGTCACAAACATTTATTTAGGTTCATACTCTATAAATCATAACATCTCCTCGATATACGATATCTCATATGAGATGATAATGTTGTTGTATGTGCTTGGAATTTTGATGCAATTTGGGTTCATTATCTTATGATATAGCTCTATTGTTGTCACAATATAACTCTACTACATCCTCACTAGAAGGAATCACTCCTTGCTCACCAGTCAACTTCTTGATCCATATATCTTCCTTTACTATGTTGAAGGAAACAATGTACTCATCCTCTATTCTAGAATCAACTGTCATCTCTTTCTTGGAACTTTTCCAACTTACAATACCTAATTGTGATCTATAATTGTCCTTGGAAGTTTAGAAGCATGTGTCAATTTAACCCTTTACCACCAACTCTTCCCCACCATTAATGAGGATTTCTCAATAGTTAACCTCAAGTACTTAAGGATGTTCTTTACAGTAGTCTAGTGATCTTCATTGGGGTCTAATTGGTATCTACTATCCATGTTCAAAGAATATGAGTTGTTGGGATGTGTATATAACATTACATACATGATAGATAAATTTTGGATTCATATGGAATCTTACTCATTGCTTTCCTCACTTCAGAATAGCTGGGACAATGAGATCTAAAGAGACTTATTCCATATGACATTGGTAAGTTTCTTTTCTCAGAATCTTACATGTTGAACATTTTGAACACTTTGTCAATGTATGTACTTTGACTTAGACAAAGAATCCTTTTAGATTTGTCTCTATATATCTTAATTCCTAGGATATATGATGACTCTCCGAAGTCCTTCACGAAGAATTTTCTTTCCAACCATGTTTTAATCAATTGTAGAGTAGGTATGTCATTCCCCATAAAAAATATGTCATCTACTACAATATGAGGAATACAATTATGGATAACCTTCTTGTAAACACAAGTTTCAACTTCATTTTGAATAAAGTCAAACTATTTGAGGGACTCATAAAAACGAAGATTCTAACTCTAAGCTACTTGCTTCAATCCATAGATTGACTGTTGTAGCATGCATATATTTTTGGCTTCATTTGGAGTGGCAAAAACTTTAGGTTGTGTTATGTACACATCCTCAAGAAAATTTATGTTAAGGAGTGTGGTCTTAACATCCATTTTTTAGATTTCATAGTCATGATAAGATGAAACAGGTAGCATTATGTTGATGGCTTTAACCATGGAAACTAGTGAAAAAGGTACATCATAGTCAACAACTTGAACTTTCTCAAAACCTTTTGCAACCAATCTCCCGTTGTAGCTTTGCATGTTACCATCCATGTCAGTCTTATTTTCAAAGACCCATTTTCACCCTATGGGTTTTACCCCTTTAGGTGGATCCACCAAGTTCCATACCTTGTTGGTATACATGGATTATATCTTGGGTCATGTGGATTCAAGCCATTTCTCATAATCCAGTCCATTGATGTCCTCAATTTCTGTTATTGGCTTAGCATGATTCATGACCAACATTGCATTGTTGAGTCACAAGAGACCCAAATCTCTTTGCCCCAAGTACAATCCTATGATACCTTTGATATTTTTTGCTACATGGGGAACTTGAGATTCTACAACTACTTGTGATTCTTTTTGTTCCTTATCTACCTCCATATCTAGTGTTTTCTTATTGGTCTCAAACTTCTTTGACTTCTACTTAGCTCACATTAATCCTTTAGAAATAAATTCATTTTCGAGGAATATAGCAGCCCTGGAAATAAACACCTTGTTGTGAGATGGAATATAGATATATTATGTCTTGGTTTCCTTAAAATATCTAAGAAAATAACATTTGTCTAATGTGGGTCCAAGCTTTTCTGAAAACTTTTTCATGGTATATGCTTCATATCCTCAAATCTTCCTAAAAGACACATTCTAAAGTTTCATTGTCCGTTTCTCATATGATTTCTTTTGAATAGATTTTGAAGGTACGTGGTTAAGTGTAAATTTTGTGGTTTCTAAAGAATATCCTGAGAAGAAATCTAGAAGATCAACAAAAGTCATCATTGATGATACCATGTCCAATAGATCACGATTCCTTCTTTCTAATACACCAATATGTTGCGGTGTTCCAGATGGAATCTATTATGATACCATAAACAATATCTCAAAAGGGCCTCAAATTCTTCAATTAAGTATGCCCCACCTCAATATGATCAAAGTGCTTTAATACTCTCACCATGTTGGTTTTGTACTTCATTCATGAATTTCTCGAAGCTTTTTCAATGTACTTGACTTGTGCTTCATTAGATACACATAGACAAATATATTGAGGTCATCAATAAGTGTGATGAAGTATTGATAACCACTCTAAAATTTTGTTCAAAAGGGTCCACATATATCAGTATGTATGAGTTCTAATAAGTCTTGTACCCTTTCACATTTACCAGTAAAAGGTTCTTTTGTCATCTTTCCTAATAAACAAGATTCACATATATCAATTTATTCAAAATAAAATGTCTAGATATCCATCTTTATGGAGTCAAGAAATGTGCATCTCATTTATATGACCTAAAAAAAAATTCCATAGACAGGTTTTAAGTTAGTCATCCACTTTAAGATTCTTAATATTTATGTTATGGGCACTTATCTCATGATAAGTGTAGACCATAAGACATATAGGAATTTCCACAAAGGATCTCATATTTATTAAAAGAACATCAAACATTCTTAATATTAAGTTCAAATCCATTCTTATCCAAATAAAAAACAATAATATCGCTCTTATTTATAGTAGGTACATAAAAGTAGTTTAATAACTCTATTACAAGTCCACTTGACATAGGTAAATAATAGGTGCCAACAATAGTGTCAACAATTCTTTCTCCATATGTAATTTGTAGCACCACCTATCCCTTCTTCAAGGCTCTATTTTTTTTAGGTCTTGCATATTTGAACATATGTGAGATCCACATCCAATATCTAATACCCATGATGATGAAGTAGAGAAATTTATCTATACAACATATAAACCTGAAGTGGTAATGAATACCCCCTTCTTGTTTCTCTTTAGCTCCTCTATGTAGAGAGGACAGTTCCTTTTCCAGCATCCAGGCTAATAACAATGGTGACAATTTCCTTCTTTACTCACTCCTCCCTTTTCTTTATGTTTAGAAGATTAGACTATTTTCTAGAACTAGAACACTTCTTGGATTTGTCTTTTCCATTTCTCTTGGTTTTTTACTTTTCCTTGTTGACCATCAACACATATTTTGGAGTGTATTTCTTAATTGTGCCTCAGTAGTTTGCAACATGCCATGAAATTTTGTCAATGTCGTGAAAAAGCTATTCATGTTGCTGTTCATGACAAATTCCTTAAATGATTTTGGTAAAGATTGTAGGATAACATCCACTCTTGGCCTACAGGAGACCCTAGTCTTTCTAGGCTTTCCTTATACCCAATTAACTTGAGGACATAGAGTCCAACTGGATTGCCTTATGCCAAATTGCAATTAAATCTTTCCTTAGAGATGCCATACCTCTCTTTCCTTGCCTATTCATGATGTATGTTATTGAGATGTGTAACTATATTTATACCTCCCATGTTCTCATGTTCCTTTTGAAGATTATCATTCATGCAACAAATCATGAGGCATTTGATGTCAATTGTGTCATCATCATGCTTACTATAAGAAACCCTTTCCACCCTATGTGTATCTTGAGTTGGTTCTTCTGGTACCAGCATGTCTAGGACATAGAGGTTACACTCATGAGTGAGAACAATTCTTAGATTCCTCAACCAGTTATGGAAGGTATTCCCATTAAGTGTTTCCTTCTTAAGGATCGATCACAATGATTTTCCATTTGATCTACAAAGATGTATTTGCATGAGTCAATATGTTGATTTGAAAAAGGTTTATCAATATTATTTTTTCATTTAATTAATATATTTTTTGCACTATTTTACTTCAAAGTAATACCCCCCACTATTAATATGAAGAGGCAACAAACAATCTACTAGTGGAGAAGATTCATATTTCTTCAATTCATGAGTCTGTTTTGGCTAATCACCCACAATATGATAATTAAGGTAGGAAACACTTGCCAATGTCATCTAATACAACTACTGATAGATGAATACACATCACTTTGTCATATTCCATATTTATTCTTCTAGTGCTTGATGAATGCATATTCACATCCGCATTTATGTCATATTTTAGATCATTCCATAGAAATATTTCATTTCTATTTCCCAATTTTAGGATTTATTTTCTTCATTTTTTCTTTTCTTTCCTAAAATTAGAGTTTTCATTATATTTGATCATTTATTGCAAGAAATAGCCTAATTATATCTATTCACTATAAAGAATAAGAACTCCCACAATGCCTAATATGTATATCCCACACCAAAACAACCATATTTTGCATACAAAGTTGAAATGTTTAAATATGGATTAGAAAGTAAATATCATTATATATTAGAAAAAATATCGTAACTTTGTCAAATGGTCGGTTGTAATTCCCAATCGGTCAACTGACATTTAGATCTTTTAGCAGTTCCTGATATGTATATGTCGTATCAAAACATTCATATATTTTGCATATGAACTCTAAATTTAATGTTTAAATATGTGTTGGAAATAATTTCATTCCCTATAAAAAGATATATTTTTGGACCACTTTAGAACTTGCGATCTTCCCTAGATACGCTTGAAATCCTTTTATTGGAAATCTACAACAAAGAAAGTTAAAGAAGTTGAATGGTCAAAATTATTAAAGGTAGGCAATGTAATAATTAGCTTCATTTCCTATTAGGGAAATTAATTATATTTTGCATATATTACTCCATTAACTAGGCACAATGGCAAGTAACTATTGAGTATTCTTATGTTTACAAAGTTGAGCATGCAATTAAAAGTCAAGTTAGCCAATAAAAGCAACATGCCATGACCATGCTCTTTTGTATGGAGGACACATGTAATTAAAGCCATTCACTGACCACAATTGAAAGGGTCTCTCTTAGTATCTCTACATTTGTAGAAGACAAACTAAAGGTTTCTCATCTTGAAGTATAAAAAGAAGTTAGACGCCACTTTCAAAGGGGATCTCATCTCATTCATCCTAGAGCCTCTCTCAAGCGCAAAGAGAAAGGAATGAAGATAATGAGCCATTGTCATCCTCACAGAGACTATTAAAGTATTGTTAGATTCTAGAAACATGAATCCTTTCCCCTCTATATGTGTTTTTGCTTCTACCATGAGCAAGTGAAACCTTCATACTGTGTCATGGCAGTAGCCACATAGCCTGTATCTCATTTTATTTATATTTGACTCCAAGATTTCTATTAATTAGATGATGTTCTTATTACTTGACTCACTAATTAATATCTCATTCTTATCGTCTATTATGATCCTTGTGATGAGAATCTTGGATCCATGTATTGCAACACCGGGTGAAACTCCTAAAACATCAGATGAGATCCCATATGTAGGTTTATGAGACAGTCGAACAATGATCCACAAATGTTAAGGTACAAGGTTTGTGAGAATTTTGACCCTTGCATGATTTGTGTTCTACAAAGCCATAAATCTTTTTGGTCCTGATCCAATTGATAAGATTAAGATGTTGAATTGGTTAAAGTAAATATGTGGTCTATCTTGATGAACCCCTGGATCTACAATATCTCTTAATAATTGATTAAATATTGGACATGATTATTTTTTTTCTAAAATCATAAATTCATATTTTAGTTATTTTATCTCTCAACAATCAGATTTTAAATATTACTTTAGCAAGGTTCAAATGAAATTTGTAATAATTGTATCCCATTGGATCCATACTTTTCTGTATTACAATTAACGGTTCGCTTACGGGTGAGTTCATTGGCGATTGAAAGGTTAAAATTCAGAGAATCATATTCTCTGGTGAAGTTTTTGAGTAAATAAACACATTAAATTTTGCATCATTTTTGGGGACAACCTAATTATTTTATAATCCCATTGTTTTAAATAATTATGATTTCTTGTTTCTAGTTTTCTTTGTAGTTTTACTTAGGTTTTGCATTTCAATTTTGTTTTATAATTTTTAGTTTGGTTTTGTAATTTTCATTATTCTAATTTTTTCCTTTCTACCTTAGATTTTAGTTCTTCTGTATATAAAAAAAAATTGTATCTTCATTCATTGGATTTTTTTTCTTGATCCTGTCAGTAAACAATTATAGTTTTCATTCATTGTAAGAGGAGTGTCTGGAACTATAGAATATACAATGTGAGATATGTGTCTCCTTCTATCATGATATGTGGGGATTCCCTAAGATGAATCCACACAAAGCAAACATACATCACCTCTACCTTGACCATAATATAAGACTCCTTAAGGATAAATAGAAAATAGAATGCAATCATCAATATTTTAGGTGCTATTATGAGGAACCATGATACACACATCTATACCCTAATGAGGGGAGATAGGACTAAAAATATCATGGGAAGTATGTTGAATAACCTTATTGTAAAAACAATTAATCACCTCAATAAGAGGAGTGACTTAATGCCCTAAAGATGTTGGTAGATGAGTAGATAACCTCGAGCAAAAAAAGTGAGGCACAATTGGCTCAACGGAAAGCACAACTCTCCATCCAGTCATGCTTCTTGAGGGTTAATCAGAGATCTCCCTGAGGAAGCTATAGAAACAAACAATAATTTTTTTTATGACAATGATGATGATACGATAATCATGTCATCTATGTTAGATCTAGCATAAATGACACAGACTAACGAGCTACAAGCAACATGTGATGTGTACACTTGTATTCCTAACTCCTTCCTAGGGGCTTTATTACTATAGTATGATTTGTCACAGTCAAAAAGTTGTCCTTGTATGTCTACAGAACCTAAAGATTCACCACCCATTCGTGTTATCAACATTGCTCCAGGTATAGTCAATGACCAACCAACTTTTGTTGAGCCTGTTATGGATAATAAACCACCAACGTCCCATAAAGAATGAATGAATTCAAACAAAGAGAGAGTTTATCATCAAGAGTCTTACACTCTCCGCAACTCATTTTTATTCCACATACGACTAGTCTAGATGCAGAGCTACCACCTGTTGAAAAATTTCACTGCCCCCATTATTCAACTATAAAAAAAAAATTTTTGTAGATTCTCTTGATCCCACAAGTGAATTGGGTACGTTTTGAGTGGAGGAGCTACATCAACATGTTGATTCAATAATGAATGTCACTTCCCTCATCGATCACAGTGTTGATTAGGTGGTTTCAGGAGGACATAAAGTCATACCAAAATGTTTATGATGTTGAATTAATTGAGATTACTCCTCTCATATTGGCACCACTACTATATGCAGATAATATGTATGTCAATGAGAAACCAAATCCAAATCCTCCCGTAGATCCTGCACAACTGTTTCTACATGTGACAGACTCTTCACCTACTACCTTAGCCTAAAAAAAAAGTAGTCCACCACTAGTCTTTTTGGATGAACCACTCCTGAAGATAGCATATTGGCACCATTTTTGTGGTGTTCCTTCTCGTACATATCCACTCACATGTATTACACTTCTTTTACTGGAGGAAGAATATCTATGTATCTTACTTGAGGGATTGTGTGGGAAATCTTTTTCCTATAAATGCCCAACAACTCCCTTTGATCTTCCAAGGACACCCAATCACCATGCATACTATGGAACACTCCCATCCAAGGTCACAACTAATGTCTACATTCCTTTTGTCTATTCGTGGATGAAACACGTATAATTGTCTTCATCCATTTTAGGTTAAGGATTTGTTCGGTACAAGAAAATTTCTAAGTTTAGAGTACATGTGGGTGGTATGTACCTATTCCATCCATTGTATCTTTCCTTATTTCAACAATTTTACCATGTTTTTTAGGTTACATTTAGTTTAGCTTTAAATTTTTTAATTTTTTCTTTTCCTGGATATGATTTGGTCTTTATCTAATCGGCCCGTTATGCATGTTTAATCCATAAACCACCCTTAATAAAAGTGGCTACTCTTGTAAGAATTTCATAAACTTTCATTTCTAGAACTTGCCCTGTCACCTACAACCTTAAGTATAATACTCCTTAGAAAAGATGGAAAGCCATAATGGATATAGAATAATCAAATACAATGTGTCACTTCTTGAATTGTGTAATAACTTGTGAAATTTCTTCTTTGTTACATAGTGTAGAAAGAATTAAATTGTTGTTACAATGCTCCCAATGTTCTAAATTCAATACCTCTTCTTCCATACCCGTTGTATGTAATAGTGGTATACCATAAATAAGGAAAGATATCAATGTGCAAACAAAAAAGTGCAACCAATGTAATTGCAACATATACAAAAAGATATTCAGTCAGATAGAGAAGAGATCATCTTCTTCCATACCTCAATTTCACTCCACTTCTATACCTAGGGGGATCTCCATACCCCCAATCCACTCAATCAATAAACCATTTTCTTCTATAAAACATGTAAGAATATGTGGGAGAAAAATTGACCGAATATAACATCTATTTCTCTGCAAGTCTTGACATGGAAACAAGTTGTTAATCAATTTTGAATAGGGAATGTAAAAAATTATGTTATGTCATTCTAGGAAATCATGGTCTCCTATCCATGGATGGTGGAAAGGACACAAGTTGTGCTATGCAAGTGAGTAGGACATGTTGATAGTATTATTTGTTTATGCTTGTCATTCTATGTTGCTTGAGGACAAGCAACATTCAAGTTTGAGGTAATTTGATGAATGCATATTCATCCACTTTAATTGCATATTTGAGATCATTCCTTAGGAACATTTTGTTGATACTTCTTAATTTTAGGATTAAATTGTTTTAGTTTACTTTTTCCCCTAAATTATACGTTTTATTATTTTTGCTCATTTATTATAGAAAAATAACTCAATTATATTCAGTCAGTCTGAAGATCTCAGACTCCCAAAAATACCCTAAGAAGATGTTTGTATCTTACATTTCCTGATATATATATCCCGCACTAAAATGGCCATATTTTTTGTATACGAACTCCAGTTTAATGTTTATATATGTCTTCAAAAAGGAATTTCATTACCTATAGGAAAAATATATTATGGATTTTAAAATGATTGACTTGATTTTCTAATCATTCGGCTGGCCTATAGATCTTCCAGAAATGTCTAATATATAGAACTTGTACCAAAATGGCCATATCTTTTTCATACAAACTCCAAATTTTACATTTAAAATATGTTAAAAAGAGAATTTCATTTCCTACAGGAAAAATCATATTTTCTAACCTCTTTGTAACGTGTGACTAGCTTGAAATTTCTTGACATCCATGTAACAACGATCTACAACAAATAGAGTCAAAGAAGTTGAATGGTGAAAAATATTAAAAGGCAATGCAATAATTTTCTCCGTTGCCTATTGGGGGAAAAATTAAAATTGTCAAACATTACTCCTTCAATTAGGCACAAAGAAAACTTCCCATTTAATCTTAAACTTTATTATTTTTTACTTCTATAATATTAAACTCCTATTTTAGTTATTATTTGTATGAACATTCAGATTTTAAATATTACTCTTAGAAATAGGTTCAAATAAATTTCTTAATCATGTTGAACCATGGGATCAACCCTTTTTAGTTGTAGAACTAGTACTCTGGTGAGTAAGTTGTTTTCCATTTTAAAGGCTAAACTGAAGGGAATCATATACCTTGTTGAATTTGTTGGGCAAACAACACACATCACTTACTCCTATTAAAATCACCTAGTTAAGCTTAACCCAAAGGAAAGACAATAGAATATGCACTTTTTTTGGCATGGCCCACATATATATCCTTACACTTTTGTAAGATAGACAACACACTACACATTGTTGTGTTGATAAATAGTCAAACAAGATTTCCATGTGTGATGTACATTGGAACGATCTGAGACTTAATACTTTATTTGAGGTTTTTTATTTATATGCATATACATTTCCAAATTCCACAAACATGTAATATGCATCATATACACATTATATACACAATAAAGATTCATAACTTTACAATCCAAAAAATATAAGAACTGATTATCAAAATACTAATGTAATCCCATGGAGCCACAACGGATTACCATCCACCTAAGCATCTGCATCTCATGAAACATCAACATATGAACTTCCATGTGAACCTACATCTAAATAGTATCACAATAACACCTCAATGGACACTCCTTGGAGTTGGATCTTCAAGTTTCCTTGCCATGCGAAGTCCTCTAAATCTAAATCTAAGCCTATGTAATATTACATGATATGTATAATAGAGAACTTTGAGTTACATTTGAGGGGAGTTTAGAGGGAATAGAATTGATTACATTTTGATACAAAGGATGAGGCTCAACATGCAATCTAGATACTTATACAAAGGACCCATGAATAAGATTCCATCCATTCACAACATGCACAAAAGAGTCCTAGGCCATAACCATGCACACATAAACCACAAAAGACATATTTTGAAGGTGACATGTATGATTTTATTGGTGTATTTATCATATACATATGTGTATATATTGAAGATTGTAGACCTTCTAATTTGGTATATTCTCCATTAAATAAATTTTTAGTCCTACATAAACAAGGAAAAGTGCAAAGGGGAAGAGCCCCATAAAAAGTTCTACAATTGTGCACTAAGAAAAATTGAGTTTTTCCATAGTCAGCCATGTTTGTCAAGTCAAAAACTGATCTACAACATATGTAGAAATCAGTCATATATGCACATTAAAAGTTTTACAACTTCCATCGCATGAAACCACACAAAATGGTATAGAAAATTATGATCACATCGATATTAGTACAAATACATCATAAATTGACATGACTTTGACATCGATGTTAGGAATTTTGAAGGTGAAAAATGCAGCAGAAATAATAAAATTTTGCCTTTATATATCCTATAAACAGATCTTGTCAACATCGATTTCTCTAAAAAGAGGGTATTTGAGGTATAACTTGTTTTGGAGCAAGTCTAGTGACCACCCCCCCTGTGGTGGTGTGTGACACTCATGATAGTGCAGAAATGAACATCGAAGACATCCTCTCAACATAGTCGCATAGCACCAACATGTCTATGTAGTCCATATAGATGGATAGGAACATCTCATTGTGTACCTTGATATAATGGGGAAGAAGCATCCTTTCATAAGCAACATGCTAGAGTTTCACTCTCCTTCTCTCTCTTATGCTGGGTAATGATGACTAGGGTTGTTGCATTGAAGAGTGTGTAATCGTGACCCCACTGTCATACCCCTTTTAATAGTAGAGGCAAGGAAGAATGATTTATAAAACTCTAGGAAACAAAGGGGATGCGGCTATGTTTGAAGAAGCTCACTCGTAGATAGTCAATTAGTTAGTTGGCTAAGTCAGAACAATCTGGAAATATGTAATAAATTAATTAATCAATTAATCACATCAATCAACTGGTTAATTTTCAGCCACCCGACTGGAACCTCCAATCAATTGCTTATGATTAGCAGCTCGACTTATCATACGAGCTGCTAATTTTAAATATAACCAATTGGCTTAGACCTTTTGGCATGTTGTCTAGGATTTCTATCCCATAATGTTCTAGTTAATTACAAAAACACTTTGGTAATCAATTTGACTTGGAACATTTCCAATCATGTCCACAGTTATACTTCTATTCCAATGTATCTTATGTATGTGACCATATAGGCTCCACATTACATTGGTAGTAATGTCCATAATCAAATTACCACTTCACAAGCAATGATTGGTATCTAGCAAGAAAATTCATTGCCACCCAAATTATTAGAGAAGTTGCAAAACCAATTTGACCTAGTATTGTGACCAATATTATAGTGATTGTATAATCCCTTTGTCTTAGATATTCAAATTGAATCCAAGGCATGTAAATATCATCCTCTTAATATTCAATCATTTCTCCTTGATCTAGTGTAGACTATTTGAGATACACTTGAGGCCAATATCCTATATTAACTCACATGAGCATGGCCATGTATTTTCATAGTCTGACTCATCAACTAGTAAGGATATCACTCCAATGGGAGGACATATTAAATCTATGTCAATAAAAATAATCCACATGTAACAAAATGCATCTAAGCATTACTTGTATAGAGAGCCTTATACAATGCCACAATCAATAGTGTTAAATCACACTAAACAACATGTGATGACTTTAGTGGCTTCACGTTTGAGGACGACAATCACATTGTCAGATTGAGGTATGATTCTGACCACCATTATTGGCTTACATGTATCGTTCTCAAAGTGGGCTTGTCCAATACTATTGTTCATAACAAGCACATATGTTTTTGACTTGATTCGAATAGCATGACTAACAAGACATAGTCATCAATCAACACGCATACTAGTCTTAGTGTATTATTGTTGTCCTAATTTCCACATAAATATCCAACTAGGGACTCAGAGAAGAATGAATACTCTTACTATACACATGATCTCAAATTCAGCTCCTCAACCTAAATTGTATTTGATTGAGTCTTACATTCTTAGAACATAATTATGTGTATTCATTATTTTATATAATAACTAGAATTGCCTTTATGAATAAGTAAATAAATTAGAAGATATGCCATTGCAGTCATCATATGATTGACTCATAGGGAATACAAACGACATGCACTATTTATTCTTAAATTTTCATTGCTACTCAGGCAAAAGAGAGTGATAAAAGGTTTCACACACATTGTCTCTCATCTCAAGAAGTTACACCTCTCCAGCAATGAGTGTAATCAAAGGTTGTTGGAAGCCATTCAAAATGACCATGATTTATTTATTATAGTGGAAGAGACTTTGAGGGCCCTTGATATGTGGATGTGAAGATGACACATGAGGATACATGTTTCTAGTTGTGCATGTCATCATGGAAAAGTACTTTTTTGAGTTACAAATGACACATGGGAAATTCAAGGATGCATTCATGGCATATTAAAGACCCTACCTAAGGGATTTTGAGATTTCTAATACCATAGAAGGGTTGTTCCTAGATATTGTGCTTCTCAATCATGTTTTCAGAGAACCTATCACAACTATGAAAATCATCCTTCATTTTTTTTCATCTTGCATTTTCTCAAGTGTTGAAGATCACTCTGTATAAAGTGGTTTCCATGGTAAGCTTGGAAGATTCTTGGGTGTGATTGTTTCTTGTTCCCCATTATGTGTTATAGGTGTTCATGCCTAAGAATAGGGGTATAATTGTCAAGGAATAGGAATCACATAAAAGGTAATCGAAACATTAAATTTTATCCATATTCCTTGCCGGAACATCATGTCAAAAATGATGCATCTAAGAAAGGAGGCATCAAAAGGTATACCTAGTCTTGGAGCTAGTCTAGCGGCTACTCTTGCTTGGTTATTTGCACTCTTTTCAAGATGCACATGGACAACTGTTGGCGATAGCCTCTTTGTGTAGCAATACAAACAACAGTGGTTGTTGTCCTCCTAGCATGGAAGAAATGGCTTCTACACCTCTACATAGTCCACGTGGACCACCGAGAATGATTTTTTGTGCTACCAGAGCCATCATGAAGGAGTTGACCCTTCAATATCAACATAGTAGCACTGACAAGTCTCCTTAACTCTCTCCTTTTTATAGGTAAGACTTGTTTTAGGATCTCATGTTACCACAACTATGAGAGGATAGCATTTGTCAGCATTAGTTGTGTCTTCTGAAAGCATTAACTACCCCTCTATTTCTAGGAGAGTCAGGGTCAGGGTTTCTAGATCAACTAGGAATTTGAAGAGATAGATTTTTATGAATTTCTGACTACTGCAATTCACAAATTGGTCGGTTCACTTCTGAACTAGGCAGTCCACATGTGCAATCAATTGATCAACACTTGAATCAGTCAGTTCACTAAATTTCTTATTCACAATTATATTAACTTTCAATGTGATAATTAATGCCCAACATGATGTAAACATCAATCCTTGATCCAGTCTTTCAGATTGCTTAACCAATCAATTCACAATCTGAACCATTTGACTCACATTTGAACCGGTCGGTTCACTTCTAAAACTGGTTGATTTACATTCTAAACTAGTTGTTTAACTTTTGAATCAGTCAATTCATTCCAATTCAGCCAATGTACAAACAATGTTGTTTAAATTGAATACCTAAACACTTTAATAATCAAGTTAAGCCATGTTCACGAGTAAACTCCTTTTTGAGGTGCATCCTATGCAGATTACCTTATAGGTCCCATGTTATTTTGGGAATGAATGTCCATAGCCAATTTATGACATCACAAGTAATGAGCGATGCCAAGCAACACATCATTGCTACCCAAGTTATTGTAAAGTTGAAGAATGGTTTTAACCTAAAATCCATGATCAATGTTACTGTGATTCTATAGTTTTTTTTCTCTGATATCTACATTTGACTCAAGACATGGAATCGTCATCCTCGTCAATATTCAATCCATGTTTCTTGAACTAGAGCAGACTGTTGAGATACACGTCAACTCAATATCTCATATTGACTCACATGAGAATGTCCATACATTTCTTAGTCTCTCTTATCAAGTGGCTAGGATATCAATCTTCAGTAGGAGGGACAAATCCCATCTACATCACTCACATTCAATTCTCATGTGTCACAATGCACCCGAGAACTACCTTTAAGGAAACCCTTATTTAAGGTCATGTTGGGTGGTGTCAAGATACATAAAATACATGTGATGAGTGTAGTGATTTCAGGTCTAAGAACTGCAATCACCACTATCACTTTGAGAACAAATTATAACTACCACTCAATGATTCCATGTATAACTTTCAAGGTGGGTCTGTCTTGTACATTATTCTCTAACAAGTACCTGTGTGTTTGGTTTGATATCACATATCATGACAAATGAGATTAATTATGTCATCAACCAACACACATTCTTGTCTTATGTATTATTGTTGTCTATTTTGCTTCCATAGTAACAACAAACTAGGGACACAAGAAGAACATATTACTATTATAATACATATGATCTCATTGTCCAAGTCATAAACTTGAAGACATATGTCATTGGATATCATCATCTTTAGGCATTTATTATGTTACATCATTATCTCATAACTGAATAAAACAAAATAAATGGAATTATATTTTATTATTATCAAATTAGGTATCTAATGCCCCATTACAATCATCATATGATTGCCTTTCTGGGCATACATACCAACAATAATATATTTGGTAATAGAAAGTCACTGCAACAATATCATATGTTGAGATCGCTTGCTACTTGGGGTGGAGTAGATGACATTACCAAATTCCTAGAAAACATCGAGAACATTTCTTTAGATGGGGCTATGGTTCACAAGAGATATAATTCTAGGGAAAGGAATAAAAATGAGAACCTCAACACAGGCAATGCCTTTAAAAGGTTGTAGATTGTCACTATACAATAGTTGTGAAAATCTTGTGTTATTCAAGAGTGGTCCCATACAATGAATATTTAAGAGGCTAAACACCCGTACAAGATGCCTTCTTCCAACCCAAATACTTTTTTTCCTAAACTCCCCTTATAATATACGTTGACACTATTATTTGGTGTTTAGAATTATTTCCTAAAGGGACTTCATGTGGAAATAGATGGTTTGTTGTCCCAACACATCTCAGACCCTCTATTTGGAGATGGGTTTGTTATTGTAACAAATCTTTTACATGACATCGCCTTGGGGGTAAACTTATGGATGGTGGAGGTGCCCCTTGAGTTTGGCAGAGTTTGTTACTTCTGCACCTTTTACATTGCTACTTAATCTTGAGAACAAATACATCCCATATAGTGAGTACCATTTGGAAGTGTTGTGTCCAGTGTTTCCATTATAAAAGTGTGCAAAGATATGCTATGTATCTAATTGATTTTCAAATTTGAGTTGGTTTATCCAACGAGTAGGCATTTTTGCACATTTTCAACAAGTTCCTAAGCAAGCAACATGAAGAGTGGTCTCTCTCCATCCTTACAATAGACTCCTCTAATGCTTTCAACTTGGTGGATAGGTTGGTTATGATCTATGAGATGATGGTGAGGTTCCCATTTGTTCCTTTATTCGTGGAGTTTCTTTATGATCAGGAAACTATATTATACATTGGTGACAAATGTATCTAGTCAGTCGTTGTTGTGTAGTAAGGAGATCATGTGAGTTCACTTCTTTCATCCCTTGTAATGCATCCAATTATTAAAGACATTAGAGATGAGTACAAGCTTGCTTTCTATGCTTGGTAACTTGATGATGAGACCTTCATTGGTGACACAAGCGAAGTAATCAAGGTGCTTCACATCATTCAGCACATGGGTCTAGGGTTGGGTCTTGATTCTAAAATTCATAAATCAAAGTTTTTCTAGCGTACTTGTGATGGTATGAAACTTCATAAGGAGTTGTTTACCATGAATATTGGAAGGATTTTCTTGAGAGTAATGCTTCTTTGAGGATTTTTTGTTTGGGGCAAAGTTTTTATTGAGTATTTTCTATGAGAAGGGACACTGAGGCTATTGACTTGATGCATTGTCTCCCACAATTGCATGATCCATGATGTGGGCTTCTATTTCTTAATCTTGCATTTGAATTTCCAAGCTTCTATTTGGCTTAGAACATGCAATCCTATACACATTGAGGAGACAACAATGTCATTTGATAGAGGGTTATGAGGGCTAATTGTGGATACTAGGTATGTGGATGTCTTTCTCTTAGAGAATTTCAAGTAAGGGTGTCTTCTTTACCCATTAGACTTAGTGGTGTGCGGTTGTATTATGCATTAAAGGCTTCTTCATACAATTTTGTGACCTCTATTTCCCAATCTTGGGTGTTCCATGATCACATTCTTTGAAGCAACATGATGTGTGATATGGACTCTAATTTAAATGTGTCGTTGATTGTCTTTATGCTAGTGATCCATATTTTGATATTAGACGTTTTGCTAACTAGGACATCATCCCCACAAACATACATTGATGAGTGTCATTTTTAGCAAATTTGTTAAGGACATGGATGTTAAGTTTGACATGACCATCGGATAGAAAATAGGTTTGAGTGTTTGCAAGTTGAGCATGTTTATGATTTTCTTCTTGCTATTCCTATTGATGAGCTTGCACTACATATGTCACCAGTAGAGTATCGTACCATTCTTAGTTATTGCCATATGTTTCCTCTTTTATAGTTGATGAGGTATCTTTAGTTTGTTGCAAGGTGCACTGAGACACTTTCAGGGAGAATCTAGCCATTGCAAGGAGTTCTCTGGTTTTAAGTACATGCATAATATTGGTATAGATGTTGTATACAACTTGCTCAGACAAGCAATGGTTGATGCTAAGAAAAAGACACATGTACATTTTTTGACTAGTCTACCAAAGGGGAGATTGACACTTGGACCAATATATGTAGTAAATTTTAATTGGGTTGTAGGGAAGACTATGTGTTGTAACGCCCGGGCCCACTGCCCAAGGCTCTAGTAGAGTTTCAGGAATGATGACTGTCCCCACAGACCACCACTAGCCTTAACTGCGCACTTTGTCCTCACTCACGTACATGCCAAGATCAACTTTCCGACAGGTCACCCATCCCAATACTACTGCAAGCTGAGCACACTTAACTATGGAGTTCTTAGTGATGGGCTCCCGAAAAAGGAGGTGCACCTTGATGATATGGGTAGTCCAATCATTTCTTTTAAGATCATGTTATTCGAGACCTCAAATCCTGGGACGTTACAATCTCCCCCACTTAGACTCTTGACATCCTCGTCAAGGTTCAACTATATGGCCTCATAATCTGACCCCATTTCAGTGCAGACTCACAATGGCCCATGGACACCCAGCTCCCGATCACGGAATACCAGCACAAAGGTGGGTACGTCTACCATGGACATCCCTTTCTCTACATGTTTAGACCGCACGACTCAAGACTGGCATGCCACATGCCCATGTAGGCCCCACCTACTGGAGGGGTTATGGCTCTGATACTATTTGTAATGCCCCGGCCCACTGCCCAAGGCTCTAGTAGAGTTTTAGGAATGACGACTGTCCCCACAAACCACCACTAGTCTTAACTGTGCGCTTTGTCCTCACTCACGTACATGTCAGGATCAACTTCTTGACAGGTCACCCATCCCAATACTACTCCATGCTGAGCACACTTAACTATGGACTTCTTAGTGATGGGCTCTCAAAAAAAGAGGTGCACCTTGGTGATATGGGTAGAGTTCAATCATTCTTTTTAAGATCATGTTATCCGAGGCCTCAAATCCTGGGACGTTACATGTGTGGATCAAATAGTCCATTAGTGGGTTTGAACTGTGGAGATTTTACTGTGAGACATGTTGTCCTAATAGTAGTCTTAACCAAAGTGATCAAGCATGAAAAAACTATGTATCGATAATCAACATGTTTTTATACATTTCATGTTTGATACTTTTGAATTAATAGCAGTAGAAGTTATGGATCTTCTCAAACGGAATGAAGAAGTCACATACAATAATGTTATGACCCCCAGGTCTATAGTCTAGGATTAGGCCAAATAAAAGGGACTATCGGTGCATCTTGTTACCCATTTGTCTTTTGTTTCACTGTAATTATTTATATTACTTTTAACTCATACTTGATATTTTCTTAGCACTATATATAGTAATCTTGTCTAACAGTTTTAGGGCCACACTCTGGGATTTAAACATACCATACCCACCACTACTATATTCTTGTATTTGGTTTTTAAGGATGTAGTGTTTCAGAAGAATATTTTTGCCATCTGAAAAGGGATGGCGGTAAAACTTGTTGGCCGTCTACTGTAATTTTTTTATCCGTCTTTTGATTAATAGTTGGAATTTTCTGAATACTATATATAGTCTTCTGGTCTTAGGGTTTTAGGGACACATTCATATTTAACTAGACCACGCCTACCACTACTATATACTTGTATCTAGTTTTTGTGTGCCGATTTGTAGGGTGATTGCCCATAGCCGGTCTCTACATGTATAAGATGGACAACTGAAGAAAGAGAGTACTTGGGAGGAGGAGTAAGAGTTGTCGACGCCACATGGGATGTTGGTACTTCTAGACAGTAGTGGTGGGGGGAAACCGTGGAGACGAGCCAACAAACTAGTACAATGTACACGTCAACTTGGTCCTCTCCTGGTCTTTACACCCAGGGCTAGCTCCTTTGAGCCACTTGCCCCACTTGCCCAACTATTACAGATTAAAGCAACCCTAGCTAGTCCTTGTTAATGGAGCGGAGGAATTTCATGATCCACGTGCATGCCTTACCGTCAGCCTAAGCGTAGATAATGCAACTGTCGTTTGTTCTATATCAATATTCATCATCTTTTGTCGTCTCCTTCCATAGCCTTTTGACATCACACGGCTGTGCTCCACCCCTCGGTGGCGGGGGACTTTTTGGGGTCTATGCAATACAGGGCCATGAGGAGGAAGCAGTGCCGGCCTTTCCCGTCCTAGCCTGCTGCCCTATGCCGGAACCCTTCCCCCCACAGTGGCGGCATTAGTGCGAACCAAACAGACACGCCAAGGACCAAGTTGTTTGGAAAGGTGCTTCGCACTGGGCGTCCCATCCCGGCTGTCTTCTTTGTTGCGGTGGCGCATGGTATAATGATTGCCGACGGCAACGTAGGACCGGCGCTCGTAGAGGAACTGAAGGTGGATGTTTGAAATGGTAGCGTATGCCGATTGTCGTGGGTAGGTGGGTCGGTTAGTATGGTGGTTGGTGTCATGGAGGCTGCGCCCTAGCGCTAATGAGAAGAGGTAGTAGGGTTGCTTTTGGTGGCCGCAATGATCAGTGCATGAATGGACCATTATCCATTCCCCTGAAGGGATCTCGGTTTTACTAGTTAAAGGGATATATTTTAGAGAGTTACTTGTGGCCCGATTTGTCCACTCGGATATCAAAAATCCACACGGATTCTCTGTTCCAGATTGTAACCATGTAAAATATAGCTTTTCCATGCAAGTGACAACAATTTTCAGCTTGCAATATTTTTAAGTTTTTCATCATTGATGACTACTAAATTATTTTCTCCACAACAGAATGAATTAGATATAAAAGAGGAGGTACGAAGAAATAAGAGAGGAGAGACATATGCTTTGAAATTGTACTTCTCTATTTTGGTGTTGCTATTAATATTTATAGTAGTATTCGTGTGATTGTACCAAAAATATACAAAAATTATCAGAAGATATAAAAAGAATACCAAAATATATCCAAACGATAGTAATTTTTGTACTCGACAATAAAAAATAACAAAGTAGTTGAAAAAGAAAGAAAGGCAACACTTTTTGGTAGGATTGATTTATCACGGTACTATTATAAATATTTTTAACATTATTTCGATATGACTTAGTTCGTGATACTCTTTTTTTCTTTGTTTTTCGACTAGGATAAAGGTTCTACAAAAGACTCATGTGACTCTTTCTAGCACAGGACCTGATAGTATCCACTATCAACATCATGATGATATCTTGTTATTTGATTGGACAGACAAAAAACACATAGGTGTTAACCTCACTGGAATCTCTCCTCGTCTGATGTTCTTTCAAGTAATTTTAAAGCAAGTCAAGCAGCTAGCGATGCCGCTGTACAAAAAGTACAAAAGCTAGTGTAACTTGTATGACAAATCACTGTCATTTTTACCTTTAGCTTTTGATACCTTTGGAATACTTGTTGATGATGCATCCTCTCTCTGTGATGCCTTCAACATGTTATTACTAAGAACCTCGTGCTACCATCTTTTTATTATAATTTTATTTTTATATTTATGAGATTCACCATTCAGAAAGGATTGTATCTCAACTTGTTGTCTGTTCTTCTATGAACACATTTCTTTAGATTTTTTATTTTTAAAATACAAAAAATATTTAAAGTAAATAAAATTCCTAAACAAAGACACACAAGCAATATCTAAAAATATGTAGAGCATTCACACCTCGAGTTCCTCCTACTCCAACAAATGATAATAAAACCTAAGAAAGTTTATTCAATAATACGAATCTTTATACTTGACTATGCCAAAACCTAGAGAGTTCAGATATCGTGCGAGTAACGTTCAGCTTTCCGGCCACTTTGACTCTCAGTTCTAGCATATCTTCTATTTACATGAAGAAGATTTTATTTGATGTTAAGGTGAAAAAACATATGTGTGAGAGTGACTATATAGCGTTACTTTTTAAATACATTGCGGATAGAAATCGATTCCAGGTTGCAAAAGGTGGTTTGCTGATTAAGTACGACCACGTCGGCCTAAATATGGACATGTCGCCTTCATTAGTGGGGTTAACACGGTCATAATCTAGACCCACAAGGCCATGTACGGTAAAAATCAGATTTTATTTGATAAGCACGATGCTGTGTCACCAAGCAGGGGTTGGCACTAGATTTAGATGTATTATATAATCTTAGTCCTCGCGCGGCACGCGATATAGTTTTACGACCAATGGATGCGTTCACTGAGAAAGATACTACGCTACGCGGACCCGTGCCACCTCTCTCGGCGCGTTTGCCTTGTGATGCGTAGAACCGTATTCCCCACTACCGCGCGAGTTGACAAACGGAAAGCTTGGTACTAGCTCCGACGCGCCGGCCGGATCGCCATGCGTTGACGTCTCCGGCGTGCGTTTAAAATAGGTGCACACCACATGATAGTAAAACACAATCTGTTGTTGGTAATGATACACAAGTCAAAAGGTGGTAGATATAGTATCAAATATATAAAGATGGACCGTATGGCCAAGAACAAATGGAGCAAGCATTTTCGCAGGCGGTGTTGCGTCTTTTTCCATATCTCTATATTAGAGATAGAAAATGGGCTCACCAAATAAAGCTATGGTTTGGGTGGTGTTAATAGTTGTGTCCAGCGTCTCTAACTGCTCACAAACGCATGCATTCAACACGTTTCTGGCCATGGTGCTCACGAAGACACGAACGCATGGATTCAACACGTTTCTGGCTATGGACAACTTTGACGCTCGTGTAACGGAAGCTACGGTTGGTCCACGCGCAGCTGCGACAAACAGGTGCGACAAACAGGTCCTGCCACAATCGCTACTTTTAAAAGACAATGACAATGCGTTTGAAGAAAACACAGCCACGTGATAATGGTACGATGTGGCTCGGTTTATGTTAGCCAAAAGTTTGGTTAGGTTTGAAACAGTTCTAAAGATTCATGCATGGGTCCAGCTTATGGTATTTAGATGCAAACAAAATCAGATTCAACCATACCCATCGCAAAATCAGCTATAAGAGATGAACTCAATCAATTCCAGTTATGGAACCTACCTCACTCTGATCACTATTCTAGTGTAGGGTTGTCGATAGGAAGGGTATTACATGTTTTCGCTTTATCCATATCCTCTAGGGTAAGAATAAGGGTAAATATTTTTGTTACCCATTCCACATTTATCTTTTTTCTATTTTTTCACCAGTCACCAGATTTATTTAATAAGGATATATAACTATATAAAAGCTATTAGTTCAATTTTCACTCAAGTTTTCCAATAGAAAAGCTTGTGGGTTGCAGGTTGTTTTCCACCCCCACTCACACTCAAATGTGTGTAGTAAATTATTATTAAATATTGAACCGGTTGATAAGGCTGCAAAACAATCGAAAAAGGATGACCGTGCCACCTACAAATAAGTTATTTTTAGACCAATATCTAAACATATTACAACAAGTGTAGCATTGCTCTATTTATATTCACATTTATAAAAATACGAGTAAAAAAAGATGTGACTTAATCTTTATCACTCTAAGTACCGCCTTAGAATATGTTAATTTATTTATAAAATTCTTTTTATATCAAAATTACCTATTTATCCATTACTTTCTCCGTTTACCCTGTGGAGAAGAGGGTAATGGGAAGGGGAGGGTACATGAATTACTAAGAAGGCTAATTACTCTTATCCTTACCCACTACCCTCTGGAGTATAAGGATAAGAATAGATCCTTACCCTCCTCATACACTCCCCGTTGACAACCCATGGATAAATTTGATATCGAATGCTATCCATTTTGTAATCAAACCCGATTACTAAGTACCGTGAAAAAAATATCACAAATGTGTCATCTACTGTTAGGAGAAAGCTACTCTATAGTATTTTTTAGAGATTATTATTGTTATATATTTGAGTCTCTCCTTCACAATCATTCCCTTCCCTTGGAGATCTGCGACCGTCCACCCAAGATTTAAGGGAGCTAAAATTTACCTACGCAATTGATGGAAAATAATGCACTAGAATGCCATTCTCGGAAGGGTCTATATTAGTCAAGGGGTATTAAATCAAATATGACTAATAAATATAAGAGAGAAGATTCAATTAACAAAGCTTATTCATTTCTACGGATAGTTGAGAATGGATACATAGATTGAGGATGGAAATACAAATGAAAACTAGGTGGTTGAGTACAAAATTACAATCATTATCTATAATAAGATAATAAAAATTGCTAGAAGGATAAATAGTAATGAAATCATCAAAAGATTATAAGTGTATAGTTGGATATATATTGATTGACACCTATTAGATAATATTTTGAATTTTCAAGTTTTTTTTAAATATTAGCTATGAACTATAAACATAATGAATTACAAGTCATTCCAGACATCATCTTTGTGCTATCATTAATTTTTGATAACTACTTAGGAAATCAATGTAAAATAATGTACTATCATGCCTTTCTTTTATCAATCTATAATACTCACAGGGCTTCTAATCAAATATGAACTAGTAAAGGTAAGAGAGAAGATTCATTTGACATATATTATCCCTTTGTATGAAGATATTGAGAATGTAAATAATAGTAGATTGAGGATGGAAAGCCAAACATGAATTAGGTGGAAGGCCATGGAACAATGGTCCAGTTGAGAATGATAGAGGAAGAGAGAAAGGTAATTGGTATTAACCATAAAGAGATAAGAATTCCAAGCATATGTCGTAAAAAGATATAATACCAAGCATATCTTATGCTTGCAAGTTCCACAACTACATGATCGAACATCCTTCATTTTATTTGTGAATTGTGCAAATAAGGTTCTTTTTTGATAGAACCTACACAAAAGATCCATACGCGATCCTTTTCCTTACATACCTAGTCGGAACAATATTAAAAACCCCATCACACTCCTTCATTACGTACACCTTTGTTTGTGTCTTATGGCTACACTTTAACATCACCCTACCCGTACAAGCTATTTATATAGAGAAGGCTCGCCTCAACACAAAAAACTTGGCTCTTTACTTAATTTTTCTTAGCAAACTAAAACAACATATCATCTCCCATTGCTTATGGTGTATATGGGTGCAAAGAAACCAGTGACATTTTTTTTAACAATTGAATTACTCAACAAATTACAATTTCTAACCTCGATATAAATTTTTATTAATCATTATGTCTGTAATAGAGTTAACTATTACCGATCTGGTTGGCAAGTTCACCCCTACAAATAGACAATCGAGTCAATCACGCAACTCCTGCCAAAGGTCCATCCTCTCCCATGCCAAACACTGTGCAAAATAAGCTCTCGTCACATTCTTCAAAGATTACCCGTGCTCGTTGATTAGGACTATTTTTTCTTAAAAGCAAATTTAGGGTTACTTGTGGAGTTTTCCCTCCTTATTACATGAAACTTATCTAATGGTGGTCACAATATTTTTTACCTTTACATACATTGGGCGTCTCAACATATTACCATGATGTTTGCTCATAAATGCATATCTGGCTCTTCACGTACTCATAATTAGCATAAATTTAATATAATATACTTTTCAATCACAATACCAAAGATGCTTCTAAAATATGGACGAGTTGGTATCTCAAAGAAGACATGGGAAACACAAACAGAGTGCAACTGTGACTTATCGCGAGAGGTCAAGTGCTAAATCCATTAAAAGAGACAGATCTACCAATGGGGTGGAGATTGAAGAGCAAGGCTGACTTTTAAGCACCCATGGCGGCAGTGTGTACTTGAAGCATGTATCCACATATGTCTGTGTGGTCAATGGATCTCATCCAAATAAATTAATGTTTATTACAGCTACGCCTCCAAATCGATATGAGATAAGGGCAACATTATTGGGATGGCCTTCAGCTTTGTGTTTTTCCCTAAGATGTGGGAGAAGAATAATGGAAGTCGTTGACTTTGTGAAGTGGAAATCCTAGAAGAAAGGCGGGGATATAGAGAAAGAAAGAGAGATATATATAGAGTTAGGCTACACACAGTCCCCCTTATACCCGACCACCCACCCATTTTTTGGGAAAATAAATCTGCAACATTTGCAGTTGTCTTTGTATTAATACTCATATAAAGTCCATGCAACAATATGTCTCTCCACTCTTCTCTCCAGAGTATTAATACTCATGCAAAGTCCATGCAAAGTGTATTAATTCGTTTTTTCTCTTGTAATTATTCTCTCCCATTCTAATCCATCCACCTGCATTTCCGTATTAGTACAGTACCTACAGAATCCAATAACAACATTGATCTGGAAGCATAAGTACAATACTTACGAAATCTAGTAGTAATATTTGTCATCTGGACATAAGTACAATACCTACGGAATCCATGCAAAATAAGTACAGTACTCACTTATTAATTCCAACTGAGTTTTTTCAAACATAAGTACAGTACTTACCAAATTATAAAACTAAACATAAGTACAATACTTACCAAATTACAAAATCAAGCATAATTGTATAACTGATCTGGAAGCATAAGTACAGTACCTACGGAATCCATGCAAAATAAGTACAGTATTCACTTGTTAATTCCAACTCAGTTTTTTCAAACATAAGTACAATACTTACCAAATTATAAAACTAAGCATAAGTACAGTACTTAACAAATTACAAAATCAATCATAATTGTATAACTGATCTTGAAGCATAAGTACAGTACCTACGGAATCCAATAACAATATTTTTCGTCTGGACATAATTTTTTTACAAAAATGTAGTGCACATCTGGTCCATAATCAACTATAAAATACATCTATAAGTATTGTACTCAATTATTAATTTTCAACCCAGTTTGTCAAATATAAGTACATTACCTCTCAAATTCATTTGTGAATGTATATGTATTTATTATAGGTACAGTACTTATGTAATCTAAAGTGAGGATAAATATGCAATAGAAATTTTTTGTAAGCTATAGTGCATTGATATCTGCCATTTGCATGACAGTTGCATGGAGTAGGTGGCGAGATAATTATTTCATGCATCCTTTTTGCATGTAAAAATATGCATAATCGCTGCTGCAAATATCCATTTAATTATACATGCGGCAGCAGAGGTTAATGGGTGTGACAGTGGGCTGGCGCAGCAGTAGGAGGAACACGGCAGTTGATGATTCCCGATGACCGGGTATGTGGCCGGGTATACGGCGTGCTATGCGTAGAATTTTTCTATATATATTGGTAACTTCTCCATTCATGTGAAGAGTGAAATGTCTTGGTCCAGTGTAGGTATCCGTGTAAATTTATGAGTATCTTTTGAATAACCCAAACTTTCTTACGTGTCCGTTTAGATTAACCCAACCAAGTTAATTAAGAAAGGCCTGGATTTTATGCCCTCGCAACACATGCAAAACAACAGCAGCTGACAGCACTTTTACACGGGCCCTATGGTGTCTTTAAAGCTAAATCATTCTTCTTTCACCTTTTCTATGGCAGTGGTACAATCTATTAGTGCGAGAAAACAGAATTCTGCCGAAGAAAGATGGAGATATTCACAGATTCACTGTCAATATGCTGCCGCCTGCTGGTATTTGCCACAGGCATTGTCCTCTAATAGCTGAGCTAGTTTTCCTTGCCGGCAAAGGGGAGCCACCACGGCCAACCCGGCAATTCACCGTGAGGTCCCTAGAGGTCTGAGAACAATGAGAATGCTTCTTCACCAGTCGAATTGGCACTGGCGGGGCTCGCCCTAGTTTATGGGGCAACATTTTGGTGGAACGCCTTTCGAGAGTTATCCATTCTTGGACGGCTGCGCATTCCGCTTCTTTGACATTCTCGGCACGCATGCAGCGGGCAACTTGCATCGGTTGGTTGGTAGGGTTTGTCGGCAAATTGGGAATGTTTTATCGAATGCGTTTGATTTGCTCTTTTTTTTTAAATTAAGGTAGGGGGTTTTATTCATCTCACCTCCCACGGGCAAACTCAAGACATAACATTATCTCGACTCATACTGTAAGAGAAAGATATACCCCTTCAAAATGTATAGGTGTACAAATGTAACACCAAAACTCTATACAGGCCTAACTCGTTACTCCTTGTTGTTGTAGCGCCTCCCACATCATTGTACCCAAATGTGCCAACATATGATCTATGGTAGGTTGCCTTTCAGGACTCCAGATATGCATGGTTGTCGTTGAGGCCTCACGCCAAAATGGTATAAGGTTGACTTGATATTCATTCAGCAGGTGGGGTGTTGACCAGTGAGCTCTCCGAATATAATCCATAACGTTGAACAAGGTTACTTTCTAAAAAGAGATGGTCAATACCATCATACTTGGGTTGCTCAGTTGCATGAGAGGCTAATTCAACTCGATAGTCTCGAACTCTGTTTTCGATTAGAACAACCCCTTGAAGGAGCTTTCACGTGAAGGCTGAGATCTTGTGGGGGGTGTTGGATGTCAATATCGAGGAATGGAAGGGATGTGGATTGCCTCTCTGCCTCACGCAGTCTCTTACGCTTGTTATGTTGAAACTTCTATCGCTTGATGGTTCCCAAATCATATGGGATTCACCCACTCGATTGTTGAGGTTCTCGACTCTCCCAACGATTGCCCTTCCTTCTGCATCCAATACCTCAGTGCATCTAATACCTCAGTAAGCTTGTCCTCATCCCAAGTGTTGTTTGGGAGTAGGAATTCAGTGATAGTTTCTTGCGGGGAAGGGGTATGAGATGGTTGCGCATGTGGTTGGAGCAAGCCATCACACCACTTGATGGTCCAGAACGGTATGTTAGTGTTGCGGCTTGGCCTCCATCTCACATTTTGAAGCAAAGTGATGAAAATTCTCCAGATCATATGCCATAATGGAGATGCAAAGTAGGACTTCTTCAAGCATCTGGGGTGATTGGTATCCATGACCCATGTCATTCCTCTAGATTACTTGGTATGGTAGTACCATGCCTAAAGAGGGTCCCCTATTAGGATGCTCCAAACCACTTTAAGGAGCATATCCTACTCCATGTCTAAGAGGATCATGATTCCTTCCCCTCCTTCTTCTCTAGGTTTTGAGATCTTACTCCACAGACTCCAGTGTTTCTGCCTCCCCGCTCTTGAAGCCTCCTAATGGTAGTTTGCACACATAGCCTTAATCTTCCTGAGGATCTCCTTCAAATTCACCGTTGTCGTGAGGGTATAGATGGGAATTGATGTCAACACATGTCTAACAAGGGTGGTTCTCCCTGCCATAGATAGTAGGCGTCCCTTCCATATGGACAACCTTGTTGTGATTTTGTCCCCCACACTCGTGAACTCGACCGATCGGGTCTTGATTAGGGTGTGCTCAGCTGTGGGATCTGGGTTGGGGCTATCAGATAAGTTGGGGCCATCTTCAAACTTTGGTTTGTCCTTAGGCATTGGTCCATTCTCTAGTTTAGGATTGTGGACGTCCTCATGAGCATAAGCTCCTTTAGCAAAGGCCTCTTCCACCCTTTTCCGCTTCCTAGAGGATTCTTCATCCATTGAGTTCCTCCTCTTTTTTAGGGAAACCTTCTTCCTACGGGGAGTCTTCCTCTCTTGGTTTCCCCTTGAGGTGTCGTCATCTATCACATTGGTCTTGGTATGGGCCATGTTGTGGCACATATTTAAACCAACTTAGCATTGTAATTATGATAAATTAAAGCACTATATTTTGTGATGTCTTGGTTATATGTATTTCTTAATATTTAGAGGAGGATGCCTTAGTCCTAACCATCACAAACCTAGTTTTCATAAAGAAGAGAGAGAGAAGGGGCAACTATAGGTACTTGGGGTTTTTGGTGAGGAAAACAAGGGTGGAGAAAGAGACAATTTTAAGGAGAGAAAATCATGTAGGTATTTTATTTTGGGAAAATGTCTTAAGCTTTGTCTAGGAAGGATTCATAGAGGCTAGGGAGTCCTTGTAAGATGACTAGAGGTGTGGAGTACAATATTGTCAACCCTAGGGTTGTGATCCTTTCTAGACACCATTGTTCACAGACAATGTCCAAATAATTCCCTTTAGTTCTAAAGAATCCTTTAAAATTACCAATTACTAAAGGTTAAATGGTAAACCATCATTCTGATAGCAAATTAATGTAATGACCTCATCCCCCTGTTATTCCCAGTGAAGGTGGATGAAGAGGGAAATGGACATTATCATGAGTTTATGATTTTGGTTTAGAAAATAGCCAATAATAACTCAAATTTAATTGAATTGGGAAAAAGTTAATAATAATACGAGGATAAACTCCTTTAAGGAATTATATAATATGATTAAAGGAAACTAAGCCTAAAACATAAAATAAATTAACTATCTAGATCCTCCAATCATATTTATATGTCTTCGAATTTGGTTCCATCTTCTGGATATATGTTACAACCCCAATTTTTAGGGTTTATATGGTTTGAGATGCAATTTCTCCAACAAAATGTATTATTATGAAATTGAATAATTTATGTGTAATGAATGGATTTCTTTGATAATATTTCATTTTAATATATGATTTCATGTACCCTACGGAGTTAGTGATTCTAATATGATAAAAGGAGAAAGAAAGTTGAAGGAAATCAAATAATGCATGAATAGGAAAAGAAATTGAGATAATAATGAAAATATGAGAAATATGTTGAAAGATGTATGGTTGATCATCATGGTTGAGATTTTGAATCCACAAGGTTTCTATTAGTGAAAGGAGTCCAAATAAAGAGAATAAAAAAGTAAAAGAGAGAAATATGAATAAAATATGACTTGTTACACAAGTGTCTTAAGAATAACTTGCATATGAAGAAAAGTCTTTCATGCTTTTGAATTTGAGTTCCAAACTTGTAACACAAGTGTTTTAAGTCCTTATGGACTTTCCTCTAAAATTTGGGATTAAAAGGATAAGCGGATTAGGAGATATGAATTTTGTAAGTTTTCTTAAAGTGAGAAGGATAACATTAAATGTCACGATTCATTTCTGACTTTTGTTCTAATACATGGCATGATTGTAGTTGGATCCTTGATCCAACGGTGGCTGATTTTCAATTAAGATTAGGAATGGGGAATAGTAAGGGAGATTTCCCAACTAATTTCCTCTGCACACAATCCATATGTGAGTCTGGGATTTGCTCCAATAGTTTTGGGAGAACAATCCGAACTAAAAGTCCCCCTGGTTCTATTGTTTCCATGAGGGATTGAGTTTTTCCCAATGTACAGGATGAAGTCAAAATCTATCAAAGCTAAGATTGGTCATGTTGATTCTACACTATATAAATAGGGGTAAGAACCCCTCTTAGAGATTAGAGCGTATGATAGAGTGCCTAGAACTCTCTCTCGCAGTACCCAGGTTGGGCCATCAGCCACGGGGGAGGTGCCCTATTTCTGTTCAAGAATCGGCTAGTGGAACGACCAACATCGACCACTAGAGGAGGTCAAAGGGGATGTTGTAGGTTCATGGAAGGAAGGCAGAGGGCAGGGAGCTCTCGCCTGGATGCTTGGACGGCCAGAGGGTGGAAGTCATTCCTGTGGTTGACTGTTGGGCAGCGCTGGGTTGCGCACAGGGGCACTGTGTGAGGTAGGGAATGAAATAGGAGGAAAATACCTCCTTGCCCCAATTCTTGTGAAGGAAAGGAAGGGGTAAAGTGGTCTTTCAACTATGTTTTATGACTCAAACCTCACTAGAGTGAGCCATTGAGATTGCCGCACGTTATTGGTTACAGAATACAAATGTAGAAAAGAAAAAGGAGCCCGGTTGCTAATGTGGTGGCATCCTATTGGCCTAAAGATAATTGTCTAGTAAAATTCATAACTAATGATTGGTAACTTAGATGGGATACAGTTATTTATGAAAATTGATCAGGAAAATGCAAGGAATTCAATCAAAAAATAGAATGAAAGCCTAGATCTTCTTGCAATCTAAAAAGTATATAATGTTGTCACCTTTAATGAATTTATGTATAAGAAACCCTAATTTTGATGTTAAAGATATTGAGTAGAGTGCTATGGATGATTTACGTTGATATTAGCTTGTTCTGAATAAAAAGGATGTTTAAGATCTAAAATGAAAATCTTTGTACTTAATTAGCTTAGGGTTTCATGTATATGATGTGCATTAATGAGATTAGAAACCTTTATTTAAGAAATTATGACTTTTAATGGTTTTATTTCAAAAATCCATGTATAAGACAGATATATGATGATCCTAAGCCAAAGTGAGAATAAGGAATCCTTAATATGGACAACTTGAATAATTAGGGTTTTATGATATAGAATATGTTTTAGGGTTTGTTGGCCTAAAAAGGTAAAGGTTGAGAAACTGATCTAAGAAACCCTAATGAATACTAATGAGACTTAGAAATATTAGAAAGGTGTCCCAAGTCAATAAGGAGTTGTTTGGGGATATGATGGTAACATTTAGGCATTATACATGTTTTAAGGATCTGCTTGATTGGTTGCTTAACTTGCTTGATTGAACATCTTGATTGGATTGGATACATTGTTAATATTTGAGACTTCAAATCAGGTATGTGGTTACACTTATGGCTAATCGATCTAGTTTCATGGTGATTTGTGAGGTGTTACTGGTTTCTTGAAATTAACTACTTGGTTGCCTTTTATTTCATGCAACTATAAAGTGATTATGGCTATCACCATAAATATATGTGCATAACTAGCTCAAATCCTAGTCCTCCTCTGTAGCTTTGAGTAATTGTGAGAGATGGATAACCTAGTTATTGGTCTACCCGTGGGGTAGGATCATCAGGTTATCTTGAGTTGATATTTGGACTACCTTTGGGTAGGATCATATGACTATAAGGCCCTATGTATTGGTCTACCCTTGGGGTAGAACCATAAGGGGTTAATTGGGATCTACCATATGAGAAAGGTAGGATCCATGTCCAATGCAGGGACAACACATAGTCTTGGATATGTCAGGATTGAGTACTTATGTTTAATACATAAAGTTTGATCTGTTAAGCAATAATTTTGTTGCATTATGTTGTTACAATTAGATGCAATATTTTGGTTCCCCCACATACAATATAATTCATTATAATGACCGCCATTTTGTTTGTCGACATTTTAGGTTTATCAGAAAGTGGATATTCCTTTAAAGTGACAATGAATGAATAAAACCTAATAAAAAATTGGAGGATTGTAGATAGATAGTTTCTTATCTGGGTAAAGTCCCTCAAATCCTATATTTTGCAAGGTATGTGAAAAGAAAAAAAATATCCTGTTTTAAGTTTAGTTGTGGTAGAATTTATTAATTATTTTTTATTATTTGTGAAACCATATGATCCTATTTTGGTATAACGGCTCTAGCCTCTTAGTTTCTGACATGACCCGGCACTAAACATCGGATAATGATTAATGCAGAAGAAAACATTAGTAGAGGATTAACAAAAATCACTAAAAATTAAAACCTTTTGCAAAGAGATCCAATTCCAGGAAACTCTTAATAACAAGAACCAAAGTATTACATGTACATTCTGGTCCACAAGTACATACCATGTACCATCTCTTCTTGAGGATTATATACATCAATTGCTCTGTTAAGTCTACACATGAGCAACACAAAACCTCGAGGCATTCAAGCCAAAGTCTCAGATCGATTATAAAAGCACTAATTGCTAACTCCTAAGACCTGATAGTATAGAGACGACACATATGACTCTTATCTAAAAGGCACGAAAGTCAGTATCTCCACTTGAGATGTTACTACTGTCCCTCATGTTGCTGTCCTTTCCCTATTGTATGATTTCTATCTCCTCGTCCACGTCCACCTAAAAAAAATGTGGATCCCACGGGGTGAGAAAATTGTCCGAGCGAGAGATAGAACTCTCCGCCAACAATGTTATTATCACAGTTAAATAGTATTAAACTGAGTAGAGGATAAGCGGTTTAGAACATTCTCATGCATTGCGACTATCTATGATAGAGAAGTAAATCATCTATTCTCTTTATAAGGAATAGGAAGAACATGTATATCATTTACCCATCATACTATATCAACATCTAAAGCTTATCCTGTGATACTCATTATCATGGTATGTCATCCATGAATCATTCTCATTTCTATCTGTTGGCCTTAGCCAATCTGCTAACCAGATATTGAATTGTACCAGTCATGTGAGTATACATCATCATATTCTGTCCAGGCATTGGACAATGCCAATCCTGTGCAACCATTCCAAGCATTGGACTATGCAAATCCTGTGCAAACATTCCAAGCATTGGACTATGCCAATTCTGTACAACCATTCCAGGCATTGAACTATGTTAATCATGTGCAACCATTCGAGGCATTGGGTTATGACCAATCCTGTGACATTATTCTAGGCATTGGGTTATGACCAATCCTATGCAATTATTCCATGTATTGGGTTATGGACAATCCTGTACAATTATTCCAAGTATTTGGTTATGATCAATCCTGTGACATTATTCCAAACATTGGGTTATGAAAAATCCTGTGCAATTATTCCAGGTATTGGGTTATGGCCAATCGTGTGCGATTATTCTAGGTATTGGGTTATGACCAATCCTGTGACATTATTCCAGGCATTGGGTTATGACCAATCATGTGAAATTATTCCAGGTATTGGGTTATGGCCAATCTTGTGCAATTATTCCAGATATTGGGTTATGACCAATCATGTGCAATTATTCCAGGTATTGGGTTTTGACCAATCCTATGACATTATTTCGGGCATTGGGTTATGACCAATCCTGTGCAATTATTCCAGGTATTGGGTTATGACCAATCCTGTGACATTATTCCAGGCATTGGGTTATTACCAATCCTGTGACATTATTCCAGGCATTGAACTATGTCAATGTTGTGCATCTATTCCAGGCATTGGACTATGCCAATCATGTGCATCATCACTGAATACCACATCACCTTTACTAGGTATTAAACCTTGGACAAGCCATCATACTTATTCACATCCTTTATGTAATTCAAGTATTCCTCTTATCTCCTTTAACCTTATTCAAAACACTATAGCCCTCATTTGGCTATAAGCATAAAGCATGCATGATTAAGATTTCATTATTATTATTGTATCCACTTATTATTATTATTATGTTACTAAGTTTCCATTTCCTATTTTATTTGAACATTATCATATCTTACATGAAACTCTTATAAACATCTTGTTACCTCTTACTAGGAAACAACTATTCACATGGCTCACAAGACCATTAAACATCTTGTTACCTCTCACTAGGCAACACCTATTAGGGTTACGTTTTCCCTTTATGACCGAATAGGGTTTCATGTTCATATTATTAATTCAAAACCTAATTCATTTATCCACACATCTAGGAGCATACATTGATATCATAAGTATTCAATCATACTTATTTATTCTTATCATTTATCATTAAATGAATTATCAACACAAGATATGAGTTCCTCTCTCATCTTTAGCAGAATATGATTACATCATATTTTATTAACTTGGCTCAACCTTTTCTTAAGGTATGTTAGCCTACACTTATCAAAGTGCATTACATCTCAATGTAACAATTGTCATGACACACTTCATGTGTTACTCATCCAAGTATATTGGATTTAGGATACATCAAGGTGTATCAACCTTGAGGTGCTGAATGTGATATCTATCATGTCTTGATGTATCACTTCCCTCATCACTTGTAACTTAATTATGTTCATCAACTTATCTTGTATTTGGGTATTTCCCATCCTAATACTTTATGCACTAGTTCATCACATTTATCATGTAATGTATTGGTCATAAGTCACTCATTTGAATTATTCAACCATTATCAATAATATGGACTCATCTCAGGTTAAGGCATTATTGATATAAGGTTATCCATTATCAACCACTTTAGGTGTTTCACCTAGCAATATATTATTCACTATTCCATTATTAGGAGTAGGGTTTCCCCTCTTTATCAATTAGGATTTTACATAATATCACCCTATATTAGGGTTTCACATAACATCACCTAGTATTAGGGTTTCTCATAACATCACCCTACATTACGGTTTCACATCTTTATCAATTAGTTAGGGTTTTATGATTGTCTCATTAATCCAAACCCTAAGTTTGTGCTTCAACATATCTTGGAGCACATAGCATTATTTAAGTATTGAATCATACTTATCATTGCTACATGTACTTAGGAACACATATCACCATCATACCTTATTCAATTAACTTAACCATTCACTAAGTACATGCACCTATGTTTATCATTGTGCATTGCATTAATTGCATTTATTACTTGCATAGGCATGAAGTGATAATCACTCTAATTATACTAATCACTTAAGTATTTTAGAGGTACTTCCATTAAAATCATCCTTGAGATACTCTTCAACCACTTATGGGGTTATTAGTACTTACATGGATAGAATTAATTGGACCTTCCAAACGTTTTGAACTAAGTGACCCTCCAAATGGTCTTGGACCAATTGAACCTTCAAATGGTCTTGAAGTCACTTGACCTTCAAATGGTCTTGTGGTTACTTGACCTTCAAACGATCTTGAAGTCACTTGACCTTCAAACAGTTTTGAAGACCGTTAGACCTTAAACGGTCTTGGTTCAATTGAATCTCCAAACGGTCTTGAACTTTTTGTAACTACAAACGGTATTGAGGTGCTTGACCTACAAACGGTCTTGAGGTGATTGACCTCCAAACTATCTTGAGGTGCTTGTCCTCCAAACGGTCTTGATCACTTGCTCATCAAACGGTCTTGAAGATTGATCAACCCTAAACGGTTTGAGACCATTTGATCTTTAATTGATTTGAATATTGATTAACCCTAAATGGTTTTGAGACTGTTTGATTTGAATATTATTTAACCCCAAATGGTTTGAGACCGTTTATTCCTCAAACGGTTTAAAACCATTTGGTCAAATCAGAATTGAAACCGATTGAACCTCAATTAGGGTTTTGACATCAATTGATCCAGGGTTTTCAAACCAATTGAGCTAGGGTTCTGGAATCAATTGAATTTGATTATTTGAGGTCATTAGATCATGAAGCCAATTGATCCTTGAGTCCATTGAAACCATTTTGTCTCTAAATGGTTTTGAAACCGTTTGACCTCTAAACAGTTTTGAAACTGTTTGGTCACTAAACGATTTTGAAACTGTTTGACCAACAACAAAAGTGAAATCGTTTGCTTTTGATATTTCTTGAGGTGTGTGCTAAGATTATGTCATCATCATCAATATTTATAAATTAAATTTCTACTACCATACATGTGATAAATTCAGCAATTATTCAAGAAGAACATAAAGGATCAACATATAATGAGAAATTTAAATCAATAATAATGTTGATGGGTTCAAATTATATAACCCACCTTCAAAGTAGAATCCAAGCTTCAAGATTCACATATTTAATGGTGAATGAATCTTTATAAACTTCCCAAGGTCCGTCCCCAAGTCTTTGAGTGAAAAGAATGGCTAAAGTTTAAGATTGAATGGAGAAAAGAAGAAAATAAGCATTGAATTTCGATTTGCACCATGAAATCAAGGTTGAAGATGATTAAGGAGCTCACCTACAGGTTAGGGTACGTCCTATGGTTGATCCTAAGCTCCCTTGTGTTCTTCCAAAGCAAGGAAGGAAAGAAGAGTAAAAAAAACCTTTCATATGGGTGAAAGAATGGAGTGTATATAAGGGAAATTCAAGAGAGAGAAAGTGTTTTAAAAAATCCTTCAATTCCCTAAATTGGTGCCACTTATCCCCCTCACTTCCTTGCATACAAATCCATCATCCTCCCCTTAGAAATCCTCTTCTTTATCCATGAATTAAAAGAAAACAATTAAGCACCTTAATCAATTTAATAATAATATCCAAAAATTAGTGGATATTACGTTTTCTTTAACTAATGTGAGTGGGATCTCCACTCACTTTAGATATTTCGGTTCAATTGCAAGGAAAAAGGACGTCCATAATTATATAAATTCAACCATCATATTTTTGGTTGAAGAGCACTTCCATTAATATATTTATTTTTGCATTAAATTGAATTAGGGTTTCAATTATGCTTAAATCTTGATTATTATAATATCAAGATTCTCTCTCCCCCAAAGAGATTCAAATGATATGCCCCTATAATTTTATTGTCTCTAAAATAATACAAATAAATAGTAGGGACATATTATAGGTGGTATTTTACATATCCAACCCTAGATTTTGGGTAATTTGCAAATTACACCAAAACTAGCATTCAATACACAAACATTGCTCAAACAAGCTCCTTCTTGGAACGTAGGCTTGTGGAAGCCACACCTCAACATCATTCTAATTCTTATGATGCTATAACACTTGAGGAACATATATCATGTAACATTTGAAAGATAACCCCTTAAATTGGGTAAATTGCACTTTAGTCCAAAATAAGCAAATATTATTTCAACATTATTCAAACAAGTTTAAACTTGGAAGTTAGGATTTCCACCAGCCACCACCTTACATCATTCTCTCTATAATGATTCTAAAACACATGAGGCATGTTCAACATATGACATATTGCAATATAATCCCTCAACTTGGGTATATTGCACTTTAGTCCAAAACAAAGGAATATTGCTCAAACATCATCTAATCAGGACCAAACTTCAAACATAAGTGTGTCACATGATAAAAAAACACCTTAGAGGATTATATTAAAGTTCTAAGAAACTTATTTAGCTAAAAACAAATAGGGTTACCCCATAACCCAAGTCAGGGTCGTTACAAGTTATAAACCCCTAACAAGGATTTCGTCCCCAAAATCCCAGGTAAAGGAAGACAAATATTATTCATTCATCATATCATTAAGTCTCCACATAACATCTTAATGTCATGGAGATGCCATAGAAATTTGATCAACACAAATTTCTTCCATACATGGTTATCATATAATTGGTCACAAAGGACACATACTCCACTGTCCTTTTCATGTTGAGATTATGGTTATGTTTTGTCACCCACTTGGGACTACATGTCTTATCATACATTTTTAGTTTGATAATATTTTTCTCAAATGATTCTACCTTTATTCCTTCAATTAATATATCTTTATCAAAGTTATGTTTATGTAGAGCATAAACCCCTAACATATGGTATTCATACTACATTATGTAACTAGACTAATTTCAAAGTTGGCCCTTCTAGGTAACCAAGCATTATTCATCTTATCAGGAGTCATGTTCCCATTTTCTCATATCATTGAAAGTTCTTGGATACTAGGATTTTTTACCTTGGAACCCATTATATGTGCCAAAAGCACATCACATCATCATTTCCATCCTATGTTATTATTGCATGAACTTTCAACTATTCATGAGTCATTCAATCTTGTCTCCTCTTAGGTTCCTTGCCTTCATCATAGGGATTATAGAGATGATTACATGTCACCACCTCTAAAAATTATCATCATCGTGATTTCTAGATCTGGGTATTCAAACCCTCAGTTTATCACTGAACATTGTTACCTCTCATCAGGTAACTGTTACCTCTAGGCCCTCAGACCAAGGTATACATTATACTAAACATCTTCTTTTGTTTATAAGTTTGATCTATGATTAACTCAGATTTCTCGATATATCAATTAGGATGTGGTAGAAATATCCATGCCACATCTTTTAATTCATTATGCTCTTTAGATTGTCTCAAAATGACTACTTGATCAGAGTAATCAGAAAGATAGCAATCTAAGAGTTTCAATAGATGAATACCTGGCCAGGGTATTCAAGGACTGAAATTAGGTAGTATGCATTTGTTTTATATTATGTTTCATCTCTTTAAAAAATTTTACTACTTAGTATCTCAAATTTTCTATGGGTGTTTCTATTACATCACTTCCTTTCATCATGAAGAGAGAAATTTCAAAACATATAAGAGAATATTGGACTAAATATAAGTTCTCATCCTTCTTATCTCTTCCTCATGTCCTCATAAGATTAATTCAAGGAAGCTCAACAACAACTACCTTTCTTATAATTAGTAGGCAGAGAGTAGAAAAAGAAAGACGATTCAGGATGAAAAGTTCTATCTCGACATGTTACCTCTTACGACTTATCTAGTATCTTATCTGACTCAACACATGGAGTCAGTTACCATCTGCTATTGCCTTTGTCTCTACTATGAGAGGTAGATGGACCAAACTGTGACACTTGTCTTCATCCTTGGCCTTCTACTTCACTAAACTGGGGTCCTTGTGGGTTTTGTAGATTATGCCTTGACTGTTGGATCACCACATTATTTCTTCTTAGACACTGCTGCCTAAAATGTCCTATATGTCCACATTTATGGCAAGTTCGACCCTCACTTGATGACCACTGCATTGGTGTACTATATTGTGGTTGAACCGGTGTTACCAAAAACCTTGGTTGTTTAGTACCACCAATCCACTATTCCTATGACTGTGTAGACCTCCTTTTGAGGTTTACCTCATGTTTCTTTGTCACAGACCTTTCTATCCTTTGAATTGACTCCACAAATGTGGCAAATTTCTCTCTACTTTTTAACGCAGCTGCTGAGATAGACACCTCAACATTCAGTCCTTTCTCAAAATGTCAAATCTTCTCCTGCTCAGTAGTATCCATTTGAGGGAAATACCGTAAAAGTTCCATAAACCTAGCCTCATATTCATTTATTGACATGGTTCCCTATCGAACCTTCTCAAACCGTGAGATCTTTTCTTCTAAGTATGTTCTTGGAAAATACTTATTGATGAATTCTTGACAAAATTCCTCCCAACCAACCTCTTCATCATTCCTTTTTACTTCTTCTATGGCCCACCAATGGCCAACACTACCCTTCAAAAGCTATACATCATGTTTGACTTTGTCAACTTCTGGAATACTAAGGATCTTAAAAGCCTTTTCTAACTCAGTGAGCCATAGATCAACATCTGTTGGATCAGTTGTCCCAGCATATTCTATAGCTCCTACACGACATAGTCGTTCAAAAGTCTTACCAGACCCATGTCCCTCATTGGGAGTTGGTGTCCTAGGTGCTGGGGTGGGCATCCGGTCTTCCATATGCCTCATTGTGGTCATGAATTCCCTAAATAGAGCATGAATGGTTGGGTTTTCTATCATAGCTTCATCAAAATGGGGATTCTCAGGCACTGATTCCTCTCTTTCCTGATCCCTTACACCTCCTACTGGTACATCAACATTGCTTTTAGTGACGTGATACTCGTGTTCTCCAGACATCTTTAAGCTATCTCCCTTCTTCTGCATAAGCAAAAGTCACTATAGGATATACTAGAGGACACTAGAACAAACTCAACACCTTAGTCCTATGTCTCTATAGACTCAGCGAACCTTAAGCTCTGATACCACTAATTGACACGACCTTACACCAAACATCAGATAATGATTAATGCGGAAGAAAACATTAGTAGTGGATTAACAAAAATCACTAAAAACTAAAACCTTTTGCAAAGAGATCCAATTCCAGGAAACTCTTAATAACAAGAACCAAAGTATTACATGTACATTCTGGTTCACAAGTACATACCATGTACTATCTCTTTTCGAGGATTATATACATCAATTGCTCTGTTAAGTCTACACATGAGCAACATAAAACCATGAGGCATTCAAGCCAAAGTCTCAGATCGATTATAAAAGCACTAACTACTAACTCCTAGGACCTGAGAGTACAGAGACGACACATAGGATTCTTATCTACAAGACACAACAGTCAGTATCTCCACCTGAGATGTTACTAATATCCCTATTGTTGCTGTCCTTTCCTTACTATATGATTTCTACCTCCTCGTCCACGGCCACCTAAAAAAATGTGGATCCCACGGGGTGAGACAATTGTCCCAGCGAGAGATATAACTCTCTGCCAACAATGTTATTATCACAGTTAAATAGTATTAAACTGAGCAGAGGATAAGCGGTTTAGAACATTCTCATGCATTGCAACTATCTATGATAGAGTAGTAAATCATCTATTCTCTTTATAAGGAATAGGAAGTACATGTATATCATTTACCCATCATACTATATCAACATCTCAAGCTAATCACGTGATACTCATTATCATGGTATGTAATCCATGAATCATTCTCATTTCTATCTATTAGCCTTAGCCAATCTGCTAACCAGATATTGAATTGTACCAGTCCTGTGAGTATTCATCATCATATTCTATCCAGGCATTGGACTATGCCAATCCTGTGCAACCATTCCAAGCATTGGACTATGTCAATCATGTACAAACATTCTAGGCATTGGACTATGCCAATCATGTACAACCATTCCAGGCTTTGGACTATGCCAATCCTGTGCAACAATTCCAGGCAATGGGTTATGACCAATCCTGTGACATTATTCCAGGCATTGGGTTATGACCAATCATGTGCAATTATTCCAGGTATTGGGTTATGGCCAATCCTGTGCAATTATTCCAGGTATTGGGTTATAACCAATCCTGTGACATTATTCCAGGCATTGGGTTATGATCAATCCTGTGCAATTATTCCAGGTATTGGGTTATGGCCAATCCTATACAATTATTCCAGGTATTGGGTTATGACCAAACTTGTGACATTATTCTAGGCATTGGGTTATGACCAATCCTGTGCAATTATTCCAAGTATTGGGTTATGGCCAATCATGTACAATTATTCTAGGTATTGGGTTATGACCAATCATGTGGCATTATTCCAGGCATTGGGTTATGACCAATCCTGTGCAATTATTCCAAGTATTGGGTTATGCCCAATCATGTGTAATTATTCCAGGTATTGGGTTATGACCAATCCTGTGCAATTATTCCAGGTATTGGGTTATGACCAATCCTGTGACATTATTCCAGGCATTGGGTTATGACCAATCCTGTGCAATTATTCCAGGTATTGGGTTATGACCAATCCTGTGACATTATTCCAAGCATTGGGTTATTACCAATCCTGTGACATTATTTCAAGCATTGAACTATGTCAATCCTGTGCATCTATTCCAGACATTGGACTATGCTAATCCTGTGCAACATCATTGAATATCACATCACCTTTACTAGGTATTAAACCTTGGCCAAGCCATCATACTTATTCACATCCTTTATGTAATTCAAGTATTCCTCTTATCTCCTTTAAGCTTATTCAAAACACCATAGCCCTTATTTGGCTATAAGCATAAAGCATGCATGATTAAGATTTCATTATTTTTATTGTATCCATTTATTATTATTATTATGTTACTAAGTTTCCATTTCATTGTTTATTTGAACATTATCATTTCTTACATGAAACTTTTATAAACATATTGTTACCTCTTACAAGGAAACAACTATTCTTATGGCTCAAAAGACCATTAAACATCTTGTTACCTCTCACTAGGCAACAACTATTAGGGTTAGGGTTTCCCTTTATAACCGAATAGGGTTTCATGTTCATAATATTAATTCAAACCCTAATTCATTGCTCCACACATCTAGGAGCATACATTGATATCATAAGTATTCAATCATACTAATTTATTCTTATCATTTATCATATAATGAATTATCAACACAAGATATGAGTTCCTCTCTCATCTTTACCAGAATATGATTACATCATATTTTATTAACTTGGCTTAACCTTTTCTTAAGGTATGTTAGCCTACACTTATCAAAGTGAATTACATATGAATGTAACAATTGTCATGACACACTTCATGTGTTACTCATCCAAGTATATTGGATTTAGGGTACATTAAGGTGTATCAACCTTGAGGTGATGAATGTGATATCTATCATGTCTTGATGTATCACTTCCCTCATCACTTGTAACTTAATTATGTTCATCAACTTATCTTGTATTAGGGTATTTCCCATCCTAATACTTTATGCACCAGTTCATCACATTTATCATGTAATGTATTGGTCATAAGTCACTCATTTGAATTATTCAACCATTATCAATAATATGGACTCATCTCGGGTTAAGGCATTATTGATATAAGGTTATCCATTATCAACCACTTTAGGTGTTTCACCTACCAATATATTATTCACTATTCCATTATTTGGAATAGGGTTTCCCCTCTTTATCAGTTAGGATTTTACATAACATCACCCTATATTAGGGTTTCACATAACATCACCCTGTATTAGGGTTTCTCATAACATCACCCTACATTAGGGTTTTAAGTCAGTGCTTCCACATATATTGGAGAACATAACATTATTTAAGATATTAAATCATACTTATCATTGATCCATGTACTTAGGAACACACATCACCGTCATACCTTATTCAATTGACTTAACCATCCACTAAGTACATGCACCTGTGCTTATCATTGTACATTGCATTTATTGCATTTATTACTTTCATAGGCATGAAATGATAGTCACTCTAATTATACTAATCACTTAAGTATTTTAGAGGTACTTCCATTGAAATCATACTTGGGATACTCTTCAACCACTTATGGGGTTATTAGTACTTACATGGATTGAATTTATTGGACCTTCCAAACATTTTGAACTAATTGAACCTCCAAACGGTCTTGGACCAATTGACCCTTCAAACGGTCTTGAAGTCACTTGACCTTCAAACTGTCTTGAGGTTACTTGACCTTCAAACGATCTTGAAGTCACTTGACCTTCAAAAGGTTTTGAAGACCGTTAGACCTTAAACTGTTTTGGTTCAATTGAATCTCCAAACAGTCTTGAACTTTTTGTACCTACAAATGGTCTTGAGGTTCTTGACCTACAAACGGTCTTGAGGTGCTTGACCTGCAAACGGTCTTGAGGTGCTTGTCCTCCAAACGGTCTTGATCACTTGCTCATCAAACAGTCTTGATGATTGATCAACCCTAAATGGTTTGAGACCGTTTGATCTTTAATTGATTTGTATATTGATTAACCCTAAACGGTTTTGAGAGCATTTGATTTGAATATTATTTAACCCCAAACGGTTTGAGACTGTTTAGTCCTCAAATGGTTTAAACCCGTTTGGTCAAATCAGACTTGAAACCGATTGAACCTCAATTAGGGTTTTGACATCAATTGATCTTGGGTTTTGAAACCAATTGAGCTAGGGTTCTGGAATCAGTTGAATTATATTATTTGAAGCCATTAGATCATGAAGCCAATTGATCCTTGAGTCCATTAAAACCGTTTGGTCTCTAAATAATTTTGAAACTGTTTGACCTATAAACAATTTCATTAACCCTAAACGGTTTTGAGACCATTTGATTTTAATATTATTTAAACCCAAATGGTTTGAGACCGTTTAGTCCTCAAATATTTTAAAACCATTTGGTCAAATGAAAATTGAAACCGATTGAACCTCAGTTAGGGTTTTGACATCAATTGATCCAGGGTTTTGAAACCAATTGAGCTATGGTTCTGGAATCAATTGAATTTGATTATTTGAAGCCATTAGATCATGAAGCCAATTGATCCTTGAGTCCATTGAAACTGTTTGGTCTCTAAATGGTTTTGAAACCGTTTGACCTCTAAACGGTTTTGAAACCGTTTGGTCACTAAATGGTTTAGAAACCGTTTGACCAACAACAAAAGTTAAACTGTTTGCTTTTGATATTTCTTGAGGTGTGTGCTAAGATGATGTCATCATCGTCAAGCTTTATACCTTCAATTTCTACTGCCATACATGTGATAAATTCAGCAATTATTCAAGAAGAACATAAAGGATCAACATATAATGAGAAATTGAAATCAATAATAACGTTGATGGGTTCAAGTTATATAACCCACCTTCAAAGTTAAATCCAAGCTTCAAGATTCATATCTTTAATGGTGAATGAATATTTCTCAACTTCCCAAGGTCCGTCCTCAAGTCTTTGAGTGAAAAGAATGGCTAAAGTTGAAGATTGAATGGAGAAAAGAAGGAAATTAGCATTGAATTTTGATTTGCACCATGAAATCAAGGTTGAAGATGATTAAGGAGATCACCTAGAGGTTGGGGTACGTCCTCCTCTTGCTCCTAAGCTCCCTTGTGTTTGGAGAAAGCAAAGAAAGAAATAAGAGTGAAAAATCCTTTCATATGGGTGAAAGAATGGAGTGTATATAAGGGAAATTCAAGAGAGAGAAAGTGTTATAAAAAATCCTTCAATTCCCGAAATTGGTGCCACTTATTGTGACATAATGAATCTTAGATGTAATATCCATGTAAACCTTTTCCCCAAGTTTCCCTCTCATTTCTATCCTTTATGTCATTTATGTTTAATTAGTGGAATTTATAGTGGTTTAGTGAACATTTATTCACAAATTGTACCAATATAAGAGTTTATGCACAAATACCTCAGTTAAAGCTTAATTACCATAATTAAGTCCTATAAACCTTAATATAACTTTTTGATATGATTTGAAAACATAAAATGAGGCTAAGTTTCAAATTTGGTTTGATTTGGATGTTGTTTGTGCAAGTTATGCAATTTTAGGTACATTCTGGACTTTTATACAATTTACCCAATTGGGAGGTTTTCTTTGCAAATTATCTCCTGAATTTTAATCCTTAGATATTACCTTACCATTAACGAGATTTGAAACCATTGGAGAACCTAGTTTCACCTTGGTTTGATGGTATTTCTTTCCAAGGGCACTATAGAGATTACCCTCTTTATAAAGATGCTTATCCTTAAAAGCTATCAACCGATGAGGTTATTTCTTTCCTGAAAATGTTGGGGATGGCCTATAATAATCTATGGTTTCTTCGAACCAACTTTTGATATGCATGAAGCCTCTATGAGCTATCCTCTTGCATGGCCATCAATCCCTCGGCTAAAGACACATGGAAAGTCCCTTAATACTCCTCATGCTTCACCTCTTTCTATATATAGCCATGTATACCCCTTCCCAACTCACAATTTGAAAACTCTTGCTCTCCTTTTATTTCCTCTAGCTTAGATAATAGTTCCTTCTGTATTTGGCCACGAAGTTTCTGCTCCAAGGTAATAGAGGGAGCCTACCTTGGTGAAGAAGGCTCCTAGGGCTTCCAAATTGCTCTATTAGGGTTTCTAAAGTCGACCAAAACTAGTAAGTTTCCTCCCTTAATTCCATATTTTCATACTTATAGTCTTCCTTACACCTTCTTCTAGGTCGGAAACATGACCATACATGGTCAAACTCCACCTAAAACCCTAAACATTGTCATCTCCTTGCTCTTTTACTAGGGTTTGCACCTCTAAAGTGAAGAAGGTGATCTTTTCTCAAGAAAGGAGCTTGGCTTGGAGCAACCAGACCTTCTAATCTCGGAATCCTTTCTGTTTGAACCTTATTACCTTCCTAGAGGTAAGTTTTGTTAACCCCCTTCTCATATATTGCTTAGTACATACTTAAAACCCATGCTTCTATGTTGATAGTCGATGATTTCTATCTCTTTTTACCATGTTCTTCTAAGGTTTTGATTTCTTGCATTTTATCTTCTCTAGAATCTATAGTTTGGTTATCTAAGAAACTTCAAACCTATTCTTGGGTCAAATGGTGTTTTCTCCCTCTCCCTCTTTAATTATCTCGATCGGTTTGATGATGTGGCAATTTCCTATTGGTTAATATTGAAAAATTCATATCTTCTAAACCACTTATCCAAATTTGACAAATAAATATGTTTTGGAATTGGAAAAACTAATATATATCTAATAAAAATATTTTCAAGGTCTGATTTCATGGTTTGAGGAAGGGTGATTTTTGTAAAACGAATTTAATGCATAAAATCCATAAAAATTAGATCTTAATCATCATAACTCCAAAATTAACATAAGAATATGTTTTCTTCATTAGGAGAACCTAATAAGTTCATTGGTGATATTTTCAAAAGATAAATCCGAATTTTTCTAAAAAGTTCTAAAATTAGGGTTTCTATATATTAATGTGCACTATGTACTCTAATACACATTAATACATTAAAAATAGGCAAAGTGGAACTTGGACTCAATTAAAGTGGTGAAAGTTAGTAATTGATATTAGTAAGAGAGGTATGTGCATTTACACCTTCAGTAGGGAATAATTGTGCCTTAACCTGTTTTTCTATAATATGCTTTATTAAACCCTATTTCATATACTCTTGAATCTTTTGCTATACTTGCCTCATAAATCAATTTTGGAGCATTATTCTTGGGTCTTGGTACCCCACTTCCATGCTTATTGATTCATATAATTATTCTTGCATGACTACTTTTTCTAGCATGTGTATTTATGTTCTATTTAAAATAAAGAAGCGGTACTTATGTACAACCACCCACAGAGGGCATGTAAATAATCACCCTTGGGAATGTCTTATTCTCCCCATAATATTGTAGGTGACTGGGAATGTCTTATTCTCCCCTCACCTAAGGTTAGAGGTCCAGTAGGTGCCTCAAACCTACTTAGTTAGGTACACATAATTATCTTACATGCAAATCCTTTTTGATATAATTGTTAATGGAAAGTTTCTTTTGAATATAGCCTCATACTCTTGTTATCTTCATTATATGATGAACCCTAGCATGTTTTTTTGTTGTAATTATCTTGATATCCTAGATTAGTTTTGTGAGACATACCTTGTTTTCATTCCCTTTTTGTTGGGTGCTTTCCCAACCACCCAGGTGTTGGTGTTGAGCAAGGAGAAGGACAAGTTTGAAGGAATTCATCTGAGGAGTAGATCTCAAGCTATATGAAAGGATGTCTAGGTTGATATAGCTAGATCCTTTTCTCTTATCTTTTTCTTTTGAGAACAATCATGTAATGAACAATGAAATCCATGTAATAGGCTTAGTTCTTTTATTTCCGATGCTATTGACATTTTGCAATGTATCTGGTGAATGCTTATTTACTTGGAATAATATACATGCATCCCTCAATATCTTTTGTCTTTCTAAAAAGATGGATGTTTTGTACTTCCTTTAAATTTTAGTAAGGAGGTGATCTCGCCTCTTTACAACATGATATCAGAGCCTTTAGGCAACCATTAGGACATGAAGTTGAAGCAAAGGTGTCTAGAATGGATTAGGGTTTCAGGGGCTGGTAATATTTTCCACCGTTCCACTAGCTTGGTTTACAAGGACTCCCATACCCATATGATACCGGCCTGGCCTGAGCTGATACGAATTGCCCAAAATAGTATGCTTTTAGGCAATATCATTCTAGATATTCTTTTCTTGTCTATGCTTCTATTCTTTTTCATCTATGATTCAAATACTCCTAGGAACTTAACATATTAACCCTACCTTTCAGGATAGGTGACTTGTTCGACAGTAGGATCAAAGGAAAGGAGTCAAACCCTAATGACTCCAATGTGGAAAACACTCATGTGACTCCTACCGGCCATAGTGTGGTCAACCCTGCTACTCCAGGCACCCCCTCCTTCACACCGGAGCAAGAGTTGGAAATGCTACACTAGGTGCTCTCCACCTTGATGGGGCAACTCCACACAGTGGCTGCCAATGCCAACAAGCCGAGGGAGTTCACCCTCATTGACTTCATAAAGATGCAGCCACCCTACTTCAAAGGTGAAAGTGAACACAACACGGTGGATAAAGATGATGACTGGGTGTTGGCTTTGGATTGGACCTTCGAGGGTATGACATGCCCTTCTCCCCAGAAAGTTCGGTTCGCGACATATGTGTTGGACAAAGCGGCACGTGTCTGGTGGAATGGTGTCGCCCGCACTCGGGACACCTCTACCATGGAGTGGGACCAGTTCCTGAAGCTCTCCAGGGAGAAGTACATCTATCCTGCCTTCTTAAGGAAGAAGGAAGCCGAGTTCTACAACCTCAGGCAGGGAAGCATGAGTGTGGCTGAGTACATCAATGGTTCCTACTTCTGGAACGCTATGCCACCGACCTTGGAGCTAAGAGAAGGGAAACATTGTTCTTGGAGGGCCTAAACTACCAAGTGGGTCGAAGTCTTGTTCCACAATTTCCACTCACCTTCCAGCAGATGGTGGATAAGGCCCTGGCCATCGAGTCCTACCCAATATTCCAATCCTATGGACACAATAATGGATATAGCAACAACAAGAGGAAGAACCCTGCCCAGAATGAGAATCACGGACGTGATCGGTGCAATAGGTACTATCGTCACCATCCTCCAGGGAGATGTCCTACCAACAATGCACCTGCTCGTAGAGATAACCAACCTCCTCTGACCTGCCATGAGTGTGGCCAAGTTGGGCATATCTGACCACTCTACCCCCATTTCCAGCAAGGAAAGAATAATGCCCAACAGCCGCAATAGCCAAGGCAGAATCTGGCTTTGCGGAATAATAACAACAACAACAACCAGAACCCGAGGCGACCACCAACAGAGAGGAGGAATGGGAGAGTATTTTCTCTCAATGCTGAGGAAGCAGAAGAAGATAATAAAGTTATTGAAGGTACCTTGCATCTTAATATGCATCCTATAAAGGAACTATTTGATTCTGGCTCATCCAATACCTTCATATCATGTCAACTTGCTTCTATGTTAGAAATAGAATCTGAGTATATGGATCATATATTAGATGTAAAAATCCCTAGTGGTAAGATTTTCTCTTCATATCTCCAAACTCCAACCATGGACCTCTGTATATCTGGTATAATGTATCCCTCAGATTTCATCTTACTCGACATGAACGCCTTTGATGTCATCCTGGGAATGGATTGGTTGAAGAGGTACAAAGATATTTTGTTTTGTGAAGAATCAAAGGTTAGTTTGTCACATCCTATTGAGGGAAGATTGTGTGTCAAGGGTAGGAAGCGAGAAGATCTACATTTTGTTATTTCTGCCATCAAAGCTGGAAAGCTAGTCTCACAAGGGTGTAGAGCTTTCTCAACCTCTATAGTCCTCGAGCCTACACCTCCTTCTCTCGACCACATAGATGTGGTGAAGGACTTCCCATACATCTTTCCCGAGGAGTTACCTGGTTTGCCACCAACTCGGGAGGTGGAGTTCTCCATCGAGCTTGTACCCGGAACTTCACTAATATCGAAGCCGCCTTACCGCTTGGCCCCTGCCGAGCTTGCCGAACTAAAGAAGCAGCTAGAAGAGCTTCTCAACATGGGCTTCATCCACCCCAGTGTTTCACCCTGGGGAGCCCCTGTCCTGTTCGTAAAGAAGAAGGATGGTTCGATGCAGTTGTGTATGTACTAGCGCATTCTTAACCAAGTGACGGTGAAGAATAATTATCCTTTGCCTCGCATCGATGACTAGTTCGACCAGCTAATGTCAGCCACTGTGTTCTCCAAGATGGATCTACGAAGTGGCTACTACCAGATGCACGTGAAGGATAATGATGTACTAAAGACGACGTTCAGAACTCGCTATGGGCATTACAAATTAATGGTCATGCCTTTCGGCTTGACAATGCCCCTACTGCCTTCATGGATTTGATGAACCAAGTGTTCCGCCCATACCTTGACAAGTTCGTTGTGGTTTTTATCGATGACGTTTTGGTTTATTCTGAGACATTAGAACAACATCGCAAGCATCTACGGATTTTACTAAACACACTATGAGAAAATCAACTCTATGCAAAATTCTCAAAGTGTGAGTTCTGGATAAAGGAAGTGATGTTTCTGGGTCATGTGATTTCTGCCGGACATATAGTTGTTGATCCTGCAAAGGTAGAAGTTGTGACCAAGTGGAAAGCTCCAAAGAATCCCTCAGAGATCCGTAGTTTCCTTGTCTTAGCAGGTTACTATCAAAAGTTTATTAAGAACTTCTTTGAGTTGGCCTTGCATTTAACCAAGCTGATGTGAAAGGAGGTCAAGTTCTCTTGGACACCAAAATGTGAGAATAGTTTTTAGAAGTTGAAGAAGAGCCTGACTTCTGCTCCCGTACTTACTTTTCCTGTTGAGGGCATACCCTATGTCATCTACACCAATGGATCCAGACAAGGCTTAGGGTGTGTTTTGATCCAAGATGGAAAGGTGACCACCTATGCTTCTCGACAGTTTAAACCTAATGAACCTAATTTGCCTACACATGAATTGGAGCTTTATGCCATAGTTCATGCTTTGAAGATCTGGCGACACTATCTCTATGGTGAAATGTTTGAAGTCTTTTTTGATCACAAGAGTCTGAGATATCTGTTGACTCAAAAGGATATGAACTTGCGACAATGTAGGTGGATGGAATATCTTAAAGATTATGACTTCATCATTACCTATCATCCTAAAAAGTGAATGTCATAGCTGATGCTTTAAGTCACAAGAAGGATGATGTTTGTGCTGCTTTGAGATGTCCAGTATGGGAAAACCTTGAACATGTGGCTAGATGGACTCCCCAACCTGTTGAATCAGTGGATGAAGACAAGTTGTGTGTTCATATGGCCAGCTTGACCATTACACCAACCTGGATCTCTGAAGTCGTGGCTGCACAGTTGGAGAGTTCTGAGCTTGAGGAGATGAAAGCTTTAACTGAGAAACTACAATCTAACTGATCTGTCGGAGTGGATGGCGTTGTCCGCTTCAAACAAAGGTTGTGGATTCCTAATGTTGGTGATCTGAGACAGACGGTTCTGAGTGAAGCTCATGGGTCCAAGTACACTATTCATCCTGGCACAACAAAGATGTATCAGGACTTACAACGAAGCTTCTGGTGGAAGAACATGAAGAATGATATAGCTCTATTCATCGTGAAGTGCTTGACATATCAGCAAGTCAAGATCGAACATCAATGACCTGGTGGTCTTCTTCACCCTCTTGAAATTTCAGAATGGAAGTGGGAGAAAATCACAATGGACTTCATTACTGGTTTCCCCAAGTCCAAGAAAGGTTATGATGTTGTTTGGGTGGTTATTGACCGGCTTACAAAATCTTCTCATTTCTTGCCTTTCAAAACCAATTACAAAGTTGCAGATATGGATCAGTTGTACGTTGAGTGGATCATACGCCTGCATGGAGTACCTGAGGTAATAGTTTCTGATCGTGACCCAAAGTTTACTTCTCATTTATGGGGTCAGATTCAGGAGGAGATGGGTACTGACTTGTGTTTCAGTACTGCTTACCACCCGCAGACTGATGGTCAATCTGAGAGAACAATTCAGATTCTAGAGGAGTTGCTTCGTGCTTGTGTGATGGATTGGGGTGGTGCATGTGATTGGTATCCGTCATTAGCTGAGTTTTCTTACAATAATAACTACCAAGCTAGTATTGGTATGCCACCTTTTGAAGCTCTCTATGGTAGACCATGTTGTTCACCTTTGCATTGGGATGATGTCGGTGAACGTTCTCTAGTGAAGACCGATGACATGCAAATGATGATAGAAAAGGTGCAATTAATAAAGAAACGCATGAAAGCTGCTTAAGACTGACAAAAGATGTATGCTGACAAGAAGAGGTCCGATGTTAACTTCCTAGTGGGTGACTATGCATTTCTGAAGATCAAGCCTATCCGTTCTATTGCTAGATCTAAAGTTAAAGCCAAGTTGAGTCCCTGCTATGTTGGACCATTTGAAATCTTAGATAAGGTTGGAGGTTGTGCATACTTCTTAGCCTTACCTCCTTCCTATGATAAGATTCATAATGTGTTCCATGTCTCTGTGCTGAAGAATTACATGAAGGACTCATCTCATGTGCTTACCGTTGAGCCTTTGGAGATATATGAGAATCTGGCCTATGAAGAGCTACCTGGGAAGATTCTTGACTCCCGAGTAAAGCAGCTGAAGAATAAAGAGATTGAGATGGTAAAAGGTTTGTGGAAATATCATGGTCTAGAAGAAACCACTTGGGAGTTGAGAGATGAAATGTTATGTACTCACCCTTCTCTTTTTGCTTGAGATTTTGAGGATGAAATCATTTTAAAGGGGTGGAGTGCTGTGACATAATGAATCTTAGATGTAATATCCATGTAAACCTTTTTCCCAAGTTTCCCTCTCATTTCTATCATTTATGTCATTTATGTTTAATTAGTGGAATTTATAGTGGTTTAGTGAACATTTATTCACTAATGGTACCAATATAAGGGTTTATGCACAAATACCTCAGTAAAAGCTTAATTACCATAATTAAGGGCTATAAATCTTAATATAACTTTTTTATATGATTTGAAAACATACAATGAGGCTAAGTTTCAAATTTGGTTTGATTTGGATGTTGTTTGTGCAAGTTATGCAATTTTAGGTACATTTTGGACTTTTATGCAATTTACCCAATTGGGAGGTTTTCTTTGCAAATTATCTCCTGAATTTTAATCCTTAGATATTACCTTACCATTAATGATATTTGAAACCATTGGAGAACCTAGTTTCACCTTGGTTTGATGGTATTTCTTTCCAAGGGCATTATAGGGATTACCCTCTTTATAAAGATGCTTATCCTTAAAAGCTATCAACCAATGAGGTTATTTCTTTCTTGAAAAACGGTGGGGATAGCCTAGAATAATCTATGGGCTCTTAGAACCGACTTTTGATATGCATGAAGCCTCTATGAGCTATCATCTTGCATGGCCATCAATCTCTAGGCTAAAGACACATGGAAAGTCCCTTAAGACTCCTCATGCTTCACCTCTTTCTATATATAGCCATGTATACCCCTTCCCAACTCACAATTCAAAAACTCTTTTTCTCCTTTTATTTCCTTTAGCTTAGATAATAGTTCCTTCTGTATTTGGCCACGAAGTTTCTGCCCCAAGGTAATAGAGGGAGCCTACCTTGGTGAAGAAGGCTCCTAGGGCTTCCAAACTGCTCTGTTAGGGTTTCTAAAGCTCCTCCTTGGTAATTTTGACCAAAACTAGTAAGTTTCCTCCCTTAATTCCCTATTTTCATACTTATAGTCTTCCTTACACCTTCTTCTAGGTCGTAACCATGACCATACATGGTAAAACTCCACCTAAAACCCTAAAACATGCCATCTCCTTGCTCTTTTGGTAGGGTTTGCACCTCTAAAGTGATGAAGGTGATCTTTGCTCAAGAAAGGAGCTTTGCTTGGAGCAACCAGACATTCTAATCTTGGAATCCTATCTGTGTTAACCTTATTACCTTCCTAGATGCAAGTTTTGTTAACCCCCTTCTCATATATTGCTTAGTACATACTTAAAACCCATGCTTCTATGTTGATAATCGATGATTTCCATCTCTTTTTACCATGTTCTTCTAAGGTTTTGGTTTCTTGCTATTTTATCTTCTCTAGAATCTCTAGTTTGGTTATATAAGAAACTTCAAACCTGATCTTGGGTCAAATGGTGTATTCTCCCTCTCCCTCTTTAATTATCTCGATCGGTTTGATGATGTGGCAATTTCCTATTGGTTAGTATTGAAAAATTCATATCTTCTAAACCACTTATCCAAATTTGACAAATAAATATGTTTTGGAATTGGAAAATTAATGTATATCTAATAAAAATATTTTAAAGGTCTGATTTCATGGTTTGACGAAGGGTGATTTTTGTAAAACGAATTTAATGCATTAAATCCATAAAAATTACATCTTAATCATCATAACTCCAAAATTAATATAAGAATATGTTTTCTTCATCAGGAGAACCTAATAAGTTCATTGGTGATATTTTCAAAATCTAAATCCGAATTTTTCTAAAAAATTCTAAAATTAGGGTTTCTATATATTAATGTGCACTATGTACTCTAATACATGTTAATACATTGAAAATAGGCAAAGTGGAACTTGGACTCAATTAAAGTGGTGAAAGTTAGTAATTGATATCAGTAAGAGAGGTATGTGCATTTACACCTTCAGTAGGGAATAATTGTGCCTTAACCTATTTTTCTATAATGAGGCTTTATTGAACCCTATTTCATATACTCTTGAATCTTTTGCTATACTTGCCTCATAAATCAATTTTGGAGCATTATTCTTGGGTCTTGGTACCCCACTGCCATGCTTATTGATTCATATAATTATTCTTGCATGACTAATTTTTCTAGCATGTGTATTTATATTCTATTTAAAATAAAGTAGCGGTACTTATGTACAACCACCCACAGAGGGCATGTAAATAATCACCTTTGGGAATGTCTTATTCTCCCCATAATATTGTAGGTGACTGGGAATGTCTTATTCTCCACTCACCTAAGGTTAGAGCTCCGGTAGGTGCCTCAACCCTACTTAGTTAGGTAGACATAATAATCTTACATGAAAATCCTTTTTGATATAATTGTTAATGGCAAGGTTCTTTTGAATATAGCCTCATACTCTTGTTATCTTCATTATATGATGAACCCTAGCCTATTTTTTTGTTGTACTTATCTTGATATCCTAGATTAGTTTTGTGACACATACCTTGTTTTCTTTCCCCTTTTTCTGGGTGCTTTCCCAACCACCCAGGTGCTGGTGTTGAGCAAGGAGAAGGACAAGTTTGAAGGAATTCATCTCAGGAGTAGATCTCAAGCTTTCTGAAAGGATGTCTAGGTTTCTATAGCTAGATCCTTTTCTCTTATCTTTTTTTTTTTAGAACAATCATGTAATGAACAATGAAAGCCATGTATTAGTCTTAGTTCTTTTATTTCCGCTTCTATTGACATTTTTCAATGTATCTGATGCATGCTTATTTACTTGGAATATTATACATGCATCCCTCAATATCTTTTGTCTTTCTAAAAAGATTGATGTTTTGTACTTCCTTTAAATTTTAGTAAGGAGGTGATCTCACCTCTTTACACTTATCCCCCTCACTTCCTTTCATACGAAGATATCATCCTCCCCTTCGAAATCCTCTTCTTTATCCATGAATTAAAAGAAAACAATTAAGCACAATAATCAATTTAATAATAATATCCAAAAATTAGTGGATATTACTTTTTCTTTAACTAATGTGAGTGGGATCTCCACTTACTTTAAATATTTTGGTGCCATTGCAAGGCCCAAGGACGTCCATACTTATATAAATTCAACCATCACATTTTTTGTTGAAGATCACTTCCATTAATATATTTATTTTTGCATTAAATTGAATTAGGGTTTCAATTATGCTTAAATCTTGATTATTTTAATATCAAGATTCTCTCTCCCCCAAAGAGATTCAAATGAGACGCCCCAATGATTTTCTTGTCTCTAAAATAATATCAAGAAACAGTAGGGACATATTAGAGGTGGTATTTTACATATCCAACCCTAGATTTTGGGTAATTTGCAAATACACCAAAACTAGCATTCAATACACAAGCATTACTCAAACAAGCTCCTTCTTGGAACTTAGGCTTGTGGAAGCCACACCTCAGAATCATTCTCATTCTTATGATGATATAACACTTGAGGAACATATATCATGTAACATTTGCAAGATAACCCCTTAAATTGGGTAAATTGTACTTTAGTCCAAAACAAGCAAATATTATTTCAATATTATTCAAACAAGTTTAATCTTGGAATTTGGGCTTTCCACCATCCACCACCTTGCATCATTCTCTCTATAATGATGCTAGACCACATGAGGCATGTTAAACATATGACATATTGCAATATAACCCCTCAACTTCAGTAAATTACAATTTAGTCTGAAATGAAGGAATATTTCTCAAACAACATCCAATCAGGACCAAGCATGGACCATAAGTGTGTCACATGATAACAAAACACCTTAGATGATTATATTAATGTTCTAAGCAACTTATTTAGAAAAAAATAAATAGGGTTACCTCATAACCCAGATCAGGGTCGTTACAGTTTCCCTTAATTGGGGGTTACCTAGGGGTGGGGTCATTACAATTGGTATCAGAGCATGGTTTTCCATTTAATCTTTAATAATTATTAAATTTTATAGACTCTTTAGAACCCAAGGGAGTTATTAGAAGGTTTTCCTATGATGAAGGTGTCTAGAAAAGGATCACAATTAGGGGCTGGTGAGATTTTTTCTCTTCCCCGCTAGTCAGTCTATGAGTCCCAGATTCTTTATGACTGCCTGGCTAAAATTGAAGGATTTGACTCAAAATAAGACACCTCTAGGTATTCTCCATCTGTCTTCATCCCTTCTCTGCCCCGTTCATTGAATAAACTTTAAGAGATTAGGTTATCTCTCTCTAATCCACCCTCCTGAGTTTTGGGGGTTAAGAGTAATAAGGATTAAGGAATCCTCCACCAAATAATAAAAAGCATGTAAGAAAGATGTCATGAACATAAGTTTTGATAATTAGAAACTCAGACTGAGTTTAATTACATGCTTAGGTTGCTTGTCCAGTGTTGTCATGCCCTCAGGAGAACACTGAGTTTAGACCATCCCATAGGATGAGGAGGAGAGTGATAGACTTGGAGGAAGAATCCTCCAGGAAGTGGAAAAGACCTAACACACCCTCTGAGGACGATGCTCAACCCAAAACCTTAAGCAGTGGATAGCGATAGAGAAGACATGATGAGTTGGATATCATAGTTGATCATGCATGCATGTACGTGGGTTTGACATGCATGCTTTATGTAGAGGCTTTGAGTATTCATTAGAAACATAGACTATGTGTGGTTGTTTGACCCCTGGAGCTTTGTGGTGACCCAACCTGGGGTGGTCATACCTATTGAGGGTGAAAGTTCGCTCCCTCATTGAGAAGGTTAGAGGAGACTATATAGGAACCCTAACGGACATATATGAGCAGAAAAGAGGCATGCACCTATGTAGATGTGCGTGGAAGCAAGGCTGACAATAGGTTTTAGACCTGAGCCTAAGGGGTTATGCTTGATAGTTTGTAGATAGGCATGCATAGCTTTGGATGATCATGGCCAAAAGTAAGTTTTGATAGTATGTTTCACCCAGATAGGGATAAATGTATATCCTTAAGAGCTTGACCCATCTTATGAGAGAGAACCTCTTGTACTAGGACCATTTGTGGGGTTAGCTATAGAGAAAGAGAGAGCCGATGAAGAAGGCTAGAAACCTAGACTCTGAGACATGAGGAATCATGCAGAGGTTCAGTATGATATGGCCTAGAACAGATGACCCTGAGTGGATGTATGTGGTTGCCTCATACATGATCCTTGGAGGCTTGTCATACCTTGGATGCCTTCAGAGGAACCAAACCCTTGAAAAGAGAAAGAGGCTTCATGAATGAACATATAAATGATATGAGTGCCTACCTTTGAGGTGTAGGAAAGAGAATTCCATAGAACCTAATGAGGTATGGTATGATAGCAAGTTGTGAGGCCTCACACCCAGTTGGTTGTCCTGGTGTAGGACTCTAAGGGTTGTTTATGTGGGAGAGTGTTAGGAAGTATATGCCATATATTGTATAGGTTTGGTTCATGGTTCAATAGCCGAGCATGTAGTTAGACAACTGATGCATAAGAAGTAAACCCAGAGATCCTGGACCAATGAGGGGAAGTAGTGGTACCTGGTGCACATGATACTCATGAGGCTGAATAGCTCATAAGGAATTAAGCATGGCACCCCCATATATTAGAATAAGAGGAAACCTACTCAAACAAATATTTATGCTTGATGAACCACTCACACAGGTTGGTGACATATGCATGTATGATATTGGTCCAACCTTGAGGGATAGTGAGCAAGTATGACATAGCAAGGAACTTAGAATGGCTTAGTAGGACATCTTCTTGCTATCCATGTGAATGTTGGTATGTATGCCCATAGAGCAAGTCATATGATGATTGTAATGGGATACTTTGTAATTGATTTGAATAATAATAAAGGCAATTTCCAATCTATATGTTTAAACTGTTTCTGAGATGATGGTGTAACATGATAGATGTCTAAAGATTGATTTACTCAATGATGTATGCTTTTGGGTTGAGGACCTAAATGATGAAATCATATGGATGTTAAGGGTATTCTTTCTTGTTTGGTCCCTAGTCGGTTGTTATTGTGGAAATAGCCATAGACATCAATAACACTGAAGACTAGATTGTGTGTTGGTTGATGACAAAATCCCATTAGTCATGATATAGTGATATCAAACCAAGCACATAGGTACTTGTTAGAGAACAAGGTATCGGACAGACCCACCGTGAGAGTGACACATGGAACCATGACATGGTAGTCACAGTCAGCTCTCACAGTGATGGTGGTGAGTGTGATTCTTAGACCTGAAATCATTGCACTCAACACATGTCGTTGGGTACACTTTGACATCATCAAACGCAATCCTGAAACATGGGTTGTTATAAAGGTGATGATTGGGTGGCTTTGACACATGGAGCTTTTGAGGGGTGAGTGATAGATATGGGATTTGTCCCTCCTAAGGGAGTTTGATATCCTTGTCCACTTGATGAGTAGGATTGAGAAAGGCATGTGCATGCACATGTGAATCAATATGTGATATTGATGTCATACACATCTCACTCGGTCTACTCTGAGATCAAGGAAATGAATGAACATTGACAGGATGACTGTTCCATGCCTCGAGTTCATTTTGGATATCAGTGACAAAGGAATTATACATTCACTGTAACACCATTCACGGATTTTAGGATGAAAGTTGTTCTCCAACTTTCTACTTTCACTTGGGTAGCAATGATGTGTGACTAGGCACCGCTCTTTGCTTGTGAAGTCATAAGTGTTATGGACTTTCACTGCCAACGTGAAATGGACCTGCAGGGTCACACACATAGGATTCAACCTGGAAGAGGAGTTTTGTCCACAAGCAATGTTTAGACTGATTACTAAAGGAGTTTAGTAGTTCAATTAAACACTCAATTAATCGATATCTCAATATCATAATGTTCAAGGTGTTGGACGCATTGATTGGAGTATCAGATTGATTGAAATCGCATTTGACTGATTCTACACAATCTACATTCCCAACCAATCGGTTCATGTGATGAACCGGTCGGCTGAGGTTGCTGAACCGGTCGGCTCAATTGTTGAACCGATCGGCTCATGCACAGAGTGAAACGATCGGTTCAACTGGTGCAATCGAGCAACTTGGGAAAGTAGGATTGGTGAGAATTTTCCTTTCATTTCAATTGCCCAATTCGATTGGGAATAATATTGGTATTCAATACCAATTGGGAAAGAAACAAGGAAAGTCAGTCCGGAACCAACCTGGAACCCCAACCGACCGGTTCATGAGTGAACCGATCGGTTCAAGGGTCCCAAACGATCGGCTCAGGTCCCCAACCGACCGGTTCACTTGTGAACCGATCGGTTCAGGTTGTGAGATGGTTGCTTTTTGTGGAAAATCCCGAACCCTTCTACTCCTGCTTTAGTCCCGTATTGCCGGGCATAGAGAACCCTGTCCCATAACCCGCCTATATATATAGGGGTATTGGGGGCTTCTCAGAGTACAACTCAGTGCAAGTTGATTGCTCTGTAAAGTTGTCGTTCTCTCTGGTTTTGGTAACCGAGAGAGAGCCCGAGCAAGCGCTTCCCGCAAAGGGAGGTGCAGCAAGGGAAGGACAACTGCAGTTGCAATTGACAGCAGGAGAGTGTGTTGGCGACTAGTACGTCAACAGGAGGGTGCGACTCCTTCCACTTCCTTATGGGACAAGGAGAGTGGAGTTCCGGGTGGTCCATGTGGACTACTTCAAAGGCGGGAGGTCACTGCCGCTTAGGAGGACAACTGTCATCCGACAGTCCGGTAGGAGGAGGAGTCTTCAGTCCCGGTGCGACCAGGAGCTGCACAGACACCGTCCAAGACCGGAGGTGAAGACCGCGCAAGGCACGTGGTATTTTCGCCGAGCAAGCCTCGGGACAAGGTATGATTCACAAACCATCTTTCCTATTATATAGATTTTGACGCGATTCCTTTTGTTCCGGGTTTGGGGAGAAATTTTTTTTTGTTTCCGCTACTTCTCTGCCTCCTCTAAAACCCAACAGTGGTATCAGAGCCACGTCAACCTCTCTATATTTTAGGATTATCGATGTGATCAATTTTGGTTTGTCGCCTTTATTTATTGCATGCGATACGAATAATATCGGCTTTATACATGTCCAATCCACAAATCCCTAATATACATATATGATATGTAATATTAATGCACTCGATACGCGTCGCCCTTAAACGAGTTTTGTGTTGGATGTGTAGCATGATTATGGCATATAAACCCCTATATCTGTGTATGGTTGTTTGTGTGGTTTCTTGCATCTCGGTCTGCGCACCGATTCCCTTTCTCATAATCCTGATGTAACTCGAAATAATTCGAGAATTCTGTTCCTACCTCTGCTCCCCCCGATTGTAACTCGGGGTTTCACAATTCAATTGTAAAATAGGATAGATTTTATTTCCTGTTATGTCAAAGAACGGCAGACAACCTGAAGACGATCAGTTCAAGGAGTGAACCGATCGGTTGGTGATCTAGACGGCTGGTTCGAGGAACGAGATGAGCGGGTGGCGACATGAGGAGATGCACGATGACCGGTGAACCGATCGGCTAGAGGTGCCAGTCGATCGGCTGGTGGCACCCGGACAACCTACCTGATGGCGAGCCGATCAGTCATGGAGATGAGCTGATCAAACCCTGAAAGGCAGGCACAGATTTCATCTTGTACAGGTTGCATGTGATGTAGACCTAGATGACTCTGATTCCTCTTGGCTCGAGGAATCACAAATAGGATGGCCATAATCATTGCTTTTTATCGTTTATGCATGTTTTAAGTGGGATATAGCATGTATATGATACATACTATATATTGTGGTGATTGGATATGTATATGTATATATAAAACCAAATACCTCATTAAAATATTAAGTCTTATACGCCTTCCATTAGCGACACACATGGCAAACTTGATTGACCAAGCGTAGGTTACGCCAAAGCGTGGTGCGCGGTCTATCTGGTGGAAGTGTGAAAGGTCGACATGTAGGTTCTGCCAAAGCAGGGTGCATGTTCACCGTGTCGGCTTTTGGGTTAGACTTAACTGGTGATTCTTAGAGCGTCTAAGCCCAGAGGCACAGAATGTTCATGGCAAGGTGTTGTGCATGTTCATTCATCAAGAGTTGCATATGATGCAATTGGCAAGAGTTGCCTACCCGGAAGATCTGAGTTGTGGGTGACAACCAAAGCTGGTCCATGGCTTAGAGGATTCTAGGATCTTGACCCACTAGAAGATTGTACGCTGCAATCTTCTGAATTGATGGTGAGGGCTATCAATTTGAGTCAAAATAGTGGGAGCGGTAATTAATTAAAGGCCTAATTAACTATCGTCAAATTTTATTCAAATCAAATCAAAAAGATTTTGACAAATGCAAATTTTCTCTTGTAGAATGACAAAAGAATCATCTTTTAAAATGGGCAAATTAATTGAGAATAAATTCCATAACTGGTTGAGGACTGTGAGAAGTGTTCTGCACAATCCAGATATACCAAGAGCCTTAGAATCCACTCTATGTACGCTTAATGCGTTGGTGAAGGAGAAATTAGGTAAGGGAGAGAAGTGTTCTCTCGCCAAACCAATTTCTTCTACATGGAGAGGATGGAAGGAACAATGGAAGAAGAAGTCGGAGATAGAGATCTCTACTTCTGGTGTATACGTGATAGAGATTAACTTTACTACTTCTTCGTCATGGGTACTTGATACCGGATGCGGATCTCACATTTGTTCAAATGTGAAGGATCTTAAGAGAAGTAGGCCTTTAGGGAAAGGCGAGGTTGAACTACGTGTTGCTAATGGGGCAAGAGTTGCCGCCAGTGCCGTAGGAACCTATGAGTTAACTCTACCAAGTGGACTAATAATAGAGTTGAAGAACTGTTATTATGTACCTGCCATAAATAGGAATATCATTTCCGTCTCTTGTTTGGACAAAGATGGATTTGAATTTCTTATTAAGAATGGAAAGTGTTCCATTTCTAAAGATGGGATATTTTATGGCAGTGCCCCTATGTCTTATGGTCTATACTTGATAGACTTGGAGACAAGTGTATACAATGTAAACACCAAAAAGCAAAAACTCAACGACTCAAACAAAACATATGTCTGGCATTGTCGTCTAGGGCACATAAATGAGAAGCGCATTTCTAGACTCCATAAAGATGGTTATCTAGACTCTTTTGATTATGAATTAATAGAGACATGTGAATCTTGTTTATTGGGCAAGATGACCAAGACTCCCTTTTCAGGTAAAGGCGAGAGAGCTAGTGATCTATTAGGACTCATACATACTGATGTATGTGGGCCTTTTAGAACTAATGCCAGAGGAGGGTATCATTACTTCATTACCTTTACTGATGACTTCAGTAGGTATGGCTATGTGTACCTGATGAAACATAAGTCAGAAACCCTTGAAAGGTTCAAGGATTTCATGAATGAAGTACAGAACCAGCTTGGTAAAAGTATTAAGGCACTTCGTTCCGATCGAGGTGGAGAATACTTGAGCCACGAGTTTGAGGACCTTTTGCGAGCCTGTGGTATTGTATCACAATGGACTCCGCCTGGAACACCACAACATAATGGTGTGTCTGAAAGAAGGAATCACACATTGTTAGATATGGTGCGATCTATGATGAGTTTTGCTGATCTTCCAATTTCTTTCTGGGGTTATGCTCTTGAAACCGCCACGTTTACACTTAATCGTGTACCATCTAAATCGGTTCAAAAGACACCATATGAGATATGGACTGGGAAGCGTCCCAATTTGTCTTTTATGAAGATTTGGGGTTGTGGGGCTTACGTCAAGAAAATGTTTCCTGATAAGCTTGGACCCAAATCTGATAAATGTTACTTTGTTGGATATCCCAAGGAAACCAAGGGATACTATCTATACCACCCTACTGACAACAAAGTGTTTGTTGCCAGGGATGCTGTGTTCCTAGAGAAGGAATTTATTTCCAAAGGAAACAGTGGGAGGAATATAGAGCTTGAAGAGGTTCAAGCCCAACAAGAGAACATTGAACCGGTAAATGTACCAGAGGAAAATGTAGATTCGCAAGGTATTGTGGAATCTCAGTCTCCTCAGGTAACACAAGGACCTCGTAGATCTAGTAGGACTCGCCTTGAACCTGAGAGGTTTGGATACCTTGTAACTCAGGAAGGTGGAGAGTTGATCATAGATGATGATCCAACTACCTACGTAGAGGCTATGGAGGGACCAGATTCTGAGAAATGGCTTGAAGCCATGAGATCCGAGATGGAATCCATGTACTCCAACAAAGTATGGACTTTGGTGGAACCACCCAAAGGGGTAAAACACATAGGGTGCAAATGGGTCTTTAAGAAAAAGACCGACATGGATGGCAATGTACAAACTTATAAAGGTAGATTGGTTGCAAAGGGTTTGCGACAAATTCAAGGTGTTGACTATGACGAAACCTTTTCTCCAGTTGCCATGATTAAGTCCATCAGGATCATGCTTGCTATTGCAGCTTATTATGACTATGAGATTTGGCAGATGAATGACAAAACCACATTCCTTAACGGGAATATTCATGAGGATGTGTACATGACACAACCTGAAGGTTTTGTAGATCCAAAGAATGCCAATAAAGTATGTAAACTGCAAAGGTCAATCTATGGATTGAAGCAAGCATCTCGGAGTTGGAATCTTTGATTTGATGAAGAAGTCAAAGTGTTTGGCTTTATTCAAAATGAAGATGAACCTTGTGTGTACAAGAAGGTTAGTGGGAGCTCGACCACATTTCCCATAATGTATGTGGATGACATACTTTTGATGGGGAATGTTGTCTTAGCCTTAGAGAAGGTAAAGACTTGGCTTGGGAAAACTTTCTCAATGAAGGACTTAGGAGAAGCATCCTACATTCTAGGAATTAAGATCTATAGAGATAGATCTAGAAGGCTTCTCGGACTAAGTCAGAGCACGTACATTGATAAGGTGCTGAAGCGATTCAGCATGGAGAACTCAAAGAGAGGCAACGTCCCTATGCTACATGGAGTTACCGTCTCTAGAGCTCAATGTCCCCAATTTTGTGAAGAGAGGGAGCGTATGAATGGGATCCCATATGCATCAGCCATTGGATCCATCATGTACGCTATGTTGTACACACGCCCAGATGTCTCGTATGCTCTAAGCATGACGAGCAGGTACCGGTCAGATCCCGGGGATGCTCACTGGACAGCCGTGAAGAACATCCTCAAGTACTTGCGAAGGACTAAGGATCAGTTTCTTGTGTACGGCGGCGAGGAAGAGCTGGTTGTAAAGGGTTACACCAATGCAAGCTTCCAAACCGATAAAGATGATTACAGATCGCAGTCAGGATTTGTGTTTTGCCTTAATAATGGAGTTGTGAGCTGGAAGAGTTCCAAGCAAGAAACAGTTGCCGATTCTACTACAGAGGCCGAGTATATTGCAGCTTCGCATGCAGCAAAGGAGGATGTGTGGATCAGGAAGTTCATTTCTGAACTTGGTGTAGTTCCCAGTAGCTGTGATGCAATTGAGCTTTATTGTGACAATAATGGAGCTATTGCACAAGCTAAGGAGCCCATATCACATCAGCGGTCCAAGCACATACTACGACGCTTCCATCTCATACGAGAGATCATACAGCGAGGAGATGTGAAGATTTGCAAAGTACCAACTGAAGACAACATAGCTGATACACTGACTAAGGCCCTTTCTCAGCAGAAGCATGATGGTCATGCTAGGTCACAAGGACTACGTTTCCTTGGTGACTGGATCTAAGTGCAAGTGGGAGTCTGTTGGTATGTATGCCCATAGAGCAAGTCATATGATGATTGTAATGGGATACTTTGTAATTGATTTGAATAATAATAAAGGCAATTTCCAATCTATATGTTTAAACTATTTCTGAGATGATGGTGTAACATGATAGATGTCTAAAGATTGATTTACTCAATGACGTATGCTTTTGGGTTGAGGACCTAAACGATGAGATCATACGGATGTTAAGGGTATTCTTTCTTGTTTGGTCCCTAGTCGGTTGTTATTGTGGAAATAGCCATAGACATCAATAACACTGAAGACTAGATTGTGTGTTGGTTGATGACAGAATCTCATTAGTCATGATATAGTGATATCAAACCAAGCACATAGGTACTTGTTAGAGAACAAGGTATCAGACAGACCCACCGTGAGAGTGACACATGGAACCATGACATGGTAGTCACAGTCAGCTCTCACAGTGATGGTGGTGAGTGTGATTCTTAGACCTGAAATCACTGCACTCAAAACATGTCGTTGGGTACACTTTGACGTCATCAAACACAATCCTGAAACATGGGTTGTTATAAAGGTGATGATTGGGTGGCTTTGACACATGGAGCTTTTGAGGGGTGAGTGATAGATATGGGATTTGTCCCTCCTAAGGGAGTTTGATATCCTTGGCCACTTGATGAGTAGGATTGAGAAAGGCATGCGCATGCACATGTGAATCAATATGTGATATTGATGTCATACACATCTCACTCGGTCTACTCTGAGATCAAGGAAATGAATGAACATTGACAGGATGACTGTTCCATGCCTCGTGTTCATTCTGGATATCAGTGATAAAGGAATTATACATTCACTGTAACACCATTCACGGATTGTAGGATGAAAGTTGTTCTCCAACTTTCTACTTTCACTTGGGTAGCAATGATGTGTGATTAGGCACCGCTCTTTGCTTGTGAAGTCATAAGTGTTATGGACTTTCACTGCCAATGTGAAATGGACCTGCAGGGTCACACACATAGGATTCAACCTGGAAGAGGAGTTTTGTCCACAAGCAATGTTTAGACTGATTACTAAAGGAGTTTAGTAGTTCAATTAAACACTCAATTAATCGATAGCTCAATATCATAATGTTCAAGGTGTTGGACGCATTGATTGGAGTATCAGATTGATTGAAATCGCATTTGACTGATTCTGCACAATCTGCATTCCCAACCGATCGGTTCATGTGATGAACCGGTCGGCTGAGGTTGCTGAACCGGTCGGCTGAGGTTGCTGAACCGGTCGACTCAATTGTTGAACCGATCGGATCATGCATAGAGTGAAACGATCGGTTCAAGTGTTGAACCGATCGGTTCAACTGGTGCAATCGAGCAACTTGGTAAAGTAGGATTGGTGAGAATTTTCCTTTCGTTTCAATTGCCCAATTCGATTGGGAATAATATTGGTATTCGATACCAATTGGGAAAGAAACAAGGAAAGTCAATCGGGAACCAACCTGGAACCCCAACCGACCGGTTCATGAGTGAACTGATCGGTTCAAGGGTCCCAAACGATCGGTTCAGTGGTGAACTGATCGGTTCAGGTCCCCAACCGACTGGTTCACTTGTGAACCGATCAGTTCAGGTTGTGAGATGGTTGCTTTTTGTGGAAAATCCTGAACCCTTCTACTCCTACTTTAGTCCCGTATTGCCGGGCACAGAGAACCCTGTCCCATGACCCGCCTATATATATAGGGGTATTGGGGGCTTCTCAGAGTACAACTCAGTGCAAGTTGATTGTTATGTAAAGTTGTCGTTCTCTCTGGTTTTGGTAACCGAGAGAGAGCCCGAGCAAGTGCTTCCCGCAAAGGGAGGTGCAGCAAGGGAAGGACAACTGCAGTTGCAATTGACAGGAGGAGAGTGTGTTGGAGACTAGTACGTCAATAGGAGGGTGCGACTCCTTTCACTTCCTTGTGGGACAAGGAGAGTGGAGTTCTGGGTGGTCCATGTGGACTACTTCAGAGGCGGGAGGTCACTGCCGCATAGGAGGACAACTGTCATCTGACAGTCCGGTAGGAGGAGGAGTCTTCAGTCCCGGTGCGACCAGGAGCTGCACAGACACCGTCCAAGACCGGAGGTGAAGACCGCGCAAGGCGTGTGGTATTGTCGCCGAGCAAACCTCGGGACAAGGTATGATTCACAAACCATCTTTCCTATTATATAGATGTTGACGCGATTCCTTTTGTTCCGGGTTTGGGGAGAAATTTTTTTTGTTTCCGCTTCTTCTCTGCCTCCTCTAAAACCCAACAGTGAATAGGTATCCCATTAGGAGCTAAGCATATACATGATGATACATGTTTTAAATACAAGGAACGTTTGGTGACCTCTATACTATCAAGTGATAGTCTTCTCCTGTCCTAGGAAGGGACCCTTCATGTTGATAAACCTCTATATTATCAAGTGATAGTTTTCTCCTATCCTAGGAAGGGACCTTTCATGTTGGAGAGGGTATCAACTCTTTCTTAGTTTTGAGGTAACCTTAATAGGTCACTTATAAGGGCTTGATGAGCTGAGCATAAGAGCACATAGTATGAACATGAATCTATAGACCCATGTGTGACCATCTCTAAGGGGCATGAGGATATGTTGCCATAGAGGTAGCCTGTATGGGGCCATACTGAGTTACATAGGTTGCCATGTTTCATTTGAAGGGATGCAAGGTTAACCATGAGTGCCCAGAGAGATCATAGAGATTTGGGTGAGGATTCAAGTTTGAGATGTTCTTTGGTAGAATCCTAAGTCAATACCAAGGCCAAGGAGGGATAAGATTGATGGGAATAGGAGTTGTTTGTTCCTTGGATGCACAAGACCATAGGGTTGGGAGGTAACATCTACATTTACCCTAGGACCATGGGTTAGGAGGTTGACCACCTTCATGAGTTCGTGGGGCCAAAGGGGTAAAGTGAGAGGCACTCCCTAGATGTATAAGGGAAAGATCTCCCTAAAAGTATTGGCACCTTGGAGACCTTGAGGAGATGACTAAGGATTGTATATACGAGTAATGTTAGGACACAAAAAGTGTTTGGGAACAACCTTTCCATGGATGTAAACGTAGATTAGAGACATTCATGATGTGGATACATGTGATGTATATTTCAACTTGAACTAGAAAGTGTAATGGTGATGAGTGATACACCATCTCTTTTCATGGAACGAGATGAACTATGTATTTGGACTACAACCAAATGCTTATTTCATATTGTTATGGGTGTGAGAGATAGGACAAAACACATGCTATATACTAAGGATAAAGGTGATATGAGTTGAAACCTTATGATAATTGATGATTAAAGGAAGTATCATACCCTTTTGAGAGTACATTGGATAGATGATTTGGAAAACACTTATGAACAAAGGTACTTTGAGGACGTCCCTATCTAGAGTAGTTTGATATCTATGAGTCATAAATTTGGCTTTGCTAACCGAGGGGATGGAAGCAAGTGCTTGAATTTTTCTTGACTCAGATAGATCTAAACTTGAGACAAGGATGATGAGTGGAGTATAAGAAGGTTTATGTTTTCACCATCACCTAGCACATACAGAAACTAATGTGGAAACAAATACTTTTAGACAAGACACAACTCAAGTATACAACTGTCTTGTTTAGCTAGTAGAGAGGCTGGAAGAGACTTCTAGGTGAACCCTACATTCATTAGATGATGAACCATGTATGGCTAACATCCATACAATCAGACTTTTCGGTAGAGTTAGTGGTTGTCCAGTTATCCAACCCAGATCTTGATGAGATAAAAGGATTGTTATAAGAATCTAAAATACACCTCTCATGAAAATAAGGTGGTGAAACCCAGTACTAGAGTGTGTTAGGGTTTCTGAGTAGTCACCCTTAAGGAATCATGTCATGTAAGAAGCTCATGACTTTAAACACACTATACACCATGGTACTACAAAGATGGTTAAGGTTGAACACCAGTAACCCAGTGAGTTTCTATAGATAATGATGAGTCCCCGAGAGGGAATCATAGTAGATCACCATGGACATTGTGATGGGTCTCTCCTAGACTAAGAGAGATCATGATGCAATATGGGTTACACTAGATCACCTTACCAAGTTGACATAATCCCTTGCCTAAGAGAGAGCACTTCCAATGTGATAGATTTGGTTGAACCTTATACATATGAGAGAGAGATAGTTCAACTGAACAGTGATTTAAGTTCAAATATTCTTAAGCATGGCCTCAAGATCATTTCCATGTTGTGGAAGTAACTACAAGAGGAACATGATTGAAGTTTAATACAATTTATCAACCCCGTGACTGGTGGACAATCAAAAGTGTATGATCCAGATGTTAGATGGTCTGATGAGAGCATATGTGTGCGTTCAGGGTGATTCATGGGAGCAGTTCCTGCCCCTAGTAGAGTTTGCTTATTATGACAACCACCAAAGCTAGTATCAAGATGCATGAAGCTCTGTAAGGGAAGCTGTGTCGGTCACCACTTTACTAGGATGATGTTTGTGAAAGGACCTTATGAAGGTCAATGAAACCACAATGTATGCAGATGAAGTTGCTTTGATCAAGATATGGCTGAGAAAGCCTAGGAATGATAGGAGTTGAGTGCTGATGCGAAGCAGACTGACTTGCAGTTCACTGTGGATGACCTTGTATTTTTGAAAATCCAACCCCTCCGATCTATAGCTAAGAAAGCTGAGTCCTCAATACATGGGTCCGTTTGAGATTTTGAAATGGATTGGTAGAGCCACTTATGGTTTGACTTACCACTCAGGATAATAAGATGTATGATGTGTTCCATGCATCCAATCTAGAGCTGTTACAACACCAAAATTTTGGGTTTCGTTTGGTTGGAAATGCAAATTCCCAAATAAATGTATGATTGTGTAATTATGTGATTTATGTGCCTTAAACAGATTCCTTTGATGAATAGCCTTGTATGTTTGATTTCGTGGGCCTTCTTGACTATTGGGCCCAATAACAAGAAAAAGGAAATAAAAAGGAAAAGGAATCAATTAGTAAAAGAATAACTAAGATAATGAGAAAAGAAGATGTGGAAGCATCTAGAAGGCTAAGAATTATCCTTCAAGGAGGGATTTCATATCTTTAGGATTTCTTGGGTTCCATGGATTCCAAGTTGCACAGATAATAGGAGAAGAAAGAGGTAAAATCAAATAAAGCATTTTTAAGAAGGAAAGTTGAGATAAAGATGAAAATATTAGAAATATGTGAAAATATGGATGATGGAATAATTATGAATGAGATTTTGACTCCACATGGTTTTTAATGGTAAAAGTAATCAATATAAAGAAAATAAAATATTAAGAGAGAGAAAATATGATTAAAATAAGATTTATTAAAAGATAACTTGCACATGAAGATAATGCATTTTTACTTTTGAGTTCGGGACTCAAATTGGATATACGAGTAGATTAGGGAAAGATAAAGGATCCCTCAAATTTTGGTTACAAAAGGATGTATGGTTTTTGAGATATGGAATTTTGAAGTTATCCTAAAGTGAGAGGATAATTGGAATAAGATACATGTATCACGATTTAACTGGGATTAAATCCCGATTTTTGTTTTTGAGCACTCATCCGCAATCATTAGATCTATGATCCATGGCTGGGACTAAGTCCTAGTCTCGCGAGAGACTGGAACGAAGTGTCCAGACCATGAGAGGAGTGATCAGAGATTTTGCACGATTGAAGCAACGAGCAGAGTCGAGGATGAGTCCATCGTCTTCGGGAGTATGTTATGAGTTTATCCAATGCAACTTTTTGGGAGTTTTGTGGAGGATGGAAGGAATCCCAAAATTTCCCGAAACCTATAGATGACCCTTTATATAGGGGATGACTCTAGGCATCACGAGCCATCCCACTTCTTTTGCCCTCGAGACCGGAGTGTGACGACGCTCGCTTTGGTGCATTCAATTCAACAGTTGGCCCTGTTCTTTCCCCTTGTCTAGTAGCATGTCTCACTGGAGAAAAGCACCATCGTCCAAGCAACTTGGGAGAGCAGCTGGGCAATTGAGACCACGGTCCAGTTTAGGGTAGCTGGGTAGAGGTCGCAGTGGTATTTTCATGTGAGGAGAAGGTGTGTATCAAGGAGTCAACATTGGCACTAACCATGGGCTAGCGTTGTTCACTGTGGAGGATCCATTGCGAGTTTGAAGAAGAACTCAGGCGAAAAGACTCTTCTGCCCCTGATGCTTGTGAAGGAACAGAGGGGCAAAGTTGCCCTTTGATCAGATTGCTAACCCCACCTCGCTTGAGTGAGAGGGTGAGATGGCCATGCGCCATTGGCCGCGGCGTTTCCTGTCTGCAAAAGGAAAAGTAAGCAAAGAGTTGACGTGGCACCCTATCATTGGTGCAAGAAGGTAATTTCTTTATAAATTCATAATTAATTATCCGTAACTCCGATGATGGCAAGTAATATATGATAATTGATCTATAAAATACAAGGAATTTAGTAAAAATGGATTTAATGTCTGAATCTGATCATGGTTCTAAAAGTACTCTAAGTTAACCATATTTATACATTAAACTATGAGGAAACCCTAATTGTGTTTAGAAATCGGGTTTAATGTCTTAATTATGTCATTTTCAGATATAGTAACCTGTGGAGAATAAGAAGAATAATTGAACCTAATTAAGATGATAATATGCTTGTTTTAGGGTTTTGTACACATGAAGATGCATAATAGCTTAGAATCCCTATATTAGAATTAATGGTTGCTTATGTGAACTAATTCAAAATTCATCAGAGGAAAGTGATGTTAAGTTGGTCCTAAGCCTGTTAGAAAGAATATAACAAGCTAGTTAGGGTTTGTGATTAGTTTTGCTGTTTTAGAGTTTATAGTGTCAATAATGAAGATGAACCCTAATGAAACCCTAAAAGGAAGTAGGAAACCCTAGGAAGCGAGTTCAAATGAATAGAACCTGATGAAGTGATTAGTAAATAGAATGCTTGTGTTTTTTTAGGATTCTTGCTTGTGTATATGTGGATTGAACTGCTTGCTTGGAAAAATTCTTGCTTGGATTTACTATTAGCTTGTTTATTCGGCTGAACAAGTTTGTGGTTACTTTATGAATAATCTCCTTTAGTTTCACGGTGTTTCCTAAATGTTTCCCAATTGATTGCAACCTAAACTATTGGATGTTCAATTCTGCAATCGTATAAAGTCCCTATGTGTATAACAATTAAATATGAATGTGTTTCTCAAACCTACATGCCACCCAGATGTATATTGTAAGACCATGCCCCAGAGGGAAGGTCTGATTTGGTCAAGCCCCGGAGGGAATACCATTGGGCACCTCGAGAGGTGACCCCAAGCACCAAGCTCAGGATGGAGAAGGTGGCCTTATATCCCTTGCAAGGACAAAATCCTAAGAGAGGGTAATCTAGGGTTTATGGCAAAAATAGTTGAGAAGTCACATTGAAAGCATAATTTGGATTGTTAATCAATTATTTTCTATAATTAGGTTGTTAGAAACTATTTTTGATATTGTGATTGTCCCCCATATACCAGTATAGCAATATATTGATCAACATTTTGTTTGTCGATGTTTTAGGTACAATTCTGAAATGGACAAACAGTAAATCAGAATTGGTGAAGATACAAGTAAATTGTTCAAGGAGGATTAGTTAGATAGAATTTTTATGTGAATAGAATTCTAGATCCTAGTTTTACAAGGTATGGAAAAAGTTTTATTTTATTCCAGCTTTTCAATTTAGTTATAGTAGAATTTAATCATTATTTTTGATTAAATGTCAAATCATAGATCCTGAATTATTGGGATAGCATCTCTGACCTATGGGTCTCCCTTTATTGGGGGTTACAGGGAGGGAGGGTCGTTACATTTGGTATCAGAGTGAATGGTTTCTCATTTAATCCTTAGAAATTATACAAACTCTTTAGAACCCAAGGTAGTTATTAGAGGATTTTTTGATGACGAAGGTGTCTAGAAAAGGATCACAGTCTGGGGGATGACAATATTTTCCTCTGCCCTGCTAGTCAGTCACGAGGACTCCCAGATGGGGTGTGACTACCTGGCCATTGTCTGAGGTCTTGACTCGAAATAAGATACACTTAGGACCCTCTCATCTATTTTGTCCCTTCTCAACCCTAATTCATATAGGATTCTAAGGTTTAGGTGTACTTTTATTATCTTAGTTGTACCACGATATATACTGGAATTATAATCATGATCTCATGCATGTCTTGATTCCTCAAGCTTGACTCATCAGAAGCCCTAAGACAATCTAGTAGTGGGTTTCACCACCTTCTTTTTTGGAGAAGTGTATCTGAGTTTCTACAACCATCATTCTATCACATCAAGCTCTAGGCTAGATAACTAAGAAACCACTAACTCGACCAACATGGCTTGTTGTATCAGACTGTTAGCCCTATATGTCTCACAAACTTAGGTTTCACCTAGAAACCTCTTTTAGCCTCCCTACTAGCTAAACAAGACAGGTGCTTCTCAACTAAGAGCTTTTGTTACCACGTTAGTTTCTTTTGTGCTAGGTAAAGGTGAAGACATAAAACTTCATATACACCACTCAACATACTCCTCTCAGAACTAGGTCTAACTGATTCAAGAAACTTTGATCTCATCATCTTGGTTATCAAACTCAAACTTATATAACTCATAAATTCCATACTTCTCTTGATAAGAACATCCTCATATGATGACTACCTTAGTTCTCCTCATGTTGTAAACCATTCATACTATGTATTCTCCAAAAAGGTATGGTACTTTCTCTATCCTCAAACATCATAGCAAAGTTTCAACTCACAACATCTTTATTCTTAGTAGATGGCATGCATATTGCCCTATCTCTCACCCCCATAATGAGAGTAAATAAGCATTTGGCAGCAATCCAAATACAGAGTTCATCCCATTCCAAGAGCAGAGATGGTGCATCACACATTGTCAATACACTTTCCAATTTAAGTTGAAACATGCATCACCTATCTCCACATCACAAACATCTCGATTTTAGGTTTACATCCATGGAAAACTATTCCCAAGCACTCTTGGGTCATTACACGATCCTTAGTCATCTCCTCATGGTGTGTAGGGTATACTGGTACTTTTAGGGTCATCCCTTTCCCTTATGCATCCAGAGAGTGCCTACCTCATTTTCCCCTTTGAGTCCCATGAACTCATGAAGGTGATGGATCTCCTAGCGCACGGTCCTTGGGAAAATATAACTGTTACCTCCTGACCCTATGGTCTTGTAGAACTAGGGAAACAGACAACTCCTACTCCCATCGGTCTTATACCCACCTAACCTTAGTATAGACTTAGGATTATATCATGGTACATCTCAAAACTTGAATCCCTACCCAAAAACTCCATCATCTCTTTGGGCACTCATAGTCAAACTTAGATCCTTTCATAGGGATCATGGTGACCGACCTACCTTGGTCTGGCCCCATACCGGTTCCCACCATGGCATCCATTCCTCATGCCCTTTAGAGATGATATATAGATTTGTGCTCATACAATATGTTCTCTACTTAGCTCATAAAACTCTCATAAGAGAGACCTCTTTAGGTTACCTCAAACCTAAACAAAAGCTGATACTCACCCTACAGAAGGGTCCCTCCCCATGATGGGAGTAATCTATCTCTTGATAGCAATAAATGTCACAAACATCATTACGTCTAGGGTTGACACTATCATGTGCATACTTAGCCCTATCATGCTACTCCGGAATGTAGCTAGAAAGAAGACCACTCCCTAAGCCACTATGGGTTCTGTTATAACCTCAATTTTGCATGTGTTTTCATAAATGAAATATAATGTTTTTGTGAATTCAGGCTTGATTAAAAAGGTTGTATGCTTTGCTTCAAAGAAGGGATTTCTTTGCAAATCTCCCTTATAGTATGAATTTCGTGATTCCTATTAATAGATTAATCCAATAATGGATATAAAATAGAAGAAAAGAAGAAAATCCCAAATAATGGAAAAAGATAAAAGATATTGGATAATAAGCAAAATATTTTGAGAAATACTTGGAAATATCTATAAAGTGGCATTAATGGTCACAATCGGATAAATTTAATTTACAATAGCCTTTTTGGTTGCTTGTGAGCCTTATTGGATACCGAGCCCAATTATAAGAAAAATAAAAATAAAAGAAAAGGAATTTATCTAATAAAAGGATTAATTAAGAAAGGGATAAAGAAATAAGATAAATAAACAAAGGAATATTTCCCTAAGATGGAATTTCGTGCCTTTAAGGTTCCTTGAGGTCCAAGAAATCCAAAATGAAAATATAATGTCAAAAGAAAGAGGAAATATCAATTAATTTGGTTTTATTAATGAATAACTTACATATGAAGAAAATACCATTTTCCTTTGGAATTTGGGTTTCAAATTTTATATACGAGTAGATAATGCCAAGACAGAGTTTCCTCTAAACTTTGAATGAAAAAGGATAATCGAGGAGAGAGTTATGATTTTTACAAGATTTCCTAAAGTGGATGGGTAATCCTTAAATCATATAAAATGTCGCAGGGTGTATTTTCGGATAAGGAATAACGTGAGTGATCAGGACCGTTGATTAGAAGATCAACGGGGGACAAGTTGCCCGCTAGCTCTCGCTAGAATGGGAAACAGGAGCAATGGCAACTGACTTTCCCAAACTGGATTTCTTGCAAGCCAAGACATGTCAGAAGCAGAAAACTTTCCCAATAGATTCGGGGGATCAGTCCGAGTTGAGCTACCCCTAATTTCCCTGTATTTCATTGCCTCTCGGCATTTTGCCCAAACTGCACGACTCCCAAGACTTAGCCCTATATAAGGGAGGGCACTCGAGGGTGCCAACGTCCCTAAAAGCTATCCCCATCACTGTGGAGCTTGATGACGAGTCGAAAGACATTTTCAATCATCAGTTTTGACCATACCTACCCCCTCTACAACCAGCAACCCACAGTGGACTTCCGGCGAGTCACTCAGGGTGAAGGTCGAGTCCGTTTGGGCAATTGAGTAGCTTGTCAGGTTCGGGAGATGACGGAGAAGCTTCTTGGCTTCTCAGATTTCTTGCTGATAGCTTGGAGTTTGAAGTCAACTGGTGAGTTGCTGCGTTCCTTTGCACAGACAGAGGTAGATGACAAACCCACCACCACCCGATCGTGGTCCACGGTGGTCTCTACTAGATCCAACGCTCCTAAGCGGGAGCGACTTTTTTTTGGCATGCACAACTGTGACTATCAGATCCGAGGAGTGGACCACTGGTCCACAGATCGAACAACCGCCTAATTTTTGGTAATTTCCTCTCTGATCTTAATAAGTTAGAAAAAGGTTTTTCTTGCTAAAATCATATCTTTTGATAGGAAACTTGGATGAGGAAAGTTAATACATGAAAATTGATCAGACAAATACGAGGGATATGTTAAAAATAGTCTGGGAACCTAAATCAGTATCGTTTTGTAAAAGTATATAATTTTGATGGAAAAAGTATTAGTTTGTGGATAGAAACCCTAATTGTTGATAAAGGATATAAATGATTGTTCTTGTATGATATGTTGCTTGATTTTCCATGATTACTGCTATGAACACATCAAACATAATATATCTGTTCCATTATATGAAAGCACTAACTCTTTGGTAGTGTGCTTGGAAGTGACCTAACTCTTTGGTAGTGGTCACATTGTACATATGACCTAACTCTTTGGTAGTGGTCTGACCTAACGCTTTGGTAGTGGTCACCTTGTACAAATGATCTAACTCTTTGGTAGTGATCATAAAGGCCTTGGTATATAATGGAAAATAAGCTTAAAATATGTGTTCTCTTTTGTTAATGAATATCTTTATGCAAGTATACGCTTTTCTTATGTTCTTTTGTTATTGCCAAGTATTAGTTTTATCTTATTGCCAAGATATGATGAGAGGTATATAAAAGACACGTAGGCGTACTCAGTACAATATTCTTGAATATTGTGTTGACGTGTACCGCATGTAATCTTTTGTTTAGGTTGTGGTTATGCTCTTGAAGATCCAGGATAGTTGAGAGTTGTGTGGCGAGCTGATGTACAGGTGGACCTGTTGTCTTAAGATCCTGTAGTTTAGTTGTAGTACATGTATATGTATAGTTTGTTGTTCAATATGTAATATCAAATGTTGTAACAATTAATGTTGTAATTATATGTTGAATGGTGAACATGTGTTGTGGTTTGTTTATTGTTCATGTGCATGTGCTACTGATTGTTTCCTTCTGACTCCCTTGATTTTCTTCTTCTTAGCCTAGTGTGGGATGTTTAAGTTGGAATTCTCGCTGAGGTGAGGTTTCAATTTGGATGTCGCACATCAGATTAAGTTTTAGAAAATCCAGGGACGTCACATTGTCCTTCTACAATAAGGTCTAACCTTAGAGCTTTCCTGAGGGTACGACAACACATGCCATGCAACCTAAGCTTGTAACTAATCTTTAGTTTATGCTTAAACTATTAATCTTATGTCCATGATATCTTGTTTACATGCTTTTCATTGATTTGGTGGAGGATTCCTTAGTCCTTATCATACTTACCTTGACCTCAAGAGGGTGAGGAAGAGTACCCAAGATGAAGAAAGAGTGCATCTGGCTTGTCGCCTTGCATGCCAGGAGGTGACAATAGTAATCCAGTGAGTTGCTACGGATAGTGAAGAGTCCCCAAGAGGGAATAGGAGTAGCTCATCATAGATGTTGAGGTGAGTTTCCCCTAGACCAAGACAGGTCAGGATGCAATATGGGTTATGGTAGATCGCCTTACCAAGTTGACCTAACCCCTTGCCTAAGAGATAGAGAGAGCGATGTTAAAGTAACAGATCGGGTTGAACGGTTTGCATGAGAGAGAGATAGTTCAAATACCATGATCGAGTTCAATATCTTGAGCATGACCTCAAGTTCACTTCCATGTGGTGGAAGTAGGTACATGAAGAGCTTGATGTTAGATTGGAGTGAGTACTACCTATCACCCCTTACTGATAGACAATCAAGAGAGTATGGTTCAGACTAGAGGGTATGATGAGAGTGTGTGTGCTCATTTAGGGTGATATATGGGAGTAGTTCCTGACATAAGAGAGTTTGCTTGTGATGATAGCCACCATAGCCAGTATCAGGATGTAATAAGCTCTATAAGAGAGGTCATATCGTTCACTGCTTCATTAGGATGATGTTGGTGAAAGGACCTTGTGAAGGTCAGAGAGACCATAGTGTGTGCAGATGAAGTCACTTTGGTCATGTGATGGCTGAAAAAGCCCAGGGGTGACATGAGTCGTGAGCTGATGTGAAGCAGATTGACATGCAGTTCATTGTGGGAGAATATATGTGTTATGAAAACCCGAACCCTCTGAGCTATAGATGAGAAAGATGAGTCCCCGATATATGGGTCCATCTGGGATGGATTGGTGGAGATGCTTATGTTTAGCCTTACCTCTCAAGATAACATGATGTATGATGTGTTCCATGAGTCTGATCTGGAGTGCTATGTGATGTACCTGAACCATTTTCTGAGCCATGAACGTATTGAGCTTCTAGGGAGGATAAAATATCCTGAGTCACCTATGAGGGTACGAGATACCAAGGTGAGAGAGAACTTAGATTTAAGAATATAAGATGATAAAGGTTCTTTGGAAGCACCATGAAGAGGATGAGGCCAAATGGGAGCCAATGATGGACATGGAAAAGTGTTATCCTGAATTGTTTGTATGTTTGGTTGAATTTTAAGGGAAAAATTCCTATAAGAGAGGAAGGATGTAACAACTCCAATATTTTGGTTTTCTTTTGGTTGGAAATATAATTTCCCCATTAAATGTATGATTCTGTAATTGTGTGATTTATGTGCCTTAAACAGATTCCTTTGATGAATAGCCTTGTATGTTTGATTATGGGTCTTGTTGGTTATTGGGCCCAATAACAAGAAAAAGGATATAAAAAGAAAAAGGAATCAATTAGTAAAAGAATAACTAAGATAATGAGAAAGGAAAGATGCGGAAGCATCTAGATGGCTAAGAATTATCCTTTAAGGAGGGATTTCATATCTTTAGGATTTCTTGGGTTCCGAGGATTCTAAGTTGCAAAGATAATAGGAGTAGAAAGAGGTAAAATAAAAAAAAGCATTATTAAGAAGGAAAGTTGAGATAATGATGAAAATATAAGAAATATGTGGAAATATGGATAATGGAATCATTATGAATGAGATTTCGACTCCACATGGTTTGTAATGGTAAACGTAACCAAAATAAAGAAAATAAAAGATTAAGAGGGAGAAAATATGCTTAAAATAAGCTTTATTAAAAGATTACTTGCACATGAAGATAATTCCTTTTTCCTTTTGAGTTTGGGACTCAACTTGGATATACGAGTAGATTAGGGAAAGATAAAGGATCCCTCAAAATTTGGTTACTAAAGGATGCCCAATTTTCGAGATATGGAATTTTGAAGTTATCCTAAAGTGAGTGGATAATTGGAATAAGATACATGTGTCACAATTTAACTGGGATTAAATCCCAATTTTCATTTTTGAGTGCTCATCTAGGATCGTTGGATCTATGATCCATGGTTGGGACTAAGTCCTAGTCTCGCGAGAGACTGGAATGAAGTATCTAGACCACGAGAGGAGAGATCAGAGATTTCACGCGATTGAAGCAACGAGAAGAGTCGAGGACGAGTCCATCGTCTTTGGGAGTATGTTCTGAGTTTATCCAACCCAACATTTTGGGAGTTTCATGGAGGATGGAAGGATTCCCCAAATTGCCCAAAACCTATAGATGACCCTATATATAGAGGATGACTCTAGGCATCATGAGCCATCCCACTTCTTCTTCCCTCATGACTAGAGTGCGACGACGATCGCTTTAGTGCATTCAATTTGATGGTTGGCCCTGTTCTTTCCCCTTGTCTAGCAGCATGCCTCACTGGAGAAGAGCTCCGCCGTCCAAGCAACTTGGGCATGCAGCTGGGCAATTAAGACCACGGTCCAATTCGGGAATGTCGGGCGGAGGTCTCAGTGGTCTTTTTGTGTGAGGAGAAGGTGTGTATCGAGGAGTCAACAGTGACATTGACTGTGGGCTAGCGTGTTTGCTGCAGAGGATCTATCGCGAGGTTGAAGAAGAAATCAGGTGAAAATACTCTTCTACCCTTGATGCTTATGAAGGAATGGAGGGGCAAAGTTGCCCTTTGATCAGATCGGTAACCCCGCCTCGCTGGAGCAAGCGAGTGAGATGTCTGCGCGCAATTAGCCACGACTTGCCTGTGTGAAAAGGAAAAGTAAGCAAAGTGTTGACGTGGCACCCTATCATTGGCCTAAGAAGGTAATGTCTTTATAAATTCATAATTAGTTATCTGTAACTCCAATGATAGCAAGTTGTTACAATCTCAATTTTTGCATATGTTTTCATAATTGAAATGTAATAATTTCATGAATATGGACTTAATTGAAAAGGTTGTAAGCTTTGCCTCAAAGGATGGGTTTCTTTGCAAACATTCCTTTGGCTAACAATTTCGTGGTTCCTACTTTTATATTAATCCAATAATGGATATAAAAGAGAAGAGAAGAAGAAAAGTTCCAATTTTAGAAAAAGATACAAGATAATGGATATTAAGCAAAGTATTTATAAGAAATACTTGGAAATATCTATAAAGTGGCATTAATGGCCACAATTAAGTAAAATTCTTTTACATATGATTTTTAATAAAAGAAATATGAAAAGAGGAAAAAGGAAATCAATGGAATAAAGGCATAAATAGAAAATGGATAAAAGATAAGTAAAATGCTAAGGTATATTTCCCAAGATGGGATTTCTATCCATTAAGGATCCTTGAGGTTCAAGGAACTCAGAATAATAATTAATGGCAAGCGAAAGAGAAAATATGTGAGAAATATATATATAATTAAGTGATATCTTGCACCTAAAGAAAAATCACGTTTTCTTTTAGATAATGAGCCCAAAATTAGCATGATGGAAGATTAATTCATTATTAAGATTCTCTAAAAAATTGGGATTAAAAGGATAAACGATTTGGTAGATATGAATTTTACAAGTATCCTAAAGTGTAAATGATAACATTAAATGTAACAATTGATGTTCTAATACGAGTCTTGCTAGCCGTTGGGTCCAGATCCAATGGTAGCTGCTTTCCATTCAGATTAGGAAAAAAGGAACAGTATAATGGGAAATCAATTCATTTGATCGCTTTCCTTGATCCACCGAGACTCTTGGAGAGTGGTTATTCGTTCTTGGGAGATCAAATCGGACTGAGTAACCCCGTTGGTGCCCCTATTTCGTGCGAAATTGGGACTTTCCCAAAGAGCAATGGGAGCCACCCTTTATGAGGAACTGAATCTTACAGAGATGGCTATATATATAGGGGGAGGATTCCCCTATGATGTGGCCACATTGTCTTAAACCCAAATTGGAATCTAGGGACTTCTATCTATCATGTTTTGTTTCCCCCATTTCCGGGCAGCAGGTGCCCTGTTCTACCTATCTGTCCGCCAACCATCTTCTAGTCGAGCCACCACAATGAAGATCATCGACCACCAATGGGTCAAGTGGGTTCGACGGGTCTGAGCAGAGTCAAGGGCAGTGGAGTTCTCATCGCCAAAGCAAGAGAATGTGGAGTCCACTCTGAGGGTTGATCATGGAGCCATAGGTCACGAATAGGGGAAGAGGCGAGGGCTTGAGGGTGATGACCACGATATGCTCCCCTACCCCGGACACAAGAAGGCCCCAAGCTGGGAGGCGGTGTGTCTTCTCTTTGGCACCTTCACGGGCTCAGATGAGGGTAGGAGAGGTTGTCATTGCGGAGGAGGTGCGGTGCCCTGTTTTCTTGCTAAAACAGGGGAGTTTTCCCCCTTTCCGCGTGAGGATGAAGATGACAGGAAGATTGGATCCATGTTTCTAGGTAATCAGACTCAAGCAGAGATCTGCGAGCAAGGGATTGCAAGAAAAGAGAATTAAAGTACACATGGCGCTCTCCGATTGGCCAACGATATTTTATCTTGTGAAATTAGTAACTAATAATTGGTAACTCAGATTAAAGAGTATTATATATCAAAATAGATCAAAAAAATGCGAGGAATGCAATAAAAATGTAATTGAAGCCTAATTCTTCTTGCAATTCAAAGAGTATGTAAAGATGCTATCTTTAATTGTTTATCTAATGAAAAACCCTAATCTTTATTGATTAATGATTTGGGAAGGGTTATATGGATGTTTAAAGTTGATATTAACCTGTTGTTAATAAAAAGGACAAATTAGATCCAAAAGGATGATATTTTGTACATGGGAACATGAATATGCTTTAATGGGCCTTGAAACCCTAATTTTGATAATTATGACTCTTAATGGTTTTAATTGTTCAAATTCATGAATAAAGCTGAGATATGGTGGTTCTAAGCTATTTTGAGTATAAAAGTTCTTAATTGTGGATAAATACCCTTAATTTGGTAATTAAGGTATTCTAGTAGATAAAGGTGGAATAAATGATAAATAGAGTTCATATATGAATTGAACAATAATGGAATATGAGTTATCAATTTGAAAGAAGCCAAAGGTGATAATTGGCCTTAATGATCGTGTCATGACTTAAAAGGTTAAAGATGGTAGTTTTAGTGTAAAAGAGGCATAATAGACTTAATTTACATTCATTTGTGCCTATGATGTTGAAATTAGGGTTTGTGGACTAAAAGAGCATTAAAAGTGATAAATACATAATGAAGGCTAAAACCCTAATAAAACCCTAATGTTGGCCTAGAAATTATAAGGTGGAATCCAAGTCGATCTTGAGAATGTTTTGGATAAAACAATAACACTTGGATGTTATGCCTTTATTCCAGGATATTGTTGATTTCTTGTTTCATTGTTCTTGAATGTTATTGCTTGGACATCAAGTTTCTATGGATCAGGTATGTGGTTAATTATGGTTAATCACATTAGTTTTCCGAAGGGTTTCTCAGATGATTCATCACATTGAATGCAACCTATCAGTTGGATGTTCATACTTATAAATTATAAAGTCACTATGATTATCACAAATATAATAGAAGTGTTTATTCTCGAACCTACATGATACCCTAATGGATGATGCAAAAAGGTCAAGACCAGGAGGGAAGACCAATGGGCACCATGAGAGGTGTCCCTAGACACCAAGCTTGGGAATTAGAAGGTGGTCTATGTTGCATGACTAATGGGCACCATGAGAGGTGACCCCAGGAACCAAGCTCGAGATTGAGAAGGTGGCCTTAAGTCAAACCCTAGAGAGGGTATTCCAAGGATAGGGCAAAAGTGGTGGATATTGACACATTGAAAATGTAAATCGACTTGTTAATTAACTTGATTGTGATATTAGATTGCTAGCCATATTTGCAAAATTTTGGTTGTCCCTACATACTGGCATATTCATTTATGCTGACCGACATTTTGTTTGTTGGCATTTTAGGTACAAGTTGAAAAGGACAAACAGTAAAGTGGCATATGTGGAAGTAAATAAGAATTAAAGTACAAAGGATGATTAGTTAGAATAGACTCTTGATGCGGATAGAAGTAGATATCCCAGTTTTTGAAAAGGTATGCAAAGTTTTATTTTATACTAGTTTTCATTATAGTTTGGTAGAATTTGATAATTGTTATTGATTATTCATCAAACCTTTGATCCTGTTAATTGGGATAAGGGCTCTGACCTTCGGGTCTCCCTTAATTGGGGGTTATCGGGAGGTGAGGTTGTTACAATTGGTATCAGAGCCTAGGTTCCTCATCTAATCTTTAATAATTATTAAATTTTACAAACTCTATAGAACCTAAGGGAGTTATTAGAGGATCTTCTGAAAGATAGAGGTGTCTAGTAAAGGATCATGTCTGGGGGCTAGCAAGATTTTCCTCCACACCGCTAGTCGGAATATGAGGACTCCTGGATTAGTGTGACTGCCTAGCCAAAGTCTCAGGATTTGACTCGAAATAAGATACCTTTAGGACTCTCTCATCTTGTTCATCCCTTCTCAACTCAAATGTTGTTAAGGACTTTAAGGATTATGGTTTTCTCTCTTTTTCTCACCCTCTTGAGGTATGGGTAAGGTTGATAAGGTATAAGGAATCCTCCACCAAATTAATGAAAATCATGTAAACAAGATGTCATGCACATAAGCTTAATAGTTTAAGCGTAAACTAAAGAATAGATACATGCTTAGGTCATATGACATTTGTTGTCATGCCCTCAAATGAGACCTGAGGCTAGACCTCCTTATTAGGAGGATGAGTGGAGAAAGTTAGACTTGGAGGTAGAGACCTCCATCATAAGTAGAGAACTGGCACATCCTCTGAGGATGATGCTAACCCTAACCCTGAGTGGTGGTTAGAGAAAGAGATGACATGATGAGTTAGATGTCAGGATAGACCAGGTGGGTGGACATGCTTTTGGATGCCCATGACATTATGGGCCATGTGAGGTTGGATGACCTAGTTCCTTTGGTGACCCAACCCTAAAAAGGGTCGTGCATGTTAGAGTGAAGGATAGCTCCTTCAATTATGAGGTTAGTGAAGAACCTATAGAAACCCTATGGGATTATATGAGCATGGCATAGTATGCATCGCGAGTACGTCAGTAGTTTGGGCATTAGGTTGAAACCTTAGCCCAGAGAGTATGTTGGATGGCGTATGGGATAAGCATAAAGATAATCTTGAGCGAACATAAGTTTGAGCATAGGCTTCACCCATGTAGGGGTATGCTTGTGATATTGATCCTTCATGGAGAGAGGACCTCTAATAGTGAGGTTGTTTTGTAGGGTTAGATCTAGAGAGAGAGAGAGAGAGTAGGACCCAAGCAAGAAGTATGGATTCTTAGACTCTGAGACATGAGGAACAATGGGAGTTTAGGATGATGTGACCTAAGTGGGTGATAGAGGTTGCCTCATGCATGATCCCTGGAGGCTGATGATATCTTGGTTGCCTTTAGAGGAACCAAACCCTATAGGGAGGATGAGACTATTGGTACCTATGTGCCTATGGTATAGGTGTTTACCTTCTGAGATGGGAAGAAGAAGAGGTTTAGTAACAAGTTGTGAAGCCTTACACTTAGTCGGTTGTCCTTGAGGAGGACTCCACTCTAAGGTTTTGTTCAAGTCGAATGGTGATAGGACATGCATGTTATACCTCTTACATGTTTGGTATGTGTTTAAAAGGTTGAGCATGCAGTTGGACATCCAAAGAGTGAATCTAGGGTTCCTAGGCCTAAGAGGGGAAGTGGTGTACCTAATGCTCTTGATGACATTTGAGTTTTTATAGATTTGAGCATAGTACTCCTCATGTTTAGGGGAAACGGAAACCCCTTAAGTTTAAGGTATGCTTGATGAAACCCTCACAGCTAAGGCGGTGACATGAGAATGTTTGTTCTTGGTCCAATGTTGAGGATGAGAACAAGAATGACCTAGCATGGTTTAGTAGGTGGTCTTCTTATGCTTTAGTATCTTTCTAGGGTTAAGCATGCTCAGGTGGATGTAAACCCTAGACATAAGGACATATGTGACCTTTGTTATCAAGGTGTAGTTTCCTCCCATCCAGGGAGAGGGACCCTTTTGTAGGGTGTATACCAGTTTTGTTGGCTTTGAGGTAACCTAAAGAGGTCTCATAGAATCTTGATAAGCTAAGTGAAAAGTACATAGTATGAGTATGAACCTGTGGACCCATACATAACCATCTCTAAGTGCATGTGGATCTGTTACCATGGAGATAAATGGTATAGGGCCTGGCCAAGGTAGGCAGGTCGCCATGACCTCTATGAAATGATGAAAGACAACCCATGAATGCAAAGATATATGATGGAGACTTTGGTAAGGTTTTGAGTTGGGCATGTACTATGTTAGAATCCTAAGTCTATCCTAGGGTCAGGTAGGGATAAGACTAATGGAAGTAGGCGTTGCCTAATTCCCTAGTTGCACATGACCATTGGGTCGGGAGGTAACAACTATCACTGTCTCAGGGCCATGGGTTAGGAGATTGATCACCTTCATGAACGCATGGGACCCAAAGGGCAGATGAGTAGGGCATTCTCTGGATGCATAAGTAAAGAGGGATGACCCCAAAATTGTCGGCACCCTACAGACCTAGAGGAGATGACGAAGGATTGTGTGGTGATCCAAGTAGGTTCAAGTTTCCCATGGAAGTAACTTTGATATCATGATGTTTGTGATGTAGAGACATATGTTGCATGTTTCAACTTAGATTTGAAAGTGTACTGGCAATGTGGGATGTACCATCTCTACTCTTGGAATAGGAAGAACTCTGTATTTGGACTGTAGCCAAATTCTTATTTCCTCTTTTTATGGGAGCAAGAGATAGGACAATACACATGCCATACTGTTGGGTTTTAGGGGAGATAGAGAAGGCAGTAGAAAAAAAAAATTTCTTCTCCCAAACCTAGAATAAAGGAATCACATCAATGTCTATACAATAGGAAAAATGGTTTGTAGAGGCATACCTTGTCCTGAGGCTTGCTCGACGATGATACCTCGCAGCTTGTGCGGTCTTCACCTCTGATATTAGATGGTGTCTGTGCAACTCCTGGTCACACCGGGACTGGCACCTCCTGGTCTCACCAGGACTGTCAGGATTGACAGATGTCCTCCAAGTGACAAAATTCTACCGCCTCTGAAGTAGTCCACACATGCCACCTGGAACTCCAATCTCCTTGTCCTAAAAGGAATCAGAAGGAGTCATACCCTCCTATCAGCATACTAGTCACCGATACACTCTCTTGCAACCAGTTGCTTTTCTATAGTTGTCATTCCCTTGTTGTGCCTCCCTTATCGGGTAGCACTTTCTCAGGCTCTTTCGATTACCAAAACCGGAGAGAACGACAACTTTGCAGTGCAAATGGTGTTCTGAGTTGTGTTCCTGAGAAGCCCCCACCACTCCTATATATAGGATGATCATGGGATAGGGTTCTCTATCCTGGGCAATGCGAGATTCATGCAGGAGTAGAAGGGTTCGATATTTTCCACAAAAACAACCAACTGCGCCACCCGAACCAATCATTTCATACATGAAATGGTCGGTTGGGGAGTTGAGTCGATCGATTCACACCTCAACCGATCGGTTGGGGCACCTGAGCCGATCGGTTCACTTTTGAGCCAATCGGTTTGTGATCCTGGTCCAAATCAAATTTACTTTCGTATTTGTTTTCGATTAATCAAATATTAATCCTTGTCCAAATCGAATTTGTACAAGTGAAACAAATTGTATTTGCAAAATAGTCTTCTGACTTTCCAAACGATCTTGGTTAGACTAGTTGAGCTGATTGGTTCAACTCTTGAACCAGTCGGTTCAGCCTGTCATGAGCCGATCGGTTCATCACATGAGCCGATTGGTTCACCAACCTAAGCTGATCAGTTCAACTCTTGAGCCGATCGGTTGGAGCAGTAGACTGTGCAAATCAGGCAATTGCAATTTCAATTAATCTGATACTCTAATCAATCTGTCCAACACCTTGAACACTATGATTTTGAGCTATCAATTAATTGAGTGTTTAATTGAACTACTAAACTCCTTTAGTAATCAATCTAAACATTGTTTTTGGATAAACTCCTCTTCTAGGTTAAATCCCATGTGTGTGACCCTGCAGGTCCATTTCACGTTGGCAGTGAAAGTCCATAACATCTATGACTTCACAAGAAAAGAGCGGTGCCTAGTCGCACATCAGTACTACCCAAGTGAAATAGAAAGTTGGAGAACAACTTTGAATCCTACAATTTGTGAATGGTGATACAACGCATGTATAATTCCTTTGTCACTGATATCCCGAATGAACTCAAGGCATGGAACAATCATCTTGTCAACGTTCATTCACTTTCTTGATCTCAGAGTAGATTGGAGGAGATATGTATGACATCAATATCACATACTTATTCACACATGCATGTGCACGCCTATCTCAATCCTACTCATCAAGTGGCCATGGATATCAAACTCCCTCAGGAGGGACAAATCCCATATCTATCACTCACCCGTCAAAAGCCCCATGTGTCAAAGACACCCAATCATCACCTTTATAACAACCCATGTTTCAAGACTGCGCTTGATGATGTCAAAGTGTGCCCAACGAAATTTGTTGAGTGTAGTGATTTCAGGTCAAAGAATCACACTCACCACCATCACTGTGAAAACTGAATGTGACTACCATGTCATGGTTCCATGTGACAAACTCACGGTGGGTCTGTTCGGTAAACTTGTTCTCTAACAAGTACCTATGTGTTTGGTTTGATATCTCCATATCATGACTAATGAGATTCTGTCATCAACCAACACCACAATCTAGTCTTGTGTGTCATTGTTGTCTATCTACCTTCCACAATGACATCCAACTAGGGACATAATAAGAATGTGCAAACTCTTAGCATCCGTATGATATCATCGTTCAGGTCCTCAACCTGAAAGCATACGTCATTGAGTACTGTCATTCTCTAGACATTTAATCTGTTCTATCATTATCTCATATGACCGAACCAGAAAGAATTGGAAGCTTGCCTTTGATGTTTATCAAATCAATCTTAATGTATCCCACCAATCATCCCATGATTAGCTCTCATGGCATACATACCAACACATACACCAACGATAAAAGATGAAGTGAGTTGGAACGTTGCTATGTGGTATGAGGACAGAGATGATTGCATACCCTCATGGAGTAAGCGATATGTAGATGGTTTACAAACATTAAGATAACTAAGGTGGTCATCTTTTGAGGATGTTTTATCATGAGCTATGAGTAAGACAAGGTTGAGTTTGAAAACCAAGAGGATGAGCTTAGAGTTTCTTGATGAAGATAGACTTAGAGTTTGAGGTGAGACGATAAGTGGAATACACGAAGGTGTATGGATTCCACATTACCTAGCACCTATAGATGTGAAGTGGTAATGGATGTTCTTGTTAAGAGGCAGTTATCTAATATAGATAGATGCTAGATGAGGATGTTAGGTTAGCCTTAAGTTGGAAAAAGAGATATGTTTGGCTAACACTCAGATGTAACAAGATCGTGGATTGAGCTAGTTGTTTCTTAGTTAGCCAGCCTAGGGCTTATCAAGATGAAAGGATTGTTGACGAACCTCAGATGCACTTCTTTAGAAAAGAAGGTGATGAAACCCCGACTAGAATGGTTTAGGGTTTTTGATGAATCAATCTTGAGGAATCATGACATATAGGAGATCATGATTTTAAGTCCATCATACATCGTGGTACTATGAAGATAGTAAGTGACAGTAGTACTTTGGATGCCAAGGATGATGTTGCATGGGGTATGTTGCCATGCAAACTAAGAGGTGAAGGACGAACACCAGTAACCCAGTGTATCGATATAGAGAATAAAAGAGTCCCTGAGAGGGAATGGGAGTTCATCACTATGGATGATGTGGTAAGTCTCCCCTAGACCAAGGAAGGTCCAGATGCAATATGGGTTATGGTAGATCGCCTTACCTAGATGACATGATCTAAGAGAATGAGAGTGTGTATTGTCAAGAGACGAATGCGATTGAACTACATATTAGAGAGAGATGGTTCAACTACACCATGATGCAAGTTCAAAAGTTCTTGAGTATAACCTAAAGATTCACTTCCATAAGGTGGAAGTAGATACATGAAGAGCTCAATTCTAGTATAGTATATCACCCCTAACTAATGGTTAGTATGATTCGAACTAGAGGGCCTGATGAGAGCATGTGTGCTCGTTCAAGGAGATACATGGAGATAGTTTTGTCTTATGAAAAATGTGATGATAACCACCATAACCAGTATCGAGATGTAAAGAAGATCCTTAAGGGAGGTTATGTCGGTCACCACTTCATTAAGATGATGTTGTGAAGAGACCTTGTAAAGGTCAGAGAGACCACAGTGGGTGTAGATGAAGTTCCTTTGATCATGCGATGGCTAAGGAAGCCCAGGGGAAACATGAGTCATGAGCTGATGCAAAGCAGACAGACATGCAATACACTGTGGGAGAATATGTGATATGAAAATCAGACCCCTCTAAGATACACTTGAGAAAGTTGAGTCCCCTATGCATGGGTCCATTTGAGATGGATTCGTGGAGATGGTAGGGTTTAGCCCTACCCATCAGGATAATATGACGAATGATGGGTTCCATGAGTCCGATCTAGAGCACTATGTGAGGTACCCAAGCCATGTGCTGAGCAATGAACCTATTCAACTTTGTGAGAAGCTGAAATGTCTTGAGTCACCTATGAGGGTACGATATACCAAGGTGAGAGAAAACGCAGATGAAAGAATACAAGATGATGAAGGTTCCTAGGAAGCACCATGGATAGGGTAAAGACACATGGGAGCCATGATGGACATGAGGAAGTCTTATCCTGAATCGTTTGCATGTTTGATGGAATTTTGAGGGCAAAATTCCTATAAGAGGGGAAGGATGTTACAATCTCAATTTTTGCATATGTTTTCATAATTGAAATGTAATAATTTCATGAATATGGACTTAATTGAAAAGATTGTAAGCTTTGCCTCAAAGGATGGGTTTCTTTGCAAACATTCCTTTGGATAGGAATTTCATGGTTCCTACTTTTATATTAATCCAATAATGGATATAAAAGAGAAGAAAAGAAGAAAAGTTCCAATTTTAGAAAAAGATACAAGATAATGGATATTAAGCAAAGTATTTATAAGAAATACTTGGAAATATATATAAAGTGGCATTAATGGCCACAATTAAGTAAAATTCGTTTACATATGATTTCTAATAAAAGAAATATGAAAAGAGGAAAAAGGAAATCAATGGAATAAAGGAATAAATAGAAAATGGATAAAAGATAAGTAAAAGGCTAAGGTATATTTCCCAAGATAGGATTTCGAGCCATTAAGGATCCTTGAGGTTCAAGGAACTCAGAATAATAATTAATGGCAAGGGAAAGAGAAAATATGTGAGAAATATATATAATTAAGTGATATCTTGCACCTAAAGAAAAGGCACATTTTATTTTAGATAATGTGCCCAAACTTGGCATGACGATAGACTAAGTCATTAGTAAGATTATCTAAAACTTTGGGATCAAAAGGATAAATGGTTTGGGAAATATGAATTTTACAAGTTTCCTAAAGTGTAAAGGATAACATTAAATGTAACAATTGATGTTCTAATATGAGGCTTTCTAGTCGTTGGGTCCAGATCCAACGGTAGCTGCTTTCCATTCAGATTAGGAAAAAAGGAATAGTATAATGTGAAATCAATTCATTTGATCACTTTCCTCGATCCACTGGGATTCTTGGAGAGTGGTTATTTGTTCTTGGGAGATCAAATCAGACTGAGTAACCCCTTTAGTGCCTCTATTTCGTGCGAAATTGGGACTTCCCCAAAGAGCAATAGGATCCAACCTTTATGAGGAACTAGATCTTACAAAGATATCAATATATATAGGGGGAGGATTCCCCTATGATGTGACCACATTGTCTTAAGCCCAAATTGGAATCTAGGGACTTCTCTCTGTCCCGTTTCGTTTCCCCCATTGCCGGGCAGCCAGTGCCCTATTCTACCTATCTGTCCTCCGGTCATCTTCTAGTGGAGCCACCACAATGAAGATCATCGACCACCAATGGGTCAAGTGGGTCCTACGGGTCTGGGCAGAGTCAAGGGTAGTGGAGTTTTCGTCTCTAAGGCTCGAGAACGTGGAGTTAACTTGGAGGGTTGACCATGGAGCCATAGGTTGTGAATAGGGGAAGAGGCGGGGGTTTAGGGTGATGACCATGAGTTGCTTCCCTACACCAGGCATGAGAAGGCCCCAAGCTGGGCGGCGGTGTGTCTGCTCTTTGGCACCTTCGTAGGATGAGACGAGGGTAGGAGAGGTTGTCGTTGCGGTGGAGGTGTGGTGCCTTATTTTCTCGCTAAAATAGGGGAGTTTTCCCCCTTTTCGCGCGGCGCCCGCGTGAGGATGAAGATGACAGGAAGACCAGATCCATGTTTCTGGGTAATCGGACTCAAGCAGAGATCCGCGAGCAAGGGATTGCAAGAAAAGGGAATTAAAGTACACGTGGCGCTCTCTGATTGGCCAAAGGTATTTTATCTTGCGAAATTAGTAACTAATAATTGGTAACTCTGATTAAAGAGTATTATATATAAAAATTGATCATAAAAATGCGAGGAATGAAATAAAAATGTAATTGAAGCCTAATTCTTCTTACAATTCAAAGAGTATGTAAAGATTCTATCTTTAATGGTTTATCAATGAAAAACCCTAATCTTTATTGATTAATGATTTGGGAAGGATTATATGGATGTTTAAAGTTGATATTAACCTGTTGTTAATAAAAAAGACAAATTAGATCTAAAAGGATGATCTTTTGTACATGGGAACATGAATATGATTTAATGAGCCTTGAAACCCTAATTTTGATAATGATTACTCTTAATGGTTTTAATTGTTCAAATTCATGAATAAAGATGAGATATGATGGTTCTAAGCTATTTCAAGTATAAAAGTTCTTAATTGTGGATAAATACCTTGAATTTGGTAATTAAGGTTTTCTAATAGATAAAGGTGGAGTAAATGATAAATAGAGTTCATATATGAATTGAACAATAATGAAATATGAGTTATCAATTTGAAAGAATCCAAAGATGATAATTGGCCTTAATGATCGTGTCATGACTTAAAAGGTTAAAGATGGTAGTTTTAGTGTAAAAGAGGCATAATAGACTTAATTGACATTCATTTGTGCCTATGATGTTGAAATTAGGGTTTGTGGACTAAAAAAGCATTAAAAGTGATAAATACAAAATGAAGTCTAAAACCCTAATAAAACTCGAAAGTTGGCCTAGAAATCATAAGGTGGAATCCAAGTCGATCTTGAGAATTTTTTAGATAAAACAATAACACTTGGATGTTCTGCCTTTATTCCAGGATATTGTTGATTTCTTATTTGATTGTTCTTGAATGTTATTGGTTGGACATCAAGTTGCTCTGGATCAGGTATGTGGTTAATTATGGTTAATCACAGTAGTTTTTTGAAGGGTTTCTCAGATGATTCATCACATTTAATGCAACCTATCTATTTGATGTTCATACTTATAAATTATAAAGTCACTATGATTATCAAAAATATAATAGAAGTGTGTATTCTCACACCTACATGCTACCCTGATGGATGATGCAAAAAGGTCAAGCCTAGGAGGGAAGACCAATGGGCACCATGAGAGGTGACCCCAGACACCAAGCTTAGGAATGAGAAGGTGGTCTATGTTGCATGACTAATGGGCACCATGAGAGGTGACCCCAGACACCAAGCTCGGGATTGAGAAGGTGGCCTTAAGTCAAACCCTAGAGAGGGTATTCCAAGGATAGGACAAAAGAGGTGGAGATTGACACATTGAAAACATAAATCAGCTTGTTAATTAACTTGATTGTGATAATTAGATTGTTAGCCATATTTGTAAAATTTTGGTTGTCCCTACATACCGACATATTTGTTTTTTCTGACCGACGTTTTGTTTGTCGGTGTTTTTGGTACAAGTTGAAAAGGACAAACATTAAAGTGGCATATGTAGAAGTAAATAAGAATTAAAGTAAAAAGGAGGATTAGTTAGAATAGACTCCTAATGCGGATAGAAGTAGATATCCTAGTTTTTGAGAAGGTATGCAAAGTTTTATTTTATACCAGTTTTCTATATAGTTTGGTAGAATTTGATAATTGTTATTGATTATTCGTCGAACCTTTGATCCTATTAATTGGGATAACGGTTCTGACCTTCGGGTCTCCGTTAATTGGGGGTTATCATGAGGTGGGGTTGTTATACAAGTAATGTATGAAAATTAATCAGGAGAATACAAGGAATTTATTAAAAATGGATTTAAGGTCTGAATTTGATCTTAATTCTAAAAGTACTCTAAGTTAATCATGTTTATACATTAAACTATGAAGAAACCCTAATTGTGTTTAGAAATTGGGTTTAATATCTTAATTATGTTATTTTGAGATATAGTAACCTATGGAGAATAAGAAGAAGAATTGAACCTGATTAAGATGATAATATGCTTGTTTTAGGGTTTTTTACAAATGAAGATGCATAATAGCTTAGAAACCCTATCTTAGGGTTAATGGTTACTTATGCAAATTAATTCGAAATTCATTAGAGGAAAGTGATGTTATGTTGGTCCTAAGCCTATTAGGAAGAATATAACAAGCTAGTTAGGGTTTGTGATTAGTGTCGTTGTTTTGGGGTTTATGGTGTCAATAATGAAGATGAACCCTAATGAAACCCTAAAAGAAAGTAGGAAACCTAGGAAGACAATTCAAATGAATAGAACCTGATGAAGTGATTAGTAAATAGAGTGCTTGTACTTTTCAAGATTCTTTCTTGTGTATGTGTGGATTGAACTGCTTGCTTGGACAATTTTTTCTTGGATTTACTATTAGCTTGTTGATTTGGCTGAACATGTATGTGGTTACTTTATGAATAATCACCTTTAGTTTCACAGTGTTTCCCAAATGTTTCCTGATTAATTGCAAACTAAACTATTGGATGTTCAATTCTTCATCCCTATAAAATCCCTATGTGTATCACAATTAAATATGAATGTATTTCTCAAACCTACATGCCACCCTGATGCATGTTGCTAGACCAAGCCCCAGAGGGAAGGTTTGATTTTGTCAAGCCCCAAAGGGAAGACCATTGGGCACCTCGAGAGGTGACCCCAGGCACCAAGCTCAGGATGGAGAAGGTGGACTTATGTTCCTTGCAAGGGCATAACCCTAAGAGAGGGTAATCCATGGTTTTAGGGCAAAAGTGGTTGAGAAGTCACATTGAAAGCGTAATTTGACTTGTTAATCAATTATTTGCTATAATTAGGTTGTTAGAAATTATTTGTAATATTATGATTGTCCCCCACATAACAGTATAGCAATATACTGATCGACGTTTTGTGTGTCAGTGTTTTAGGTACAATTCTGAAATGGACAAATAGTAAATAGAAATTTGTGAAGATACAAGTAAATTGTTCAAGGAGGATTAGTTAGATAGACTTTTTCTGTGGATAGAATTCTAGATCCGAGTTTTACAAGGTATGCAAAATTTTTTATTTTATTCTAGCTTTTCGGTTTAGTTATAGTAGAATTTGATAATTATTTTTGATTAAATGTCAAACCATGGATCATAAATTATTGGGATAGCATCTCTGACATCTGGGTCTCCCTTGATTGGAGGTGACCGGGAGGTAGGGTCGTTACAAGAGAACTATGTGATGTACCTGAACCATGTGCTGAGCATTGAACCTATTAAACTTCAAGGGAGGTAGACTTACCCTAAGTCACTTGTGAGGGTATGGGATACCAAGATGAGAGCCCAGGAGTAATGAAAAGAGGTAATAAAGGTTCTTTGGAAGCACCATGGAGAGGATGAAGCCACATGCGATCTAATGATGGACATTGAAAAGTCTTATCCTTTTTTGTTTGTATGATTGGCAAAATTTTGAAGTCAAAATTCCTATAAGAGTGGAAGGATGTTACAACCCCTATTTTTGTATTTATATGGTTTCGATGCAATTTCTCCAACAAAATTTATTATTGTGAAATTTAATGATTTATGTGTAATGAATGGATTTCTTTGATAATATTACCTTTAAATATATGATATCATGGACCCTATTGAGTTAGTGAGTCCAAGATGATAAAAGAAGAAAAAAAGTTGAAGGAAATCAAATAATGCATGAATAGGAAAAGAAATTGAGATAATAATGAAAATATGAGAAATATGTGGAAAGATGTATGATTGATCATCATGGATGACATTTCAAATCCAAAAGGTTTCTATTAGTAAAAGGAGTCCAAATAAAGAGAATAAAAGAGTAAGAGAGAGAAAATATGAATAAAATATGCCTTATTATGAAATAACTTGCATATGAAGAAAAGTCTCGCATACTTTCAAATTTGAGTCCCAAACTTGGCACTCAAGTGGTTTAAGTCATTATGGACTTAACTCTAAAATTTGGGATTAAAAGGATAAGAACATTAGGAGATATGAATTTTGTAAAATTTCCTAAAGTGAGAAGGATATCATTAAATGTCATGATTCATTTCTGACTTTTGTTCTAATACATGGCATGACAGCCGTTGGATCCTTGATCCTACAGTGGCTGCTTTTCAATTAAGATCAAGAAAGGGGAATAGTAAAGGGAGATTTCCCAATCGATTTCCTCTGCACACAATCCATGTGCGAGTCTGTGATTTGCTCCAATAGTTTTGGGAGCCCAATCCAAACTAAAAGACCCCCTAGTTCTGTTGTTTCCATGAGGGATTGGGTTTTTGCCCAATGTACAGACTGAAGTCAAACTCCATCAAAGCTAATATCTGTCTTATTGATACTACACTATATAAATAAGGGTAAAAACCCCTCTTAGAGATCTGAGCATATGATAGAGCACCCAAAACTCTCTCTCTCCCTCTCTTGTGGTACCCACGTAGGGCCATCAGCCACAAGCGAGATGCCCTATTTCTGTTCAAGCATTGGCTAGTGGAACGACCAATCTAGACCACTAGAGGAGGTGGGAGGGGTTGTTGTAGGTTCATGGAAGGAAGACAAAGGGCAAGGTTCTCTCGCTTGGGTGCTTGGACTGCCAAAGGGGGGAAGTCAACCCTCCAGTTGATCGTCAGGCAACACTGGGTGTCGCGTAGGGGCACCACACAAGGTAGGGGATGAAAGAGGAGGAAAAGACCTCCTTGCCTCAATGCTTGTGAAGGAAAGAAAGGGGTAAATTAGTCTTTCAAATATGTTTTATGACTCAAACCTTACTGGAGCAAGCCGCTGAGATGGCCACACACTATTGGATACAAAATACACGTGTGGGAAAGGAAAATGAGTCTCATTGCTAATGTGGTAACATCTTATTGGACCAAAGGTAATTATCTCCATGAAATTCATAACTAATGATTGGTAACTCGGATGGAATAATATTATAAATGAAAATTGATTAGAAAAATAAAAGGAATTCAATAAAAATTGAATTAAAGCCTAGATATACTTTCAATCTGAACAATATATAAAGTTGTCACCTTTCATGCATTTATGTATAAGAAACCCTTATTTTGATGTTAAAGAGATTGAGTAGAGTGCTATGGATGATTTAAGTTGATATTAGCTTGTTCTTAATAAAAAGGATGTTTAAGATCTAAAATGAGAATCTTTTTGCTTAATTGGGTTAATCTAGGGTTCATGTATATGATGTGCATTAATGAGATTATAAACCCTAATTTAGGCGATTATGACTTTTAATGGTTTTATTTCAAAAATCCATGTATAAGATAGAGATATGATGATCCTAAGACAAAGTGATAATAAGGAATCCTAAATATGGACAACTTGAATAATTAGGGTTTTATGATATAGAATATGTTTTAGGGTTTGTTAACCTAAAAAGGTAAAGGTTGAGAAACTGATCTAAGAAACACTAATGAATCCAAATGAGACATAGAAACCTTAGAAAGGTGTCCCAAGTCAATAAGGAATTGTTTGTGGATATGATAGTAATAGTTAGGCATTATGCATGTTTTCAGGATCTGCTTGATTAGTTACTTAACTTGCCTGATTGGACATCTTTATTTCATTGGTTACCTTGTTTATATTTGAGGCTTCAAATCAGGTATGTGGTTACACTTATGGCTAATCACTCTAGTTTCATGACAAATTTTGAGGTTTTACCAGTTGCTTGAAATTAGCTTCTTAGTTGACTTTTATTTCATGCAACTATAAAGTGACTGTGGCTATCAACATAAATATATGTGCATAACTAGCTCAAATCCTAGTCCTCCTCTGTAGCTTTGAATCATTGTGAGAGATGGATAACCTAATCGTTGGTCTACCCGTGGGGTAGGATCATCAGGTTCCCTTGAATCAATATTTAGTCTACCTTTGGTTAGGATCATATGACTATAAGACCCTATGTGTTGGTCTACCCTTGGGGTAGGACCATAAGGGGCTAATTGGGATCTACCATATGAAAAAGGTAGGATCCATATCCACTGCAGGGACAACACAAAAGCTTGGATATGTCAAGATTGAATACTTATGTTTAGTACGTAAAGTTTGATTTGTTAAGCAATAATTTGATTGCATTATGTTGTTACAAATAGATGCTAGATTTTGGTTCCCCCACATACCAATATAATTCATTATACTAACTGCCATTTTGTTTGTCGGCATTTTAGGTTTATTAAAAAGTGGATATTCCATTAAAGAGAAAGTGAATGAATAAAGCTTAATAAAGAATTGGAGGATTGTAGGTAGATAATTTCTTATCCGGGTAAAGTCCCTCAAATTCTATATTTTGTAAGGTATGTGAAAAAAAAAATTTATCCTATTTTAAGCTTAGTTGTGGTAGGATTTATTAATAATTTTTGATTATTTGCAAAACCATATGATCCTATTTTGGGATAATAGATCTACCTCTTGGTCTCCCTTAATTGGTGGTTACTGAGGGGTGGGGTCATTACAATATCCATATCTTTAGATATTTAGTAGTTTAACAAAAAATGTTGGCAAACAAAATAGAGGTCAACATATTTCTATACTAAGTATGTGGTGCAATCACAATGTGGGTGTATATGTGTAACAATGTAATCAACCATGTTAAAAATAACCATAATCAAACTTGCATTTTCTTAATAACTTCCCAACCAAGTTACCTAATCTCAATGGATACATTCGTCCCTTTATCCATCATTGGATTGTCAGGGTTAGGTCCAACATTGGACTCGTTGTGACTATTCATCATTGGACATGGTTACATGTACATCCACAATACTTGAAACTTCCTTAGTGACACATACTTAGTTCTAGGGAGCTTTACCTCCCTCAACTACCCCTTTTGAGATTGCATTATTGGGATATGAACAATTATTATTATATAATCTTATACCCCATAGGGACCTTAAAATGTTGCAAGAATTAAATAAACAAGATATAAGTTTAATTTCAGTACATGTGAAACTTCAGAAAGCAGCATGGGTCAATAATATGGTTATTCATAAGTACCCACATACCTTTCTTCATGAGTTATTTGGATCCAAACAATAGGGGAAATCAATCAACCAACTAATCAGTATGTAGTTAGAGTTTAACATCCAAGCATTACTTTAAGTCTCAAAACCATGCTTGGTCTGACTTGGGATCTAGGTTAGGGTTTTGGGTCATATTAGGGTTAGGATTCCCAAACCCTAATTATTAGAAAATGCTCTTTGTAAACTATAAACATTAATTAGTCATTATGTGAAACCTACCTTCCCATTTCGATCTAGTTATATCTTCTCATCAACTTATATCAAACCATCATTCATTAACACCAAGAAATTAAAATATGAGTCATCATTTTACAAAATTAGGGTTTATATGCATTGAATATCATCAAAGTGTGCATTACTATATACATTTAAAGTAGATGACAAAATAAGACAATTAAACCCATTCTATTGAAATATACATATTTTTTTGATCAATTTCATATATATTTATATATTCAGTATCATCATAGTACCCTCTATTTTCTACAAATTTTACAAAATGAATTACATTTTAAGCAATCAGAGATTGCCACATCATCCAAATATATAAACATCCACGTGTGACAAATTTCAATTTAAATCTCAAGGAAAAGACCCATATGCCCATTATGTTATGACATTGATGCCAGGTGGATGTAAGAAATATTGTCCAATCCCTCCTAGGACTATTCCTCACATGCCAGCCAAGTAGGTTGTTGACCATGGGATCGACCCCATGGTTGACTTGGCCACTGGGGGCACGAAAATCTTGATTTATGATCCAATGATCTTTGCCAGAATCTTCCAAACTCATCCAACGCAAGAATGGCGGCAAAGAGGGTCAGGAGAGGGGTCATGTAGTCTAAGAGCAGAAGAAGAAAATTGAGATTTGGAACTTGAGAATTATCTACCAAATTGGCAATTCAAGGCATGTGGAGTTTCATGGATGTCAACAGAGTAGTTCCCACCTCTCGTGTCATGGTATAGTGGTTGGAGACGTGCTCCTAGTGAAACCCCTCAAACATCTGGTGCTATGACTAGGGGAAGGGTGGTCGCAAATTCTTTGTCACCTCTATATGTGTTGGGCACCTTTGGTAGGTCCTTGTGATCCTCCCAACCAAAGCAATTCTACCGAGGCACACTAGAGTTTGAGGGTGGAAGTGGCAAAGCATCAATGGCAAGGAGGAACTCAGTGGGGATGATAGGAGTGTGTGGTGATCAATTGAGGGTAGCTCTAGATGATTGAGGGGTATAGGGGTTTAAGAGTATCCTATTTATAAGTTGAGGTGGGGAGTCAAGGGTATTTTATTGTAAATCTAGAATAATATCATCATCGGATTATTCTGAGGATTATCCATATTATGCAAATCTGTAGAAAATCCTAGAGACTTCTATAAAACTCCAAATGAACCCAAATTTTGAGGGAAGCATCTTAACAACATTATCTCAATTTGTCAATAATTTGGTAATAATATACGTAAGTTAAATATCATTTTCCTTCCTTTTCAAGTAATCAATTAATTTAATTATCTAGGCCATGATACTAATGCATTATCTACTCAAACTTGACCATTACCCTTGTCTTGATATTTCCCTCACGTTGGGTTAGGGTTGGGACCCAACCAAGCTTGTTGCTTGTCCATATCTTGATAATTTAGTCTCTTAGGGTATTATTTTTCATTAATCACTCATTTATCTAATATTTTTATAATCTCCTAAATCGTTGAGATTTCTTTATCTTTTTATTCCCTACCCATTAATATGGAAATGGGAACCACCAATTTTTAAATTATTTCTTTTGGAGAGATTGTATTTATAACCCAAATCATTGAAAATAAAAATAAAATTTAGGGTTTAAAAATATAACTGTTACTATACATTATCTACACTAAAAATCTATAAATGCATTTTGGGTTGTAACAAGAACTTTTATGGGAAATTATTGAAATGTGAATTCTAGGTTGACATAGTCATTTTTTTTAGTCACTTCAAACCATTTAGGTGGACCCATTCAAAGTAGAAGCACTATGTAATTGGCAACCACCCAAGTCGCCAACTGAGATTTGTAGTTTCTTAGAATTGGCCAGTTGTTATTGGTAATATGTCTCAAATTTATTGAAGATTGATCCTCACCTCACCAATCTTACATGGAAAAATAAGATGTTTACTAACTGATAGTCTATGAATTTATATTCCATAAGCTTAAGGAGAAGCTAGACACTACTCCCATGTTGACCCTACCCTTAAGGAACAATATATTCCTCATTTTCACAGAGAAATCAAAGAAGGGATTAGGCTGCGTGGTAACGTGACTTTTCAAATAACTAATATTTTATCTTCTAATCCCATATTTTTGACTTTATATTTTACATTAGCATCATCTGACAAGTTTGAACTCTTACTAGGACTTTTTATACATATTATACCTTGTGCATACAAAAATACATATTATTTTTTACCAATTGCATAATTTATATACCTAACTTTATCTTTTTAAATTTGAATATTCTAGACTACATCATAAGGCTTGTATCCCAATTTCTACCAAAATAGAGATTCCTATATCCCTTTTGAAATTCTCAAATATTGCATGATGAAATCACCTTTTTAGCCTCTTTTTCCCTTGTTTTGGGCCGAAAATATCCTTATTAGGCTGCCCAACACGACTGACCTAGGGTAGGGTGTCAATACTCAATGGTAGGACCACAATACCATCATTCTAGGGTGTTCCCCTACCTCAAATCATCATGCTACAAGCCACCAGGCGTGGGGCAACCCTAGACCTCGAATCATGGTCAATTGTGACTCCATTTTTAATTGCGCCCTAGATCCATTCATTTTTGGCACCAAATCAAGTGATTTCACAAATCTTCTAGACACTTTGGGTGATTACCACCATGGATAAGGCGTGTCCTTAAAAACGTAAACCTAGACCTCCCCTTGCTAGATAAACCCCGACTTTGGCTTCATTTTTACCTGCCGCACATGAACATAGCCTTGATTTTTCTCTTACATGCTAGTGTGGATTCACCCAGTTAGGGCCTACACCTTGCTTCCATTGAAACAACTCGTCCCCCCTATCCTTGGTTAGTCTCTCTCTCTTTAAACTTCTCTATATTATCTAAAAAATGGTCAAATTTGTAGTGCATTTTTACCACTATATAAAGGCGAACACATTGAAAACACTTCCAACATGTAATTCATGATCATTTTCTACATGTTTTTTTCTAATGGTCTTTGATTATGACCTGCAAATAAAAAATTGTAATTTTATCTAATTTAGACCATATTATTAGGAAAACTTGTGGAGTCAGTATCCAATCTATTGTTAGAATTGTAACTCAAACTTTATAGTACAAATTTGAAACTTGATATAGATTCTGGGTCTCTTGATGTTCAAATGACATATTTGATCACCAACCCACATGACTATGTTGGATATTCAATATTCTTCATAAGTTGTGAGATCTTGGTAGTTGTTCTTTTGAAATAAGAATGATTCTTATTATGGCCATGTGGAACAAGTATCTGAGATCTTATTCTTTTGGATACCAAAATTCACAAACATAAAATCATGAGCATTTAACTAGGTCTTGACACTACTCTTTGATGTCTCTCATCTTGGAATTTTTGAATTAAGATATTCTTGAAAGGTACGTGTAATATATCCTCTTGGCCATGATTCATCTGATGTAAACTATGTGTACATATGTATGACTAGAACACTTGTCTATATCACTTGCATGAGATATCATGTTCCCTACATACTAGTGTTTTAAATTTTCTATATGTAGATTGGTCATTCTTTTATTTGATAACTAGATTTGCAATATAATCCCCTTTTTATATTGTAGACCATTTAAGCCTTTTCTCTTATCATTTTTAGGGGTCAAGTGGCAATACTTGACTTTCCCTTTGGGCTAAGTGGCACTGTGGCCGTTCTATTAGGGTTAAGTGGCACCTTGTTAGTCTTCCACCCACTCTCATTATGTGACCATGACTAACTCTTATTCTGAGTATATTACAATCTATTTTGGAATCTTTACTTGTAGAGCATTTGAAAGTCATCTCTTTGTTATTTTTTGTTTCTTATCATTTTGCCAAGTGGTTATTTCTTTTCAAATATACATATATTATTTCATGTTTTTAATAATTGTGCTAAATGTTTTACATTGACATCAGGTTATGATTTTCCTTATTAGGTACACAATGCACACTATATTCATATCCCTTTATCTAGTGAACTCTTTTAGAATATTTGAAGTTGCAACAATAAATCTTCAAACATGGGAGCATAATATATTATCATGTTGTAGCAATTTTTGTCATATTTAGTTTCACTCTCCTTTTAAGTTTCTATCTTGTTGTGCACGGGCCATGTAAAAAAAATTGTGGTTCATTTTCAATTGTAAGAGATGTTATTTTAATTATGTATATGCTTTCTGAGATTAATTGGGCCAATCAAGGATGGGCGCTTCAATCCCTTTACTAGTGTATTGGAAGTGGGATTGGAATTGGGATAAAAATTCTTCTGTGACATTTGGTATCAGATCCTGCACACTTCCATATGCATTAATGAAATGAGTCAAATGCACTTCTCCATATCTCTTCAACCAAGGAAACCTTAAAAACCCTTAATGGTGATATGTGGTGTCTAAGCTCAGGATTTTGGCTAATAATCACCTCCAATATGTATAACAACAGTGGATGAGGTTCCCCGCTCTACTTCGTCAAAGTTTACCCATAAGGTATTTTTTTAATGCTAGAGAGTCATCTCACTTCTCATCTTTTTTGTAAAGACCACACCTACCCACCAACTAGAAACGACTAGGATGAGTTCTCATTTTCTTGTGTCTAATAGAATATCTTGAATTGACATGTACTATCCCTCTTCCTGGGTAGCATGGGGAGACAACAAAAATATGAGATAGAAATTTGAAAAATATTGATAAAAATAACCCCATGATCTCATATACTTTTGACTCAACCTGTATAATAAAAAGAATCAAACTATATTTATCTTGAAGATGGCCCCATGAACTCATAACAAAGGGAAAGGATCCTATGGAACTAAAAATGATAGGAAGGAGAAGTTAGATGATAAGAAAAGGGAAGTTGAGAGGAGAAGAAGGAAGCTAAGATGAAAAAAACAGTTGAAACAGTAGCTAAAAAAGAAATAAAAAGGAAAAATAAGATAAAGAAGTAGAAAAAGACAAAGGAAAATAATATGAAAAGGGAAAAAGACATAGGCCCAATGAAGAGGGTGATGATGAGTATGAACTAACAAAGGTCTACAAGGATGATGGTTGGGTCTTAAAAAACAAAATAAGTATAGATGCCATGATGAACTTGGCAAAACAAACAACGTCCCTAGACCCAGGAGGACTCCACATCAATGAACCCAAGCATGTCATCACCACTAACTTTCTCAAATTGAATCTAGAATTATTACATGGTGAAAACAAGGAGGATGTTCTAGACAAAGCTGATGCATGGATGTCTTTGTGAAAAATACTTTCAAAGTCTTAGGCCCTCTGGAGAACAAAAAAGTCACTTTTGACACATATCAATTCAAAGTGTGTAGCCAAATTTGGTGGGAAGACTACAACAACTCCCAGCAATTTGTCCCTTTGCATTGGGATGCCTTCAAACCCATATTCACAACCCACTTCATGACTCATAATGAGCTGAAGGAAATGAAGAAGCAATTCCTAGACTTGAGTCAAGGCAACTCCACTATGACGAATACAATTGCCAGTTATGAATGTTGAAACATCATGTTAAGAAATCAACCTTGGAAGAAGGATTGGACCACTACATTAAAGGACTGAATGTGTCATTGCAACCCTAGTTTCCTCATCTAGACCTACTAGTTTTCCAGACACTTTTGAGAATGCTTTGAAATGAAAAGAACTCGGGTAATGAGTCAAGGAATACTGGCATGCCTATCCTTCTTGGGTTTGACATTTGTGGTGATTAATAATCTCAAATAGAAATGAAATCATGGAAACATGAATAAGAATTGAGGTAATGGGTAGAAAAAAATCCTCCTACTTAAAACAATAATTGTACCCATAATCAACTTAACGACCAAGGCCAAAACATCAATCACGGGTACAATAAATACAATAACCAAGGCCAAAACTAGAATTAAAACAAGGTCCCTTAATAGAGGAGAGGGCCATTGTAACGACCCCGCTTCCCGGTAACCCCCAATTAAGGGAAACCGAAAGGTCAAAGCTGTTATCCAATAACCTGGATCAAAGGTTCGATAAATAATCAATAACAATTAACAAATTTTACCAACTAAATTGAAAACTGATATAAAATAAAACTTTTCATACCTTTTTCCAAAACTGGGATATCTACATCTATCTGAATCAGGAGTCTAATCTAACTAATCCTCCTTTGAACTTTAATTCTTAATTAATTTCACATATGCCACTTTACTATTGGTCCTTTTCAAACTTGTACTTAAAACGCCGATAAACAAAACGTCAGTCAATATATCGAAATATACTGGTATGTGGGGACATCCAAAATTTCACAAATATGGCTAACAATTTAATAATCACAATCAAATTATTTAACAAGACAATTTACATTTTCAATGTGTCATTCTCCACCACTTTTTCCCTAACCCTGGCATACCCCTCTAGGGTTTCTCTTTTTGCCATTGACTTAAGGCCACCTTCTCAATCCCGAGCTTGGTGTCTGGGAGTCACCTCTCATGGTGGTCCATAGTCATGCATCATAGACCACCTTCTCATTCTCGAGCTTGGTGTTTGGGGTCACCTCTCATGGTGCCCATGGGTCTACCCTCTTGGGCCTAACCTTTATGGCATCTTCCATTAGGGTGGCATGTAGGTGCGAGAATACACACTTATTTATAATTGTAATAACCATAATGACTTTATAATTTTGCAAGTATGAACATCCAACTATTTAGATTGCATTCAATACTAGGAAACATTCAGAAAACCCTTGAGAAACTAATATGATTAACCATAATTAACCACATACTTGTCAGGCAGACTCAGGTGCAGGAATAATCTAAACAAGCAAGTAATCCAGAATCAGGCAAGCACCCAATTCAGTCCTGAAATTACATTCAATTGTTGTTTATCAAAATCTATCCAAACCATCTTGCTACTTATGGTTTTTATTCCTTTTTTTAGGGTTCCTTCCTCTTTTTGGGGTTTACTTTGAAATTAGGGTTTTACTTCTCTTTACTCATTTTAAACCCAAATTTTCTCATCTATCCTTCACGAAAGTTATTAAGGTTACCTTTTACAATCACATAACCTTAATTCCAGATTAATGCACAATTAACCATCAATTAAGTCCATTAAGCCTCTTTTACATTAAAGCTACCATTTTTATCCTTTTTAATCTATGACAAAGTCATTATGCACATTTATCATCAATTCATAGTTCATTATGCTCTAATACTCATATGAATGATATTTATCATTAATTCTACCATTTAACCACTAGGAAATCCTAATTTCCACATTAAGGGTATTTAACCATAATTAGGAACTTTAATGCTCGAAATAGCTTAGTATCATTATATCTTAGCTTTATTCACGATTTTGAATAATTAAAGCAATTAAGAGTCAAATTTGCCAACATTAGGGTTTTAAGTCCGATTCAAGTATATCCATGCATATGAAACTTTAAATTAAACCAATTATGTGCACAATTCATCTTAGTGTACCTCTTTATGATTAATAGGTTAATATCAACTTTAATCATCAATTAAACCCTACTAATCTCATTAATCATATCAAAATAGGGTTTCTTAATCATTATTACATTAAAGTTAGTAAATTCCATTACTTTTAGAATTACAAGATGAATTAGCTTCCAACTATATTTTTATTAGATTACGCTCATTTTTCTGAGCAATTTCCATATTTTATGTGTATCCATCCGAGCTACGATTAATGAGATATGAATTTTGCAAATCAACTTACTTTGGGCCAATGGGGGGCTGCCACGTAGCCTCTATTCATGCATCATTGCAAGCAGCTTGGAAAACATTTTGAATTGATGATTCTTCCCTCATGTAAGTTGCAACTTCTTCAGCCCACGGAGGGGCAAATGTGTCCAATGGCCCATGGCCTTCTTCTTCCTAGCACCTTCTACCTGCTGCCGCCCTAGCGGCCAAGGTTGAACCCTTCCTTCCCTCTCTTGACCTCGATGGCCAACAGGGATGGTGTCGCTGCCTTCGCCATACCCTGGCGCATGTAAAGGATCTCCAGGTCATGCCCACACGGCCGTTCTTGAGCAAAAACTATCTGCGGATGCTACCGCTTTTGCAATAGACTTGTAGACCCGAGGACGGAGCTGCTCGACGTCCAGGGCACGGGTGCGATCTCCGGCCCATCCTTGGTTGTCATGGAAGCTCCCTGTCTCCACCCAGACCACCAAACTAACCTTTGTGGGTCCAGGGATAGATCAATACCCTCAACTCGGGTTTGCACGCAAAGAATTATGAAGAAGAAGAAGAAGGAAGAGAGGTGCATGTGGGATCCTTCCTGGACTCAAACTGGAGGGTTTATCCTTTATATAGGGGAGTATCCACGCCCCAGACCTCTTGCCCACAAAGCAATCAAGGCTTCTCCTTATAGGAAAGGGATTTCATTACTTTATAAGTATCCTTCTCTCTCTCTTCATGTACTTTATTCATTAGATATTAGGAATTCGAAATTCCTCTCACCTATTCTCTTTATTCTTGGCTTTTAACTTATTAGCCACGAAATTATATTTCCTTTTTGTATAAAATACCCTTTCTTCAATAATACTATGAAATTCATTAATTAAGCATCATACTATCTTCTTATTTCCTATTATTGGTATTTTCTCTTTATTTTTGCATTATCTTTGCAACTTTGGACTCCTTGGGACCCAAGGAACCCGTGTGGCATGAAATCCACCTTTGGATTAAGTTCTTTTGCCTTCTAGAGGTTTCCACACCTTTCTTTTCTCAAAAACTCAATTATTCATTTACTAATTGAATTTCCTTGTTATTGGGCCCAATAGCCAATAAAGACCACAACACAATCATCAAGGTTGTTGTAAACGAAATTCATTTATTCAAAACAAATTATATCATTATTTGTTCAGATATCTTTAATATGAGAAATTACATTTCTCACCAAAGGAACCCAAAAATTGGGGTTGTAACAGCCATAACACTTTCTAGTGACATGACTACAATAATTGTCGTGCTGCAAGCAATGCCCTTTTCCACTCCCAATTTGCCACTTTTGTAAAAAGGAAGGCCATGTCAAATCCAACTACTCATTCCGTCCTTCTGATCGAACTAAGAAAGATGAGCACCTAAATACCCATGTGTTTGCCATGAATCCTGATGAAATAAATGTCAATGGAAACAAGTTGGTGGAAGGCTATCCATCAGTCAAGACTTTCTCATAATGCTAATTCTTTTGTACTTGATTAATTTGTAAAATATTTATACAAATTATATGTGTATATATGTAATATGTTTAATCATGAGCATTATATTATCACCTTCTTTAATTCCGAAACCACAAATACATTTACATCCAAAAGACTTGCTTCAATTCTTATCTAGAAATACGAGACTTAGGGTGACTACACCTAGTAGAAGGATGCAAACCTCTTATTACATTGTTGAAAAGGTCCCTATTTTTGTGGTGGTCGTCATTTGGAATCTGAATTTATCTTATTACTCATCTAAGATTTTGACCTTACACTTGGAATGGACTGGTTGCATAAATACCATGCTATTATCGATTGTCATGCCAAGAAAATTATCATTTCCATGCCCCATCTCCCTATTCTTGTATTCCTAAGAAGAAAAAATTGTAATCAATATTTTATCCTTGCCTCGATTAAGGCCCAATCATTGTTGACTAAAGTGAGTAAAGAATATCTTGCATCTATGACCATTGTCAATAAAATACTAGTACTCTAAAGAATATCAACATATGCATGAGTACTTGGATGTTTTTCTTGAATATCTCCACAAGTTACCACCTAGTTGTGATAGTACGTTTTTGATTGATCTTACCCCAAGTACCAAACTTATTTCATGGGTACCAATTATGCTTGGCTAGTTATTTGGATGAAATATTGATCCCTATGAATAGTCTTCCGGTTTTCTTCTATATTATATTTTGACGAACATGAAATCTAAATCACTAGACCCATTATGACTGCCCGCATATTGATGTTGATAATGATGTTGGAAATATTGATAATGTTGATATTGGATATAAGAAAAACTCCTTCTTTGGAAGGAGGGATTTGTACTTGGATCTCCTATCTCATATGGTGAGAAGGAGCTTGGTGACCCCCATCGCGTTGGGGTAATAGAGTCACCCAAACTAATATAAGCATACTTCTTGAATTAAACCATAATGGGAAATTCGTAATAAAATTTGTTGTTTGAATAACATTTTGGTTTTTTTCGAAATCGTTCGATAATGATTTGAAACATAAGTCCTGCCAAGCATACTAGTTTTCATTATAAAACTATTTTACTTGTTTTTATATAGCATACCGTGCAATTGCATTGACTTTTTGTCTTGATTTTCTCGATTTTAGGTAATGCAAGGAACTAGTTCCATCTACTCTTTCATCTACTGCAATAAAGACTGCTACATCTTATGGACTCTACATGGGAGCTAATTGTAAAAGGGATGTAGTTATAGGCTAGTTCTTATCTCTTTCTTTTCCTGTTTCCTACAGGCCTGATGTACTAAACTTTTGGTTCATTTTAATAAAGATGGATGTTATTTCATTTTTGCATATTATCCGTGTGTGATTTTTGGGCCACTCAAGGACGGGCGCTCTCATCCCTCTAACATTGCCCTTTTGGACAGTGGGATTGGGATTAGGGTAAGAACGGATCCGTGACAGTTGGTATCAGAGCCATAACACACTTAATATGCATTAGTGAAATGATGTTCTTAATCGCTGAACCAAGGAAGCCCTAAAATCCACTATGGTGAAAACTGAGGTGTCTAGAAAGAGCACAAGGGGGCTCTGGCATAATTCCTCCTATCCGTCTTTTACAGTGGCTGAGGTTCCTCCTACTCCACCTGGCCTTAGTTGATCCAGAAATGGATGGAAGGACTTCCTATAACCCTAGAGAGTCTTCTAGCATCTTATCTCTTCTTTAAGGATTGCCCAAGCCACCTATTAGAAGGAAATAGGATGACTCCTCATCTTCTCGTTCTCCTTAAGGTTTCATGACTTGATCTATATACTCTCTCTCTATTTTGGGTAAATTAAGGATGGGAACAACTAAAATCTGAAAATAAATTGAGAAAACTCGTTGCAATGATCTATCATATTCTTGCTTTAAAATTTATAAATAAGAAAACTTATATTAGTTGAACTCTTGCAGATGGCCCCAAAAACCAGGAACAACAGGGATGGTGAAGGGACCTCTGGTACTAAAGATAAGGGGAAGAAGCCTCGCGTGGAGGATGATGAAGATGTCAGTTCTGCCAATAAAACCAACAATATGGGGGAATGGGAGTTAAAACAAAAAGCCATTATGGATGCCCTTCATGACCTAGCTATTCATACAACATCCCTTGTACCCACCCAAAACTCAAAGCCCACCACTATCCAGGATTTTCTAAAACTCATCCCTGAAACCTTCTATGGGGAAGACAAAGATGATGTCCTAGACAAGGCTGATGCTTGGTTAGTGTCCATGGAAAACACCTTTAGGTTTTTGAGGTGCCCTGAACAAGACAAGGTCGGTTTTGCCACCTACCAGTTGAAGGGAGCAGCCAAATTGTGGTGGGAGAATTACATCCGATCACAACAGGTCATCCCTGTCAACTGGGAAGCCTTCAAACCCATTTTCACCAACCGTTTCCAACCCACATCTGAGAGAAAGGAAAAACAAAAACAATTCCTCACGGTGACTCAAGTAACCAACATAGTGGCTGAATACAGCTGACAGTTCCCCTTGCTAGAGAGACATGTCACCAACCTCACTGAAGAACAAAAACTTGACTGTTACATTGATGGGCTTTTCATTACCCTAAAAGCTTTTGTATCCTCATACAAAATCACCACTTTCCAAGATGCCTATGACCATGTCTTGTCCATGGAGAGAACCCTGGGGATGGGACATGGGAAACCTTTACCTACCCTTGCCTACCTAGGCCTGACTGAAGTTGCACCTGCAAAACCTGAACCAAAGGGAAAACCCTATATTGGTGGCAATAAGAACAGAAACCGACAGAAAAACCATAGGAATCCTCCCGCCCAAGGCCAGAACCAGAACTACAACCGTGGTCCTGTACAAAACTAGAATCATGGCCAAAATAGGGGCCCAGGCCGGAATGCCAATATTCCCCGTTGTCGTAACTGTGGTAACTTCCACCCTGGCCAGTGCAAGTATCTATCCCCGGTCTTCCATTACTGCAAACAGGAGGGTCACTTCAGAGATAGCTGCCCCCACCCTCCTCCAACATGGGCCAGGAAAGGTGAACATAGACAGGCTCATGTCTTTGCTGTGAATGCAGATGAGGCGAAGTCCAATGAAAACAAACTCATGGAAGGTACCTTTTAAATCCAAGATTATTTCCAGAACATTATATCATGATTATCTTGTACATAGTCCTTACACAAAATATATGTATACGTAGGTATGATGCAAATCTCCGATCATTTTGTTGTTACTCTTTTTGACTCGGGATCAACAAACACTTTCATGTCTAAAAATCTTGCCTTTGTGTTGAATCTTGAAATAAGGGACTTAGGGTACGTACTTGATGTAACTACCCCAAGTGGGAAGATGAAAGTCTCCAACTATATTGTTGAGAAAGTCCCTCTATTTTATGTTGGATGTAGTTTTGAGTCAGATTTCATAATCTTAGACATGGAAGACTTTGACCTTATTTTAGGGATGGATTGGCTCCATAAAAATCATGCTCTAATCGATTATCGTGCCAAGAAAGTCATTATTTCCAAACTCAATCTCCCTATTCTTGTAATTCCTGGAAGGAAAGATCGAAATCAAAACGTTGTCATTTCTCTGATTAAAGCCCAAAACTTGATAGCTAAAGGGTGCAAAGCATACCTGGCAACTGTAACCATAGTCAATCCTGATACGAGTGCTCTAGAAAACATTGATATAGTGCGAGAGTACCCGAGTGTCTTTCCTGAGGAGCTCCCTGGGCTACCACCAGATCCTGATGTTGAGTTTTCTATTAATTTAGCACCTGGTACCGCACCTCTTTCTCAGGCACCCTATCGGATGGCTCCTGCTGAATTGACTGAGCTGAAAAAGCAGTTGCAGGAATTGCTTGACAAGGGTTTCATCCGCCCTAGTACCTCTCATTGGGGAGCCCCCATTTTATTTGTCAAGAAAAAGGATGGTTCCCTTCACATGTGTATTGACTATCATATGATCAATCAAGCTACTGTGAAAAACAAGTATCCGCTGCCCAGAATTGATGACCTTTTCGATCAACTTCGTTCTGCCCATGTCTTTTCAAAAATTGATCTTCGTTCTAGTTACCACCAACTCAAAGTTAAGGATGAAGACATTCCTAAAACAGCCTTTCGAACCTGATATGGGCATTATGAATTCCTTGTCATGCCTTTTGGGTTGATTAATGCCCCTGGTGTGTTCATGAACTTGATGAATAGTGTCTTCCAACCTTTCCTCGATGAGTTTGTAGTGGTCTTGATTGATGATATATTGATATATTCGACTGATACTGAATCACACCACATCCACCTTCGCAAAGTTCTTGACATCCTCTAATCCCAGAAATTCTATGCAAAACTATCCAAATGTGAATTCTGGATTTCTGAAGTCATGTTCTTGGGCGACATAATTTTTGGTGGGAAAATTGCTGTTGACCCCGCGAAAGTCTCAGCTGTTCTTGAGTGGCAAGCCCCAAAGAATGTTTCAGAGATTCGCAACTTTCTAGGTCTTGCTGGCTATTATCAACGTTTTATCCAGAACTTCAGCAGAACTGCCTTGCCTCTCACTAAGCTCACCAGGAAAGGAGAACAGTTTATTTGGTCAAAGGAGTGTGAGTCCAGTTTTCAAAAGCTAAAGACAAAGCTGACAACTGCACTTGTCTTGACTCTTCCCTCGGGAAATGATGGGTTTGTCATCTTCACCGACGCATCAAGGTTCGGTCTGGGTTGTGTTCTCATGCAAGAAAGAAAAGTAATTGCTTATGCCTCTCGAAAATTGAAGCCAAATGAGGTCAACTACCCAACCCATGACCTCGAGCTTGCCGCCATCATATATGCTTTGAAAATATGGTGACATTACTTGTATGGTTCCACCTTCAACATCCTCACTGACCACAAGAGCCTGAAATACATCTTGACACAGAAAGATCTCAATCTCAGACAGAGGTGTTGGCTCGAGTACCTTAAAGACTATGACTTCACCATTGCCTACCACCCCGGTAAGGAAAATGTGGTGGCTGATGCACTCAGCAGAAAGCAGGCTAAATGTGCTGCTGTCTTTACTACAGAATCGAAGAACATGGAAGTCCTGTCACCTTGGGACCCAAGGCGTATGGGCAACGTTCTTAGATTGGTCAGTGTCCATGTAAAATCGGGCCTCCTGTCTGAAATCCTGTCAGCTCAAAAGAATAGCAAGAGCCTTGATGATTTGACTAAGCTATTAGAGAAGCCCCAAATTTATCTGACAATCGGTATGGATGGTGGAATCCGATACAAACATCGCATATGGGTTCCAGAAGATTCAGTCATGATAGATATGGTGTTACGAGAAGCTCACGGGTCAAAATATACTGTGCATCCTGGATCGACAAAGATGTACAAGGATCTGCAAAGGCACTTTTGGTGGAGGAATATGAAGACCAACATCGCTACTTTCATCTCCAAGTGTCTGACCTACCAACAGATCAAGGTTGAACACCAATGTCCAGGAGGTCTTCTACAACCCCTACCTATCCCCGAGTGGAAATGGAAAAACATCACCATGGATTTCGTGGTGGGACTACCCAGGACCAGGAAAGGGAATGATGCCATTTGGGTTGTAGTTGATCGTCTGACTAAATCGGCCCATTTTATTCCAATCAAGACAACAACTAAGGTTCCTAAGTTAGCAGAACTTTACGTTCAAGAGATAGTCAGGCTGCATGTAATTCTTGTATCTATAGTGTCTGATCGTGATGCAAAGTTCACTTCTCACTTGTGGCGACAAGTACAGGAAGAACTGGGAACTCAACTGAACTTCAACACTGCTTATCACCCCTAAACTGACGGACAATCTGAGAGGAAAATCCAGGTTCTAGAAGACTTGCTGAGATCTTGCGTTCTTGATTGGGGTAGTTCTTGGGACCACTATCTTCCTCTCGTTGAGTTTTCCTACAACAATAGCTACCAATCCAGTATCGGCATGCCTCCCTATGAAGCTCTGTATGTAAGACCGTATAGATCTCCTCTTTACTGGGATGAAGTAGGTGAAAGATGAATTCTGAAGTCTGAGGAACTACAACTCTATTCTGATAATGTCAACCTAATCAAGAAAAGGTTAAGAAGGGCACAGGATCGTCAAAAGTCTTATGCTGATGCACACAGGACTGACACTCAGTTCTTAGTAGGTGATCATGTTTTCCTGAAGATTCGACCCATTCGAGCCATTACAAAGAACAAAGGAAAACTCAGTCCTAGATATGTGGGTCCTTTCGAAATTCTGGATCGTATTGGGGAATGTGCTTACATGTTGTCTCTACCTCCACAATATAGCATGATGCACAACGTCTTTCTTGTGTCGAACCTGAAGCGGTATGTCAAAGACCCTAGCCATGTCCTCAATCATGAACCAATTGAATTAAAGGACACCCTTGTATACCAAGAAACTCCAGTCAAGATACTTGATACTCGCACCAAGGAACTCAGAAATAAGAAAATCGATATGGTTAAGGTGTTTTGGAAGCACCATAGGAGTGATGATGCTACTTGGGAGTTGAAGTCAGACATGAAGGAACATTTTCTTGACCTTTTCGAGGAAGTTTGAATTTTGGGGACAAAATTCTTTATAAGGAGGGGAGGATGTCACATTGTGAGTTTTCCCTCTTTTCTACTATTTATTTTATCTTTCACCTTTATAATGATCATTTACAATATCTTTTGACTCCTTGATCAATATAGATACTCAAAATCAAATTCTTTTGTATTTTATGAATTTTATGCACTCTTGGACACTTTCATTAAACTTAATACACCTCTTTGAGAAAATTCTTGAGTTTTACTAATTAACTTTATCCTTTGGTCCCCAAACTTTGGCACATTATGCTATACTTCATATTGAAGATATAGTCCAAATTTGAGATCATTTGGACCTTCCTACGATTTTATATGATTTTTCTAAAGTTGTAACTTTTCCATAGCTTTCTTTGCCATTTTCCCCCACCTTTTTCCCTCTTTTTCTTGTTGGGCCTGGCCCATTCCCGGTTTAGGGCACCACTGGGCAAGGCGGGTGACCCAGCAGCCTTGGATCTTGATCCAACGGCGCTGGGGTCATCCCCTACCTCGCGCCAGGGTTGGCACGGGTCCACGGTGGACCAGTCGACCATGGTTCGACCCCGGCCGAGCAGCTTGTGTCCTTTGCGTCCAAAAACTCGACCGAAAGTTCTCCCAGCCCTTTGCAAAGCTTCTGCATAGTTTAGATGGTGGAATCGTGGCTTGCGAGGCCAAGGAAACTAGGCCCCGACTTAGGGTGTGCCGCCCCCTTGGATAACCCTAACCCTAGCCCCAATCGTCTTTATGAATACCCCCCTTGAGGTCGGCTCGCCCCCACGAACTCGACCGGCGCCTCCTTTCCTCACGCTGTACCCTCCCCCTCTCTTTCCCTCCTCCTCTGGCCGCCGCACCACCACGGAGCAGCTCTGCTCGCAGACGGGTCCTTTTAGTTGGGGTGAGCAATAGCGACCATCCGATCGAAGCCCACGCTGGTCCCGTTTGAGATCGAAAAGTCATCGACCCCTGCGCGAGTCCCTCTCTTGCTTTAGAGCACGGATCCTCTCCGGCACTGATCTGGCCGCGAGATCACGGTGGTCTGACGATCAACGACCCTCTATTTCCGGTATTTCCCACCTCTCTGCCCTAAAATCCAATAAATAGCCTTTTTCTTGCAAAAACGATATCTTGAGATCCGTAGCTCCAAAAATAGTGAATTTATAGTCTATTTTGATCAGAAAAATCCAACTGATCTGTTAAAAATACTTCTGAATCTTAACTCTCGTATTTTATCACGGATATGCCCTGATCTTGCTCTCATGCCTTGTTAATTGTTTTATATGATGATTAATCTTGAAGAAACTCTTATTCATGTTTCTAATGATCGTTCTGAGACACAAAATCATCTTTTGACAAAATTAGGGTTGATCATGATCCTCTTATCTCTTTACTCTAAACAGTTGAATCATATACTTGAAATAAGATTTTGATGCTTGGATAATAATATTGATAATTAGGGTTGACATATATTCCTAAATAAACCTAGGAAGGTCATCCATTCATGAAACATGTTTGATACTTGAATATTTGTTGGACTTTTTAGGAATATTGATGATGACCTAAACCTAAGGTAGAAATAGGAGAATGTAACCCTAATCTCGAATAACAAAGCATGACCTTTTTAAACTATTATCTTGACCCTTGATCCAATATTTTGATCTAGGATCTGACTCAAAGGGTTGATTTACTCTCTCTCTTGGGATCTATACTCCAAATACTCATTAGAAAGGTACGCTATTATACTACTCCTCCTTGGTTGCTTGATGATATTTTCTTAGGTATCTCTTGAATTATGCTTGGCTAGTTATTTGGATGAAATATTGTTCCCTATGAATAGTCTTCCATTTTTCTTCTATATTATATGTTGAGGAACATGAAATCTAAATCACTAGACCCATTATGAATGTCCGTATATTGATGTTGATAATTATGTTGGAAATATTGATAATGTTGATATTAGATATAAGCAAAACTCCTTCTTTGGAAGGAGGGATTTGCACTTGGATCTCCTATCTCATATGTGAGAAGGAGCTTGGTGACCCCCATCACGTTGGGGTAATAGAGTCACCCAAACTAATATAAGCATGCTTCTTGAATTACAACATAATGGGAAATTCGTAATAAAATTTGTTGTTTGAATAACATTTTGGTTTTTTTTGAAATCGTTCGATAATGATTTGAAACATAAGTCCTGCCAAGCATACTAGTTTTCATTATAAAATTGTTTTACTTGTTTTTATATAGCGTACCGTGCAATTGCATTGACTTTGTGTCTTGATTTTTTCGATTTTAGGTAATGCAAGGAACTAGTTCCATCTACTCTTTCATCTACTGCAATAAAGACTTCTACATCTTATGGACTCTACATGGGAGCTAATTGTAAAAGGGATGTAGTTGTAGGCTAGTTCTTATCTCCTTCTTTTCATGTTGCCTACGGGCCTGATGCACTAAACTTTTGGTTCATTTTAATAAAGAAGGATGTTATTTCATTTTTGTATATTATCCGTGTGTGATTTTCGGGCAACTCAGGGACGGGCACTCTCATCCCTCTAACACTGCCCTTTTGGACAGTGGGATTGGGATTAGGTTAAGAACGGATCTGTGACATATACCTAGTCCTGGAGCATGTCCAACGACAATCCCTTGGAGTCATGTGTGACTTTCTTCAAGTTTCACCTAGATGGTAACAACAACAACTTCTTGGTTGATCACCATGGACAGAGGTTGTTTGTATCCTCCTAGTCACTAGCGATGGCCTCCTCGCCTCTAGGGTAGTCCACACAGACCACTAGGATCTCCACATTCTGCTACCAGATCCAAGAGGAAGGAGTTGTCCCCTCAAACAATAGGGTTCTAATTTTGACTTGCTCTCCCAATTGTTTATCCCTAGCTATCCCTCCCTTTTATAGATAGGACTTGCTCGGGCTCTCTTGGTTACCACAACTAGAAAGCACAAAAATTGTCAAAGCCTCTTGTTGTATCTAGGAAACCCCCAGTCCCCTCTATTTATTGGATGTTCAGGGTCAGGGTTTCTAGTTGGTCTGGGAGTCGAAGAGACAAAATTTAATGATTTTTCTAGAAGCTACTAATGGTGAACCGGTCGGTTCATTATTGAACCTATCAGTTAATGGGTGAATTGGTTAGTTCATGTCTAGAACTAGTAAATTCAGTTGCTTTCCTATTTTGAATCACATTGGCATTCAATATTCAATTAATGCAAAACATGATGTCAACATCAATCCTTGATCTAATGGAATTGATCGTTGCATCGGGCGGTTCAACTCTTGAATCATTTGTTTCAGACCATGAACCAATCAGTTCATTATATGAACCACCCAGTTCATGCCCCAGTTCAACCAATATTTAGCCAATGCAATTTCCTATTGACATGACACTTGAATCGGTCGGTTCAAAGTCCAGTCAATCAATTTTCAACCACTATTGTTTAAATTGTATACCTAAATACTTGAGTAATCAAATTGAACATCATTCATGAAATAACTCCTATTCTAGGTGCATGCTGTGTGTGTGACCTATAGGTCCCAAATTACGTTGGCGGTACATGTTTATAACCAATTCATCACATCACAAGCAATGAGTGGTATATATCTAGTAAAACATCATAACTAACCAAGTAATTCATAAAGTTGCAGAATAACTTCAACCTAGAATTCATGATTTGTGTTACCATTATCATATGGTTCCTTTTCTTATGATATCTAGATTTGAACTCGAGGCATGGAATCATCATCCTCTCAACATTCAATCCATGTTCCTTGAACTACAGCTAACTATCATAGATGCATGTGAGCTCATATATCACATATTGAGACACACAAATATGACCATACATTTTACAGTCTTTCTTATCAAGTGGACTGGATATCAATTTCATGCATGAGTTACAAATCCCATCTACATCACTCACACTCAATCCCCATGTGTTATAGAGTACCCAAGCATAGAATCTATAGCAACCCTTATTCAAGGTTATGTTGGATAATGTCAAAGCATAATGAATGACATGTGATGGGTTTAGTGATTTCAGGTCTAATAACCACAATCAATGCTATCACTATGAAAGCTGATTCTAACTACCATTCCATAGTTTCCATGTGTCACTCTCAAGGTGGGTCTATTTGGTACATTGTTCTCTAACAAGTACATATGTGTTTGGTTTGATATTACATATCATGACAAATGAGATTTTGTCATCAACCAACACACACTCTAGTCTTATGTATTACTTTTGTCTATTTTTCTTCCACAGTCTGAGTAGGCACATAACAAGAATGCATCTACTCTTATCATAAATATGATCTCATTGTTTAAGTCCTCAACCTGAGGACATATGTCATCAAGTAACAACATTTTTTAGACATCGACCATGTTGTTGTCATCATTTCATGATTGAGACAAATATATGGAACTACCTTTATAACTATCAAATCAAGTATATGATACCCCATTACAATCATCAAATGATTGGTTCTATGGGCATACATACCAATAAGCTCCCACCTGCACTTTGATCCAATCACCCACAAATCTTATTCCAAGTGATCTTAACATGTCCATCATGTTTTTTTTCTATACAAGCACTTTTATAGCAGGTTAGAAATTTTTACTTGTAGTCATTATTTTGAAAGTTTCACTTCTCCTCACTATATAACTTTTCATATGATATGGAAGTGCCATAGTATGCTATCTAAGAATCCATTGCCTAACCGGTAGCTCCATTGTTTCTCAGTATTTGTACTATTTCATCAATGGTTGGAACCTCCCATCTGTTCATCTATATGAACTTTCAGATCCATATAGTATCCTCTACTATGTTGATAAAACCAAGATATTTGACTTCTACTATATAATTAAACATATGTCTCTTGCTAGGGACTATTCCATGTTACAGTTCCATTTTAAGATCAATCTAAAATTTAGATTGTGATAATTGATTTCCTTTGTCAATTTGGAAGCTTGTATCAGTGTAACCCTTAACACCCAACTCTTCCTCGTTACCATAACTAAGGAATTGATCCTTTTAGTGCTTGTCAAGTACTTAAGGATGTTCTTTATGGAAGTCCAGTGCTTTCACTAGATTTTGACAAATATCCTCTCGTCATGTCCAAAATATATGAGACAATAGGATGAGTACATAAGAACTCGTCATGATAGATCCATTTGCAAATGCACTTGGCATCTATCCATGTGTTCCTATTCTTCATAAGAACTAGAACACTAGGCTCCTGAGAGAGTAACTCCATAGAGCATGGACAAGTTCTCTCTCATTGAGTAGTTGATGTTGAACTCCTTCAACAACTTGCCACTGTATGTACTCTTCATTAGGTCAAAAAATGTCCCAGATCTATTTCTATAGATCTTTATTCCTATCACATAAGATGCTTTTCCTAAACACTTCTTAGGGAAGGTGCTTCCCAACAAGATTTTAATATTATTGTATAAGGATGTAATTCCTAATCATAACATGGAACATAAACATGCTCCCACTAAATCCTTGTAATCACATATTTCATCTTCTTCTTGACTCAAGTAAAACTCTTTGATTGTCTTGTCAAATAGAATATTCCAACTCTGAGATGCTTCCTTTAACCCATGAATTTTCCTTTGTATCTACAAACTTTATTTGCAATAACTATATTTATAAAACCTTATAGGTTGTCACCTAAACATCCTCTACATTATTCTTATTAAGGAATTTGATTCTAACATCCATTTTGCCAAATCACATAGTCATACTAAGCTATAATAGAAAGAATGAACCTGATGTATTTAACCATGATAACTGGTAAAGATTTCATGGTGTTCAACATCTTAAACTTGTTTGAAATCTTTTCAACCAATTTTCTCTTATAGGTTTATACATTACCATCCATGTCAATATCCTTTTGAAGACTGAAATGTACCTTATGGGTTTTACCCTTCTAGTGGATCCATCAATGTCATACCATGTTGGTGTGCATGGATTCGATGTTGGATCTCATGGCCTAAAGCCATTTGTCAGACTATGGTACCTAAATAGCTTCTAGGTAGGTGGTTGACTCATCACCTATGATCAACATATCACCTTCTTGAGTTATAAGATATCCTAATATTTTAATCTCAAGGTGTGTTCCACTAGATCTATGAGGTTTTGTGTTACATAAGGAACTTGAGATTCCACAACAACTTGTGATTCTCATTGATCCCATTGTACCTCTTTTAGTTCAATGTTTTTCTCATTGGTCTCAAACTTTTTGAGTTATACTTTTCTCCAATTGATTCCTTTAGAATTAAATTCCCTTTAGGAAACATCTATCCTAGCAAAAAATAATTAAGTTGTCGAATTGGAATATAAAAGTAATATTCAACAAATAATATTTAGGTGATTTATGGACACATCTTTTAAAGAAACTATTTTCTTGCACTATATTTCAATCCTAATCCTTATAAAAGACATATCATGACACCTCCCATGTCATATCACATATGGTGTCTTTTGAACCATTTTATATGGTACATTGTTTAGTGTAATGCATGTCCCTAAAAGGTAATTGGAAGATCAACTAGATATTATTGATAATTGCACCATGACTAATAGGGTGTGATTCCTTTTTTCTGATACATCATTATGTTTTAGGTGGAGTTCATTGTGATACAATATCACAATCTCTTAGAAGGTCCTCAATCTCTTGGTTAAAATATTTTCCACATCAAACATATTATGATGTTTTAATACCTTTACTAAGATAGTTATGTACTTCGTTCATGATCTCCTTGAACATTTCAAGAGATTCATACTTGTACAAATTATCATATCTACTGATAACATCAATAAATATAAGGTACTAGTAAACACCTTTAGAATTTATTCTAAAAGGTCTACATACATTAAGATGTTTGATCCCTAATAGAATACTCACTCTCCAACCACACCTATTAAAAAGTGCTTTTGTCATATTGCCCAATAACTCAAGACTTGCATGTCTCTATTGGTTCAATAACCAAAAGAGTCTATAATACCATCATTATGGATTATTGAAATGCATATCTCATGTATGTTCTCTAGATGACAATGTTATAGGTATCATTGTTTGAGTCATAGAGTCATTTGATATATATAATTGTCTCTAGAATATCAAATATAGAGTATGAGACATTAGGGACATTATCATCAAAGATCTTATCTTTGAAAGAAAAACATCAAATATATTTGCAATATTATTTTCCATACAAGATACATGATATTTTTCATTAATGATAGGTATATAATAGCAATTCACTAAATGTATTACATGCCCATTACATGAATGACAAGTTTCAACTGTAGTTGTAGCAACTCTTGCTCCACACTATTCTAGCTTACTTCACCTTAGGTTCTGAAGTGGATATCTCTATCTCCTTCTTCTTCCTGAGATCCTCTATATAAAGAGGATAGTTCCTTTTCTAGTGTCCAGGATGGTAATAGTAGTGGCACTCTCCTTCCTTATTCACTCATCCCTTAGCTTTTCGGTACAAAAGACTTTTGTTTTTGGCTAGCTTTAGAAGTCTTCTTAGCTTTTCCTTTTGCCTTGGACTTCCCTATGTTGATCATCATCATAGATTTGAGTTTGTGCTTCTTCATTTGCACTTCAGCTGTCCTCAACATGCCAAAGAATTCTGACAATGACTTGTCAATACTATTCATGTTGTAGTTCATAGAAAATTGGTTGTATGATTCCATCAATGACTCCAGAATCACATATGTTGCCAACTCTTGACCCAAGGGGAATCCCAATCTAGCAAGGTTCTCCGCATACCCAATCAACTTGTGTGTAGGAACCTATTGTATCTTCTTCTACTATCTTACACTTGAACAACACCTTCGAGACATCATGTCTCTCTTGTCTTTCCAAATCTTGGTACATGTTCTATAACCATCTCAATAACATCCATGTTTTCTCTATTACACAGTGCATTGAGTACAACATCTGGAACTTGACATTTATGACATCATCAGAGAACTTCCAATAAGCATCCCTATCAGCCAGCCTTAGGTGCAGTTGGAGCAATTTCATCTAGATCTAGTGTCCCCAGGATATGGAGCTTGCACTCTTGAGTGAGAATGTTTCTCAATGTCTCAAATCAGTCATGAAAGTTGTTCCTATATAGCTTCTCCTTCTCAAGGACCGATGACAAAGAAAACATGTTTGTGTTTGCCATTAGATTCTACAAAAGAAAGTTTGTACCTTTAGTCGAAACACTTTTGATTAATTTGTTAATAAGTTTGACAATATTAATTTGGATTTTAATTAATTATTGCTCCCACTATTTTTTTCAAATTGATATCCCTCACTACCAACTTGGAATATTCTAGCATACAATCCTCTAGTGAGCCAAGATCCATATTTCATCGAATCATGAGTTAGCTTTTGTTTATTTTCCACAACTTGACTATTTAGGTAGACAACATTTGTCAAGTGAATCACAGTGAACTCTTGTATAGATGGTGTGCACCACTGTTTGTCATGATCCATATGTATGCTTCTAGGTACTTAATCTCATTAAGATCATCTGGTTAAGTCTGACCCAAAAGCCAACATGATAGAATATGCACCATGCTTTGGCAGATCTACATATCTACAATCACAGTTCCACTAGATGGATAGCACACCATGCTTTGGCATAAACTATGCTTATTCGATCAAGTTTTTAATTTGTGTTTCTAATGAAATGAATTTAAGACTTAATATTATATTGAGGGATGCTATATAAATATAAATATATATACATATGCAATCACCACATACTTATAGTATGTATCATATACATGCTATATCCACAAAGAAAAACATTGAATTATTAACACGAGAGATGGTTATAACCATGCTATTGTAATTATTTGGAGGACAAGGAATTACTACCACCTAGGGTCCACTGTTGACTCAAGATCAATTTCGGCAATATTGACTCAAGGTCTAAATTGACTAAACCCTTATTTTGATGATGACTAAACCATTCCAATTATTTGTGTCTAATGCTTCTACTTGAGTGATTTAAGATTAGGTATATACACACTCCAAATGCCCTAAATTGTGCATCTCAAATTTGAGAAAAGACAAGTCAAAGTCAATAAAAGTGCATGTTTTTGGAATATGATGTAAATCCATTAGAATCATGTTGTAAATCACTTGTAATGATCGTATAACTTGTAATTAAGCTTAGAAAAAATCAAGAGCTCTTAAATTAAATATTTAAGCACTTTAATGACATTTTCTAAAATTCATTACATGCTATCAATCGGTCCAGTTACAAACTTAACCGATCCCTTGATGGATTTTGAAAATATCCAGGTTGGTTGAGTTACAAGCTCGACCGATCCGTTCAATCCAGTTACAAACTTCACCAATCATACTTTTTAGAAAAGTGTTTTTGATCGTTGGAGTGTTGCAAAACTTGCAAATATATCTATTGCAACACCCCAAATGACTAGTATTCATCCTTAAGTGTTATCAAATGCTAAGAGGCATCCCCAACTATAAATAGGACCCCTTGGGCTTCATTCCAAGGTTGAGCATTTAATTCAAAACTCTATATGAGGTTCCTAGTCTATAGTTGAGTGCATCATACAACCTCCCCTCTCTCACTAAGCTTAATCACTTGCAACATCCATTAGAGTGAGTAGGAGATTTGTAAGAGAGTTCGCCCAACATGTATATCTTGTGAGGATCTCACTTCCTCCACCTCCCTATCTCTCACTTCAAACATGAAGATGAAGGTTCGCTCTCTTGGTTAAGAGAGGTGAAGAAGAACAAGTGAAGGACTCCCTTAGTGAAGAACAAGGCCAAAGACTTAGAGTAAGAGTGGGCAAGCCCTTGGTGAATGTAAAAGATTCATTTCTTAAAGTTTATCTAAGTGAAGGTGAAGTCAAATGTTGAAGATCCAAGAAGAGTGGGTAATTCCTAGAAGGTTGAAGACTTGTGCAAGAGTAGGTAAGTCCTTGGATAAGGCCGAAGACTCGTTACACAATGGGTAAGTCCTTGGTAGGGTTGAAGACTCTTTGTATTGGATAGGTAAGTCCTTTGGTGAGTCATGTGTTGTAACTTTTATACGTGAATATATAGAGGAAGACAAACTTAGAAATCCTAGAGGTTGACCTCTCTAGGTAGTGGACTAACATACTCCTAGTTTGGAGTGTGGAACCACTCTACATAGCTTGTCAATTGGTGGTTGTTCAATCTCTCTATCCCTTTTTATCTATGTTTTAGTTCCACTCAAGTTTCCTATTTAGCAACCTTATCTTGTGATATAACTTATAGGTCTGATGAATTTTGTTTAACTGCATTCAGATATGTTCACCCCCTTTAGAGCATCCCACCCATCTAGGATGCAACATCCACATCATATGCAACAACTGATTATTTGTGAAGATCTGTGTCCGAACCAATATGGATTAATAGATTCAACTATTGAAACAATCACCTCTCCTCCTATTCAATCGGTTGGTCTTTTGGATCGTCTGGTACCAAGTTCAGACAATGTCTGTATACCTCTAGTCGATCGGTTGGGCCACTAGTCAATCAATTTGGCTACTCTTATCATCTGGCCTCCTAGGCCCTCCAGCCAACCAATTTGTCAGGTGTTGAGCATCTTCTTTGCCATATCAAGAATTAAAACTATCCTAATCCTATTTATCATATTACATGGTAATAGGCAAACCTTGAGTTACATTTAAGGGTAGCATAGGAAGGAAAGAATTAATAACTTTTACATATTAAAAAGAAGAGAGAGGCTCAATATAAAAACTAAGATAAAATAGGAATAACAAGCATCCAACCATCCACAAAGATCTAAAGGGGGTTATTGGCCATAACCGTGGTAAGCATCCACCATAAAAACTAATTTTAGGGTGAGGTGTGTTAATTGATATATATATATATATATATATATATATATATATATATATATATATATATTTATATTTATATATATATATATCAATCACATATAAACATATATATACACTAGTTTGTGGAATCATATGTGGTATTTAATCATACATGCACATTAATGATTTTAATATATGCAACTCATGTAATAAAATAAATCTGATCACAACGATTTAAATCTAGACACACCATAAATTGACATGGCTCTGATACCACTATTGGGAAATTAGGGTGACTAATAAGGCATTAGAAACAAAATTTTACTACCCAATTCTTGAACCTACATATCACTTCAACAACAATGTATATAGAAAATAAGGTTACAAGAGATACACCTGGTCCTATAGAAAGTCCAATGACAATCCCTTGTATTAGTGTGTGACTTTATTCAAGTTGCACTTGGATTGAAACAACAACAATTTCATGGTTGATCACCATGGACATCAATTTTCTATGTCCTCCTAGAGGGTGGTAACAACCTCCTTGCCTCTTGAGTATTCCACACGAACCACCTAGAACTCCACATTGTGCTACCAGATCCAACATGAAGGAGTTATACCTTCAAACGTCAAGGTGTTGCACTAACTTTCTCTCCAAATTGTTACTCCTTTACTACCCCTCCCTTTTATGGGTAAGACTTGCTCGGGCTCTCTTGGTTACCAAAATTAGAGAGGACACATTTTTTTAGATCTTATTGTTCCATCTAGGAAGTCCCCAGTACCCCTCTTGTAACATCTCAAATTTTGAGTAAAATAAATTAAGGCTTAAAAATGAACTTTCTCTAGTAATTAAAGTCAAATATAGGAAGTCAACACAAATAAAATCTAATCTGTCAAATTTGAAATTGGATGTTCAACTGCACCCTAATGCAATGAAAATATCTAATTATAACTTCTAAAGCTTGTTTCCACTAATTTCGGAGATGATTCCACATTATAAGTCCAATTGTAATTCAATGTAACCCTAATTAGTTAATGTGTGATACACATAGGGTGAAAAGTAAAAGTGATCCATTTAATAAGCACATCTTGACCATACATTTTTTCGTTAAAAAATATCTTGATAATGTACGACCTTAACCAAAAGATGAGTCCTAAATATTTTATTAAATAATTCCATTTAATTAAGTCATGATTATCTTAAACTGAGATGAATATATATTTTGGTTTGTCAAATAATGAAACCAATATTATTTTATACAACTCATGGTCCAATTGAGTAACTCCCCAATTTTGGTTAGTTTTGGATGTTTCTAGATATCCAATTTAATGTAGAAAAATGATCACTTAATGACCTAATTATCTAAATAATGGACTATAGCCAAAAAATCGATTTTCTTCAATGTGTTGTGTCACACTGACATAGTCAAGGCCTGCTTGGGACTCCCAGATCCTACAAGAGTCCTCTCCCTCACCCATATCCTAGAACTAGTGGGACTGTAGGTAAACTCCTCACTCTGGTCTCTCTCTGATCAACATCACAAGAAGTTAATTGGTTTTTCACCATCCTTGCATCCTAGCGAGGTTCATGATTTGTTACTTGATAGGGATTCTTTTCATAGGGTCCCTTGACGGAAAGAACACTCCCTTTCCTACCATTTTCTAGACCCCGTAGGAAACCCAGATTCATCTAGACCTCCCCCAATATATTTTAACCCTTCAAAAAGTGTCTAGGCATGAACAAACACCTAAGAAAGACCCCCAACAATCATCATTCTCTCTACAACCCTTTAGTTGGTCCTCTAGGTGAAGAACCTATGGGCAGTTCCCTGAGGGCTCATCGACCTAGAGAATCTGGCTACCCAACTCAATGTGAGGGCGCATAATGGCTCCTCTTGACCACACAAAGCTACTCACTCATCTGGTTCCTCTGATTTCAAGGTTTTATTTCTTTCCCCATTTTTATCTATTTTGGATCCTTTTCTGTTATTCGTCTCTTTGGACCTATACTAGTCTCACTTTCTCGCCTCCTGCCTCCAATGAGCTCTATCGGACACGCCCAAGGTGCTAGTTTTCCATGGCTTACTTCCTTTACCATCTCTCACCTACACCACCTCGACAGCCATGGTGGGAGCTGTGCTTTAGAGTTCCAGTTATCACCAGGTCCTAATCCTTGGCTTGTCATCTTTGTGGAGAAGTGAGGTACTCACCTCTATGTCTGGTTTACAAGTATAAGATAGGAACCGTGTTGTTGGTTGAATGGATCTTGCCTTGGACTGTGTGCTGGTTCTGTTCTCACTGGATGCATGAAGGCAATGAATCAAGTCACCATGGTCCGAGTGGTTTATCTATTTCCTACATGGATTTTTCTCACCATGTGATTTGTCAGAACATCAATAATTCATAGAAAATCAAAGAAGCATCAGAAAAATGAGTAAAAATAGTCATTGGAAATCTTTTGCAATATGGAAGTCAATTTTTAGGGTTTTAAACTGTAATGTCCCGAGATTTTTCCATCTCGAGGCTTAGAAGGAACAAGAGGATAAACCCAAAAACATTAGCTAATTTTTTTAGAGAGCATGAGGAAGCATTATACACATACATGAACATACAACTATAGTGCATACACCATGAACAATCTCAACATTCCACATGTATATAATTACAACATGAGTTATTACAACATGAATTACAATTGCATATTGAAAGAGAATATTGCACATAGTCTAAACACGTATGCTAACAGGATCCTAGATAATAGGTAAACTTTTACAATTGCTCAATTTCTATTTTTTCTCACATTCTAGCTTTGAACCTAGAAAAATACGTGATATAATGAATCAACATAAAGTTGGTACATAGTTGAAAAGATATTAATACTATGCTAGAATATTTAAAATACGTGAAGAAAGAAGAAAAGAAAATGTAAACATTATTTAAGGTGAAGAATTAGGTAAACCCAAGTTTATAATCACATTTCAATGGACATGTATAATTATGGTTGACTTAGCATAGTAAATACTTATATTAATGGACCCTATCCCCATTTACCTTGTACCATTAGGGATCTCCCCGCATACCTTGTACCATTAGGGAGGTTATAGTTAACATTAATACTTTTCCTCACTAATAGGGAGATTAAAGAACTATCAGTAACTACATTCCATTTTCTTTCCTTAGTGTTTTTAGTGTTCAAGCTGGAAATGTGGAAATATATATAGATATACATCCAACAAGATTATACAACTACATGCAAGAAATTACTCATAGTTATATCACCTAACAAAAACTAATCTTATACATATATCCACGTACCTAAGTTCAAAGATTCTTAACTTATCCATGATCATTTGCCTTCTCTGGTCATCACAAGATTAAAAACAATTAATCATCATTAATAGAAGGTTCACCATAATTAATGGTATTTAGGTCCAATTTAGGATTTTGGTCAAATCTAGGTGTTACCGATCTAAAATATGTCTCTAGTATTTTTATACAATGAGGATGTCATTTTTAGGGTCTGGTTCAATTTTTGTTATTTTCTAATGCATGGATATTTTCTAGAATTAATGTAATGAACTGAAATTCATGTATAATATTAGTTTCAACCTTTTTCTAGGATTTTCTTTTCCTTACTTTTTTGGTGATGAATTAGTGGAAATTATTGAGCTTTGGTGTACCTTTGTTCCCAATATTTTACTTTAGAAGGAGTTAAGAACAAATACCTCAGTGAAAGTTTACTAATGCTTTTAATTTGCAAAATGTCCACTTAAGAGAGATGAGGATCAATCTAGAAGTTTAAATGGCTTTTGTGTGGGAAAAAGAAAGAAAATCCTAAAAGTGAAGATAATATGACAATAAATGAAATTATTTTCCCATTGAGTGAATATAAGAATAAATTGCCTAAAAATCACAAAAGTGGAACTTAAAGGATAATTCTAAACCCGGATTCATTTCCTTTGAGTATAAGTTTTCTTGGGTGATAAGTTTTACAACTTTTGGAAAATTGGTAATTTTAATTATATTAATTGAAAAGGAATATAGGAGATAACTTAAAAATTTAAAATAAAATCCTTAATGACTCCAAAAGTAATAATGGATGACAAAGTCATGTTCTACACATTAAAATATACCTTTATTTGATTAAAAGGTGAAATTAGGAGAGAGAAAGTGTGTAGAACCTTCAATATACTAAATAAATGAACAAATAATTCCAAAATGTAAAATTTATGACAAATTTGTATCCAAGGCACTTAATGTGACTTGTGGGTGAAGTTTCATCAATTTTGGAGTATCTTATAACCATTAATCAAGGAGGAAAGAGAAAATAAGGTTTGACTTATTTAATGCATTAAAAGTTCCCAAAAGGTAAAACTAATTACATGTTTGGATTTCTCATAGAAAAAAAAGGTTTGGTGTCAATTTTCATTTCATTTGGAACATGTTTGTCCCTTCAAATAAGGAGAGAGAAAAAGGGAAATTATTATATCCACACTTTAATCCTAATTGTTTCTCTTTTTCATGTAAGTGGACAGTAAGGATGTGAGAAGATGATCGTGACCTGCGATCCGACGGTCCTCCACCGTCGTCTAGCTCGTGACTAAATAGGAAAATTGGACCAATTGCAGCATGATTTTCAAATCATGATTTCTTCCTCCCTACTCAATCTTTTTTCGCGAATCCTTCTCCTACAATTTCCTAATACGATTTCGCACATTTTGATCCATGTTTTTTGGGGAGTTTCATAGATTATTTAGGGAAAACTCAAAATGTGTTCAACATGTAGGTTCAATCTCTACCCTCTTCGCTTCAACCCTCAACCCTACCTATAAATATCCCTACCCTATGCCTGTTGGGTTCCCTTACAACTCAACCATACCCTCAATTTCCCTCATGCTCTTGTGGTTTTTCTTCAGTGATTGAGTTTTGTCTCTATTCTTGTGGTGGAGCATTCTTCTTCTCCTCTTGGACTGAGTAAATTGAAGCCTTCAGTGAGTTCGTCTTCCTTTCCTTTTTCTTTTCTTACTTGTGTTTTTGGATTTGATTTCATATTGTGGATTTCCCCAAATATTGGGGTCTTGTAGCAAGCTCGAGCACCAACCATGTGCGAGCTATTGTGAGGGAAAATCCCCTGGGTGTAATGCAAATTTTCCCCTCTCATTTGCTTCTTCCCCTCATTTTCCACCTTTGGGCAGAGACATCTTTTCGCTCGGTTTGGTTTTTTCTTTGGGGTGAGTCAATGCTACGCATTTGACTTATGACTTGTCCAACTCTGATTGGTCAAAGTCAGTGAGGTGGGTCCGCTCTCTGCTTTTCCTTTGGTTTCTTTGCGATTGCTTTGCCTACGTGGCATGATTCTATTGGTTGATTTTCATAAAATCATAACTAAAAATTCCTATCTCCAAAATTAAAAAGAAAATATGTTATGAACTTGGAAAAATCTCATCTTTCTAATAAAAATAGTTCCAAATGATGATTTTGAGTTTTGTCAAATGTGATTTTTAGAAAATGAATTAAATAACTAAAAATCACCAAAAATAGACCTAAATATTCCTAACTCCAAAATATATAATATTGTATGTTTTCTTAATTAGAAAAGCCTAACTAAGTTAATGATGATAGTTTCATATTCAAAATTGAGGTTTTATTTGAAAAGTCCAAAAGTTAGGGTTTCCTTACCTTTATACATGAGTAAACCCTAATCCATGTTTAAACATTGGAAATAGGAAAATAAGCTTTGGAATCGATTAAAGCGGTGAAGAGGAAGTAATTGGATCTCTTAAGAAAAGGTATGTGCTTTCCTTACACCTAAGTTGGGAAAATTGGTATCCTTAACCTAGTTTCCCTAATGTGGCTTCTATAAAACCCTAATTTTCCTTTTGACAATTCCTTAGCTATATTTGCCTCAAAATCAGTATTAATATTTATATCTTGGGTCTTGTACCTCACAACCATATTAATATTTATTTGATGCTTATACTTGCCATAGTTCTTAGCATGGTGATTTTATTAGACTATTGAACTAGTGTAGTGGTACTTTTGTACAACCACCCATAAGTAGGGCATGTGTAAATTTGCCCTGGGGAATGTATTACTCGCCCCAATATATAATATTCATAGGTGATTGGAATGTTTTACTCTCCCTCACCTATTGGTTGAGGTTCAGTAGGTGCCTCAACCCGACATAGTTTAGGTAGTCAATATTAATCATGCACGCAAATTTTTTACTATTTTTTTAATGGAAAACATCTATTTATTTATGCCTCATTCTTTTGACTATCTTCATCTTATGATGAAATCTTGGCCTTTTTCCTTATAGTGTTCTTATATTTTATCCTTGTTCATATTCTTTGACACATACCTTATTTTTGTTTCCCTTTTTCTAGGTGCTTTCCCAACCACCCAGGGTTAGATCAAGGTGTTGAAGAAGGACAAGGTGACCAAGTTCAGGAGTAGTAGATTCAAGTTTTGCTATCAAGGATGAATAGGTTACTTATTGTTGTATCTTACAATTTCTTTTTAGTTTTTCCTTTTCAAAGAAACTCATGTAGTGAACAAGAGTTCAAAAAGCAATTTAATAACTTAGTTTCATTCTGTTTCTATTGACATTTCATATGTATCTAAATCATGCTAATTTACTTGGATTATTATACATGCATTCCACATTGTCTATTTTCTTAAAAGAAGTGGATGTTTAATGTTTCCTTTAAATTTTAGTAAGGAGGTGATCTTGCCTTTTTATAGCATGGTATCAGAGCATGTTGGGCAACTACTAGGCCATAAGTTCAAAGAAAGGGTGTCTAGAATGGATCAGGGTCTGGGGGCTAGCAATATTTTCCTATGTGCCACTAGCTTAGTTTACTGAGACTCCAAGATCCATATGATACCGACCAAGCCTGTACTGATACTAACTACCTGAAATAGTATGCTCAGAGGCAATAGTAGCATTACCTATCCTTGCTACCTACTCATGTTATCTTATGTCATACCCTTATCTTTCAGGAAGGGATATTTGTTTGGAAACATGAACAACTCTTCTTTTGGAGCCACCTCTGATAACATCGACAACTGGGATACTCTGATGACTCCCTCAAACATTGGGACAATCCCTACTTCCCATGTTCCCACACCTCTTCTTACCCCTAAGCAAGAGATGACCATGTTGCGCTAGCTGATCTTAACTACCTTGGTGGGACAACTCTCTAATGTTGTAATTGTTGCAGCCAATCAGAAGGAGTTCACCCTTAAAGACTTCATCAAGATGCAACCACCGTACTTCAAGGGTAAGAGTGAGCCAAGCTTGGTGGATAAAGCTGATGATTGGGTTCTAGATCTAGAGCGTACCTTCAAGGGCTTGGCATGTCCTCCTCACCAGAAGGTTCACTTCACAATGTATATGTTGGATGGGCCAACACAAGTGTGGTGGACGGGTATGTCTTGTACCTGCAATACTTCAGGCATGACTTGGGAAGAGTTCCTCAAGCTCTTCCATGAGAAGTATATCAACCCTACATATCTGTCGAGGAAGGAAGCAGAGTTTTACAATCTGCATAAGGAATCTTGAGCGTCTTCAAGTGTGTGCAATGTTTTTGTCTCTTGGAGCGCTATGCGGTGGACCTAGGAGCTGAAAGTAGATCAACCCAATTACTCGAGGGTTTAAGCTACATCGTAGGGCACAACCTTGTTCCCCAGTTGTCGTTGACCTTTCAATAGATGGTGGACAATGATTTGGTGATAGAGTAATACCTTGGGTTCAAATCTTTCGGGAACAACAACAACAAAAGGAAGAATGTTGGTGGAAACCAAGGGTGTGAAAAGTGCAACCGTTGCTCGCATTCTCACCTTCCATATAGGTGCCCTACTGGAAATGGTCAACCATATAGAGATGATGACCTGCACCTATCTACCATGATTGCGGTCAAGTTGGACATATTTGAACCTACTGCCCCAAGCTTTGGAGAGGACCAGCTCTAGCTCAGCAGCCTGCTCAACAACCACAACATCGACATAATCTTCCTCCAAGAAACAATAATTAGAATTGGCAAGGCCGACGACCACCTATGGAAAGGCAGAAGGGAAGGGTATTTGCCCCTAATTCTGAGGAAGCCAAAGGAGATACTGAAGTAATTTAAGGTACCTTACATCTTAATATGCATCTAGTTAAAGCACAATTTGATTCTGGTTCATCGAATACATTCATATCATCTGAGTTTGTTGCCATGTTAGAGATAGAATCAGAATATATGGATCATGTTTTAGATGTAAAAACCCCTAGTAGTAGGATCTCCTCTTCTTATCTCCAACTCCTGACCATGGACCTTTGTATCTCTGGTATAATGTTTCCCTCGCATTTCATCTTGCCTGACATGACAACCTTTGATGTCATCCTGTGGATGGATTGGTTGAAGAGGTATAAAGCTATTTTGTTTTGTGAGGTATCAAAAGTCGGTTTATTACATCTTATTGTGGGAAGGATGTGTGTCAAGGGTAGGAAGTGAGAGGATCAATAGTTTGTCATCTCCGCCATTAAAGCTGAAAAGATTGTCTTGTAAGGGCATAGAGCATTCTTAGCCTTTATTGTTCTTGATGCTACACCTCCTACTCTTGATGACATATATGTTGTGAAGGATTTCCATGATGTTTTTCTTGAGGAGTTGTCTAGCTTGCCTCCAACTCGTAAGGTGGAGTTCTCCATTGAGCTTGCACCAGGAACTTCTTCCATCTCAAAGCCTCCTAATCGCTTGGCCCCTATAGAACTCACGGAGCTTAAGAAGTAGCTTCAAGAGCTTCTCGATATGGGTTTTTTATGCCCTAGTGTTTCACCATGGGGAGCCCCTATATTTTTTGTGAAGAAGAAGGATGGCTCATTGTATATGTGCATAGATTATTGTATTCTTAATCAAGTGATGATAAAAAAACCAGATATTTGTGAAGGATGAGGATATTCCAAAGATAGCTTAATCGACAATCTATTTGACCAACTAAAGTCAGCCAATATGTTCTCGAAGATGGATCTACAAAGTGGCTACTACCAGATGTTTGTGAAGGATGAGGATATTCCAAAGATAGCTTTCAGAACACATTATGGGCATTATGAGTTTCTGGTCATGCCTTTCAGTTTGACTAATGCCCCTATTGCTTTCATGGACTTGATGAATCGAGTATTTCTTCCTTACCTCGATCAGTTCATGGTGGTGTTCATTGATGATGTTTTCGTCTACTCAAAATCTGAAGAACCACATCGTGAGCATCTGTGGATCATTCTGAACACACTTAGGGAAAATTAACTATATGCTAAATTCTCAAAGTGTGAGTTCTGGATCAAGGAAGTGATGTTCTTAGGTCATGTGATTTCGTCCAGACATATTGTTGTTGATCTTGCAAAGGTAGAAATTTTGACTAAGTGGAAAGCTTTGAAGACTAGGATTGCACATCAGTGCAAACCCAAATCGGACTAGCTTAGGTCGGACCAGACTAGCGTGGATAGGACCGGACCAAGACTCGGTTAACAAAAAATTCATGGACCAAGGACTAAACCAAGTAAGAATGGACCAAATCATAATTATTAAACAATTACTAATCCATTTGAGTAAACCAAGTTAGACAATTAAATTCTTACAAGTTGAGAATATTAGGAACATTACTAATACAATATTTACACAAGATAAGATATTTGAGATTAACTATCATAAGTTTATAGAACATAAAAAACTAACACTTGCAATAATTATAAAATTTATATGTGTGATAGTTAATACGTAATAAACTGATTAGTAACAATTTAATTAAAAATGTAGCGACCTTCAAGTTTTTTCATAGCCATAATGTAATGCAATATCAAACTTATTTAGCAACTACTCGGTACTTGTATAAGTGGAATGGTTAATGTAATTGATATTTATCAATATAGAGACATCAATGTAGACTAAAATATTAATATACCTTTTGATAAATTCTACAGTCATTAATAATGTATAATATATCCCACAATCCTTCATAAATATTGGTTTTCAATTATATATATATGACATTTTTTATGTTATTCGGTCCAACCGGTCTAGACTGGTTTCTACCAGTTTTGGATTGGACCGGACCAAGGACCAAATTTAGGATAAAGAGTGGACCGAGGACCGAACCAAAAATGAAGTTGGTCCAAGACCAGAGTGGACTGAATAGTCGGTCCAGTCCCGTCCACCAGTCTGGACCGAGAAATGTACAACCCTATCAAAGACCCCATCAGAGATCTGTAGTTTCCTCTATTTAGCAGGTTACTATCAGAGGTTTATCAAGAGTTTTTCTGAGTTGTCTCTTCCTCTGACAAAGTTGACAAGAACAGAAGTCATGTTTGTGTGGACACCTAAATGTGAGGACAGTTTTCAGATGCTAAAGAGTTGTTTGACATCTTCTCCTATTCTTGCTCTACATGTTGAAGGTAAACCCTTCATTATTTTCACATATGCTTCAAAGCAAGGTCTAGGGTGTTTCATGATGCAAAAGGATCGAGTGATCGCCTATGCTTCGTGCCAGTTGAAACCCAATGAAGAGAACTATCCTACCAATGATTTAGAGCTAGCAACTATCATACATGCTTTAAAGATTTGGCGACACTATCTGTATGGAGTGAAGTTTGAAGTTTTCTCGGATCATAAAAGTTTGAGGTATCTGTTGACACAGAAGGATATGAATCTGAGGTAGTGAAGATGGTTGGAGTATCTAAAGGACTACAACTTTACCATCACCTATCATCCTGATAAAGCTGATGTAGTTGTCGTCACCTTGAGTCAGAAGAAGAATGTAGTATGTGATGCCATGAACCTAGAGTTTGTTTCCTATTGGAAACTACAACTTGATGATGATGAAGATGTTGAGAAGTTGTGTGTTCACATGGCTAGTTTGTCCATGACACCTTCTTGGATCTCAGAAGTTGTTTCTTCACAGCTTGAAAGTTCTGAGATAGAAGAGATGAAGGCCTTAGATGAGAAGCCATAGTCTAACTTTTTAGATGGAGTTGAATGGAGCTGTAAGTTTCTGATAAAGGTTGTGGATACCTAAAGTTGGAAACATGCAATAGAAGGTTTTTAGCGAAGCCCATGGGTATAAGTACACTATACACCCTGGTACTACCAAGATGTATAAGGACCTGCAGTGATATTTTTGGTGAACATGAAGAAGGATATCACTTTGTTCATCGCAAAGTGTTTGACTTGTCAACAAGTTAAGATTGAACATCAAAGACCTGTTCGTCTTCTGCACCTTCTTGAGATTCTAGAATATAAATGGGAGAAGATTACTATGGACTTTGTCACTGGTTTCCCTAAGACTAGGAAGGGCTACGGTGTTGTGTGGGTTGTGATTGATCAATTTACTAAATCTGCCAACTTTTTGCCTTTTAAGTTCACTTACAAGGTTGATGAGATGGCTTAGTTGTATGTGGATTGGATCGTTTGTCTACATGGAGTTCCTAAGGTGATAGTATCCGATCATGACCCAAAGTTTACCTCTCGATTGTGGAGTCAGATTCAAGCAGAGATGGGTACTTACTTGTGTTTCAGTACGGCCTATCACCCTCAAATTGATGGTCAATCCAAAAGGACAATGCATATTTTGGAAGATCTGCTTCATGCCTGTGTTAAGGATTGGGGAGGTGTATGTGATTAGTTTCTTCCATTGATAGAGTTTGCTTATAATAATAGCTACTAAGCTAGTATTGGTATGCCAACTTATGAAGCTTTGTATGGAAGACCTTGTCATTCTCCATTACACTGGGATGATGTGGGGAAACATGTTGTAGTGAAGTATGATGATATGCAGATGATGATAGAGAAGGTTCACTTGATCAAGAATCAAATGAAAGCTTCTCAAGATCGACAAAATATGTATGATGCAAAATAAAGGTCTGACGTGAGTTTTTTAGTAGGTGACTTTGCCTTCTTGAAGATCAAGCCTATACGTTCTATTGTAATATCTAAAGTTAAAGGAAAGCTTAGTCCCTACTATGTTGGACCATTTAACATCTTGGATAAGGTTGGAAACTATACATACCGTTCAGCTTTCCCTCCGGCCTATGACAAGATTCATAATTTGTTTCATGTCTCTGTGTTTAGAAAGTATATGAAGGACCCTTATCATGTACTCTCAATTGAACCTCTAGAGATTTAAGAGAATCTGACTTATGAAGAGTTACCTGTGAATATTATTGACTCCCGAGTTAAGAAATTGAAGAGCAAGGAGGTTAAGTTGGTGACGGTTTTATGGAAGTATCATGGTTTGGAAGAAAGCACTTGGGAACTTAGAAATGATATGTTACGTACTCACCCTTCTCTTTTTGTATGAGATTTCAGGGACAAAATCCTTTTTAACGGGTGGAGTGATGTAATGAACTGAAATTCATGTATAATAATAGTTTCAGCCTTTTTTCTAATATTTTGTTTTCCTGATGTCCTTGATGTTGAATTAGAGGAAATGATTAAGGTTTGGTGTACATTTGTTCCCAATATTTTACTTTATAAGGAGTTAAGCAAAAATACCTCAGTGAAAGTTTACTAATGAGTTTAATTTGCAAAATGTCCACTTAAGAGAGATAAGGATCGATCTAGAAGTTTCTTTGGCTTTTGTGTGGGAAAATAAAGAAAATTCTAAAAGTGAAGATAATATGACAATAAATGAATTTATTTTCCCATTGAGTGAATATTAGAATAAATTTCCTAAAAATCATAAAAGTGGAACTTAAAGGATAATTCTAAACCTAGATACACTTCCTTTGAGTATAAGTTTGCTTGGGTGATAAGTTTTACAACTTTTGGAAAATTGGTAATTATACTTGTATTAATTGAAAAGGAAAATAGGATATAACTTAAAAATAGAAAATAAAATCTTTAATGATTCCAAAAGTAAAAATGGATGCCAAATTCGTTATACACAATAAAATATACCTTTGGGTGAATTTTCGCTCAATTTTGAGAATATTTGATTAAAAGGTGAAATTAGGAGAGAGAAAGTGTGTGAACCTTCAATATATTAAATAAATGAACAAATAATTCCAACATGTAAAATTGATGGCAAATTCATATCCAAGGCATCTAATGTAACGTGTGGGTGAAGTTTCATTAAATTTGGAGAATCTTATAACCATTAATGAAGGAGGAAAGGGAAAATAAGTTTTGATTTATTTAATTCATTAAAAGTTCCTAAAAGGCAAAAATAATTACAAATTAAGATTCCTCATAGAAAAAATAGTTTGGTGTCAATTTTCATTTAATTTGAAACATGTTTGCCCCTTCAAATGAGGAGAGAGAAAAGGGGAAATTAATATATCCACATTTTAGTCCTAATTGGTTTAGGATTGCATTTATTTTGTCACACTGTATTTTTTTCCTTTGTTTTTCTCTTTTTTGTGTCAGTGGACAACTAGGATTTGAGTTGATGATCGCTACCTCTGATCCGACGGTCCTCTACCATCGTCTAGCTTGTGACTAAATAGGAAAATTAGACCAATTGCAACACAATTTTCAAATCGTGATTTCTTTCTCCCTACTCAATCTTTTTTTGTGATTCATTCTCCTACAATTTCCTAATATGAATCTTCATAGTTTGATCCATTCTTTGTGGAGGTTTCATGGATTATTTTGGGAAAAGCCAAAATGTGTTTTCCACGCTAGTTTGGTATCTACCCTCTTCGCTTCAACCCTCAACCCTACCAATAAATTCCCCTACCCGAGGCTTGTTGGGTCCCTTGCAACTCAACCATACCCTCAATTTCCCTCATTCTCTTGAGTTTGTTCATCAGTGATCAAGTTTTGTCCCTATTCTTGTATTAGAATGTTCTTCTTCTCATTTTGGACTCTTAGTAAATTGGAGCCTTCAGTGAGTTTGTCTTCCTTTCCTTTTTCTTTTCTTGCTCGTATTTTCATATTCGATCACATATCATGGCTTTTCCCAAATATTGGGGTCTCGCAACAAGCTTGAGTGCCAGCCATGGAGCGAGCTTCTGTGGGAGACAATCCCCTGGGTGTAATACCCATTCTGCCCCTCTCATTTTCTTCTTTCCCTCATTTTCCACCTTAGGACAGAGACGTCTTTTCGCTCAGTTTTGTTTTTCTTTTGGGCAAGTCAAAGTTGCACCTTTGACTCCTAACTTGGCTGTCTCTGATTGGGCCAAGTTAGTGAGGTGGGTCCGGTCTCTGCTTTTCCTTTTGTTTCTTTGTGATCGCTTTTCCTACGTGGCACCTATTGGTTGATTTTTATAAAATCATAACTAAATATTCCAATGTCCAAAATTAAAAAGAAAATATGTTCTAAACTAGAAAAAATCTCATCTTTCCAATAAAAATAGTTCCATAGGATGATTTTGAGTTTTATCGAAAGTGATTTTTAGATAATGAATTAAATAACTTAAAATCACCAAAAGTACACCTAAATATTCATAACTCCAAAATACACAATATTATATGTTTTCTTAATCAAAAGAGCCTAACTAAGTTAATGGTGATATTTTCATAGTCAAAATTGAGGTTTTATTTGAAAATTCCAAAAGTTAGGGTTTCCTTGGCTTTATACCTGAGTAAACCCTAATTCATGTTTAAACATTGGAAATATAAAAATAAGCTTTGGAATCGATTAAAGTAGTAAAGAGGAAGTAATTGGATCTCTTAAGAAAAGGTATGTTCTTTCCTTACACCTAAGTTGGGAAAATTGGTAACCTTAACCTAGTTTCCCTAATGAGGTTTCTATCGAAACCTAATTTTCCTCTTGATAATTCCTTAGCTATATTTGCCTCAAAGTCACTTTTGATATTTATTTCTTGGGCATTGTACCCCACTGCCATGTTTATATTTACTTGATGCTTATACTTGCCATAGTTCTCAGTATGTTGTTTTTATTAGACTATTGAACAGGTGTAGTGGTACTTTTGTACAACCACCCATAGATAGGGTATGTGTAATTTCACCCTGGGGAATGTGTTACTCCTCTCAATATAGAATATTCATAGGTAATTGGAATGTGTTATTCTCCCTCGCATATTGGTTGAGGTTAGGTTGGTTCCTCAACCCTAAATAGTTTAGCTATTCAATATTAATCATGCATGCAACCTTTTTACTAATTTTATTATGGAAAGCATCTATTTATTTATGCCTCATTCTTTTGACTATCTTCATCTTATGAAGAAATCTTAGCCTTATTTCCTTATAGTTTTCTTATCTTTTATCCTTATTCATTTTCTCTGACACATACCTTGTTTTTCTTTCTCTTTTGCTAGGTTCTTTCCCAACCACCCAGGTTTAGATCAAGGTGTTGAATAAGGACAAGGTGACCAAGTTTAGTAGTAGATTCAAGATTTGATATCAAGGATGACTAGGTTTCTTATTGTTAGATCCTATAGTTTATTTTCAGTTTTTCCTTTTCAAAGAAACTCATGTAGTGAACAAGAGTTCAAAAGGCAATGTAATAACTTAGTTTCTTTCCACTGCAATTGACATTTCATATGTATCTGAATCATGCTTATTTACTTAGGTTATTATACATGCATTCCACATTGTCTACCTTCTTAAAAAAAGTTGATGTTTTGTATTTCCTTTAAATTTTAGTAAGGAGATGATCTCACCTCTTTGCAATTAATATGAGGTTTAAAGCATCTAAATGTGCATTAATGGGAAAAGATAAAATATTTTAAAATTTATTCAGATTTGAGTCCATATTAAGTATCCTCACAACAATATGGTTCAACATAAATATTTTGAGAATTTATCTCAAATAGGTAGCATTTGTATATCACTTATATCCAAAAATGAAGAATCATCTTGTATATTAAAAATAATCAATGATACTATTTCAAAGGTTTGATAATGGGTCTTATAATAAAGACGACATTTTTTTGAATCTACGGATATTTTTAATGAATAAATTGGTCAAAAGAGCTATTTTTAGACAAATTTCTAAGATATGGTACATTTCTGAGAAATTAAAGGATTTACCTTTAGCGGTGGGTCCCACTGCCTGAGATGGCAGTCTGTGATTGGTCCATGCTCACCATTATTGTGGGGCATGGCTCCACAACCTTGTCTAGTCCAGGCCATCCGGTTCCGCAGTCTACACAAATTGGACCAATTTAGGTGGTAGCTTGGCTCTTGGTGTCGGGTCAAATGTCTCCGTCTCTGGCATCGCGAGTCGTGACCTACTTTCCCCGCAAGGGCACTCCAAATTCACCTTCTTTGGGGCTTCTTCTGGTGAGCAACAAGACAAAGTTAGGCCTTCATTCCTAAATCCTTCTACCACCAAACTCTATGGGATGTTTCGTGCGTCGGAGGTTACTAGGCTCCTGTTTGAAGTCTTAGTGGAGCACTGCTACCGTAAAGAGGCATCTTCCCTCAAGTTATCCTTTCTATCTCACACAACCCACAAAGGGATCATATGACCATCATGAACTCACTGGAGGTCAACCTTGGGAACATATGTGACTTCACACTCTTTGAGGCAAGAGGAGTTACTGTGGCAAAGATCTGAGGCTTGGGTGGTCAAAGTTTGGTGTTGTGACAGAGACCTGGGGTAGTGACAAGGACTTTTGTTCTCCTAGTCCTCTCCACATCTGAAAACACACCAGGGGTGACTGAGACATCCCGAGGAACATAGGCTTGGTGTTGGCTCTCTGTAGGAACTCTGGTTGCTAAGTCTCCCAACTCTCTTTTTCGACTGGTCATGGTGGAGCTTGTCATCTCCAGTGAAACCAATCACACTGCCCAGTGAATGTCTGGGAAGGCTTCTTGTTGCAAAGGATGACTCTTTGTAGGTTCCACCTCTTCTCTAATCTCCTCACTCCTTCTCTCTTCATCTATCCCACCTCCTACGTGAACCCATGGAGATAGGTCGAGAGGGAGTTTGCCTCTTCCCTATGATCCCACCACCACATCCTTACTATAAGGGGTCGTTAGGAAGTTTCAAGCATTGTGGGTCACTTATAACAATCACAAACTAGCTTAGGCTCATGGTTTGCATGTTCTCCAAATAGTGTGGATCACGACTCAACCAAACTTGGTCTCTCTATTGACAGAGGAGGAAGAAAATAGTGGGCCATAAGATCTTCATCCTAGGGTCCAGGCTTGAACCCTAGATCTAGTCTCCGGTTGAGCAACACCTTCTGCCCAAATAAAACTCTGTGTGATAAGATTATAAACTCCCAAACTAACTAAAATCATATTCCTAATTTACACATCATACGATTATACTTGTATCATTGAATCAAATATTCAACCTCAATATCTCTCAAATGATTAACCAAAATTTTATGAAATTTGAACCATGAGTTCTTCATCACCTAAATCCTCATGCTATCAACTCTGAACCCAAATTATGGTAGTTCATCATCTAATTTGACTCTCAAATAGCCTCATAAATAATTGTATTGAGCCCAAATACAAGTCACTTGTTCCTCAACTCTTGGTCAAATAAGTCCAAAAATACCTTTTATGATCCTAGCATACCTTAAATTTCATCAACATGGAACTTGAGTTCATTGAGACTATTAAATGAGCCCCTTGGAGTCATAAGTACCCAAATCGGTTAATAAAAAGATATTCAATGTAATTGAACCCAATAAGGTCTGGTGATCATCAATTGCATCTCTAGTTAAGATTTTGGGTGACAAGAGTCCATAATTGAATAAGAAATTCCTATATTTGGGGTCAACTATGTATAGAACAATTATGTCTTGCAAATACTATATTGGTTATACAAACACTAAAATTTGGGTCATCACATTCACCCCACCTATTATGGAATTTTATCCAACTAATGTAATGGTTAAAGTGATATCGAAGTGTCCAACTTTATAAAGGCCACAACTTCTAGGTGCCAAAAGTTCTCATATTTCTAGATGTATCACAAGTCGACAATTATAATCTTGAGCATTTAGGATGTAGCCACCCCACCCTATATAGGTTGAAGAATCATTGAGTGAATTGGTCAGAAGATGTCATTCTTTTAAGTTAAATTTACGTCCATATCTCTCTAAGAAATAGGATTTTATTCATACATATGAAGTTGAGAGGATAATATTCAAGGTTTCATCTTTTAGCTTACTCAATAATGCAAGGCGATATCAAGATTTCACGTCATTCATTAATAAAACCCTCACACCTAACATTGTTATTATGATTCATGATGAACATCATACTAGGAATTAATTATTAGAGAAGGGGTTGTTTCACATGCTTGTATATTAGTATTTCACCCTAATGTGTGAGTTATCCTCAAACTAGAGGCTTAGATTCAAAAATACTGAGGTTCAGAACTATATTTTTGATCATGTAATCTATGATACAATGATATATTTATTTCAAGCTCATGATTTTAGACTTACTTCATTCATGTATGATATGAAGGAAAAGAGAATATACTAAGCAAATCTTATCATGATTTCAAACATGGATATCACATCAATGGTTTAGAAAGAGAATATAGAATAGGTCAAGCTTATCTAAGTCACTCTCCATACATAACCATCCAAATAACTCAAGTGAGGTTTCTAGCATCATATATTGAGGAAGATAAGTGGAAGGAAGAACATTTATGAGTATCTTATTGGAGGTAAGATTTATAACTTGCTTCACATTTATTTCTTACAATAATATTTCTAGCTTATGTTCTTACTTGAAAATGATGATCCATGCACTAAAAAGCTATGCTTGACATGAATTTTGATTTTTATAATGTTCGATGTTTTGATTTCAGTTCTAGATGAACCTGTGATCATGTGTACGTTATTCCAAAGCATTCTATGACTTGTATAAGGTTTTTTTGAAAACCTATGGTGCTAAGCACGTATCAACCAATGGTCAACTTTAGGGTTTAAAGCTGATTTCTTCTATAAACACATGACTCAATGGTGGTACCATTGCAACAACTGATGGTGTTGTCTTCATGACGACTGATGGTGGTGACCAAGGGTGTGAACTTATGTTCACCCCTTAGGTCAGGTGTTAGCCTAATTAGAAGCCTAGTGATTTTCAACTATGTTCCCTAATGATGCTATCAATCAATGGTGATATTAGTTGGATATTTGACATTGAATAATGAATATGGTGTTGATCTAACAACCTATGGTGACTTAATGGTCACTAATGATGGTGGATCAGGTATCCACAACCTATGGTGAGTTAGTCGTATAGTTGTAACATCAATTTATCCTTAGACCAATGGTTTCTTGGGTCACTTGATGTAATGGTCGAACCTATACTGTAATTGATGGTTTAAAATATGAACTTGACCCAATGGTCAACATCTGATGTTTATTCCTTCAATAAAGTGGAATGATGGCTAATGTAATATTTTGGTCTTAATAATTTGATTTAGATGGTTTCCTTTATATGATCAACTTAAGGAGCTTACTTGTTGATAATGGATGGCTTGTTTTAAATGCATAGTTGATTGTGGGTTTTACCCTATTCTCAACAGTACCCCTATTGTTGTTAATAAAAGAATATCTAGGGTTAAATGGTGACATTTATAGATCACAACTCAATAACATCATATATGATTCATTCAAGGTGTATACTTATGTAAACAACCAATGTCTTTACCTTTTCAACATTTCATGGTTAGAAGTTGTTGTCTCAATATTCCCATTATTTTGGGTGAAGCGTGTAGTGTAATGTTATGACTCAAATGATGAGAATTTGATAGTTCAATGCCTTAAATGTATATTACTACCCTTGCCCTCATATGATAATGATTTATAATCACCATAATGAATAAATGGGTAACCCTAATGAGGTATAGCTTGTTATACCTAGTTTTAATATAACTAAATGATGGTAATTGGGTATGAATAGTCCTTGTATGATTAATACAATCATGGAGTACTCTCTTATTGTTGTTGAAACCTTAGTATGCTATAACCCGATGGTTACATCTTGATTTATGTGTGGATTCATACTTGAGAATGGTATGGAATGTGACGGTCATGATTCACCTTATGCATCCATGATCCAATGGGTATGTCATGAGTTAGGGTTTGGGTATGTGTGTTGATTAGTAACGTTAATATAATTTATCTTGTTGAGCCTAACTCTAATGCAAATAGATAAAGATGATTATTCATGTTTAACCTCCTTAATATGATCATAACCATAATGTGTTAATTGGTGGTTATCATAGCCACATGGTTGATACTTTCTTAAGCTAAACATGTGCATTATGAATATGATGAGGGTTAATAATATCTAGATTCCTTGCATGTTGATGTAAGAAAGGAATGTTCTTAAAATGGACATATAACATTATGACATGATGACACGAGGGAGAGGAAGGGGTGGGAGAGGCGACTGGAGGGGCGATCGCAGGGAACGAAGCCCTAACCATGGCGGCGGCCATGACGACGACCATGACGGTGGAGAAGAAGAACCCGAAGAGTTTTGGAATGACGGAGCAACAAGAGGGAGATCAAGATCACCTAGATGCATTTCTAAGAACACCACTAGTTTTGGCATCCCAGACATAGACCTAGAGTTCAACTACCCTGGGTTGCGGGGAACCAGTACTATGGTTGAAAATCCCTTAAATGATGAATCTGAATTCAATCTGCGAATGGAAGATTTCCCATCGACCGGCCAGGGAAGGAGCAACGAAATAATAAATGACACCACTGGCGGAGGCGGTGATCACTACAGAAACACTACTGGTAGGGAAGGCGTCAATAATAGTTCAGTAGGAGAGGAAGATCAAGCATCTGAATTCTTTGTGGATAAACTATTTGAAAACAACCTATTGGTGGAAGACGTTTCCCTGGGGGCTCGTGATGGAAAGCCGGCTCTAAACATACACCCTACCGTTTTGGAAAACCTTGCCAAACCATGGAAATTTGTAGTTATCGTCTACATGGTTGGAACTACTGTTGGTTATCTAACCCTAAGGGACATACTAAAACAACTCTGGGGTATCTCTGGATGATTCAATATGTATGAAATCGATATGGGTCACTTCATGCTACAATTCTCTAGTAGAAAAGATCATGAAACAGCCATGTTCGGAGGACCATGGAAGATCTTCGGAAAAACATTATGGTCTAGGAATGGAACGAGAACTTCACACCAATAGAAGACTTCCCTAAATTCATGGTAACATGGGTCCGGATTCTAAACTTGCCCTTACATATATATGTACCTACCATGTTTGATTATCTAGGCCTGGCCCTAGGCCGCCTCGTGAAGGTAGATTAGCATACTATGAAGAGAACGCACAACCGATTTCCTAGATTGGTCATCCAAGTCAGCACTGTAAAACCTTTCATGCCTACCATTCTTATAAACAAAGTAGAATTTTAAGTGGAGTACGAGGGATTCCCATGGATGTGTCTAGCATGCGGCAAGGAAGGACACATTTCTAAACACTGCCGCAAGCCTGTTCACATAGACAACAGTGACGAACAAGGATCCCAACATAACAACCAACAAAATAGGCAGACAGAAGAAACTACCAGCAATCAAATACCTGAAACTTGGCAAATGTTTAAGAGAAGAAGCAGCAATAGAAGGCACAAGACATCGCACACAGAAAAACCACCAGATCCAAATCATAACAACAGGTTCAGTTCTCTAATAAATGAGGACCTACAAGAAGAGGAAAATCAAGATGGCAACACTACCCCTAGAATTAGTATGGACAATCGGGGACACAATAAAGACACAAGAGGTGCAAAGGTATGGAAGGCAAAAAGCAAGACAAATAAGATACATGAGAATGTCACTGAAGGGTAGACATCATCAGAAACTATGAATATCACCCCCCTGCAACAAAAGCAAATGAAAAGCAAGCACACACTATTCTTAATCTGGAAGTGGATGAGATCATCAATGGTACCTCGGAAACCACCCCTCCTATGAATACCACGTCCCCTACTCAAACTTCTACAACCGTTTGTACCTCAAACATTGACAATCCGATCACCATCCCACCACCTCCCAATATTCCGGTACCATTTATAGGCATGGGACCATGACCAGACCCGAACTTAAAAATAAATAGAAGGTTGAAAGGTAGTGGGTCAAAAATGAAAAGAAAAGCAACCACACGTGGGCAACCCCAACCAGAAAATAGGCACAGAAGTTTGAGAATTGCAGATGGCAGCAGTCAACAAAATGCTAACACCTTGGATTCTACCCAAGAAGAGGATGCAGATGGCAGTAGCATACTGAACGATTCCATCCTATATTCTTGACCAAAAGGTGAGGATGAGGATGAGTCAGACATTGTAGGCAAGGAGAAAGAGACATCCTTTACCTCCTAATCTGCTACTACCTGTTGATCTTTATCTTCTAACTATGTTCGACGCCTTTTGCTGGAATGTCAGGGGAATTGGAAACGACGATACCTGTACAGTGCTCAATGATATTGTGAGAAGTTGCAAACCTAGTGTAGTAGGAATTATCAAACCTAGAATCAGCAAACATCATGCCATGCACACCATTAAAACGTTGGGATTTTCCAATTCTCATCGCGTTGAGGCGCGCAGATTCTCAGGAGGCATCTGGATATGCTGGAATCAAAATGTAGGTGACTTGGAAATTCTCTGCAGCCATCATCAATTCAACAGTTGCAGAGTCAACAATGAAGTCATCATCACCTTTGTATATGCCAACACCCATCTCAACCTAAAAAAGATCCTATGAAGAAGACTAGCGGAGTTCAATTTGGCCTACAAAGAACCCTGGGTTGTCCTAGGGGATTTTAATGCTATGATCCACCCTTTTGAGAAATTTGGAGGTAGTAGGTTTATTGAATCTGAGGCCAACCTCTTCTGTGATGCCCTGACAGAGGCCGGACTCACCGACATAGGGTACACTGGAATGAACTATACCTACAAACATGGTATGCTGCATGAAAGGCTTGACCGAGCGGTAGTCAATGACTAGTTCATCCTAAAATGGGGGAATGTCTCACTCGAACACCTTCCTCACCTCTCATCAGACCACTACACTATCCTACTGAAGATGCACAAATCTAATCGAGGCCAAGCCCGATTCATGACCAAAGAATCCTGGCGAGGGGAAGCTACTTTCACAAAACTCATAGCTAACAACTGGAACCAAGATGGGGACTTCAATTCCAACTTTCTCACAATACAGAACAAAATAAACACCTGGAGCAAAAACTTGCACAAGAAAAGGCAAGCTCAAAAGGTACGCCTCACCAGGTATATATCTATGTTACAAAGTGCGATTGTTGAAAGCTACGATAGCATATTAGACAATCTATGTATCAAGATGGAGGAGGAACTCTTAGTGCTCCTACATAAGGAGGAAGCCGACATGAAGCAAAAAGCTCATATCAATTGGCTGAAGAATGGTGACTGATGCACTAAATTCTATCATGCTTGGGTTAATCAAAGAAAGCAGATGAACACCATCATGTCTCTTAAAAACAATGACAATGAGTGGATCACAGAACCCAAAGAACTGCAAGCTATGATCTCAAGCCACTTCAAGAAAATATTATCAAAACCTGACATACGGGGTCATACTTCTCATATTGATGTGCCAGGTAGATTCAGTAGGCCACCTACGCAGCAATTATAGACTTTAGCTAGTGCTCTCACCTGTGAGGAAATCCAGAGCTCATTGAAGATGATGGACCCAACCAAGGCTGTCGGACCCAATGGTATCAACATCGGGTTTGTCCAAAACAACTATCAAGTGCTTAAGAGAGTCTTCACTAAAACTATCGCACACGCTATTGCAGGTCTACCGCTAAATGAAGATATGTGTCATGTTACTATTATTCTGATCCCAAAAGTACCTCACCCAAAAAGGTGTGAATATTTTCGACCTATTTCTTTGAACAATATCATGTTGAAGCTCGCAGCTAGAGTTGTGGTTAATAAGATCAAACCACTCATTGTGAGTTGGATATCACTAGAACAAAGCAGCTTTGTTCCTGGACGCAGAATTACTGACAACATCGCAGTGGTTCAAGAAATTATCAAACGAATGAAGCCTAAAAATAGCAAGCCTACTATGCCTATTAAAATAGATCTATCAAAAGCTTTCGATCAAATGGCCTAGTCATTTGTTGATGAAACAATACAGAAAACAGGTGTTCCGACCAATATAAGGAATTTCATTATGAATTCCATCACTGGAGGATCAAGCATTGTCATTTGGAATGGATGCAACTCCGAACCCTTTAAAGCCAACAGAGGTCTAAGACAAGGTGACCCGCCGTCTCCTTACATATTTGTTCTATGTCATGAAAGGCTTAGCCAAATGATACAAAATAGCATCAGTAATGGTGATTGGAAACCGCTCAAAATTAGCCAGTCCAGAACTAACATTGCTCACGTCTGCTTCACAGACGATATCATTCTTTTTGCTGAGGCCAAAGAAGACCAGATTAAACACATTCTGAAATGTTTTGAAGACTTCGATAATGCTTCTGGACAATCCATTTCAACTGCCAAAACTCACATATACTTCTCAACATCTGTTTGCAACCGAATCAAAAGAAAGATCAGCAGGATCAATGGGTTCCAAGTTACCTCAGATTTGGGAATTTATCTGGGTGTTCCAATCATGCATAATAGAATTAACAAGAACACATATTCATCCATTCTTTAAAAAGTTAATAGTCGTGTGAACGCATGGTCATCCAAATTCTTATCCAGGGCTGGAAGGGTTTGCCTGGCTAAGACGACGCTCACCGCTCTACCCACTTATGTCATGCAAATAGCTAGACTGCCTCTCAAGCTATGCGATCAAATAGATAGCAGCATAAGGAAGTTCATCTGGGGAGGATGATTCAAAGATAAACCAGTTTCCATTGTTGGTTGGAAAAACTCTCTAGCACTAAGGTGGCAGGTGGTCTAGGAGTTAGATACATGAGGAACTAGAACATTGCACTCATGCTCAAGAACATCTGGAACTTGGTCAGTAACAGAAAATCACAATGGTGCATTGGACTATAGAAACACTTCAATAGCTATGACGACAAACGCCCGATCAATGTGTCTCATATGGGCATAGACACTTTCCAATAGAAAGACATTATCCTTAACAACTCTAAAATGATACTTGTTAATGGGATGAGCATAAACTTTTGGGAGGAAAAATGGAGAAACCAAGATCGCTGTCTTAGAGACTTAGCACTCAATGTGATCCCAAGTGATCTTACGAATATGAAGGTTGGAAGCATTGTTAACCTAAATGGAGAATGGGACCGTAACTTCCTTGAGAAGTGGCTGCCCAATACTGTTGTGAAAGATATCCTTCAAATCAACACACCTTTCAACACTTCGAAACAAGATACTCGTGCCTGGGTGCACACTGACAATGGTGCTTTCACCATTTCTTCTGCCTATGCTCTCTGTCATCCCAACTAGGCTCAGTTGGCGCAAGGAAAATGGGAATCTATATTGAAACTTAAAGTTTCACCTTCTATCAAATTGCTGCTCTAAATGATGGGTCATAATGCTATCCTTACTAATGTTCGACCGAATGAAAGGCATATGACTACTGACAACTTATGTCCTAGGTGACACAGTTAATATGAAACTATGTTACATGCACTCATGGATTGTGGACAGAACAAATCCATCTGGAGATCAGTCATGGACAACAACCTCAATGATGAATTTTGGAATGATGTGGAAGGCAGTAGCTGGATGTTCAAATATATCAGCAAAGACAATCTCCAGGCTAGATTTTTTGCTATTACTTGCCACACCCTTTGGCACAACAAAAATGATGATGTTTTCAACAACATAAAATGAACTATGGATGGAAACATAAACCGTATAACTCACCATATTAATATGAATGAGTTGGCTATCGGTAGAATCAATCCCAGCACAGGAACACTGGATAAAATGCATTGGTCTCCAGATAGCACCAGGCAGCTTACTATCAATTCTGATGCTGCCATCGGAAAGAATAATTTTGTTGTTTCCTACGTGGTTAGAAATCAGCAGGGCCATTGGATGGGGGTTATGGGGAGATTATTCCTACTACTAAAGACTCTATGTAGAACTTACTAGTATTGTCAAAGCCATGGAATATGCCAACATCAAACACACTAGAACTATCAAGTTTCAGACTGATAGCCTTATTGCAACAAGAATGATCCAGGAGCATGGTATGAACGACCCGTCTTTAGCTAATGTTATCGCCCGTATAAATAATCTGATGAAGGAGAAGGACTACTGCATCAAATATGTAAAAAGAACCTGTAATGTTGCTTCTGATCTTCTTGCTAAACACCACCTCAAAAGTAATGAACTTACCTACATCTATTGTAATCCCCCTGCTACCCTTAGCAGTTTAATAACTAATGATGACTACTCATGTAATGGTAGTAGTACTGCCAGTATTCATATTTCAACTTTGCTTGCAGGGGGAAGGCAAGATGAATAAATATCTTCTTGACTTTTTCTAAAAAAAAGGAATGTTCTTAATGTTATTATAACCCTACTATGATTGTTTATGAATATCTCCTAGCTCATTAATGCAATATTGTGTTGATCTGGTGTATTATATGTAAGTGATGTTGTTGAGCCTTGTTATAAGGCATGGAAAGATAATGATGATTTTGTAGGGAATAGTATGATGGTCTTAATGACCTTTGGGCATGGTTGAGCCCCGAATGAGGTGTAATCATCTTTTGCTGATAAGGGTTGATACCCTGTGTTATTGTGAAAAGGATTTATATCTTGTGATAGTATGATGGTCTTAATGACCTTTGGGCATGGTTGAGCCCTGAATGAGGTGTAATCCTCTTGTGTTGATAAGGGTTGTTACCCTGTGATATTGTGAGAAGGATTTATATCTTGTGATAGTATGATGACTAGTGTGGTCTCATGAATGTTAAGTGAATAGTATCATGTGATGATGAGATGAGAAATTATGTTCCACACATTTTATATCTTTTAAAAGTTGTGATATTTATATGCTTGCTAGAAGTGAATTAGGGTTTGTATGTCCACTTGTTTGATGCAGCCTTAATTCACCCAATTGGAATAACTAATCAAGTGCAACTCTAATCATGTAGTGCCCTATGTCATAGAGCCATATTTAGTGTCAGAACTTGTTGGATGGGAAACGTGTAGTCCTAAGGGAAACTTGGAGTGCATATTGTTGAGTATGTGGGTGTGGAAAGTTGAGGATATATCCTTGTCATCCACAATGTAGGTTGTGGAGGTTGGATATGGTCATGCCTCATACATCTAATGTGATTGGGGACATATACGGTTTTACTTCAGATTAGAGGGTTTTGTATACCTTGGATGCTAGCGTTGTGACATGTTCCAAGGTGGGATAGTTATAGGACTATATGTCACTGTTTTGTAGTTTGACTATATGTCACTAATTTTTACTCATACTAACTGAGGGGAAGAGATCTTAGGATACCAGCATTGATATTGTATAGAACTGAATAGCCCTTCATAGGGGTTGGTTGGACTTTACATGGTATAATTCAAATTCCCTAGAGCATAATAAAAGATGTAAGACAGCCGTGTAGCATATTTGTTTAGGGTTATACACAATGCTTCATATTGGATGATAACCCTTGTTTGCTTTCTTTTCATTGAGATCATGTTTAGTACAATTAGAGATAATAGATGTGCTTATGTTGTTGTTATGCTCATGTTGTAAACATGCTTATGTTGTCAAATATACTGACATTGATGGTTAAGATGCTGCTGCTAGCTATGTTTAATATTACTAGCCATGCCTATGTAATTATAGATGCTTAAACTGCTAATCATGCCAATACAATTAATTGTGCTATGATGTTAGTTCTACATATGATATAGATCTGTTCCCTTTATTTGAGATGCGAATATTGATATCCATGTTATGCTACTATATATATTCATGATATCAGGGATGCTTATGGTACTAGATTGCTTGTGTTGTTAGCAAGCAATATGATGATAGTCATATTAATGATAATGATTGTTATTAGATGCAATTTGATGATATTTGAGTAGATATCTATCCAAAGAAATAGATTTATGTGTTATCTATATATGCATTGATGATCATACTTGTTGCTAAGATTAATTGCTTAATCTGTTTAGCATACTTGAATTGTTCAATCTGTTCATTTGAATATTACATACTCCAACTACTTAGTTATCTACTATTTAAAATGTTGTAATCAATAAGCATTGTTGGAGGTTATATCTCTAGCTGGGACATGGGTCTCACCCTTGTGGTTCACCACATTTTTTTAGGTAATTGAAAGTGACGAAAACAAACATGTGGCGGCAAAGAAAAGCAATAGTAATGAATTATTGAGAAAGTTGATTAAATTTCTAGTGTGTCCTTGAGTCATCCCTATACTCTCAGGTCCATACAGGAAAAGTTTGTATATGGTGTTTCAAACAAATTGGAATTTTTTTAACATGTTAATGCTTGTTGTGTGGCATATACAAATATTTTTATCCTATGTAGATATGATGTAGCTAAGGCGATAAAACAATTTGTATTGAATTCTTGGCATAGTATGGATACAAGAAAGATATTGGACTCTTATGCAAATATTTCTGAGTAGGTTTTGATGTTGAAATTGGTTTTAATTTACCCATATTTATGGGTATGTGGTTAGTTGGTGATTGATTGTGTTTTATATTTTGAGTAATCTCGTTTAGTGTAACGGGTTCTCACAAGTTGGTATTAGAGCTTTAGGTTCACTGAGTCTACAGGGACACTAGGACTTTGGACTAGGATGATGTCAAAGTTAGGAATATGACACAAAAATATGGTGCATACTGCCTAATCTCAATACTTGGGTGCCCTGGCCAGGTATTCAATCATTGAAGAAAAGGTAAGTATGGAACTTTTAGACTGTTATCTTTTTTATTATTCTAATCAAGTAGTCATTTTGAAACAATCTAAAGAGCATAATGAAGTAGAAATCATGTTGTAGATAACTCAATATTACCTCAAGAGAAGATGAGGATTACATCATTATCTATCAAAACTTGAATTGTTGGTAACTATAAGAGAAAGATTTAACACCATGAAATCTAAATCCGAATACAAATAAGAAAAAGAGGAGTTTTTGAAGATAAAATTCAAGAAGATAATAAAGAAAATGATATATAAGTCTGTTCTTATAAATTGATTCCAGGTATGAGATTCACATAAGGTGGAGAGAACTCCTATAATAAGTAAAGATGAGAAGATAAATGGGAACAATGACAAAGGGATAAGAAGGAACCTGAGTTAATCTTATACCAACCTATGTGTATAAGAAAGTGTTAATGTAAAATCAACATGGCATGTGAAAGAAATTAAGGAAGATCAACCATGTTTAATGAAGAAAATGAAGAATATGATGATTTACCTGTTGATAAGTGGTTGAAAAACATAATAAAATAAGATAGCATACCCTAGTGGGATAAATAGTCATCAAGTAAGGAGTAATGAGATATGTTAATCATGATTATTCCTATGGTAATGGCAAGGAACCTGAAATGAAAAAGGTAAAATGATACATAAGAAGTTGTAACCTGCATAATGAAAATGGAATTGGTTACCTTTTTGCTAGTGACCCTTGAACAATGTTGCTATGATGTGGGAAGTGTGTTTCCCTTTGTGTCTTTCCTTTCTATGGAATATCTTTCAAGTGGATCATTTCCACTTGGTATGTGTGGATTCATTGTAAGCATGAGGTTGGTTGGCTTACTATAGTAGAAGGTTTCTTGGACTATGGCTCCAAGATCATAAAGTCTGTGATGAGTATGCTTTTGAGCCTTCTAATAATTAGGAAGACTCCTCTTATATGTTTTGATATTTGTTATGTCGATAAAAGTGGATGAGATAATGATGTGAGTTCCTTATAGCACATGAGGTGGATACCAAGGTAATGAATCCTAGTATCCAAGATGTATCAATAGTATGAGAAATATAAGAAGGTTGGAGATATTTGTTAAATGAACATTACAAGTATTCCTCTCCTAAAGAGAGAGAGAGAGTTTATTATGATCCTATAAATGTTGTTTGCAAGGAAAAACAAAAGTGACTCTATATTGTTGTGTATGGTCTACTGATAGATGGACAAGGTCACTATCAAGCATAGATGGTTTGTTGATGCAATAGGTATAATTTTAGGATGATATGTAGAATTTAAAGTGGAAAGCTACTATTAGATTTGTATAGGTGTCACAACAAGTTTCTATGTTCCATATTTGCAAATGTCTTCTTATGTGGGGATTTTTGTGCTGACCCAAGATAATATATGTATGAATTGAAAGAGAAGAAAATGACCTCTATAAAAGTGATGTGACATTACCATAATATGGAAGTAACCATATTTAATTTTGAGGATGATGTGCATGAGAAGTGACCATCTGTTTATACCTTGGATTTCAGGGGCGAAATCCAAGTTAGGGGTTTATAGTTGTAAGGCCCCTAAACTTGATTAATGAGTTGAATAAGTTTAATTATCATAATTTAATTCTTATAACCCTAATATAACCTTTTTATATACTTTTAAATTGTAAGATAAGCTTAAGTTTCAAATTTGGTTCAATTTGGACAATGTTTGAGCAAGTTATGCAATTGTATGCACATTTTAGACTTTTCTGAAATTTACCCAATTGGGAGGTTTTCTTTGCAATTTATCACTTTCATTATGTTCCTTGGATATTCTATCATCATTATTTATCTTTTTGAGCCATGGTTCACCTATTTAATCCTTGGTTTGAAGGTGTTTTCTCCAAGGGTATTTTAGGGTTTACCCCTTCATGGATGAGCTACCTTTAGTAGGTATCAACTAATGAATTATTTGTTATTCATGGAAATTCAAGAAACGAGGGATAAGAATGTCTCTATGGATAGTGGGGTATCTGATTATGTGTGTGATTGTATATTCTTAATAGTTTAAGGCCATAGACACTTGGAAAGATACTAGAACTTCAACTTTTTCTTTTTCTTTATCTTAAAGTTTCATATACTTATCCCTAAGCACCAAAACGAGCCATTTTATCTCCACCACTTCTCTCCTTATATGAAACGTGTTCTCCCTCTATGCTGCTACGAATTTCCTATCCAATGAAGAAGAAATAGGCGATCCTCTTGGAAAACGAATCCAGGGTTGCAATCTACTTCCTTTTAGGTTTTGAAAAGCTTCCTTCTAGTGATCTTGACCTAAAAGAGTAAGAAACCCCTTCTTCCCTCCATTTATTTCTTTGTTATCCTTTCTCCTACCTTTCTCCAGGTCAGAACCTTGTTGTTCCATGGTAGAAATTTCTCTAAAGCTCTAAAACCCTACATTTCTTGCTCCTTATGCTTAGGGTTTGCTCATTTGATGTAGAAAGGTGCTAGATGGACGAGCTCATAGCTTATGATTGGATTTCCTACCATACCTGCTCGTGTTTTCTTCTATTTTTTAGTTTATATTCTAATTATAGCCAATTTTTATAACTTGCACCAAGTTTATTGCTTACCATAAGTTTCCTAGCTCATGTTCTTGCTTGAAAATGATGATCCATGCACTAAAAAGTTGTGCTTGACTTGGATTTCGATTTTTATAAAGTTCCCTGTTTTGATTTCAGTTCTAGATGAACCTGTGATCATGTGTAAGTTATTCCTAAGGTATAATATGACTTGTATCAGGTTGGTTTGACAACCTACGATGCTAGGCACCTATCAACCAATGGTCAACTTTATAAAGCTAATTTCTTCTATAAACACATGACTCGATGGTGATACCATTGCAAGAACCGATGGTGTTGTATTCATGACAACTGATGGTGGTGACCAAGGGTGAAAACTTACATTCACCCCTTAGGTCAGGTGTTAGCCTAATTAGAAGAGTTATGATTAACAACTAAGTACCCTAATGATGCCATCAATCAATGGTGATATTAGTTTGATATTTGATGTTGAATAATGAATATGGTGTTGATGTAACAACCTATGGTGACTTAATGGTCACTAATGATGGTGGATCAGGTATCCACAACCTATGGTGAGTTAATCATATAGTTGTAGCATCAATTAATCCTTATACCAATGGTTTCTTGGGTCACTTGATGTAATGGTCAAACCTATATAGTAATTGATGGTTTTAAAATATGAACTTGACCCCATGGTCAAGATCTGATGTTTATTCCTCCAATAAAGTGGAATGATGGCTAATGTAATATGTTGGTCCTAATAATGTGATTTGGATGGTTTCCTTTATATGATCAACTTAAGGAGCTTACTTGTTGACAATGGATGGCTTGTTTTAAATGAATAGTCGATTGTGGGTTTTACTGTACTCTCAACAGAACCCTTATTTTCTTTGCTTTATCAACCTTTCTTTGACTTGTGGGGTGCTCAAGAGTTTTCCCACTCCTTAGAACTATCACAACACTACCTTGATCATGGTGGATAGGGGGAGCATGATGTTGTTGTGGAGGAGGTGGAGGTGACACTTGGGGTTGAAATTGAGGTGGAAAAGAGAATTGAGGGGGAGGAGAGAATTGGGGTTGGAAAGTGAAGTTTTGGGAAATTTGAGGTGAGGGAGGTGGTGGAGGGCTGTAAGGCTTAGAATATCCTAGGAAGGAATGAATTTGATGTACTTGCATGGGGGGTGAACTATAGAAAACATGGGAAGAAGGCATTGGTCCACTTGCTTCATGGTGGCTCATTATGGGTTTTGAAGACAATTTTTCTTCTTGGAGAGCGATTATGGAAGATAGTTGTTCTATTCTCTCTTCTAACCTTGCAAAATATCTTTGAACATCATCAAAAACTTTCAATCTAGAGAGAACCTCTTCCTCAAACCTTGATCTATATGTGGGACTTTGTGGTTCCTGGTAGCTATAGGAGTGTGGTGTCTTCTTTTCTTCCCCATTGAACTCAATAGCATTGACCTAATGAGAAGGAGGTTTGGTCACTTGGTTTCTCATGAAGCTCACCAGTTCACCAAACATTTTCATCAATTATGGGCTTGAATCATCGTGAGTTGGAGATGTCACACCAAAAGATAGGTCACTGCCACTAACCATACTAGAAGCTTTTATCCTTGAACTTTCTGCCAATCTCTCAAACAAGGGCAATGTCTCCTCAGGTGGTTTAGGCATAAAAATTCCTCCACAAGAAGAATCCACTATAGCTTGACTTGCATGAGATAGACCGGAGTATAAGGATTGAACTAGCTGCCATAAATGGATCTCATGATGTGGACATTCTCTCGACATCTTTTGAAATCTCTCCCAAGCCTCATGGAATCACTCATTATCTATTTGACTGAAACTTGCTATGGCACACCGCATTTGTGTTAGCTTTGCTATAGAGTAGAATTTCTTCAGGAAAGCATTTTTCATCTCTCCCCAACTAATGATGTCCCTTCTTGAATCATACCACTCTTTGGATTTGTCTTTGAGGGAGAAGGAGAACAAAGTGAGCCTGATCGTATCATCACTTGTTGTCGACATCCTTAAGGTGGAGCATACTTTAAGATAGGAGTCTAGGTGCTTGTAGGGGTTCTCACTCTCTGAGTTGTAGAGGATGGGCATGATCCCAAGAAGACCTGGAGGGATGGAGAATTGCTCCCCTGGCATCAGATGAACCCTACTAGCAATTGGTGATTTGTAGTTGCTACACATGAAGTAGTCTTGAAGTGGCTTGTGAAGTGCATTTTGGCCTTCCATCTTGTTTCCTCCCGAATGGCTTGCCGCATGCACAAAGAACAACCAAACAAAAGAAAGCAAGTTAGTAAACTAATATACAAAAAAAATGCAAAGAATAATGAATAAAAAATAGCAATGATGAGGGCAGTAGGAAAATTCAAAGCAAAACTATTTAGCTAGGTCGAGCGCCTTTCTCCCCGACAATGATGCCAGAAATCTTGGTGTGTTTCTACCAATGGTGTTACACACTAGATGCAACCCCACAGATAGACACACACGGTGGATTCACTTTCAATATGTATAAAACCTAACTTAACACCTACTCACACTAAGATAACTACACCCACAAGAGTATGGGGTCGTGTCATAGTATAGGAAGATGGTAAGTATAGGGTCGATCCACAGGGAAAAAGGGAGCACTAGAGATAGGTTTAGTTTCTATAGGTTCCCACTGTGGAGACTAGGGTTAAGGGTTTGAAGGTTGTTTTGATTGTTAAAGTATTATGGGCAAACAAGCAATTAAAGGCAAGAATGAAATCTAATTTAACCCTAGGCTAGAGTAAGGTTGAACAAGAAAGAAAGGATTAATCTAGGTATGAAAAGGAAAATTACACTAAAGCAAGCAAGAGAGAAGTAAAAGAGGAATTAAAGAGTTAAGCTAGTAGGAACAAGGCAAGAGCAACGCAAGAAGCAAACTAAGTAAGAAAAGAGCTAACTAAGCTAAGCAAGCACAAAAATAGGGTTTTAAGCAATAAAGAAAGGTACGGGCTATTTAGGGGTATGAACTTATCACTTAAGTTGGGGGTGACATATGAACATTATGATTCCATTTAGATTATCCAAACAAAACAACAAGTTAGAGTCCTAATGAATTAACCTAAGCTACTAACTGGTCATGGATATGCTAGGTTGTGTATAGGGGAACTAGTCCCTAACTCCCCTACTACCCTTATGAGTCTCAATTGGGTTACGGATTAGGTTCAATTCAATTAAAGTCTAATCAAGTCTAGGTTTCTAGATTAGGAATTCCTAGGCCAATTAGGGGATGAGGGTAGTAATCGGGAGGTGAAATTAGGGTTTTGGACCCCAATTCCCCCACATTCTAGCCTTCAGAAGGCTTCATGCTAATTGCACTAGAATTTTTCAATCTATCTACTTAGATCTCTCACTCAGGTTTAGGGAGATTGATTAGGATGTAGGAAGATGGGAGGCAACCTAGGGATTCAAGAATTGGTCCTAGGGGAAAATCCCAAAATTCACACACATAAGTAATTTGCCTAAATTCCTAGGTGATTTCACACAAAAAGCAACAAACAATTCATGGAGAATGAGATATAAATAGAATATAATCATTAAAAAATGGAATTACATCATTTAAATGTAATTTTCCCCCAACATGGTATCAAAGTAACATAATTTCCCCCAAGCAGCCCACCCAAGGGGCCTAGCTACTCATAATAAAGCAAAATACAAAAAGAAAGGAGAAAGAATGAGTAGAGGAGTGAAAATCCATGATGAGCTTGGTGAAGAATCCTCCTTCTCCACCTCCTAATATTTGTAGCTCAATCTCCCTCCTCCAAGGTAGGTGAATGGCATGGATGTATGGTAGAAAAGGGTGGAAATGGAATGAAAGTGGGGTTTTGATGGTGGAAATCGTGAAATGGAGGTGGAATGAGGTGGGAATGGATCGAGGATGAACTGGGGAAGCTAGAGTGGTTGTAGGGTATCTAACCTCGTGCCCCAGCCACCACCTAGGTATATATAGGTGTGAGGGGGAGCACTTGGTTAATTAGGGAAAAATGGGTAAATCAGTGCAAAAATAGGTAGGTTTTGTGAGTAGCACGATCGTGATGGGTAGGGGTGAGCACATCCATGGTAGGATACAACGGTCGTGGGAATTAAAATGGCAAGATCACATGGTTTTGGTCAGTTTTGGGCTGAAATTGGCACGGTCGTGGTGGTGTCCCTTGCACGACCATTCATGCTTGCACGACCGTGGTGACTTCAACCTGACTTGGGGGCGACTCTGTTGATTTGTAAGTGACCTAGAACGGCCGTTCTGTGGTACCATGGCCATGCTGGGTCTTGGATCAACACTTTAACTTTGTTCTTTGGATTTTCTTGGACATCTTTGCCTCAATGGATCTTTGGCCACTAGGGGTAGGTTAAGGGAGAATTAGACTTCACTTTGGGTCTCTCCAAGGGTAAAGAAACCCTAGGATCACTCCTTCTCTCTCTCTATCATCAAGTGTGGTCCAAATGCTTGAAAACCATGCAAATAATGTCCATAAGTGCATTTTATACAAATAAGCATATTGGGAGGAATAACATGTAATCTAGCAGGCATAGATGTGATTGAAGATCAATATGATACAAGATGAAGCCCTAAAATAGGGTTGAATCACCCTTATTGTTGTTAATCAAAGCATGTCTAGGGTTAAATGATGAGATTTATAGATCACAACTCAATAACATCATAGATGATTCATTCAAGGTGTTTACTTATGTAAACGACCAATGGCTTTACATTTTGAACATTTCATGGTTAGAAGTTGATGCCTCAATATTCCCATTGTTTTGGGTGAAGCATGTAGTATAATGTTATGATTCAAATGATGAGAATTTGATGGTTCAATGCCTTCAACTTGTAGTGTTACCCTTGCCCTCGTATGATTATGTTTTATAATCACCATAATGAATTAATGGGTAATCCTAATGAGGTATATCTTATTATACCTAGTTTTAATATAACTAAATGATGGTAATTGGGTATGAATAGTCCTTGAATGATCAATACAATCATGGAGTACTCTCTTATTGTTGTTGAAACCTTAGTATGCTATAACCCTATGGTTACATTTTGATTTATGTGTGGGTTCATACTTGAGAATGGTATTGAATGTGATGGTGATGCTTCACATTATGCATCCATGATCAATGGGGATGTCGTGAGTTAGGGTTTGGGTATGAGTGTTGATTAGTGACATTGATATAATTTATCTTGTTGAGCCTAACTCGAATGCAAATGGATAAAGATGAGTATTCATGTTTAACCCTCTTATATGATGGTATGATGGTAAAATAACCTCCTTAATATGATCATATCCTTAATGTGTTAATTGGTGGTTATCATATCCACATGGTTGATACTTTCTTAAGCAAAATAAGTGTATTATGAATATGATGAGGGTTAATCATATCTAGATTCCTTGTATGTTGATGTAATAAAGGAATGTTTTTAATGTTATTATAACCCTTCTATGATTGTTTATGAATAGCCCCTAGCACGTTAAGGCAATATTGTGTTGATCTGGTGTATTATATGTAATTGATGTTGTTGAGCCTTGTTATAAGGCATGGAAAGATAATGATGATCTTGCAGGGAATAGTATGATGGTCTTAATGACCTTTGGGCATGGTTGAGCCCTAAATGAGGTGTAATCCTCTTGTGTTGATAAGGGTTGATAACCTGTGATATTGTAAAAAGGATTTATACCCTATGATAGTATGATGGTCTTAATGACTTTTGGGCATGGTTGAGTCCTGAATGAGGTGTAATCCTCTTGTGTTGATAAAGGTTGTTACCCTATGATATTGTGAAAAGGATTCATATCTTGTGATAGTTCAATGACTAGTGTGGTCTCATGAATGGCAAGTGAATAGTACCATGTGATGATGAGATGAGAAATTATGTTCCACACATTTTATATGTCTTAAAAGTTGTGATATTTAAATGCTTGCTAGAAGTGAATTAGGGTTTGCATGTCCACTTGTTTGATACAACCTTAATTCACCCAATTGGAATAACTAATCAAGTGCAACTCTAATCATGTAGTGTGTTGTGTCGTAGAGCCCTCTTTAGTGTTAGAACTTGCTAGATGGTGAAATGAGTATTCCTATAAGGAAACTTGGAGTGCATATTGTTGAGTATGTGGGGGTGGCAAGTTGAGGATATATCCTTAACATCCAAAATGCAAGTTGTGGAGGTTGGCTATTGCTATGCCTCATACATCTGATGTGATTGAGGAAAACTATGGTTGTTCAACGGATTAGAGGGTTTTGTATATCCTGGATGCTAGCGTTGTGACCTATACCAAGGTGGGCAAGTTACATGACTATATGTCATTGTTTTGCAGTTTGACTATATGTCACTTCTTTTTACTCGTACTGACCAAGGGGAAGAGATCTTAGGATACTCACACTCCTAAATCTTGTATGGAACCGAATAACCCTTTATAGGGGTCAGTTGGACTTTGGATGGTATGATTCAAATTCCCTAGGGCATAATAAAAGATGTTAGATAGTCGTGCATCATATCTGTTTAGGGTTATACAAAACACTTCATATTGGATGATAACCCTTTTTTTCTTTCTTTTCATTGAGATCATGTTTAGTACAATAAGAGATAATAGATGTGCATATGTTGTAGTTATGCTCATGTTGTAAACATGGTTATGTCGTCAAATATAATGACATTGATGGTTAAGATGATGTTGCTAGATATGTTTCATATTGTTAGCCATGCCTATGTAATTATAGATGCTTAAACTACTAATCATGCCTATGTAGTTAATTGTTTTATGATGTTAGTTCTACTTATGATATAGATTTGTTCCCTTTATTTGAGATGCCAATATTGATTGCCATCTTATGTTACTAGACATATTCATGATGTTAGGGAAGCTTATGCTACTAGATTGCTTGTGTTGTTAGCAAGGAATGTGATGATTGTCAGATTAATGATAATTATTGTTATTAGATGCAATTTGATGATATTTGAGTAGATATCTATCCAAAGAAATGGATTTATTTGTTATGTATACATACATTGATGATCATACTTGTTGCTAAGATTAATTGCTTAATCTGTTTAGCATAGCTGAACTGTTCAATCTATTTAATTGATTATTATATACTCCAACTGCTTAGTTATCTACTATTTAAAATGTTGTAATCAATAAGCATTGTTGGAGGTTATATCTTTTGCTGGCACATGGGTCTCACCCTTGTAGTTTTCCACATTTTTATTAGGTAATCATAAGTGATGAAAAAAAAATGTGGCAGCAAAGAGGAGATATAGTAATGAATATTTGAGAAAGTTGATTAGATGTCTAGTGTGTCCTAGAGTCATCCATGTACTCTCAGGTCCTAGAAGGAAAAGTTTGTATATGGTGTTTCAAACAAATTGGAATTTTGTTAGCATGTTAATGTTTGTTGTGTGGCATATACAAATATTGTTCTGCTATGTAGATATGTTGTAGCTAAGGTGTTAGAACAATTTGTATCAAATTCTTGTTATAGTATGGATACAAGAAAGATATTGGGATCTTATGAAAATGTTTCTAAGCGAGTTTTGATGTTGAAATCAGTCTTAATTTACCCATATTTATGGGTATGTGGTTAATTGGTGATTGATTGTGTTTTATGTTTTGAGGAACTCATTTAGTGTAACGGGTTCTCCCAAGCTGGGACCTAACTCAATCAAAGAATTGAATTTCTCATTATGAGTCATTTACCCATCACATCTTTATATTACCCAACTCTCACATGTATGATTGAATCATGCAAGAGGACTCAACTCATTTACTCAGGAGTAACCCAACTTAGGACACATCATTTCACATCTATCTCATATTTTCATATATTGTAGGGTAGGTCCTATGACCCTCTCCTTGTGGTTCTTACTCTATGCGGAGTTCACCATGTATCTTGTCCTAACACTCGAGGTTCTCCTTTGTAAAAGAGCTTGAGGCTCTTTCATATTCACCCTTATCTTAAGTTATCTCATCTTAAGTAAGAACAGGGAACATACTCTCATCATCAAGATTCAACTTAGAATCTTCACAATTGGATTCGACTCATATACAACTTAAATTTTATAAGAAAACTTTTACCATCAGAGATCAAACTTAGATAAGATTACACATTCTTATTTCATATATACATTAATAAGATTACACATGCTTATTTCATATATAATTAATCATCTACAGTATCTATCACATATCCAATAAGGCTCTAGACATCTAATCTCAATCTACTCTTTCTTCGAGATGGATGTCACTTCCTTTCACTTAGGTTGCATTAACACCTCCTACTCTCCTGTGTGAGGGACACATTTTCGTATTTACCTATATATGACAAAATATTATATAGTTTTTTTTCTGAGAAGGCAAATGTCAGAGAAAACTGTTGAGGCTCGAACTAATTGGAAAACAAAACCAAATCAGAAAAATGAGTGTCCCACACACAGTACATAGTCTAGTACCATGTAAAATAATGAAATGGTGAGAGAAAGGTATAGACTAGTGTAGCTACTCAATACATATTAGCTTTATATGGAAAGGGTTTCACACACTTGTCTAAACCTAGTTCTCAAACATCTAGGTTCTAACTTAGAGGCTAAGTAAAACCTTATTCCTATAGAACAACTTACTTAGTTTCGAGGGTTAATGTTAAACGTGAGATTTAATTTTATGCTTCATGTTAAAAAATGACTAGGCATAACTATTTTTTATGCTTTGATACCAACTATAACATCCCTAGATTCTGTCATCTCGAGACTTAGAAGGATCGACAGGACAAACTCAAAAATGATAGCTAATTGTTTCTGAGAGTGATGTGGAAGAATTATACACATACATGAAAATACAACTATAGTGCATACACCATGAACAATCTCAACATACATTTATATAATTACAACATGAGTTATTACAACATGAATTAAAATTGTATATTGAAAGAGAATATTAGACGTAGTCTGAACATGTATGCTAACAGGATCCTAGACAATAGGTAAATCTGTACAACTGCTCACTTTCTATCTTTTCTCTCTTTCTAGCTCTGAACGTAGAAAAATACGTGAAACAATAAATCAACATAAAGTTGATACGTGGTTCAAAAGATATTAATACTATCCTGGTATATTTAAAATACTTGAAGAAAGAAGAAAAGAATATGAAAACATTATTTAAGGTGGAGAATCAGGTATACCGAAGTTATTAATCACATTTCAGTGGACATGTATTACTATGGTGGACTTATCACAATAAATACTTATATTATTGGGCAATGTCCCCGCGTACCTTGTACCATTAGGGATCTCCCAGTGTACCTTGTACCATTAGAGAGGCGCTAATCAACATTAATACTTTCCCTCTTTAATAGGGATATTAATGAACCATTAGTAACTACATTCAATTTTCTTTCCTTAGTGCTTTTAGTGTTCAAGGAGGAAAAATGTCAATATGTATAGATATACATCCAACAAGATTATACAACTACATGCAAGAAATTACTCATAGTTATATCACCCAGGAAAAACTAGTCTTATACTTATATCCACATATTTGAGTTTAGAGATTCTTAACTAATCCTTGATCATCTATCATATCTGGTCATCACCTGATTAATAACAATTAATGATCATTATTAGAAGGTTCATCATAATTCATGGTATTTAGGTCCAATTTAGGGTTTATGTCAAATCTAGGTGTTAGTGATCTGAAATATGTCTCTGGTATTTTTATACTATCAGGATGTCATTTTTAGGGTCTAGTTCAATTTTTCGTAATTTTCTAATGCTTGGTCTATTATCTAGAATTAATACGAGGTTTAAAGTATCTAAATGTGCATTAATGGGGAAAGACCAAATATTTTGAAATTATAATCAGATCTGAGTCCATATTAAGTATCGTCACAACAATTCCGTTCAACATAATTTTTCAACAATTTATATCAAATAGGTAGCATTTGTTATATCACTTATATCCTAAAATGAAGTATCATCTTGTAAATTAAAACTCATCAATGTTGTTGTTTCGAAGGTATGATATAATGGTCTTATAATAAAGAGGGCATTTTTCTAAATCTATGAATATTTTTGGTGAAATTATTGGTCAGAGGAGTTATTTTTAGACATATTTCTAAGATATGGCACATTTTTGAGAAATTAAAAGGATTTACCTTTAGCGGCGGGTCCACTTCTTGAGATGGCAGTTCGTGATCGGTCCATTCTCACCATCAGTGTGGTGTGTGGTTCCACAGACTTGTCTAGCCCAGGTCGGCTGGTTCTGTGGTCTACACAAATTGGAACGGTTTAGGGGATACTTGGCTCTTGGTGACATGTCAAATGTCTGTGTCTCTGGCATCGCGTGTCGCGACCTACTTTCTATGTAGGGGCACACCAAAATTTCCACTGTTTGCACCTCTTCCAATGTGAAATAGGCTAAGGTCAGTTCTTCATTCCCAAATCTTTCTACCACCAAACTCTATGGGATGTTTTGTGCATTTGAGGCGGCTAGGCTCCAGTTTAGGGTCTCCATGGAGCACAGTTTTCGGAAAGAGGCATTTGTCCTCAAGTTATCCTTTCTATCTCACACAACCCACAGAGGGATCACAAGACCACCATGAACTCACTAGAGTCCAAACTTGGGAGCATATGTGACTTCACACACTTTGAGGTGAGAGGGGTTTCTATGGCAAAGATTTGAGGCTCGGGTGGTTGGAGTCAGCATACCCCATACTTAGTTTGGTGTTGCGGCAGAGACCCGGGGTAGTGATAAGGGGTTTTGTTCTCTTGGTACTCACCTCATCTGGAAACATGCAATGGGAGAGCAAGACATCTTGAGGAACATACAACTGGTATTGGTTCTCCGTAGGAAATCCGGTTGCTCAGTCTCCCAACTCTCTCTTTTGACTGGTCATAGTGGAGCTTGTTAGCTCCATCGAAACCAATCACACCACCCAATGAATTTTGGGGAAGGCTTCTGGTTGCAAAGGTTGATTCTTTGTAGGTCCCACCTCTTCTCCAAACTCCTCACTCCTTCTCCCTTCATATAGCACACCTCTTGTGTCAAGCCATGGAGATAGTTCGAGAGGGAGTTTGCTTCTTCCATGTGATCATGCCACCTCACCCTTACTATAAGGGGTCAGTAGGAAGTTTCGAGCATTGTGGATCACTCCCAACAATTGAAAAACACTTAGGCTCGTGGTTTGGATGTTCTCCAAATAGTGTGGATCACGACTCACTCAAACTTGGTCTCACTATTGACAAAGGAGGTAGAAAAATCGGGGGCCATAAGATCTTCATCCTAGGGTTCAGGCTTGAACCCCAGATCTAGTCTCGGGTTGGGAAACACATTTTTCCCAAATAAAACACTATGTGACAGGGTTATAAACTTGCAAATTATCTAAAATCATATTCCTAATTTACACATCATCTGATTATACTTGTATTGAATCAAATATTCAGCCTCAATATCTCTCAAATGGTTAATTGAAATTCTATGAAATTTGAACCATGGGTTCTTCATCACCTAAATCCTCATGGTATCAAATCTGAACCCAAAATTATGGTAGTTCATCATCTAAAGTGACTCTCAAATAGCCTCGTAAATAATTGTATAGACCCCAAATACAAGTCACTTAATCCTCAACTCTTGGTCAAATAAGTCCAAAAATATCTTTTATGATCCTAACACACCTTAAATTTCATCAACTTGTCACTTGCGTTTGTTGTGACATTTTAATAAGACCATTGGACTCATAAGTACCCAAACCAGTTAATAAAAAGATATTCATCATAATTGAACCCAATTAGGTCAAATTATCATCAATTGCATCTCTAGTTACGCTTTTGGGTGACAAGAGTCCATAATTGAATAAGAAATTCCTATATTTGGGGTCAACTATGTATAGATTAGTTATGTCCCTCAAATGCTATATTGGTTATACAAACCCTAAAATTTGGGTCATCACATAAACCCTAAATGTATCGTATATGAACAAGTTTTCTTAAAAGAATCAAACCAGGGTTTAGGATGTACTAATGATGATAATTAATAGAAATCATGTAATTTTAGGAACATAAAATCGACTCAAGGACAGGGAGACCAAGTTAGGATCTACCTTGCTCTAAGTAAAAGGGTCATGCCACTATGCATATATAGTTTGGATGAATTGCATGCTAATAATGATTTAAGATTATGTTTTGAATTTGAAGTTAAAGAATGCAATTTAGAAAATGATGATGCCTCAGATTTTAATATTCTATGTTGCTTGCTATAATAATTAAGTCATATGTTTATCATTGATTCTCATTAGTTAAATTCTATGATCAAGTTATGAATTAGAAATTGAAGAAAGAAGTATGTAACAAATGTAATGTTAATTTCAAGATTAAGAGGGAGAAATCCTATGATGATTAAGATAATTCACATAAGTTGTGAATTGTTCCTCTTTATGTTATTTTGTCTTTATGACATTGATGAGTATTGTGGTGCAACAAAGTTGAGCCTTAACCAGCCTGATGAGCACTTTGGTACAATTATTAGATGAGGACAACTTACATTGATGGCAATATAAGAGCAATGATATTAATGATTAAGTTAAGACAATTAAGTAACTTATTATATGTTTCTCACAATGAGGGACCCTTATAGTCATTATGGGCTTCCTAGAAATGATGGGATTTTTGAGAATGATGTGCCTCACATGGGAAGTTATATAGATAATGCATATAGTAATGTTCTTAATTCAGTGATGTAATGCAAGCTAAAGTGTACTGAGAATTCTTAATGTTAAGCCATGTCATGTTTATTTTAGTTCAAGTATATATGCTTACTTTTCAATTCTTATAACATGGATAGTGCCGCTTACTTAAGTTGTTTCTTTGTTTTGCATGGGCGTCGGACAAGATCTCCCTAGATCGATGAGCAAGAGAGAATTGAAATGAGCCCTTCAAGTGTAGCTGACAACAAAGAGAGTTTAGCTTGGTGGGGTGAAATCTACCACTCCATAGATTACCTAGTCTAGTTTATTCCATGTTTTAGATTTTCTTAAACTGCATGTATTAGGCTTGAGATTAAGATGAGACAATTTATGTTTTCCCTTTCATAGAACAATGTACGCATCTATATTTTGAGTTAATGCATGTCCTTCATTTATCTTTTTTTTTTTAATATCATGTTTTGTAATGTTCCTCCAAGCCAAGTTACCCATGTTATGGACAACATAGGGTTTGCTTCCATTAATGTGTATATAACTTGGAGGGGCATTACAATATCGTATAATATAAACAAGTAGTTGGATAATAATCTAAAGATTCAAATTTTTCTAAGCCCTAGGTATAGAATATTAAGATAAAGATATAGGAAACCAAAGTAGAGGTTTAGATATGAGACAAAGGTTTAGATAAAGATTAGGGTTATGCGCCTAGATGTTTTGGATTTTTATTTTACGTCTTGAACAATATATAGAATTCTCTCTCTCTTTCCCATGTCTTTATGGTATGGGACACATACTTATGGAATTTTTTAGAGAGAATTTTATATGCATAATCATGTCCGTCTTGTCTTTTCAAGTGCATTTGGTATGGGACATAAGCATGAGGGAGGTACTAAGATAAGTGTGATATATCATGTCATCTTTGAATATATTAGTGTTCGGCATGTTTCCAAAGGCAACAAGTAAAATAAGAGTTGACATTAAACGTTTGAGACATATAGTCACCTAAGCCTAGTCCTATTTAGAGTACGTCTAAAAATGCATACAAAGAGTAGATATTTGATAAGAAAGTAAGATCCATGATAGAATTAGAACCCCTATAGAAGAGGGAAGAGTGGCCCTTTATCGTAATAAGGATGATGTGAATTAGGTTCACTAGTAGTATACCCACATGTCGATTCTGTTTTACCATGAGGATGAGACTTTAAGATGATATTGGAAAGTAGTGTACATAAAATATGTAAAATTCTAAGGTGGGTAGTATGAGAAAATTTTGAGGATGAAATTCATTTAAGGGGGGAATTGTAACATCTCAAATTTTGAGTAAAATAAATTTAGGATTAAAAATGAACTTCCTCTAATAATTAAAGTAAAATGTTGGACTTCAACACAAATAAACCCCAATTTGTCAAATTTCAAGTTAGATGTTCAAATACACCCTAATGCAATGGAGAGATCTAATTATAATGTCTAAATCTTATTTCCACTAATTTCAGAGATGATTTCACATTATAAATCCAATTGTAATTCAATGCAACCCTAATTAGTTAATGTGTGATACATGTAGGGTTAACAGGGAAATTGATCCATTCAATGAGCACATCTTGACCATAATTTTTTTGTATGAAATAAACTTGATAATGTACGACCTTTACCAAAATATGAGTCCTAAATATTTTATTAAATAATTCTATATAATTAAGTCATGATTATCCTAAGTTGAGATATACAAATATTTGGGTTTGTCAAATAAGGAAACTAATATTATTTTTAGATTCCTCATTGTCCACTTGAGTAACTCGCCAATTTTGGTTAGCTTTGGATGTTTCTAGATATCCAATTTAATGTAGCAAAAGGATCACTTAATCACCTGATTATCTAAATAATGGAGTATAGCCAAAAAAACAATTTTCTTCAATGTGTTGTGTCACACATACATAGTCAGGGTCCACTTGGGACTCCCAGATCCCGTGAGAGCCCTCTCCCTCACCCATATCCCAAATCAGAGGGACTCTAGGAAAACTCCTCGCCGTGGCCTATATCTGATCAACATCACGAGAAGGTGATTGGATTTGCACCATCCTCACATCCTAGAAAGGTTCATGATTTGTCACTTGAAAAGGCTTCTTGCCCTAGGGTTCCTTGATGAAAAGAACTCACCCTTTCCTACCCTATTCTAGTCCCCGTAGGAAACCCAAATTCATCTAGACCTCCCCCTATATATTTTAACCCTTCAAAAAGTGTTAGGGCATTATCAGACACCCAAGAAAGACCCCCAACAATCATCATTCTCTCTACAACCCTTCAGTTGGTCCTCCCAGCGAAGCACCTACCATCATTTCCCTGAGGGCTCATCGACCTGGCGAATCTGGATACCCCAACTCGAAGCAAGGGCGCATAATGGATCCTCTTGGCCATGCAAAGATACTCACCCATCTAGTTCCTCTAATTATTAGGCTTTATATCTTTCCCCCTTTTTCTCTATTTATAGACCTTTTCTATGATTCCTCCCTCTAGACCTCTACTCAACTCGTTTTATCACCTCCTACCGCAAATTAGCAATGTTGGACACGGACAAGGTGCTAGTTTTTTGTGGGCTTACTTCCTTTACCATCTCCACCTGCACCACCTCGGTAGTCATGGCGACAACCATGCTTTAGAGTTACAGTGATCACCAGGTCCTGATCCTTGTCTCGTCATGTTTGTGGCAAGGTGAGGAACTACGTCTGTGTCTGGTTTACAACTATAAGACAGGAACTGAGTTGTTGGTTGAATGGATCTTTCCATAGACATTGCATTCATTATGTTCTTGTTGGATGCGTGAAGATGATGAATCCAGATGTTGATTTCACAGATCAGCCTGGAAATTTGTTTCGTTGTGTCACACAACTGCAAGGGTAAGATTGGAATTTCTACCCTTTTTAGCCTTCTGTTTCCAGCTGCGTCTTGCATTTTGTTTTAGCGGGACTTGACCATATCTTACTAGTCCAACTCATTGAGTCACCATGGTCTGTGTGGATTATCAATTTCCTATGTGGATTTTTCTCACCATGTGATTGGTCAAAACATCGATAATTCATAGTAAATCAAAGAAGCATAAGAAAAATTAGTAAAAATAGTCGTTGGAAATCTTTTTTGGTAAGGAAGTCAATTTTTAGGGTTTTAAACCCTAAATCTATCATATCTGAATAAGTTTTTTAAAAGAATCAAATTAGGGTTTATGATGTAATAATGATGATAATTAATAAAAATCATGTAATTTCAGGAACATAGAATCGACTCAAGGACAGGGAGAATAAGTTAGGATCTACCTAGCTCTAGGTAAGAGGGTCATGACACTATGCATATATAGTTTGGATGAATTGAATGTTAATAATGATTTAAGATTTTGTTTTGAATTTCAAGTTAAAGAATGCAATTAAGATAATGATGATGGCTCATATTTTATTATTGTATGTTGTTTGCTATAATAATAAAGTCCTATGTTTATCACTGATGCTCATTAGTTTAATGCTATGATCATGTAATGATTAAGAAATTGAAGAAAAAATTATGTAACTCATGTAATGTTAATTTTAATATTCAGAGGGAGAAATCCCATGATGATTAAGATATTTTACTTAAGTTGTGATTTTTTTTCTCTTTATGTTATTTTGTCTTTATGGCATTGATGCACACTTTGGTGCAACTAAGATGAGCCTTAACTGGCTTGATGAGCACTTTGGTGCAATTATTGATTGAGGAAAATTTACATTGATGGCAAGATAAGAACAATAATGTTAATGATTAAGTTTAGTGAATCAAGTAACTTATTATATGTTTCTCACAATGATGGGCCTTTATGGTCATTACGGGCTTCCTAGTAATGATGGCCTTTCTGAGCATGATGTGCCTCATGTGGTAAGTTATATAGAGAATGCATATAGTAATGTTCTTAATTCAGTGATGTAATGAAAGATAAAGTGTAATGAGAATTCTTAATGTTAATCCATATCATGTTTATTTCAGTTCAAGTATATATGCTTACTTTTCAGTTCTCATAACATGCATAGTGTCACTTACTTACATTGTTTCTTTGTTTCACATGGTCGTGGGATGAGGTGTCCCTAGGTCAAGGAACAAGATGAATTTGAAGCGAGCCCTTCAAGTGTAGCTGACGTTGAGGTTACTTTATCTTGGTGGGGTGCCATCTACCACTCCATAGATTACCTACTCTAGTTTATTCCATGTTTTAGATATGCTTAGACTGCATGTATTAGGCTTGAGATCAAGATAAGACAATTTACATTTTCCCTTTCATAGAATAATGTATGAATCTATATTTGGAGTTAATGCATGGTGTTTAATTTATATTATTTCTATTGAATATCATGTTTTGTAATGTTCCTCCAACCCAAGTGACCCATGTTATGGACAACAAAGGGTTTGATTCCACTGATGTGTATACAACTTGGGGGGATGTTACACCTCTTTTTAGGCCCTGTTTGGTAGGGTGTTCTTAGGTGTAGTTATGTGAATGACTAAACATACAATTTAAAAAGATTGATTTTAATCAGTAGGTAGTGTATTTGGTTAGTTGCAGGATCCACGTGATGAGTTTACTTGATTTCATTTGGTTAGCTACAACTGTACCAACTTTTTACGCACGGTCCCTTTGTCTCGTGTGTTCTGCCTTTTCCAGATTTGTACCGCACCCTTTCACCGCGCGGTACCAACTCTGTGAATTCTGGGCAAATGTGGTGCCAACGCTGCATTAGAAAACAGTGAGTTTCTCTTACACTTTTGCAACTAAATAAAAACCTGGCCTAAATTCCTGACATTTGGACTCATTCCTTTTATCTTACATCCTACCAAATAGGGCCTTATAGGAGATGCAACGTTAGAGTTTTTAGTCAAATTGAGAGTCAAAGAGACGAAATTTCATGCATTTTCTAGAAGCTATGAATGGTGAACTAGTCGATTCACAGGTGAAACAGTCAGTTCATGTCTTGAATTGGTCAGTTCAATTGCTTTATTGTTTTGAATCACATTGGAATTCAATATTTGATTAATGCAAAATATGATGTCAACATCAATCCTTGCTCCAATCAAATTGATCATTGAATTGAGTGGTTCAACTCTTGAACTGGTTGTGTCAGACCATGATCTGATCAATTCACTGAATGAACTAGTCAATTCATGTCACGGATCGGTTCTTACCCTAATCCCAATCCCACTGTCCAAAAGGGCAGTGTTAGAGGGATGAGAGCGCCCGTCCCTGAGTGGCCCGAAAATGACACACAGATAATATGCAAAAATGAAATAACATCCTTCTTTATTAAAATGAACCAAAAAGTTTAATACATCAGGCCCGTAGGCAACAGGAAAAGAAAGAGATAAGAACTAGCCTACAACTACATCCCTTTTTCAATTAGCTTCCCATGTAGAGTCCATAAGATGCAGCAGTCTTTATTGCAGTAGATGAAAGAGTAGATGGAACTAGTTCCTTGCATTACCTAAAATCGAGAAAATCAAGACACAAAGTCAATGCAATTGCACAGTACGCTATATAAAAACAAATAAAACAGTTTTATAATGAAAACTAGTATGCTTGGCAGGACTTATGTTTCAAATCATTATCGAACGATTTCCAAAAACCAAAATGTTATTCAAACAACAAATTTTTATTATGAATTTACCATTATGCTGTAATTCAAGAAGCATGCTTATATTAATTTGGGTGACTCTATTACCCCAACGCGATGGGGGTCACCAAGCTCCTTCTCACCATATGAGATAGGAGGTCCAAGTGCAAAATCCCTCCTTCCAAAGAAAGGGTTTTGCTTATATCCAATATCAACATTATCAATATTTCCAACATCATTATCAACATCAATATACGGGCAGTCATAATGGGTCTAGTGATTTAGATTTCATGTTCCTCAACATATAATATAGAAGAAAAACGGAAGACTATTCATAGGGAACAATATTTCATCCAAATAATTAGCCAAGCATAATTCAAGAGGTACCTAAGAAATTATCATCAAGCAACCAAGAAGGAGTAGTATAATAGCGTACCTTCTTAAAGAGTACTTGGAGTATAGATCCCAGGAGAGAGAGAGAGTAAATCAACCCTTTGAGTCAGATCCTAGATCAAAATATTGGATCAAGGGTCAAGATCATAGTTTAAAAGATCAAATCGAGATTAGGGTTACATTTCCCTATTTCTACCTTAGGTTTAGGTCATCAACAACATTCCCATAAGTCCAACAAATATCCAAGTATCAAACATGTTTCATGAATGGATGACCTTCCTAGGTAATTTTAGGAATAGATGTCAACCCTAATTATCAATATCATTATCCAAAGCATTATCCATAATTCTAGATCATTTCCAGTATGGGAACAAAATATTATTATTTGGATCAAGTTAGATCAGGGATCATATGATCAAAAGGCCTTTCTAGATTAGGGTAAATCACCATCATATCATTAACAACCCTTGTTTCAAGGTATATGATTTATATTTTAGGGCAAAGAGTTAAGAAGATTAGATATAACCTTAATCTTGTCAAAAGATGATTTTTTGTCTCAGAACGATCATTAGAAAACAGGAACAGGGTTTTCTTCAAGATTAATCATCTTATAATATAATTAAATAGGCAAAGGATCAATATCATGGAATATCTGTGATAAAAGTCGAGAATCATACTTCACAAATATTTTTAACAGATTAGTTGGATTTTTCTGATCAAGATAGACTATAAATTTACTATTTTTGGAGTTACGGATCTCAAGATATCAATTTTGCAAGAAAAGGCTATTAAAAGGAATTTAGGGCAGAGAGGGAGAAATACCGAATTTTCGGGGTCGTTGATCGGCGGACTACCGTGGACTCACGGCCAAACAGCGGCGGGGATGAGCCGTGCTCCCAGGCACATGCTTCTCAGAGAAAGGGTAGAGGGAAGACTCGCGCGGGGATCAGTGGCCGTTCGATCCTAGCCGGGACCAGCGTGGGCTTGGATCGGGCGGTTGCTGCTGCTTGCCCCAACCAAAGAGCCCGCCCGTGAGCAGACCTGCTCTGCGGCGGTGTAGCGGCCGGAGAAAGAGGGGTGCGCGAGGGAGGGTGTAGCGGGAGCAAAGGGGCTGCCGTTCGGGATCGTGGGGGCGCGACGAACCCAAAGGGGTCTTTTATAGGGCTCCCGAAGCTAGGGTTAGGGTTAGATGAGGGAGTCGGCGCCGCCCAAGATGGGCCATGGTTTCCTTGGCGCTCAAGCCGTGTTTTTACCCTACTGAGCCACGCGGAAGCTTCGAGAACGAGCTGCGAATCCATAGGTCGAGCTAATTGGGGCGACACCCACTGACTTGGTCGATCGGGCTAGGAGCCAAGGTGGCTTGGTCCACAGGGTACCTGCCTTATCAGGCGCGAGGTAGGGGACGACCCCAGCGCCGTTGGATTAACATCCAATGCTGCTGGGTCAATCCTCCTTGCCCAGGCGCCCCAAGTAAGGAATGGGCCGGGCCCAGCAACAGAAAAAGGTGGAACAAAAGGCCAAAATCAAGGAAAAAGGCTAAGAACTTGGAAAAATCATATAAATTCATAGGAAAGTCTGAAAGCTCTCAAATTTGGATCATAACTTCAACATGAAGAGTAGAATAAAGTGTAAACGTTTGGAGACCAAAGGATAAAGTTAATTAGTCAAACTCAAGCATTTTCTCAAAGAGGTGTATTAAGTTAAATTAAAGTGTCCAAGAGTGCATAAAATCATAAAATGCAAAGGAAATTTGATTTTGAGTATCTATATTGATCAAGGAGTCAAAAGATATTGTAAATGATCATTATGGAGGTGAAAACTAATTTAAATAATAGAAAAGAGTAAAAACTCACATTGTCACATCCTCCCCTCCATAAAAAGGAATTTTGTCCCCAAAATTCAAACTTCCTTGAAGAGGTCAGGAAAACGTTCCTCCATGTCTGACTTCAACTCCCAAGTAGCATCATCACTCCCATGGTGCTTCCACAACACCCTAACCATTTCAATCTTCTTATTTCTGAGTTCCTTGGTGCGAGTATCAAGTATCTTGACTGGAGTTTCTTGGTACACGAGGGTGTCCTTTAATTCAATTGGTTCATGATTGAGGACATGGCTAGGGTCTTTGACATACCGCTTCAGGTTTGACACATGAAAGACGTTGTGCATCATGCTATATTGTGGAGGTAGAGCCAGCCTATAAGCACATTCCCCAATACGATCCAAAATTTCAAAAGGACCCACATATCTAGGACTGAGTTTTCCTTTGTTCTTTGCAATGGCTCGGATTGGTCGAATCTTCAGGAAAACATGATCACCTACTAAGAATTGAGTGTCATTCCTGTGTGCATCAGCATAAGACTTCTGACGATCTTGTGCCCTTTTTAGCCTTTGCTTGATTAGGTTGACATTATCCGAGTAGAGTTGTAGTTCCTCAGATTTCAGGATTCATCTTTCGCCTACTTCATCCCAGTAAAGTGGAGATCTACACGGTCTTCCATACAGAGCTTCATAGGGAGGCATGCCAATACTGGATTGGTAGCTATTGTTGTAGGAAAACTCAACGAGAGGAAGGTAGTGGTCCCAAGAACCACCCCAATCGAGAACGCAAGATCTCAGCAAGTCTTCTAGAACCTGGATTGTCCTCTCAGATTGTCCGTCAGTTTGGGGGTGATAAGCAGTGCTGAAGTTCAGTTGAGTTCCCAGTTCTTCCTGTACTTGTCGCCACAAGTGAGAAGTGAACTTTGCATCACGATCAGACACTATAGAAACAGGAATTCCATGCAGCCTGACTATCTCTCGAACGTAAAGTTCTGCCAACTCAGGAACCTTGGTTGTTGTCTTGATTGGAATAAAATGGGCTGATTTAGTCAGACGATCAACTAAAACCCAAATGGCGTCACTCCCTTTCCTGGTTCTGGGTAGTCCCACCACAAAATCCATAGTGATGTTTTCCCATTTCCACTCGGGGATAGGTAGGGGTTGTAGAAGACCTCCTGGACGTTGATGTTCAGCCTTGATCTGTTGGCAGGTCAGACACTTGGAGATGAAAGTAGCAATGTCGGTCTTCATGTTCCTCCACCAGAAGTGTCTTTGCAGATCCTTGTACATCTTTGTCGATCCAGGATGCACAGTATATTTTGACCTGTGAGCTTCTCGTAACACCATATCTATCATGACTGAATCTTCTGGGACCCATATGCGCTGTTTGTATCGGATTCCACCATCCATACCGACTGTCAGATGAGTTTGGGGCTTCTCTAAAAGCTTAGTCATATCATCAAGGCTCTTGCTATTCTTTTGAGCTGCCAGGATTTCGGACAGGAGGCCCGGTTTTACATGGACATTGGCCAATCTAAGAACGTTGCCCATATGCCTTGGGGCCCAAAGTGACATGACTTCCATGTTCTTCCATTCTGTAGTGAAGACGGCAGCACATTTAGCCTGCTTCCTACTGAGTGCATCAGCCACCACATTTGCCTTACCGGGGTGGTAGGCAATGGTGAAGTCATAGTCTTTAAGGTACTCGAGCCAACGCCTCTGTCTGAGATTGAGATCTTTCTGTGTCAAGATGTATTTCAGACTTTTATGGTCGGTGAGGATGTTGAAGGTGGCACCGTACAAGTAGTGTCGCCATATCTTCAAAGCATATATGATGGCTGCAAGCTCGAGGTCATGGGTTGGGTAGTTGACCTCATTTGGCTTCAATTGTCGAGAGGCATAAGAAACTACTTTTCTTTCTTGCATGAGGACGCAACCCAGACCAAACCTTGATGCGTCAGTGAAGATGACGAACCCATCATTTCCCGAGGGAAGAGTCAAGACAGGTGCAGTTGTCAGCTTTGTCTTTAGCTCTTGAAAACTGGACTCACACTCCTTTGACCAGATAAACTATTCTCCTTTTCTGGTGAGCTTAGTGAGGGGCAAGGCAGTCCTGCTAAAGTTCTGAATAAAACGTCGATAATAGCCAGCAAGACCTAGAAAGCTGCGGATCTCCGAAACATTCTTTGGGGCTTGCCACTCAAGAACAGCTGAGACTTTGGCGGGGTCGACAGAAATCTTCCCACCAGAAATTATGTGGCCCAAGAACATGACTTCAGAAATCCAGAATTCACATTTGGACAGTTTTGCATAGAATTTCTGGGATTGGAGGATGTCAAGAACTTTGCGAAGATGGATGCGGTGTGATTCAGTATCATTGGAATATATCAATATATCATCAATGAAGACCACTACAAACTCATCAAGGAAAGGTTGGAAGACACTATTCATCAAGTTCATAAACACCCCAGGGGCATTAGTTAACCCAAAAGGCATGACAAGGAATTCATAATGCCTGTATCGGGTTCGAAAGGCTGTTTTAGGAATGTCTTCATCCTTAACTTTGAGTTGGTGGTAACCAGAACGAAGATCAATTTTTGAAAAGACATGAGCAGAACGGAGTTGATCGAAAAGGTCATCAGTTCTGGGCAGCGGATACTTGTTTTTCACAGTAGCTTGATTGATCATGCGATAGTCAATACACATGCGAAGGGAACCATCCTTTTTCTTGACAAATAAAACGGGGGCTCCCCAAGGACAGGTACTAGGGCGGATGAAACCCTTGTCAAGCAATTCATGTAACTGCTTTTTCAGCTCGGTCAATTCGGCAGGAGCCATCCGATGGGGTGCCCGAGAGATAGGTGCGGTACCAGGTGCTAAATCAATAGAAAACTCAACATCACGATCTGGTGGTAGCCCAGGGAGCTCCTCAGGAAAGACACTCGGGTACTCTCGCACTATATCAATATTTTCTATGACACTCGTATCAGGATTGACTATGGTTACAGTTGCTAGGTATGCTTTGCACCCTTTAGCTATCAAGTTTTGGGCTTTGATCAGAGAAATGACAACATTTTGATTTCGATCTTTCCTTCCAGGGATTACAAGAATAGGGATATTGGGTTTGGAAATAATGACTTTCTTGGCACGACAGTCAATTAGAGCATGATTTTTATGGAGCCAATCCATCCCTAGAATAAGGTCAAAGTCTTCCATGTCTAAGATTATAAAATCTGACTCAAAACTACGTCCAGCATAAGATAGAGGGACTTTCGTGACAATATAGTAGGAGACTTTCATCTTCCCACTTGGGGTAGTTACATCAAGTACGTACCCTAAGTCCCTTATTTCAAGATTCAACATACAAGCAAGATTCTTAGACATGAAGGTGTTTGTCGACCCAGAGTCAAAAAGAGTAACAACAAAATGATTGGAGATTTGCATCGTACCTACGTATACATATATTTCGTGTAAGGACAATGTACAAGATAATCACGATATAAAGTTCTGGAAATAGTCTTGAATTTAAAAGGTACCTTCCATGAGTTTGTTTTCATTGGCCTTCGCCTCATCTGCATTCACAGCAAAGACACGAGCCTGTCTATGTTCACTTTACCTGGCCCATGCTGGAGGAGGGTGGGGGCAGCTATCTCTGAAGTGACCCTCCTATTTGCAGTAATGGCAGACTGGGGACGGATACTTGCACTGGCCAGGGTGGAAGTTACCACAGTTACGGCAACGAGGAATATTGGCATTCCGGCCTGGGCCCCTGTTTTGGCCATGATTCTGGTTTTGTGCAGGACCACGGTTGTAGTTCTGGTTCTGGCCTTGGGCGGGAGGATTCCTCTGGTTCTTCTGTCGGTTTCTGTTCTTATTGCCACCAACATAGGGTTTTCCCTTGGGTTCAGGTTTTGCAGGTGCAACTTCAGTCAGGCCTAGGTAGGCAAGTGTAGGTAACAGTTCCCGTGTCCCATCCCGAGGGTTCTCTCCATGGACAAGGCATGGTCATAGGCATCTTGGAAAGTGGTAGGTTTGGATGAGGATACAAAAGCTTTTAGGGTAATGAAAAGCCCATCAATGTAACGGTCAAGTTTTTGTTCTTCAGTGAGGTTGGTGACATGTCTCTCTAGCAAGCGGAACTGTCGGCTGTATTCAGCCACTGTGTTGGTTCCTTGGGTCAGGGTGAGGAATTGTTTTTGTTTTTCCTTTCTCTCAGATGTGGGTTGGAAACGGTTGGTAAAAATGGGTTTGAAGGCTTCCCAGTTGACAAGGATGACCTGTTGTGATCGGATGTAATTCTCCCACCACAATTTGGCTGCTCCCTTCAACTGGTAGGTGGAAAAACCAACTTTGTCTTGTTCAGGGCACCTCAAAACCCTAAAGGTGTTTTCCATGGACACTAACCAGGCATCGACTTTGTCTAGGACATCATCTTTGTCTTCCCCGTAGAAGGTTTCAGGGCTGAGTTTCAGAAAATCCTAGATAGTGGTGGGTTTTGGGTTTTGGGTTGGTACAAGAGATGCGGTACGAACAGCTAGGCCATGCAGGGCATCCATGATGGCTTTTTGTTTTAACTCCCATTCCCCCATATTGTTGGTCTTATTGGCAGAACTGACATCTTCATCATCCTCCATGCGGGGCTTTTTCCCCTTATCTTTAGTACCAGAGGTCCCTTCACCATCCCTGTTGTTCCTGGTTTTTGGGGCCATCTGCAAGAGTTCAACGAGTATAAGTTTTCTTATTTATTACTTTCAAAGCAAGAATATGATAGATCATGGAAATATTGCAACAAGTTTTCTCAATTTATTTTCAAATTGTAGTTGTACCCATCCTTAATTTACCCAAAATAGAGAGAGTATATTGATCAAGTCATGACACCTTAAAGAGAACGAGAAGATGAGGAGTCATCCTATTTCCTTCTAATAGGTGGCCTAGGTAATCCTTAAAGAAGAGATAAGATGCTAGAAGACTCTCTAGGGTTATAGGAAGTCCTTCCATCCATTTCTGGATCAACTAAGGCCAGGTGGAGCAGGAGGAACCTCAGCCACCGTGAAGACGGATAGGAGGAATTATGCCAGAACCCCCTTGTGCTCTTTCTAGACACCTCAGTTTTCAGCATAGTGGATTTTAGGGCTACCTTGGTTCAGCGATTAAGAAAAATCATTTCACTAATGCATATTAAGCGTGTTATGGCTCTGATACCAACTGTCACAGATCCGTTCTTACCCTAATCCCAATCCCACTGTCCAAAAGGGCAGTGTTAGAGGGATGAGAGCGCCCGTCCCTGAGTGGCCCGAAAATCACACACAGATAATATGCAAAAATGAAATAACATCCTTCTTTATTAAAATGAACCAAAAAGTTTAATACATCAGGCCCATAGGCAACAGGAAAAGAAAGAGATAAGAACTAGCCTACAACTACATCCCTTTTTCAATTAGCTTCCCATGTAGAGTCCATAAGATGCAGCAGTCTTTATTGCAGTAGATGAAAGAGTAGATGGAACTAGTTCCTTGCATTACCTAAAATCGAGAAAATCAAGACACAAAGTCAATGCAATTGCACGGTACGCTATATAAAAACAAGTAAAACAGTTTTATAATGAAAACTAGTATGCTTGGCAGGACTTATGTTTCAAATCATTATCGAACGATTTCCAAAAACCAAAATGTTATTCAAACAACAAATTTTTATTACGAATTTCCCATTATGCTGTAATTCAAGAAGCATGCTTATATTAATTTGGGTGACTCTATTACCCCAACGCGATGGGGGTCACCAAGCTCCTTCTCACCATATGAGATAGGAGGTCCAAGTGCAAAATCCCTCCTTCCAAAGAAAGGGTTTTGCTTATATCCAATATCAACATTATCAATATTTCCAACATCATTATCAACATCAATATACGGGCAGTCATAATGGGTCTAGTGATTTAGATTTCATGTTCCTCAACATATAATATAGAAGAAAAACGGAAGACTATTCATAGGGAACAATATTTCATCCAAATAATTAGCCAAGCATAATTTAAGAGGTACCTAAGAAATTATCATCAAGCAACCAAGGAGGAGTAGTATAATAGCGTACCTTCTTAAAGAGTACTTGGAGTATAGATCCCAGGAGAGAGAGAGTAAATCAACCCTTTGAGTCAGATCCTAGATCAAAATATTGGATCAAGGGTCAAGATCATAGTTTAAAAGATCAAATCGAGATTAGGGTTACATTTCCCTATTTCTACCTTAGGTTTAGGTCATCAACAACATTACCATAAGTCCAACAAATATCCAAGTATCAAACATGTTTCATGAATGGATGACCTTCCTAGGTAATTTTAGGAATAGATGTCAACCCTAATTATCAATATCATTATCCAAAGCATTATCCAAAATTCTAGATCATTTCCAGTATGGGAACAAAATATTATTATTTGGATCAAGTTAGATCAGGGATCATATGATCAAAAGGCCTTTCTAGATTAGGGTAAATCATCATCATATCATTAACAACCCTTGTTTCAAGGTATATGATTTATATTTTAGGGCAAAGGGTTAAGAAGATTAGATATAACCTTAATCTTGTCAAAAGATGATTTTGTGTCTCAGAACGATCATTAGAAAACAGGAACAGGGTTTTCTTCAAGATTAATCATCTTATAATATAATTAAATAGGCAAAGGATCAAGATCATGGCATATCTGTGATAAAAGTCGAGAATCAGACTTCACAAATATTTTTAACAGATTAGTTGGATTTTTCTGATCATGATAGACTATAAATTTACTATTTTTGGAGTTACAGATCTCAAGATATCAATTTTGCAAGAAAAGGCTATTAAAAGGAATTTAGGGCAGAGAGGGAGAAATACCGAATTTTCGGGGTCGTTGATCGGCAGACTACCGTGGACTCACGTCCAAACAGCGGCGGGGATGAGCCGTGCTCCCAGGCACGTGCTTCTCAGAGAAAGGGTAGAGGGAAGACTCGCGCGGGGATCAATGGTCGTTCGATCCTAGTCGGGACCAGCGTGGGCTTGGATCGGGCGGTTGCTGCTGCATGCCCCAACCAAAGAGCCCGCCTGCGAGCAGACCTGCTCCGCGGCGGTGTAGCGGCCGGAGAAAGAGGGGTGCGTGAGGGAGGGTGTAGCGGGAGCAAAGGGGCTACCGTTCAGGATCGTGGGGGCGCGACGAACCCAAAGGGGTCTTTTATAGGGCTCCCGAAGCTAGGGTTAGGGTTAGATGAGGGAGCCGGCGCCGCCCAAGATGGGCCATGGTTTCCTTGGCGCTCAAGCCGTGTTTTTACCCTACTAAGCCACGCAGAAGCTTCGAGAACGAGCTTTGAATCCGTAGGTCGAGCTAATTGGGGCGACACCCACTGACTTGGTCGATCGGGCTAGGAGCCAAGGTGGCTTGGTCCACCGTGTACCTGCCTTATCAGGCGCGAGGTAGGGGACGACCCCAGTGCCGTTGGATTAACATCCAATGCTGCTGGGTCAATCCGCCTTGCCCAGGCGCCCCAAGTAAGGAATGGGCCGGGCCCAGCAACAGAAAAAGGTGGAACAAAAGGCCAAAATCAAGGAAAAAGGCTAAGAACTTGGAAAAATCATATAAATTCATAGGAAATTCCGAAAGCTCTCAAATTTGGATCATAACTTCAACATGAAGAGTAGAATAAAGTGTAAAAGTTTGGAGACCAAAGGATAAAGTTAATTAGTCAAACTCAAGCATTTTCTCAAAGAGGTGTATTAAGTTAAATTAAAGTGTCCAAGAGTGCATAAAATCATAAAATGCAAAGGAAATTTGGTTTTGAGTATCTATATTGATCAAGGAGTCAAAAGATATTGTAAATGATCATTATGGAGGTGAAACTAATTTAAATAATAGAAGAGAGTAAAAACTCACATTGTCACAATTCATGTCATTTCTCAACCAATATTCAACCAATCCAATTTCCTATTGACCCGAGACTTGAATGATTAGTTTAACACTTGAACCTATTAGTTCACAATGGAGTCAACAAATTTTCAACCACTATTGTTTAAATTGAATACCTAAACACTTAATAATTAAATTAAACATCATTCTTGAACAAACTCCTATTCCATGTGCTTCCTATGTGTATGACCCTACATGTCTCAAATTAAGATGGAAGTGAATGTCCATAACCAATTTATGACATCACAAGAAATGAGTGGTATCTAGCAAACCATCATTGCTACCCAAGTAGTTCAGATAGTTGGAGAACAACTTCAACGTACAAATCAATGATTAGTGTTACGATTATCATATAGTTCCTTTGTCTCTAATATCCACATTTAAACTCGAGACATGGAATCATGATCCTCTCAACGCTCAATCCATGTTTCTTGAACTAGAGCAGACTGTCAGAGATGCATGTGAGCTCACATATCACATATTGAGTCACATGTGTATGGTCATACAACTCATTCTTTCTTATCAAGTGGCCTCGATAATAATATCCTAGAGGCATGACAAATCCCATCTACATCACTCACACTCAATCCCCATGTGCCACCATGTAACAAGAATCACTTTTATAGCAACCCTTATTCATATTTGCATTGGATGATGTCAAAACAAATCGAATGACATATGATGAGTGTATTGATTTTAGATCTAATAATAATAATCACCACTATCACTATGAGAGTAGATTCTGATTACCATTTGATGATCTCCATGTATCACTCTCAAGGTGGGTTTGTCTCGTACACTATTCTATAAAAGTACCTATGTGTTTGGTTTAACATCACATGTCATAACTAATGAGATTTTATCACCAACCAACACACACTCAATTATTTTATATTATTCTTGTATATTTTGCTTCCACATTTAAATCTAATTAGTGACATAACAAGAATGCATGTACTCTTATCATACAAAAGATTTCATTGTTAAGGTGATCAACTTGAATACATGTCAGAGTAACACCATTCTTTTGACATCTACCATGTTTGTGTCATCAATTCATGATTGAAACTAACATAATCGATGGAATTACTTTTATAATTATCAAATAAAGTATATGACGCCCCATTACAATCATCATATGATTGGCTTTATGGGCATACATACCAAAAATACCTTCCCCTTATCAGTGTTAGACATCAAGTGGAAATCCTTGCTTTTCCCTTAGGGTCAAGTGACACTATAGCATTTCTCTTTGGGTTAAGTGGCACCTTATTAGTCTTTCCACCAACTCTTAAATTGTGAAGTTGTTGACTCTTGTGGAGCATATTATGAACTAATTTCAAATATTTACTTGATGATTACTTGAATGTTATATCTTTTTTATTATTTGTTTCTTATCATTATTCTTAGTGGTTATTTCCTTTCAAATATACATATGTTATTTCATGTTTCTTATAACCACACTCTATGTTTTGCATTGACATTGGGTCATGATTTTTTATTTAGGTAATAAATGCATACTCTACTCATGTCTCTTTATCTGCTGAGCTTTGCTAGAAGATTTGAAGCTACACCAATAAAATTGCAAACATGGGAGCATAATATGTAGTAGAGTAGTAGAATTTTTTTTCATAGTTAGTTTCACTCTCCTTTTAACTTCTTCCTTCACATGAACCTTGTACAAAACCTTTTTTGGTTCATTTTCAATAGTAAGAGATGTTATTTTAATTTATGTATATGATTATGTGAGATTAGTAGGGCCAATCAAGAATGGGATTTTCAATCCCTTTACTATTGTCTTTCGGTGGTGTTGGTATTGGGGTAAAATTAGTTCTGTGATAGGATGCTTCTTGAACATGACCAACTCAATTTTTCCTCAAAAAAAACTCAAACATAATGAATTGAATTACCTGACCCATGTGCAAAACAAAGAAATACATGTATGTACAAAAACTAAAACTAGGCACCAAATAAACCAATACGAAGAAATTACATATTATGAAAAGCATATTGTTACACCTCCACACGCTAAACAAGATTACTCAAAACATAAAACAAGATCAACTACTAGTTAATCACATAATCAAAAATGTGAAATAATTAAAGCAAAATTCAACATCACAAACCAGTTCAAAAACATTTACATAATGCTTCATATTTTCCATTCTTATATATTGTAATAGGAAATTGCATTTGTGACCAATGGACTCAGCCACATCCCATATACAAAAGATATTTCACATGTACAAGCCATATTTTACAAACACTGACATACTGGAAAAATCTTTTGTCGATACAAGTATATCATCTAGAAAATACATCCCATACCCAGACCTGAGAGTATATGGATGACACTAGGACTCTACTACTAACATCAACAATTGTCCAACCTTCTCTGATTACTAATCACCAGGGTGCTCCTCTTCCATGACAAAACCTCTTCCATGTTTCCTGCGACCACCTAAAAAGATGTGGTGACACACGGGTGAGACCAGTCCCAACGAGAGATATAACTCTCTCCAACATATTTTTATTACAACAAATTATTTAACAATAAATAAATTGACCAATTGGAGAACTAAATTAATAATTGAGCAGATTGAATAGTTTAATAATATTAAGCAATTAAGAAAATAAGCTTTAGCATCAACTAGAATTACTCATATTTCATAAGTATGCATTATGTAAGAACTATGTAGTATAAAGGCAAGGTAAGGGCTAATTCAATCAATTTAAAATGTATTTAACCCTAACAGATTTACTACATGGCTTGTATTACATATTTTATTATGCCATGGGGAGTTTTAGTTGTACCCCTCAAAGTCCAACTAACCACATCTTGGTCGAAATTAGTTCCATATAAGATCTAGGAAGAGTCGGACTCCATGATCTTCTCCATACTCAGTTAGTATGAGTCTACACCACAGTGATATCTTAGTCAAACTGCAAAACAATGACATGTAGTCATCTAAACAATTAGCCCATATTCGTATAGGTCATAGTACTGGAAACAAAGGTATGCAAAGAAAAACCTTTATCACAATATAATCACTAAGACACGATCGCAACCATTCTCAAAAAGAGGGCTAGGTATGACCGCAGTCGTCTTCCCTAAACACTTGGGGTCAAGATAATAAACTCGTGTATTCAATAATATGCACTCCAAGTTTCTCTTAGGAGTACTCATTTCACCATCCAACAAGTTCTGACATTGAAGATGGTTCAATGGCACATGTCACTACTTGAATAGGGTTACACTTGATTAATTATTGCCAATTGGGTGAATCAAAGCTTCATCATTCAAATGGACATACAAACCCTAATTTCTCCCTAACAAGAGTATAAGTGTTGCAACTTCATAAGGTATAAAATGTTTTAGGTATAAATCTTTATCACATTACCACATGCTATCATTCATTGCAAATTGATGGACCACATTTGTCATCATATCATTATAAGGTACCCATTTCTTATCACAAGTTCTAGGGTTTCAACCCTTACCCTTATTGGAACATGAAGAGGATTTCACCTCAATAAGGGCTCAACCATGCCCGAAGGTCATTAAGACCATCACACCAATCCATGTAAGATCACCATTACCATTTTTATGCCCTTAACAAGTCTCAAAATATCATCAACACATAGGTATCCCATAGATTTTAACATTGCAAGGCACTATGACATTCAATTATTACTACATTGAAGTTGCAACAGAGGAAGAGTGTAATACATTATCATATTGATCATTCAAGAGGGCTGGTTATAACCAATCACCATCATTTAGTTACATTAGGGTTAGATGTGACATTCTATATTACATTAGAGTTACACATCCACTTATAATGGTGATTTATCAAATATAACCATACAAGGCCAAAGGTAAGACTACAAGTCTAAGGGAGTTTTACCATCAAATTTTTAGTACTAGAATTAACATATAGTACTATGGGATTCATTATAATCCATTGGATGTTAAACCATCCAATCTCATCCATTGAATCGTGTTCATTATTCAAAATCATCAATTTGAGTATAGGTCTAACCATTGAATTAATTGAACCAAGAAACCATTGGTTAGGGGCTGAATCGAAGCTACATTTAAGGCCTTGACTCACCATTAGTTCTGGTGACCTGATCCACCATTGGTTGTGACATCTTGGGTCACCATCGGTTGATAGGATCAACACTACTATCATTTTTCACCATCGGGTGTTGACCTAATGTCACCATTGGTTGATACCATCATTTGGGCACCAAACCATTGACCAATATGGTTCCAAACAAGCCAAAACATAATCTATGGTGTGACCATCATTTGACACCACCAGTTGTTAGCATTTGTTGACACAATCATTTGTTACCGTGGTATGACCATAAATACATGTGTTAAAGGATAAATTAGCCTAAAAACCCTAATATGGACCATCATTTGATAGGTGCTTAGCACCATTGGTTGGTATAAAGACCTAATCCAAGTCATCTTCTATCTTAGGAAGGTCGTATGTAGAGTTTTAGGTCCATCTAAATCTGGAAACTAAGCAAGAAACACCATAGAAATCGAAATCTTAAACAAGCATAGCTTCTAATTTTTAGATCATCATTTTTAAGCAAGAACATGAGCTAACAAGATAATAGTAAGCAATATAAGTGAAGAGGGTTATAAAACTCACCTATAGGGATAAGAACACACTCCTAGTAGAAAGAAAACTTGAGGAAGAAGGTTGAAAACCCAAGAAGAAGCTCTAAACTGGGCCAAGTATCACTTTTCTCCACAAACGTGGCAAACCCTAGATAGAAAAAGCAAGAAATGTAGGTTCTTGAGCTCTAGAGAAACTTTTACCATGCAACAACAAAGTTTTCACCTAGAGGAAGGTAGGAGGAAGAAGAACATAATGGAAAACAAGAAAGGAGAAGGAGAAACTTACTTGTTTTAGTCAAGAATGTAAGATCTAGAGGGGGTGAATAGAGCTTTTTGGAACTTTAAAATTAATTAAATAAACAAACCAAAGAAGGAGGAGGAAATAAGGAAGACACAAGGATGTAGTGCGGTTCCTACCTTTGAAATCAAAGGTAGTCAGTCCACTACCCAGTTGTTTCCAATTGGGACTTTGAAAGTGATTTATTTTATTACCTTGCAAGGATGTTACACAAATTAAAATCACCTTCCACACCCTTGAATAAGCCTTCTCCACAAAGAAGTAGCTCCAAGAAACCTCCTTTCAACATCCTCCAAACCTAGGAGTAGTTAAGGAGAACAATATAAATATAGAAGAAAAAGATTGGAAGAAAGAAAATACTTATCCAATTGAGTACAACGCTTTGATCCTATATCAAGCTTATAGATCTCCTATCCATTTAATATGGATGAGGCTATATGTGGTGGCTAGGAGATTGTAGCTATAGGATATGAAATTGAGTCAAGCAAAATAAGATGGCAAGTGTAGCTATTGCTTAGTTGCTCACTAGAATGTATTCTCAAATGTATTTGTGTGCTATTTGGTGTCCTAAGGCCTCTCCTATTTATAGGAATAGTTTACAAGTACTTAGGGACGTTCTAGAGGGTTTCTAGAGTGTTTTGGGTGCTTTACTAGCCATTAGGTATCCATTAATTGGCTTGTAATGGCTAATTGTTTCGAGCTGAAAAGAACAATGCAGAAACTATCTAGGTTGAGGAAATTGTTGATCGAGATGTGTATCGGTTGAACTTTTCTTCGACAGAAGAGGGGTTTGGAGCAAAAGTGTTGCAACGTCTATTTCCAACTCCCAACTACCAACCACTCAGTCTAACAGTCGCAAGATTTACACCGTTTCTTACTCGATCGAGATTATTTTTTACTGAAGACTATTTTAGAGCACAATTGTGTAAGTTGTTGAACAGTGCTCATAATTTTGACCGAGGTTGTTATCGGTCAAGAAAATCTTCGACCGAGTGTGTATTGGTTGAGAAGTTTGTCGACAAGAGTGTCTCTATTTTTATTGAATCAACTTGTAAGTGTGTGTATCATGGGTGATGGTGAATCTAACTCTGGGGAAAAACCTATCTAAGGGTTGTGAGTGGATGAGGAAGATATAACGCTTGATTTACATGATATCTACGTACTTGTAAATTATATACTTGTACAATATTTTACACTGAGTATAATCATGAAAATATTAAACATTTAAGTGCATTGATCTTCCATTTGTGTTGATCTTCAATTATTCAATTCCTTATTTCCTTGAACCCTGAAATACTCAAGTAGCATGTTAGATCCACTAGAATGAAATGTTTGTCATCATTAAAACAAAGGGTATATTAATGTCCAATTTAGCCAACAATCTACCCCTATTTGATGATGACAAACATTTCTAAAATATTATCAAAATAATTTAAATGAGATGAGTTTCATACTTGAGATTTGTCTAAGGTGAAGAACATATTTGTCTTTTCATAAAGTGTGTGTTGATTATTCCTAAAGAGATATGGAACATAGTATCCATCTCTTTTAAGGATATAGCATCAATTAATGTTAAGTCAAGAGAGCACGAAACTAATTTATTTTGTTTTATATTATTTCTCCCCCCTTTGTCATTTCAAAATGTTAACCATATAATCATTATTACCCCCCCTGAATGTGATACTCCACCTTAATTGTTTTCTTTAAAAAAAAGTCAAATTTAACCACAACTTAAAAATCAAGATTAATTTCTCAACCATTTGCAAGGGAAGATAAGCCCTGAAATGATATGAGATTCCTTTAGGCTCATGGTGGGATCAATAAATATATTTCTCAACCATTTACAAGGGATGTTAAGCCCTAAGATTATATGAGATTCCTTTAGACTCATAGTTAAATCAATAAATGTATCTTTAACCAATTATAAGGGATTTTAAGCCCATATTGATATAGAGAATTCAATTAAGAGCAAAAATCAAATACATTGCATCTGGTAAATTTTGTGAGTTCCCTCTTAATCACATAACCAAGATCAACTTAAGAATACGAAGGTCATAGCTAGTTTTAAAACCAATCTTGTTTTTTTGTTAACATAAATTTCTTATTTTATTTTTTATTATTATTTTATACCACTTTCAGGAGTTTGATGTCCTTATGTTCTCAAGTTTTACCCATTTGTGCATAAGTTATGTCAAAGTTTGTTTTCTTTCATTATATCCTAGGTGTTTTGTTAGATGTTGAAAATTTTAAGATAAACCCTTTTTGTAACTTAATATCACACATGTCTTCATCATCTTTAGTTGTACAACTAGATTTATGAGTTATATTGAGCAAAATTTTAGTTTTGATAAGAAATTTTACTTTTGATCTCCTAGAATACACAAATTTGATATTTTCTTATCCATTCATTTACAAATAGAAAAGAATGTACCAACACCAGCTTTCTTCGAATGTGACCAATAGGTTTACCTTTTCTCCATGTGTGTGGAGGTCTTCTTATTTCCGGTTTTATGCATGTTGGGTCAATTTCTATAGGCCATCCAAACCTTGAAAGTGTAAATTTTTGGTCCCTATATAGTGGTCCTTTTGGTTAGGATTTAGAAAAATCTATTATAAAAAGTAAATTACAAATTGGGATCACCAAAGTCAATTGCAAGTTGAAAATTATATTCTTTATAAACAATCCTGACAGAACTGTTTTCGGTCGAATATATTGTAGATCGAAGAAGTTCTCGATCGAGATAATTGTTGACTGAAAATATTTGCCAATAACGCCAATTTCAAGAGAACCACCTTCAGTTGAACTTGTCTTTGACTGGAAGATGTCTCAGTCGAGAATTTTTTCGACCGAGGTAAGTTCTGTACATTTTCAGTAATTTCAGCATTTCTAATGTGAACATATCATGTCATAATTCATAGATAACACAATTAAGTAATCAAGGATATACATGCTCAAACTTAATGCAGTTGAGATAAGACATTATAAATTTCAAAGTGAAGTTTAGGTCAAATCTCAACTAATATGTTCAGCCTTTTTGTAAGTTGGGGTTTTCAGAACCCAAACCATGTCAACATCCTTTTTCATGTACGGGCAAGGCAATGAATAATGTCTAAGATGTAAACAATAATGATAACAAATAGAATCAATTTCATTTCTCTTCTTAGCTGGATTGTCTTTAGGCACATACAAGATTTTAGTCTTGGTTACTTGTGTCCATTTAGTTCTAGGTTTTTGATAATATTGATCTTTAGGCACATAACCTAAACCTTTCCTTCCAATTTGACCAGAAGAATCCTTTAGGATTTTATCAATAATACCATTTTTTTCAAGCTACTAATGTGCAAAATTTATTTCTACAGTAAGCAACTTCATATTGCAATCATTAATAAATGATTTCAAAGTGGCTTTTTCAGACATAAGACTTTCTTTTTCAAAGATAAGATCATTCAATTTAGCATACAAAACTTCATTGGTTTTTGTAAGCCTTTTTCATTTCTTTTTATAATCAACATATTTATCATGTAATTCTTCAATGCTAGCAACTAAATCTTCTTTAGATAAATCAAGAAGACTTACCTCATTTTCTTCTTCATTGGTTGTAGCAATGAGACATTGTATCTTGTCTTCTTTAGTCATGAGACATTCTACTTCTTCTTCTCCACTTTTACTATCATTGCTTGAGTCATCCCATGTTGCTTTATAGGCTTTTTCTATCTTCTTTAGAGAGGATTTCCTCCCCTTCTTGACTTTAGGACACTCATTCTTTAAATGTACTTTCTTGCCACATTCAAAGCACCTAGGAGAAGAACAAACACTAGAAATTTTGTTAGATTTAAATCTTCTATATTGTTTACATTTATAATGAGAGCCTCCTCTTCACTATCTTCTTGACTTGTATCATGGCTTTCTTTAGTTGTTGATTTGAATGTAATGTCCTTCTTTTTCCCCTTTTTGTGTTTGTCCTCCAATCTTTCTTCTTCTTCAAGAGTGACCTCATGAGTTTCTAAATTACCAATGAGTTGCTCCATCCTCAATGTAGTGAGATCATTAGCTTCTTCTATGGTCGTTACCTTTGTCTAGTATTTTGATGGAAAAGATATAAGGATTTTAGATACATGATCTTCTTCACTTATATATTTGCCCAATGCACTTAAGTTGTTAACAATGGAAGAAAATCTTGCATAGATCTCACCAATAGATTCATTAGATTGCATCCGAAATTGTTCAAATTTTTCTTTAAGCATATTAATCTTAGTATTTTTAACTTGGATGGTACCTTCATGTGTTATAGATAGTGTATGCCATATATCATAAGATGTATCACATGAAGATATTCTATTAAACTCACTTACTGAAATTGAAAAATATAAAATGCTTATCGCCTTTGCATTTAATTGAACTTATTTTATTGTATTTGGATCCCATGATGCATATTCTGTCGTTGGAAGAACATAGGGTGTAGATACCATCCTCCAAAGGTCCAAGATAGTCCCTTGGAAGAAAAATTACATCCATCTCATCCAATAAGTCAAATTACTTCCATCAAAGGGTGGTGGCCAGCTCACGTAAATTCCTTCAAGGTTGAGGTTATGAAGTACACCATCCCCCATTCTTCAAGACTGGTTAGGGATACTTGAAGACCTGCTCTGATACCAATTGTAAGATCGCGATGGGGGGTGAATAGAGCTTTTTGGAACTTTAAAATTAATTAAACAATCAAACCAAAGAAGGAGGAGGAAACAAGTAAGACACAAGGATGTAGAGTGGTTCCTACAATTGAAATCAAAGGTAGTTAGTCTAATACCCAATTGTTTCCAATTGGGATTTTGAAAGTGATTTATTTTATTACCTCACAAGGATGTTACACAAAATACAATCACATTTCACACCCTTGAAGCAGCCTTCACCTTAAAGTAGCCTCAACCTTCTTTGAAGAAGCCTTCTTAAAGTAACTTCAAGTCCTTGGAGAAGCCTTCACCTCCTTGAAGTAGCTCCAACCTCCCTTGAAGCAGCCTTCCTTGAAGTAATCTTAAGAACACCTTGAAGTAGTCTTCTCCACCATGAAGTAGCTCCAAGAAACATCCTTTCAACATCCTCCAAACCTAGGAGTGGTCAAGGAGAAGAAAAGGATAGGGAGAAAGAAAATACTTATCCAATTGAGTAAATCGCTTTGATCCTATACCAAGTGTATAGATCTCCTATCCACTTAAGATGGATGAGTCTATATGTGGTGGCTAGGAGATTGTATCTATAGGACACGAAATTGAGGCAAGCAAAATAAGACGGCAAGTGTAGCTCTTTCTCAGTTTCTCACTAGAATGTATTCTCAAGTGTAGTTGTGTGTTATTTGGTGTCCTAAGGCCTCTCCTATTTATAGGAATATTTTGCAAGTACTTAGGGATGTTCTAGAGGGTTTCTAGAGTGTTCTTAGTGCTTAAATAGCCGTTAGGTATCCATTAATTGACTTGTAAAGGATAATTTTTTCGAGCTGAAAAGAACAATCCAGAAACTGTCTCAGTCAAGGCACTTGTCGACCAAAACGTGTCTCGGTCGTACTTTTCTTCAATCGAAGAGGGGTTTGGCAAAAAAGTGTTGCAACGTCTAATTTCCAACTCCCAACTACCAACCACTCTGTTATGACCTCATTTTCCAAAACATGTAATGAGATTTGTGAATCTCCTTTATAAGATAAATAAGATCAATGTTTGATTTCATGGTTTGATTTGAATGAATTTCGTGCATAATGGCCTTGAATGCTTTGTTGATGGGCCTTATTGGTCATTAAGCCCAATTGAAAGAAAAAGAAAAAGAAAGGAAAAAAGACTTCAATGGGATAATGGAAATATAAGAAAATGGATAAAAGATAATTAAAGGCTAAAAGATAATTTCCCAAAATGGGATTTCATGTTATAAAGGTTCCTTGGGGTTCAAGGAACTCAGGATAATTAAATAATAGCAAGGGAAATAAAGAATATGTGGAAAATATGAATAAAATGGTGTTTTCTTGCAACCAAAGAAAAGGGACAGTTTAATTGATATAATGATCTCAATTTTTGCAGGATGAGAGATAAAAACATAAAAGAGTTTCCCTCAAAATTTGAATAAAAATGGAGTTAAGAATTGGGAGTTATGGTTTTTCCAAGTTATCATTAATTTGAGAAGATAATTTGAATTTTAAGAAATTATTTTTCCTTTTGCAAAAACGGGCAAGATGAGGGTCGTTGGATCTTGATCCAACGTGCGCCACTCATCGTTAAGAGTCCCAGAGGGACACAAACACAGAGCAGATAGGGGAATTTTCCCCTCAATTTTTTGATCGTTTTAGTGTGTGTACACACATGGGAAGAGTCCCATTGAGTTCGGGATGAGGAGACGAATCTTCCAGACCCTAGTTTGATGACCTTCCTGCGTGTCTTTGCAAAACACCCAATTGGGCCAAAAGCTTGGGCGGCAACATGTATTGAAACCCTAAGGGAGCCCCCCGAGTCCTATATAAAGACCATCGCTCAGGTCCTAGAACCCTAGTGATCTCAAGCGGCTAGCTATTAGGTCCCAGATCTTCCTCCCTCTCTCTATCCATCTTTCTCCGATAAGAGATTCGCCTTGCTCTGCCATGGAACGAGCAGTAAGAAAAGAAGAAAGACAACGTATAGACGTCGTTCGATTCAGGAGCATCATGATCCTAGGTGGGGATCTAACGGTGTCAGGGAGCGGCCTGTTAAGTGGAGTCACTCGTGACTCTGAATGTCAGATCGAGATCCGAAAACCACAGCAAGAGGAAACATCCACCTGTGGGGTTAGTGGGGGTGATAGACGAAGAGCGTCGGATCAAGACGCGGACCAGCGGCGCATTGATCGTGCAGTCGACAATTTTCGGTAATTAGTCCTCTTTAATCAAATAATCCAGAAAATAGTTTTTCTTACAAAATTAATAGAAAACGCTAGGATTATCAAATGGAGAAACTTTATATATGAAAGTTGTGTAGAAAAAAGCAAGGAATCTAATAAAAATGATTGTATAACCTGATTCTAGTTCATTTTGCAAAAGTACTTTAATTTGCTAGTAAAATGCATTTCAAGTTAATTAGAAACCCTAATGGTGTATAAAAGATGTATCTTTGAAAGATAAAGGGTTAATTAGAAAGGTAACAACCTATTGATGCTTATGATGGAGTTTTTATCTGTTTTGAATACAAAATTGGTTAAATTATGGTTTATGTCCATAAATGGAAAGTAATGTATATGGGATCCCTAATTTAGGGTAAAAGAGAAAGAAAACCATGTTATTTTGAATTAAGGAAGTGAATTGCTAAATAATGATCCTAAAACTGTTAGGAATATTAAAAGGAGAGAATTTAAACATTTTAAGTGGATTCAATGAATTAGGGTTCATGATAACTAAGAATGAAAGCAAAACCCTAATTTCCAAGGAAACCCTAAAATTGGAATAGAAACCCTAAGGAATAAGATGGAATTGAATAAGTTTTGATAAAATATAGTTGGAATGTTTATTTCAGGGTTTCTGTGCAATTTGCTTGCTTACTTGGATATTCTTTCCCTTCATACTTGATTCTATATTTGAATCTGCAATAAGAGGTATGTGGTTACACTTATGAATATATCGAGTTATGTTTCTGAGGTTTACCGAGGTTTTCATCGATGACGTGAATTAATTGTTGGATGATTTTAATTCATGCAAACTATAATGTGGATATGACTATCACCTAAGTTATGTTCCTACTAGCTCAGATCTCGGTCCCCTCTATGACTTATTAGTTGACTTAGTATATGGCTACCAATGGGGTAGGTCCATCAAGTCACTTGGAGTTAGATATTGGGCTACTTTTGGGTAGTGGCATGCGACTCTATACCCTATGTATTGGCTACCTGTAAGGTAGGACCATGGGGGCAAGGAACTACCTAAAGAGAGGTAGCATGCAAGGACAGCATAGAGTTAGGGGATAGGTAAGGATTGAGTAGTATAGCTTAAAACGTAAAATTGGTTGTTAAATGAATAATAGAATGATTAAATTGTTAATATAGTTGCACATTATTTGTTTCCCTCACATACCAGCTTCGACTGACCGATGTTTTGTTTGTCGGTGTTTTAGGTACAAAACAAAAAGGACAAACAGTAATTTGTCATATTGTGAAATACATAAATTAAATTCCGAGGAGGATTAGTTAGTTAGTCCCAGTTCTGGATAGAAGTTAGATACCCAAAATTTTCAAAGGTATGCAAAAATTGTATTTGTTACAACTTTTCCGTATAGTTTAGTAGAATTTATTAATTGTTATCAATTAATTGCTGAACCTTGATCCGAAAATCAGATAACGGCACCATCCTCTCGGTCTCCCTTAATTGGGGGGTTACCGGAAGGCGGGGTCATTACATTTGGTATTAGAGCCAAGATTCTCCACTTAATTGTTAATAATTATTAAATTTTAGAAACTTTGTAGAACCCAAGGGAGTTATTAGAGGATTTTCCGAAAGACTTAGGTGTCTAGAAAAGGATCTCTTCTGGGGGCTAGCAAAATTTTCCTCTGCACCGCTAGTCGTAATATGAGGACTCCTGGAATGTGTGACTGCCTGGCCGATGTCCTAGGATTTGAATCGAAATAAGACACCTTTAGGACTTTCTCATTTTATTCATCCCTTCTCATCACAAATTCTATTAAGGACTTTAAGAGTTAGGGTTTTCTCTCTCTTCCTCACCCTCATGTGGTATGGGCAAGTAAGTTAAGGATTAAGGAATCCTCTATCAAAATAATAAAAGATACGTAACGAGATATCACTGACATAAGTATAATTAGTTTAATGACAAACTAAAGGTATGTTTGCATGCTTCTGTAGATGGCTCGTACAAAAGTTGTGGCAATCCCGTTCTCCACCAGCGGAGGTGGGCCACCCCATAAGAAGAATGGGTCTTCTGAGAAGAGGAAGCAAAATCATGGTGGAGAGACCTCTAAGAAGAGAAAGAGGCCTAAAGAAGTTGTGCAGGAGGCCCCCAACCCTGAACCAATGCCCGACATTAACTTAGAACAAGGAGAAGGACTAGAATATGAAGAACACCAGGTGTATGAAGAGGAAGCCCGAATGGAGGAGGACCAGCCTGGTGGTCCAGAACTAGCCATGGTGATTCACACCACAAATGCAGTTTGGATGGAACAGTAAAAGCAACTGACTGAGGCTATCTGTGCACTGGCTCTTAGAGACATGACAAGGAATGAGAATGGTGAGCCACTTCCAGTTCGTCCTCGACTGGGAGCCACCATCCTAGAATTCATCAAGATAAACGTCGAGAAGTTTTGGGGAGAAGACAAGACTAAAGTAGTCGACAAGGCCGAAGCTTGGCTGCTTGCAGTCGAGAATGGGTTCTATATGCTCGAGGTGCATCCGAATAAGAAGGTTATGTTTGCTACTCACCTTTCGGAAGGTACAACCAAGATATGGTGGGAGAACCATATCACAGGAAGGGACCTAAGTGAGGATCCAATGGCATGGACTGACTTCAAGACCATCTTCACCGCCAGATTCATCCCCGTCTCAGCAAGGAAGGAGAAGGAAAGAGAGTTCACTAGCATGACTCAAGGAAGCTCTTCAGTTGCAGACTTTGGTCGTAGGTTCCGCCTCCTGGAACATTTTGGACACATGATGGATGAAGAGAGGAGGGTGGACCACTTCGTGGAACGACTTCAGCCTGCCATCAAGCCCCATGTAATCGCAAGTAAACCCAAAACCTCCGTCAAGGCTTACAACACTGCTTTAGATATGGAAAGGACCGTGATGCCTGCCCAGGTTCCACCCAAGGGGTATTTGGGTTTCACTGACGGAACTCAAGGTCAGAAGAGCAACCACAAGAAAGGTCCATGGCGTCATCATGATAAAGGAAGGCATGGAGGAAAGGGAAAGCCCCGTCAAGAGAACAACCGACCTCGATTCCGCACCTGCGGGAGGTGGCATACCGGTGAGTGTTGCAACAAGAAGAAGGTATGCTACCGATGCCACCAAGAAGGGCACCTTCAAGCTGTTTGCCCTCTGCCAAATCCAAGAGGACCAGGAAAGGTAGTAGCCCCACAAGTAGTAGCTCCACTTGGGGCAGCACCACATATAGATGCAACCCCACCTGCTGGAGAGAGAAGACAAGCTCGGGTGTTTTCCATTGATAATGAGGAAGCTCAAGCAAATGCCAATCGGTTGATCGAGGGTAATAACCCTTAGAGTTTTCTTTTCCGTTTTAAAGTTAAGCATGTAATGGTCTAATGCATGGCGAACTATAATGTAGGCATGCTTGAAGTTATGGGACATAATGTGAAAGCTTTGGTTGACTCTGGATCTACTAATACTTTCATTTTGAGAAATCTTGCAACTGTGCTATGTTTGGATATCAAGGATTTAGGGTATGTCTTATATGTTACAACAACGAGTGGTTGAATCTTTACTTCCCTTTTGAAAACCCCAGTGGTATCTGTGAAATATCGAGATCATGATTTTCCTATTGACTTTATCCTTCTTGACATGAATGATTTTGATGTAATCATTGGCATGGATTGGCTTTCTACGTATAGGGCCAATATCGACTGTAGAGAGAAGAAAGTGATCATCAAGAGACCTGGTCAATCACCTTTTGTCATTAGGGGTAGGAAGGATGCCACTACCAGTCCATATGTGTCAGTCATTAAAGCAGAGTGGATGATGAGTAAAGGGTGTCGAGCTTTCCTAGCAGTAGTCATCGAGCCAGAACCCAAAGTACAACCCTTAGAAGAAATAGAGGTAGTTAAGGGCTATGCAGATGTTTTCCCAGATGATCTACTTGGGATTCCTCCCAAAAGAGAGGTAGATTTCTCCATAGAGCTAGCCCCAGGTACAAACCCTATTTCCCGAGCACCCTACAGGATGGCCCCTGCTGAATTGCTTGAGCTAAAGAAGCAATTGCAGGAATTGTTGGATAAGGGTTTTATCTGCCCTAGAACATCACCATGGGGAGCACCAGTTCTTTTTGTAAAGAAGAAGGATGGTTCGCTCTGAATGTGCACAGACTACCGGATGATCAACGAGGCTACCATTAAGAACAAATACCCTTTACCCTGGATAGATGACTTGTTTGACCAGTTGAAGTCGACTCGAGTCGTTTCCAAGATCGACTTGAGATCGGGTTACCACCAGTTGAGGGTCAAGAGTGAGGACATCTCGAAAACAACTTTTAGAACCTGGTATGGCCACTATGAGTTCGTGGTTATGCCTTTTGTGTTGTCCAATGGACCTAGTGTGTTCATGAACCTTATGAACAGTGTGCTTCAACCCTTCCTGGACTCATTTGTCATAGTGTTCATATATGACATACTAGTTTATTCGGATGACGTAGATCAACATCGAGACCACCTAAGTAAATTCCTTGATATCTTAAGAGAGCAGAAGTTCTACGGGAAGTTTTGGATAGATTGAGTCATGTTCCTTGGACACATCATCTCAGGAGGAACGATTGTTGTAGATCCAGCTAAAGTGTCGGCGGTTCGAGATTGGCCAGCACCGAAGAACCCCTCCGAGATACGAAGCTTCTTGGGGTTAGCAGGATATTATTGCTGATTCATCGTGAATTTTTCAAAGACTACCTTGCCTCTGACCATGTTGACTCGAAAAGATGTGAAGTTCGTGTGGTCTGATGTTTGTGAAGCTCATTTCCAAGAGCTGAAAGAGAAGCTGACCACTGCACCAGTTTTGACTTTACCATCAGGTAATGAGGGTTTCATGATTTTCACCGATGCATCAAAGATGGGACTTGGTTGTGTGTTGGAACAGAATCAACATGTGGTTGCATATGCCTCCCGATAACTCAAACCCAACGAGGTGAATTACCCAACCCACGACCTAGAGTTAGCTGCTATCATCCATGCCTTGAAGATTTGGCGGCATTACTTGTATGGTGCCACTTTTGAAATCATCACCGACCATAAGAGCCTGAAGTATCTTCTGACGCAGAAAGACTTGAACCTACGACAACGACGATGGATGGAGTACATGAAGGATTATGACTTCACCATTGCCTATCATCTAGGGAAGGCGAATGTCATAGCCGATGCTTTCAGTTGGAAATAGCTAAAGTGTGCAGCTGTGTTGTCCAGACAGTGGAAGAGTTTAGAAGATCTGGTGGAATGGTCACCTCAACCGTTAGATGATCGAGTTTGATTGGCCAATATCCAGATACAGTCTGAGTTATTGAGTGAGATTATCGCAGCACAGTTGGCCAGTGGAGGACTTGATAAGATGAAAGGCTTAATGCAGAAGCCTCAGACCAGTCTTTCATTGGGAATAGACGAAGGAATCTGATTTGAGAATCGTATATGGGTTCCTGAAGATTCACCATTGAAGGAACGTATCCTACAAGAGGCTCATTGTTCTAAGTACATGGTACACCCAGGAACTACTAAGATGCTTAAAGACATGCAAAGGTTTTTCTAGTGGCTAGGAATGAAGAGAGACATTGCAACTTATGTAGCCAGTTGTCTTACGTGCCAAATGGTGAAGGCTGAACACCAACGAATCGGAGGACTTTTACAGTCTATAGAGATTCCAGAGTGGAAATGGGAGCAGATCACCATGGATTTTGTGGTAGGTCTACCCCGGACCAAGAGAGGTGATGATGCAGTATGGGTTGTGGTAGATCGCCTTACTAAGTCAGCACACTTCCTTGCCCTAAAAACCACTGCCAAATTGTCAGACTTAGCTGAGCTATATATCAGAGAGATAGTATGCTTGCATGGTGTACCCTATTCCATAATCTGGGACAGAGACCCAAAGTTTACTTCCAAGTTGTGGAAGCAGGTGCAAGAGGAACTAGGTACAAGGTTGAAGTTCAGTACTGCTTATCACCCCCAGATAGATGGTCAGTCGGAAAGGATGATTCAGACCTTAGAAGATTTGCTGAGAGCTTGTGTGCTCGATTGCGGTGGATCATGGGAGCAGTACCTACCTTTAGATGAGTTTGCCTACAACAATAGTTACCAAGCCAGTATCAGGATGCCTCCATCTGAAGCTCTATATGGGAGACCGTGTCGGTCACCACTTCATTGGGATGATGTTGGTGAAAGGACATTATTGAGGTCAGACGAACTCCAAGTGTATGTTGATAAAGTCACTTTGATCAGGCAAAGGCTAAAGAGAGCCCAGGACTGACAAAATTCGTATGCTGATGCGAAGCAGACTGATGTGCATTTCACTATGGGAGAACATGTTTTTCTGAAAATCCGACCACTCTGAGCTATAGCTAAGAACAAAGGAAAGTTGAGTCCCCGATATGTGGGTCCATTTGAAGTATTAGAACGGATTGATGAAGCTGCATACCATTTGCATTACCCCCTCAATACAGTATGATGTGTGATGTGTGATGTGTTTCACGTGTCCAATCTAAAGCGATATGTGCAAGATCCAAGTAATGTGTTGAGCATTGAACCTATTGAGCTTCAAGGAAAGCTATCTTATCCTGAGTTGCCTTTGCGGATTCTAGATACCAAGGTAAAAGAGCTCAGAAATAAGAATATAGAGATGGTAAAGGTTCTTTGGAAGCACCATGGAGAGGATGAGGCCCCATGGGAGCTGAAGACAGGCATGGAAAAAGCATATCTTGAATTGTTTTCTTGATTGTTGAATTTTTAGGGAAAAATTCCTATAAGGAGGGGAGGATGTTATGACCTCATTTTCCAAAACATGTAACGAGATTTGTGAATCTCCTTTGAAAGATAAATAAGATCAATGTTTGATTTGAATGAATTTCATGTATAATGGCCTTGCATGATTTCTTGATGGGCCTTATTGGTCATTAAGCCCAACTGAAAGAAAAAGAAAAAGAAAGGAAAAAGGACTTCAATGGGATAATGGAAATATAAGAAAATGGATAAAAGATAATTAAAATGCTAAAAGATAATTTCCCAAAATGGGATTTCATGTTATAAAGGTTCCTTGGGGTTCAAGGAACTCAGGATAATTAAATAATAGCAAGGGAAATAAAGAATATGTGGAAAATATGAATAAAAAGGTGTTTTCTTGCAACCATAGAAAAGGGACGCTTTAATTGATATAATGATCTCAAATTTTTCAGGATGAGAGATAAAAACATAAAAGAGTTTCCCTCAAAATTTGAATAAAAATGGAGTTAAGAATTGGGATTTATGGTTTTTCCAAGTTATCATTAATTTGAGAAGATAATTCGAATTTTAGGAAATTGTTTTTCCTTTTGCAAAAACGGGCGAGATGAGGGCTGTTGGATCTTGATCCAACACACACCACTCATCATCAAGAGTCCCAGAGGGACACAGACACAGAGCGGACAGGGGAAATTTTTCCCTCGATTTTCTGATCGTTTTAGTGCGTGTGCACACATGGGAAGAGTCCCATCGAGTTCGGGATGAGGAGACGAATCTTCCAGACCCTAGTTTGATGACCTTCCTATGTGTCTTTGCAAAACACCCAATTGGGCCAAAAGCTTGGGCGGCAGTAGGTATTGAAACCCTAAGGGAGCCCCCCGAGTCCTATATAAAGACCATCGCTCAGGTCCTAGAACCCTAGCGATCTCGAGCAGCTAGCTATTAGGTCCAAGATCTTCCTCCCTCTCTCTATCCATCTTTCTCCGGCAAGAGCTTCGCCTTGCTCTGCCGCTACACGAGCAGTAAGAAAAGAAGGAAGATGACATATAGACGTCGTTCGATTCGGGAGCATCGCGATCCTAGGAGGGGATCTAACGGCGTCAGGGAGCGGCCGGTTAAGTGGAGTCACTCGCGACTCTGAACATCAGATCGAGATCCGACGACCACAGCAAGAGGCAACATCCGCCTGTGGGGTTAGTGGGGGCGATAGACGAAGAGCGTCGAATCAAGACGCGGACCAGCGGCACATCGATCGTGCGGTCGACAATTTTTGGTAATTAGTCCTCTTTAATCAAATAATCCAGAAAATAGTTTTTCTTGCAAAATTAATAGAAAACGCAAGGATTATCCAATGGAGAAACTTTATATATGAAAGTTGTGTAGAAAAATGCAAGGAATCTAATAAAAATGATTGTATAACCTGATTCTAATTCAATTTGCAAAAGTACTTTAATTTTCTAGTAAAATGCATTTCAAGTTAATTAGAAACCCTAATGGTGTAAAAAATATGTATCTTTGAAAGATAAAGGGTTAATTAGAAAGGTAACAACCTGTTGATGCTTATGATGGAGTTTCTATCTGTTTTGAATACAAAATTGGTTAATTAGGGTTTATGTCCATAAAATGGAAAGTAATGTATATGGGATCCCTAATTTAGGGTAAAAGAGAAAGAAAACCATGTTATTTTGAATTAAGGAAGTGAATTGCTAAATGATGATCCTAAAACTATTAAGAATATTAAAAGGAGAGAATTTAAATATTTTAAGCGGATTTAATGAATTAGGGTTCATGATAACTAAGAATGAAAGCAAAACCCTAATTTCCAAGGAAACCCTAAAATTGGAATAGAAACCCTAAGGAATAAGATGGAATTGAATAAGTTTTGATAAAATATAGTTGGAATGTTTATTTCAGGGTTTCTGTGCACTTTTCTTGCTTACATGGATATTCTTTCTCTTCATACTTGATTCTGTATTCGAATCTGCAATAAGAGGTATGTGGTTACGCTTATGAATATATCGAGTTATGTTTTCTGAGGTTTACCGAGGTTTTCATCGATGACATGAATTAATTGTTGGATGGTTTTAATTCATGCAAACTATAATGTGGATATGACTATCACCTAAGTTATGTGCCTACTAGCTCAGATCTCGGTCCTCTCTGTGACTTATTAGTTGACTTAGTATATGGCTACCAATGGGGTAGGTCCATCAAGTCACTTGGAGTTAGATATTGGGCTACTTTTGGGTAGTGCCATGCGACTCTATACCTTATGTATTGGCTACCTGTAAGGTAGGACCATGGGGGTAAGGAACTACCTAAAGAGAGGTAGCATGCAAGGACAACACAGATTTAGGGGATAGATAAGGATTGAGTAGTATGGGTTAAAATGTAAAATTGGTTGTTAAATGAATAATTTAATGATTACATTGTTAATATAGTTGCACATTATTTGTTTCCCCCATATACCAGCTTCGGCTGATCGATGTTTTGTTTGTCAGCATTTTAGGTACAAAACAAAAAGGACAAACAGTAATTTGTCATATTGTGAAATACATAAATTAAAGTCTGAGGAGGATTAGTTAGTTAGTCCCAGTTCTGGATAGAAGTTAGATACCCAAAATTTTCAAAGGTATGCAAAAATTTTATTTGTTATAGCTTTTCTGTATAGTTTAGTAGAATTTATTAATTGTTATCAATTAATTGTTGAACCTTGATCCAGAAATCTGATAACGACACCGTCCTCTCGGTCTCCCTTAATTGGGGGGTTACCGGAAGGTGGGGTCATTACACACTCAGTCTAACGGTCACAGGCTTTAGACCGTTGCTTACTCGGTCGAGGTTATTTTCGATCGAAGGCTGTTTTAAAGCACAATTGTGTTAGTTGTTGAATAGTGCTCACAGTTTCGACTGAGGTGGTTCTCAGTCAAGAAAATCTTTGACTGAGTGAGTCTCAGTCGAGACGTTTGTCGACCAAGAGTGTCCTTGTTTCTAGTGAATCACCTTCTACATGTGTGTATCATGGGTGATGGTGACTCTAACTCTGGGGAAAATCCTATATAAGGGTTGTGAGTGGATGACAAAGATCTAACACTTGATTTTCATGATATCTAGGTACTTGTACATTATATACTTGTACAAGTTTTTACACTGAGTACAATCATGAAAAAATTAAGCATTTAAGTGCATTGATCTTCCCATTTGTGTTGTTCTTCAATTATTTAATTCCTTATTTCCTTGAACCCTAAAATACTCAAGTAGCAAGTTAGATCCACAAGAATGAAATATTTTTCATCATAAAAACAAATGGTATATTAATGTCCAATTTAGCCAACAAATAACACCTTAAGGTAACTTCACAAACCATAGAATTGGGTAGATCTAAGCTTTACTTGCTCCAGCAAGAAGGTCGGCCACCTTCTTCATCCTTGGGCAGCTCATCCTCTATAAAATAGTGAAAAGATGAAGCTCTAAGAAGGGGAGAAGTGATAGAGACTAAAAGTTTCATTTGGAAGATTAAGGATTGGTATATAAAGCTTGAGGATAAGGAAGAGAAGAAGCATGAGGTGTCTAAGAATCTCTCCATGTGTACATGGATTTGAGCTTCCATTGACGAGCAAGCAGTAGATACACCAACTGTTGGGAACTGCTAGGACATTGATTGAGGACCTCCCAGGTCTACTATCAGCTGTTGGCACTCTGAAACCATCATTTGATCATCTCTTGGTCAATAGGTGGTTGAACCATCAGTTGATCACCTTATAAGTGAACCATCAGTTCAAGTGAACCAAAATAGCAAAAACCATCGAACTATATCTTAGCTCATGTTGGAAAAGTAGCATACTAGTTGGAGCTTCCACAAGAGCTACATATATTACATTTTTTTTTCATATATCTATGCTGAGGAAGTGCCATCTAGATACATATCAGACAATCCAACTAGTAGAGGTTGAGTTATATGAGAATATTTCCTATGTTGAAGGTCCTATGTTGATCCTAGATAGAAGGGTGAAAAAGTTGAAGAAGAAATATATAGTGTTATTGAAAGTTTTGTGGCATCACCGTGGCATAGAGGAAGCCACATGGAATCTAGAAGGTGATATGTGTAGGAATTACTCATCACTCTTTGCGTAGGATTTTGAGGGTGAAATCCTTGTTAGGGGTTTATAGTTGTAAGGCCCTAAACATGACTAAAGTGTTGAAAAATCTTAATACCATAATTTAATGCTTATAATATTAATATAACCTTGTGATATGCTTTAAATCATAAGACAAACTTAAGTTTCAAATTTGATTCAATTTGGACGTTGTTTGTGCAATTTTATGTACATTTTGGTTACAATTTACCCGAATGGGAGGATTTTATTGCAATTTGTCACATGCTTTATGTTCCTTAGATTTTTTCTTATAAGTATTGAGCCTGTTCAGCCATCAGTGCTCAATTGTATCTTGGTTTGATGGTGATTCCCTTCAAGGGTCAATTAGGGTTTACCCCCCCCCCCACAATAAATGAGCCACCTTCAAGGCTAACAACCGGTGGTTACATTGGTTTGGTAAACATAAGGTGGTCACCAACTAGTGGTACATGTGTTGTCCATCCTAGAAAGGTCCTAGGGATATGGTCCCACAAACCTAGGAGCCAACATACCCTTCTTCCCAAGCCTCAGTACACTTTTCTTAGGAGAAACCTTGTGGTACACTATGTATCCCACTTGGAACTCTAATGGTCTGAGACAGTTATCTGCATAAGATTTATATCTATCCTGAGTTGCTTTCAAATGATGTTGTATCACTTTAATCAAATTGTACCATCATTATCCTCTTGGAAGCCATCATGCTTATCACTGCCTAACTCTAATCAAATATGTTGTATCACAATATCATTCTGTTGTGCCTCACGAATCTTTTGTCTGAAAGTTGGTTTAACATGTATCTGGGCTAAAAACCCTTCCAACAAAGAAACTTCTAGCTATATATTCATCTAGCAAAGAGACACTAGCATATCTCGCTTATGGCACACCAAGGAATACAATTGTGTCTTGTCTACAGATGATAATGAAGATAGCTTCCTACTCAAAGAAACAACTACCACATTCTCCTTTCTTGGATGGTAGGCTATTGTGCAATCATAATCTTTGATTAACTCTGTCCATCTCCTATTCCTCATATTCAACTCTTGCTTCAAAAAGATATACTGCATGCTCTTGTGGTGGGTGAAGATCTAACACTTTTCTCCATAAGGATAGTATTTTTGAATCCTTAAGGCATGAACCACCACTGCAAGTTCCAAATCATGTGTTGGATAATTCTCCTCATGTTTCTAAAGTTTTCACGAGGAAAAATAAATCGCATTTTTGTACTGCATCAACACACATCCCAACCCATTCTTTGAAGCATCATAAAAGACAATATAGCCTTTCCCTTGCTCTGGAAGCTCTAACACTGGTGCGCTGGTCAACTTTTCTTTCAATTGCTAGAAACAACACTGACACTTATCATTCCAAGCAAAAAGGAACATCCTTCATGTTTAACCTAGTTAGGGGTAACACTAAAAAACTGAAGTCCTTGATAAAACTCCTATAATAGTCTGTCAAACCTAGGAAACTAAAAGTCTTTATCGGTGTCTTGGGTTGTTCCCATTCTAGAATAGACTCCACTTTCTTGGGGTCAACATAAATGCCTTTAGCTGATAAAACATGTCCTAGAAAAGACACTTCAGGCAACCCAAATTCACACTTGCTAAACTTAGCATATAGTTTATGCTACCTCAACAAAGTAAATACCTGGCAAAGGTGTTGTTTACGTTGTTGATTATCATTATAATATAACAAGATATCATCTATGAACACGAACACACATTGATCAAGATAAGGTCGAAACACCCTATTCATCAGATACATAAAGGTTGTAGGTGAATTAGTTAGCCCAAATGGCATAAACACAAACACATAATGACCATACCTAGTCCTAAAGGTTTACTTAGATATGTCATATGCCTTAATCCTTAGTTGATGGTAACCTGGCCTGAGATCTATCTTTGAAAACACATTGGCACCTCTCAACTAATCAAAAAGATCATCAATCCTTGGCAACAAATACTTATTATTTATCATCACCTTGTTCAACTATCAATAGTCTCTACCACTGGTTGGCGACTACTGGATGTTGACCAAACCAGTGGAACCACCAGTTGTTAGCCTTCAATGTAGCTCATCCATGGGGGGGTGTAAATCCTAATTCACCCGTGAAGGGAATCACCATCAAACCAAGGTACAATTCAACACCCATTGGTTCACAAGGCTCAAGAATGATAAGAAAACATTTAAGGAACATAATGAATGAAAAAATTGCAAGAAAACACTCCCATTTGGGTAAATTGTAGAAAAGTTCAAAATGCATATAAAATTGCATAACTTGCACAAACAATGTCCAAATTGGACCAAATTTGAAATTTAAGCTTGTATTATTATCCCAAAGCATATCCAAGTCTTGATTAAGGTTCTAAACATTAAATGATGGTGGTTCTGACATTCAATTATGGTAACTAAGCTTGTTAAACACTTTAAGCATGTCTAGGAGCCTTACACAAACTAAATGAGATAAGGAGTTCTAGGTTATGTAAACCATGACCCGATACGATCTATAAAATTTGTCCTTAGGTGTGAGAACACATTGTACTAAACGAGATTACTCAAAATAGAAAACATGATTACTCATTAATTAAACACAAACCCAAATAATAGGTTAAATTAAAACTGATTCCAACATTTGCCAATTCCTCAAGAACATTTACATAATGTTCAATAACATTTACAACTACCATGTAGCCTTAGCTACACCATAAACTTTACAAAGGAATACTATCCACATATTTAACACATATAAGCATCAACATGCTATCGAAATCTCAATTCAACAAAAACATCGTATACAAACTTACCTGCCTGAACCTGAGAGTACAAAGATGACTCTAGAACATACTAGATACTAAGCTACCATTTCTAGGGTTCATCACTTCAGTTTCCCTTGCTACCATGGTACTACTACTGCTATTTCCAATCACCTAAAAAGATGTGGTGACCCATGAGGTGAGACCCAATCCCAACAAGAGATATAACTCTCTCCAAAAGATATTGATTACATTAGATTAAACATTAGATAACTAAGCAGTTGGAGTATTTAATAATCAATTGAACAAATTGAATAGATCAAGTATGCTAAATAGAATAAGCAAATAATCTTAGCAACAAGTATGATTATCAATGTATATACATGTAACATATTAATCCATTTCTCTAGATAGATATCTACTCAAATTTCATCAAACTACATATAATAGAAATCATCATAATTAATCTGACTATCATCATATGCCTAGCTAACAGCACAAGAAATCTAGTAGCATAAGCATCCCTGACATCATGAATATAGTGTTAGTATTTCTAACAACATAATCATGTTTTACAACATGAGCATAACTAGAACATAAGCATATCTATCATCTCTTAATGTATTATACATGATCTCAGTGAAAAGAAAGCAAACAAGGGTTATCATCCAATATGAAGTGTTGTGTATAACCCTAAACAGATATGCCACACGACTATCTTACATCTTTTATTACACCCTGGGGAGTTTGAATTGTACCATCTGAAGTCCAACCGACCCTTGTAAAGGGCTATTCGATTCCATACAAGATCTAGGAGTGTTGGTATCCTAAGATATGACTCCCATGGTTAGTACAAGTGAAAAGGTAGTGACATAGAAGTTAATGTTACCACTACAATGACATATAGTCAAGCTGGTATGACTAGTTCGCCCTTGGTACAGGCCACGACACTATAGAACATGCTCACACATGGTCGTTCTTTGAGAGGCACCTATAGTTATAATGTTGCCTTACACATTTCACAAAATCTGAGGCATGACCACAATCATCCTCCATATCATACAATTATGGATTACAAGGATATATCCTCAACTTGCCACCCCCACATACTCAACAGTATATGCTCCGATTTTCCCTTAGGAATACTTATTTCACCATCCAACAAGTTCTAACACTGAAGATGGTTCTATGACATAGGGCACTACATGATTAGAGTTTCACTTTATTAGTTATCTCCAGTTGGGTGAAATAAGGTTGCATCAAATAATTGGAGATACAAACCCTAATTCATATGTAGCAAACATTGCTATACAACAACTTCAGAAGATATAAAACATATGAGACATAATTTCTCATCTCAACATCACATGGCGGTATTCACCTGTCAATCAATAGATTATACTTATCTACTAATAATTATCACATCATACTATTGTCTTGCCATTCATGATACCATACTTTTCATCATACTATCACATGATATAAATCCTTAGCACAATATCATAGGGTATCAACCCTTATCAACATAAGAGGATTACACCTCATTCAGGGCTCAACCAATGCCCAATGGTCATTAAGAACATCATATCATTTCTTGCAAGTTCATCATTATATTTATATGCCTTATAACAAGGTTCAACAAACATCACCACATATGTGATACACAAGCTTAACATAATTTTCATTAAAGAACTGAAAGATGTTCACAAGATAACATTGCATGATTACCTTAGAAATTGAGAGAATTCCTTGATTATAACAACATATAAGGAATCTATATAATTGGCCATCATTATACTTATAATATACAAGTTTAGCATAAGAAAGCATAGATCATGAAACTATGATGACCACCAATTAAACACATTAGAGTTTCAATCAAGCATTAGGAAGGTTATTACATCATTATATTATTTATTCTAAAAATGATAACACGATTAACATCCATTCTCTTCTTACATTAGGGTCAAGTTTAACAAGGTAGGTTAAATTCAAGTTATATTTCAACATTCATTCACAAACCATAACCCATAGAATCCCCATATAATCTTGGATGCATAAAGGCACATCATCATCATCACATTCCATACCATTCTCAAGTATGGATCCAAACATAACTCGAGGTGAAACCATTAGGTTATACTATAGTAGAGTTACACAACAATAAGAGGGACTCCATTGTTCTATTATTCCACTAAGGAAGGCTGATCATAGTTAATCACCATCACCTAAGTTCATTAGAATGAAGTTTAACAAGATATATCACATTAGGGTTACATATCAATACAAATATAGTTATTATCCATTCTATGCATATGAGCGCAAAGGTAAGACTACCTTATTAAAGGAAAGCCTACATTGGTTCCATCATCATATAACCCATATCACCATACCACAACATCATCTAGAACCATTGGGTGTAGAAAAGTTAAGACCATTGGTTATTTACATAAGTAAACACCTTGTATAAGCCACCTATGAAGTCATTGAGTTGTGACCTTGCAAGAGTCCCCATTAATCCCTAAACATCCCTTATTTAAGAACATAAAGGGGGAACCATAGGTTGTGGAATTAAAACCCATAATTAGTTGTATATTTTAAGCAAGTCATCATGTCAACAACCAAGCTCCTTAAATTAATCACATGAGGGAAACCACCCAATTTAGATTACTAGGAATCATATGTAATACTAGAGGTTTCAATCCAAACCATTGGATGTTCAAGAATCCAATATCAACCATTGGATCAATTATATTATTCAAAACTATTAGATGAAGAAGTGTTCGATCCTAACCACTGGATTAGGTTCATATTCAAACCATCCAATGGAGTATAAGTCTAACCATTAGATCAATTGAACCAAGAAGCCATTGGTTTATAGCTTAATTTAAGCTACATTTAAAGCCTTGACTCACCATTGGTTGGGGTGATATGATCTACCATTGGTTGTGACATCTTAGGTCACAATCGGTTGATAGGATCAACACTATGTTCATTTAACACCACTAAATATTAAGATAATGTATATCATTGATTGATAGCATCATTAGAGAATCAAACCATTTCTAATTGAGATTCCAAGAGAGCCTAACACTGACCTAAGGTGTGACTATAAGTTCACACCATCGTTCATCACCCTTGGTCACCACCATCAGTTTTCATGATGACCACACCATCAGATCATCTGTTTAGAGAAGAAAACAACCTAAAAACCCTAATATGGACTATTGGTTGATAAGTGCTTAGCACCATTGGTAGTGATACCAACCTAAACGAAATCATCTCCATCCTTAGGAAGAACATGCACATGATTACATGTTCATCTAGAATTGGAAACAAAATAGGAAAAACCACAAAAATCACCAAACAAGCTTAGCTTCTTAAGGCTAAAATCACCATTTTTAAGTGAGAATATGAGCTAACAATCTTATAGTAATAAATTTAAGTAAATAAGGTTATAAAAATCACCTCTAGTGTGAATAATAGACTAAATAAAATCATGCAAACAAGGCAAGAAAACCCAAGTTTCAGATTTGAACTTGGCCAAGTAAGCACTTTTCTCCACAAAGAAGAAAAACCCTAGAAGAAGAAGCAAGAAAGGTAGATTCTTGAGTTCTAGAGAAACTTCTACCATGGAACATCAAGGTTCTGACCTGGAGAAAGGTATGAGGAAATAGAACATAGAAATATGGAGGGAGGAAGGTGATACTTACTTGTTTAGGTCAAGATCACCAAGAAGGAGATTTAGAAACCCTAAAGGAAGCAAATCGCAACCCTAGATGCTTCTACCAAGAAGATCCACAACTTCTTCTTCCTTGGGCAGTAGATCCATGTCCAAATAGAGGAAGGAAGATGCTCTTAGCATGACATAAGTGGTACAGAGAAAACGTTTCATTTGGAAGCTTAAGGATAGACATAGAAAGCTTGTAGGATAAGGTAGAGAAGAACTATGAGGTGTACAAGTAGCTCCCCATGTGTCCATGCCATTAAATTATTAAGGATATACAGGAAACCACACAAGTAGCTGCCCAACCATTCATGGAGACCTTCTTAGGCACTGTTTGTTGAATTTCCAAGCCAAACAAATAAATCATTGGTTGATAGCTCCTAAAGGTAGCTCATCCACAGAGGGGTAAACCCTAAAATACCCTTGAAGAAAACACCTCCAAACCAAGGTTCAACTAGGCTCCCCATGGCTCAAAAAGCTCAAGAATGACAAGAGAGAATTCAAGGACCATAATGCAAGTGACAAATTGCAAGTAAAACCTCTGATTTAGGTAAATTGCTTTTGCATAAATTGCACAAACAATGTCCAAATTGGAAACATAAGCTTATCACATGATAACAAAACATATCACAAGGTTATATTATGGTCCTAAGAATTTAATTATGGTAATTCAGCATGTTTTACCATTTAAGCAATGTTAGGGGTCTCACATCAGGATGCACAACTATTAGACACCCCATCCCTCAAATAACATTAGACTCAACATAAAGTATGGTAACTTCATTTTTGAGGTCATCCCAATCATGGATGAAGAGACCAAACAAATATGGGTTGCCTCACATGTCCAAGGCAGTTTGGGATAGTAGGAGTAGCATTAATATATTGGGTGTCCACTTTTTAGTGTGATGAACTTTTGTTGGGTTGGGTAAACCCATATGGGTTAGATAATTGATTGAGGTGAAACTCAACACACATTGAATAGATCGACGTGAAATCCAACACATCAAAATTAGCCTCAAACAAGGAACCTAGGCTAGGTATCATGTTGCATGACATACTCTAAGGAGGATTCTGAAAAAAATTCCCTTTTCCAAACGTCCTCTCAGAGCTCCAAACCAATCTACATTCTCACCCTGCCTTGGCTAGTATTCTCTCAAGATCTTCTAAGTAAGGTATCTCAAGCCAAGAAGAGATCGTCCAACCATGTAATGAAAAAAAAAACACAAGGAAATAAAGCAATTTGTTGAATATATATCTTAGTTACTATGATGGATTCATAGTACTTAAACAAGCCCAAAATGTGATATATAGCCTAGAAAAAGCTCAACTAGCCAGAGACATGCATTTTTGGCACTAAAGAAAGATGGAAATTTATTGCTTGTTTAACTACAAGGGAGAACATTAGAGAAGGAGAGTAACAAGAAGATTTTATCCCATTAGAAGAGAGGTAGATATCTCTCTGTAGCCTTTCATTGGGCTAAACTCATCCTTTGTCTTCTACTTCATCTTCTTCTAGAGTCTTTCCTACTTGAGTCCATCCCAACATCAGATCTTTGGTGGATGTAAATGGTTGATCTAAGGATGGAAACATGGGGGAAGGATTTTGTCTAAAGGAAATGGGGTGGAGGTGACGACGGATATGTCACAGATCTGTTCTTACCCTAATCCCAATCCCACTGTCCAAAAGGGCAGTGTTAGAGGGATGAGAGCGCATGTCCCTGAGTGGCCCAAAAATCACACACAGATAATATGCAAAAATGAAATAACATCCTTCTTTATTAAAATGAACCAAAAAGTTTAATACATCAGGCCCGTAGGCAACAGGAAAAAGGAAGAGATAAGAACTAGCCTACAAATACATTTATCTGTGTAGCAGTCTTTATTGCAGTCTTTATTGCAGTAGATGAAAGAGTAGATGAATCTAGTTCCTTGCATTACCTAAAATCGAGAAAATCAAGACACAAAGTCAATGCAATTGCATGGTACGCTATATAAAAACAAGTAAAGCAGTTTTATAAGAAAAACTAGTATGCTTGGCAGGACTTATGCTTCAAAACATTATCGAATGATTTCCAAAAACTAAAATGTTATTCAACAACAAATTTTATTACGAATTTCCCATTATGCTGTAATTCAAGAAGCATGCTTATATTAGTTTGGGTGACTTTACTACCCCAACGTGATGGGGAGGTCACCAAGCTCCTTCTCATCATACGAGATAGGAGGTCCAAGTGCAAAATCCCTCCTTCCAAAGAAGGAGTTTTGCATATATCCAATATCAACATTATCAATTTTTCCAACATCAATATACGGGCAGTCATAATGGGTCTAGTGATTTAGTTTTCATGTTTCTCAACATATAATATAGAAGAAAAATGGAAGACTATTCATAGGGAACAATATTTCATCCAAATTACTAGCCAAGCATAAATCAAGAGGTAACTAAAGTATCATCATACAACCAAGGAGGAGTAGTATAATAGCGTACCTTTCTAAAAGAGTATTTGGAGTATAGATCCGAAGAGAGAGAGAAGATCAACCCTTTGAGTCAGATCCTAGATCAAATATTGTATCAAGGGTCAAGATCATAGTTTAAAAAAGATCATGCTTTGTTATTCAAGAATAGGGTTACATTTTCCTATTTCTACCTTAGGTTTAGGTCATCAACAATATTTCCAAAAGTCCAACAAATATTCAAGTATCAAACATGTTTCATGAATGGATGACCTTCCTAGGTATATTTAGTAATACATGTCAACCCTAATTATCAATATCATTATTCAAATCTCTAGATCATTTCCAATATCAGATAGCACAATTGGACTCAAAATTATATTTGGGAGTCCTATGATTAAGAGGATTTTGCTAGATCAAGATAGAGCATCAAAACCTTATTTCAAAGTATATGATTCAACTTTTAGGGTAAAGAGTTAAGAGGATCATATTTAACCCTTATTTTGTCAAAAGATGATTTGGTGTCTCAGAATGATCATTAGAAATAGGAATAAGAGTTTCTCCAAGATTAATTATCATATGAGATAAATAACAAGGAAAAATGACAAGATCATGGCATATTAGTGATAAATATCTAGAATTAAGCTTCACAAGTATTTTTAACAGGTCAGATGGATTTTTCTGATCAAAATGGACTATAATTTCACTATTTTGGGAGCTACAGATCTCAAGATATTGATTTTGCAAGAATTAGGCCATTTATTGGAATTTAGGGCAGAGAGGGAGAATTACCGAAAATCCGGAGCCGTTGATCGATGATCTACGGTGGTCTCGCTAGGAGATCAGCGGTGAAGTGGATCCGCGTGCTCCCAGGCACGTTCCTCACGGAGAAAAGGCAAGAGAGGGCTCGCGGAGGGATCGGTGGCCGTCGATCTCGCCCTGGACCAGTGTGGACACACGATCCAAGGGCAGATACTGCTCGCCCAAAAACAAACGCCCGCCCGCAAGCAGGGGAGCTCTGTGGCGGTGCGGTGGCTGGAGAAAAGAGGGGCGAGTGAGGGAGGTCTCGGCGTGAGGAGAGGAGGTGTTGATCGAGTTCGTGGGGGTGAGCCGACCTCAAGGGGGGGTTTATATAGTTGATTGGGGCTAGGGTTAGGGTTATCAGAGGGGGCAGCGCACCCCAAGGTCGGCCTGGTTTCCTTGGCCTCCAAGCCATGATTCCACCCAACTAAAATGTGCGGAAGTTTCGTGAAGGCGGTGTGATATCATCGGTCGAGCTATCGGGTGCAACCGGCTCTGGTTGGCCGATCGGGGTCGGGCTAGGGTGACGGCTAGTCCATCGTGGACTTTCCTTATCTGGCGCAAGGTAGGGGATGACCCCAGCGCCGTTGGATAAAGATCCAACGCTGCTGGGTCAACCCGTCTTGCCCAGTGGTGCCCCAAGCCACAGATGGGCCGGCCCAGCAAGGAAAAAAGGTGGAAAAAGGTGGGAAAAAGGCCAAGAAATCTAGGAAAAGGCTAAGAACTTGGAAAAATCGTATAAATTCATAGGAAGGTCTGAATGCTCTAAAATTTGGACCATAACTTCAAAATGAAGTGTAAAATAAAGTGTGCAAGTTTGGAGACCAAAAGATATAGTTAACTAGTCCAATTTAAGCACTTGATCAAAGAGGTATATTAAGCTCATTAAGGTGCTCAAGAGTGCATGAAAAACATAAAATACAAAAGAATTTGATTTTGGGTATCTATATTAATCAAGGAGTCAAAAGATATTATAAATGATCATTATAAAGGTGAAAGATAAAATAATGAATAGAAAAGAGGGAAAGATAAAATGTCACATCCTCCCCTCCTTATAAAGAATTTTGTCCCCAAAATTCAAACATCCTTGAAGAGGTCAGGAAAATGTTCCTCCATGTCTGACTTCAACTCCCAAGTAGCATCATCACTCCCATGGTGCTTCCACAACACCTTAACCATATCGATTTTCTTATTTCTAAGTTCCTTGGTGCGAGTATCAAGTATCTTGACTGGAGTTTCTTGGTACGCAAGGGTGTCCTTTAATTCAATTGGTTCATGATTGAGGACATGGCTAGGGTCTTTGACATACCGCTTTAGGTTTGACACATGGAAGACATTGTGCATCATGCAGTATTGTGGAGGTAGAGCCAACCTGTAAGCACATTCCCCAATACGATCCAGAATTTCAAAAGGACCCACATATCTAGGACTGAGATTTCCTTTGTTCTTTGCAATGGATCAAATTGGTCGAATCTTCAGTAAAACAAGATCACCTACTAAGAATTGAGTGTCAGTCCTGTGTGCATCAGCATAAGACTTATGATGATCTTGTGCCCTTTTTAACCTTTGCTTGATTAGGTTGACATTATTAGAATAGAGTTGTTGTTCCTCAGACTTCAGAATTCGTCTTTCGCCTACTTCATCCCAGTAGAGTGGAGATCTACACGGTCTTCCATATAGAGCTTCATAGGGAGGCATGCCGATGTTGGATTGGTAGCTATTGTTGTAGGCAAACTCAACGAAAGGAAGGTAGTGGTCCCATGAACCACCCCAATCGAGGACGCATGATCTCAGCAAGTCTTCTAGAACTTGGATTGTCCTCTCAGATTGTCCGTCAGTTTGGGGGTGATAAGCAGTGCTGAAATTCAGTTGAGTCCCCAGTTCTTCCTGTACTTGTCGCCACAAGTGAGAAGTGAACTTTGCATTACGATCTGATACTATTGATATACGAATTCCATGCAGTCTGACTATCTCTCGAACGTAAAGTTCTGCTAACTCAGGAACCTTGGTCGTTGTCTTGATTGGAATAAAATGGGCCGATTTAGTCAGACGATCAACTACAACCCAAATGGAGTCACTCCCTTTCCTGGTCCTGGGTAGTCCCACCATGAAATCCATGGTGATGTTTTCCCATTTCCACTTGGGGATAGGTAGGGGTTGTAGAAGACCTCCTGGATGTTGGTGTTCAGCCTTGATCTGTTGGCAGGTTAGACACTTGGAGATGAAAGTAGCAATGTCGGTCTTCATATTCCTCCACCAAAAGTGCCTTTACAGATCCTTTTACATCTTTGTCGATCCAGGATGCACAATATATTTCGATCTGTGAGCTTCTCGTAACACCATATCTATCATGACTGAATCTTCTGGGACCCATATGCACTATTTGTATTGGATTCCACCATCCATACCGACTGTCAGATGAGTTTGGAGCTTCTCTAATAGCTTAGTCATATCATCAAGGCTCTTGCTATTCTTTTGAGCTAACAAGATTTCGGAGAGGAGGCCCAGTTTTACATGGACACTGGCCAATCTAAGAACGTTGCCCATACGCCTTGGGGCCCAAAGTGACATAACTTCCATGTTCTTTGACTCCGTAGTGAAGACAGCAACACATTTAGCCTGCTTCCTGCTGAGTGCATCAGCCACCACATTTGCCTTACCGGGGTGGTAGGCAATGGTGAAGTCATAGTCTTTAAGGTACTCGAGCCAACGCCTTTGTCTGAGATTGATATCCTTCTGTGTCAAGATGTATTTCAGACTCTTGTGGTCGGTGAGGATGTCGAAGGTGGCACCATACAAATAGTGTCGCCATATTTTCAAAGCATATATGATGGCGGCAAGCTCGAGGTCATGGGTTGGGTAGTTGACCTCATTTGGATTCAATTGTCGAGAGGCATAAGCAACTACTTTTCTTTCTTGCATGAGAACACAACCCAGACCGAACCTTGATGCGTCGGTTAAGATGACGAACCCATCATTTCCCGAGGGAAGATTCAAGACAGGTGCAGTTGTCAGCTTTGTCTTTATCTCTTGAAAACTAGACTTACACTCCTTTGACCAGATAAATTGTTCCCCTTTTCTGGTGAGCTTAGTGAGAGGCAAGGCAGTCCTACTGAAGTTCTGGATAAAACGTCGATAATAGCCAGCAAGACCTAGAAAACTGCGAATCTCCGAGACATTCTTTGGGGCTTGCCATTCAAGAACAGCCGAGACTTTGGCGGGGTCAACAGAAATTTTCCCACCAGAAATTATGTGGCCCAAGAACATGACTTCAGAAATCCAAAATTCACATTTTGACAGTTTTGCAAGAATTTCTGAGATTGGAGGATGTCAAGAACTTTGCGAAGGTGGATGCAGTGTGATTCAGTATTAGTCGAATATACCAATATATCATCAATGCAGACCACTACAACCTCATCGAGGAAAGGTTGGAAGACACTATTCATCCAGTTCATAAACACACTAGGGGCATTAGTCCACCGAAAAGGCATGACAAGGAATTCATAATGCCCGTATCGGGTTCGAAAGGTTGTTTTAGGAATGTCTTCATCCTTAACTTTGAGTTGGAGGTAACCAGAACGAAGATCAATTTTTGAAAAGACATGGGCAGAACGGAGTTGATCGAAAAGGTCATCAATTCTGGGCAGCGGATACTTGTTTTTCACAGTATCTTGATTGATCATATGATAGTCAATACACATGCGAAGGGAACCATCCTTTTTCTTGACAAATAAAATGGGGGCTCCCCAAGGAGAGGTACTAGGGTGGATGAAGCCCTTGTCAAGCAATTCCTGCAACTGCTTTTTCAGCTCAGTCAATTCAGCAAGCGCCATCCGATAGGGTGCCCGAGAAATAGGTGCGGTACCAGGTGCTAAATCAATAGAAAACTCAACATCACGATCTGGTGGTAGCCCAGGGAGCTCCTCACGAAAGACACTCGGGTACTCTCGCACTATATCAATGTTTTCCAGGGCACTCGTATCAGGATTGACTATGGTTACAGTTGCTAGGTTGGCTCTGCACCCTTTAGCTATCAAGTTTTGGGCTTTAATTAGAGAAATGACAATGTTTTGATTTCAATCTTTCCTTCCAGGAATTACAAGAATAGGGAGATTGGGTTTGGAAATGATGACTTTCTTGGCACGATAGTCGATTAGAGCATGAGTTTTATGGAGCCAATCCATCCCTAAAATAAGGTCAAAGTCTTCCATGTCTAATATTATGAAATCTGACTCAAAATTACGTCGAGCATAAGATAGAGGGACTTTCTTGACAATATAGTAGGAGACTTTCATCTTCCCACTTGGGATAGTTACATCAAGTATGTACCCTAAGTGCCTTATTTCAAGATTCAATATACAGGTAAGATTCTTAGACATGAAGGTGTTTGTTGACCCAGAGTCAAAAAGAGTAACAACAAAATGATCGAAGATTTGCATCGTACCTGCGTATACATATATTTCATGTAAGGACAATGTACAAGATAATCATGATATAAAGTTCTAGAAATAATCTTGAATTTAAAAGGTACCTTCCATGAGTTTGTTTTCATTGGCCTTCGCCTCATCTGCATTCACAGCAAAGACACGAGCCTATCTATGTTCACCTTGCTTGGCCCATGCTGGAGGAGGGTGGGGGCAGCTATCTCTGAAGTGACCCTCCTGTTTGCAGTAATGATAGACTGGGGATGGATACTTGCACTTGCCATGGTGGAAGTTACCACAGTTATGACAACGAGGAATATTGGTGTTCTGGCCTGGACCCCTGTTTTGGCCATGATTCTAGTTTTGTGCAGGACCCCAGTTGTAATTCTGGTTCTATCCTTGGACAGGAGGATTCCTCTGGTTCTTCTGTCGGTTTCTGTTCTTATTGCCACCAATATGTGGTTTTCCCTTTGGTTCCGGTTTTGCAGGTACAGCTTCAGTCAGACCTAGATACGCAAGGGTAGGTAAAGGTTTCCCGTGTCCCATCCCCAGGGTTCTCTCCATGGACAAGGCATGGTCATAGGCATCTTGGAAATTGGTGGGTTTGGATGAGGATACAAAAGCTTTTAGGGTAATCAAAAGCCCATCAATGTAACAGTCAAGTTTTTGTTCTTCAGAGAGGTTGGAGACATGCCTCTCCAGCAAGCGGAACTTTCAGCTGTATTCAACCACTGTGTTAGTTCCTTGGGTCAGGGTGAGGAATTGTTTTTGTTTCTCCTTTCTCTCAGATGTGGGTTGGAAACGGTTGGTGAAAATGGGTTTGAAGGCTTCCCAGTTGATAGGGATGACCTGCTATGACCGGATGTAATTCTCCCACCACAATTTGGCCTCTCCCTTCAACTGGTAGGTAGAAAAACCAACCTTGTCTTGTTCAGGGCACCTCAAAACCCTAAAAGTGTTTTCCATGGACACTAACCAGGCATCAGCCTTGTCTAGGACATCATCTTTGTCTTCCCCATAGAAGGTTTCTGGGCTGAGTTTTAGAAAATCCTGGATAGTGGTGGGTTTTGGGTTTTGGGTTCGTACAAGGGATGTTGTACGAACAGCTAGGTCATGAAGGGCATCCATAATGGCCTTTTGTTTTAATTCCCATTCCCCCATATTGTTGGTCTTATTGGCATAACCGACATCTTCATCATCATCCATGCGGGGCTTCTTCCCCTTGTCTTTAGTACCAGAGGTCCCTTCACCATCCCTGTTGTTCCTAGTTTTTGGGGCCATCTGCAAGAGTTCAACTAATATAAGTTTCCTTGTTTATTACTTTCAAAGCAAGAATATGATAGATCATGGAAATATTGCAACAGGTTTTTCTCAATTTATTTTCGGATTTTAGTTGTTCCCGTCCTTAATTTACCCAAAATAGAGAGAGTATATAGATCAAGTCATGACACCTTAAGGAGAACGAGAAGATGAGGAGTCATCCTACTTCCTTCTAATAGGTGGCTTGGGTAATCCTTAAAGAAGAGATAAGATTCTAGAAGATTCTCTAGAGTTATAGGAAGTCCTTCCATCCATTTCTGGATCAACTAAGGCCAGGTGGAGCAGGAGGAACCTCAACCACCATGAAGATGGATAGGAGGAATTATGCCAGAACCCCCTTTGTGCTCTTTCTAGACACCTCAGTTTTCACCATAGTGAATTTTAGGGCTTCCTCGGTTCAGCGATTGAGAATATCATTTCACTAATGCATATGAAGTGTGTTATGGCTCTGATACCAACTGTCACGAATCCGTTCTTACCCTAATCCCAATCCCACTTGTGGCAACACATCCCATTATCATACAGATAACAAGGTGTTACGCGAAAACGTGCGGAAATCACCATAACCACAGATTATGAAAACATAGATTAATTAAAACTGATTGCGGAACACTGATAAACTGTAAGACTATTAATTTCCAGTCCTCATCCTGCACAGAAACATGTCATATATATATACATACACGAGATCCGATACGTGTCTACAGCTTACAAAAATAGCTGCCCATCCAGCACATGAGTTCACCACCTGTTCATACACATTAAGGCCCACATCCGGCCAACAACATGATATATATACAGCATCGACCGTTTATCATGAAACAGCGTCAAAACACTGCCAAGGACCTGAGAGTACAGGGATGACTCTAGACTCTACTACAAAACATCCAAAACAGCAGCATGTCCAACGCTTGCCTTCTACTGCTCCTCAAGCTGCTCGGCCGCAACACCACGACCACGACCACGTCTACCTCGACCACCTAAAAAGGGTGTAAACCAGCGGAGTGAGACAATTGAACAATTGTCCCAGTGGGAAACATAACTCCCCACCACAACTACAGAACCTCATCAAGATAAACTATAACAACAGATAACTAATAACAGGTATAGCAAGAGTAGTCTTATTTAAGGAAAAGCTATTCTTACTGACAAGCTTACCGGCTGTACAAAAGCATATAATCAGATATCTTTCAATAGAATATGATTGACAAGATAAGATATAACACTATATAACATTATTATCAGAACAAGATATAATTCCACATAACATGATTATCAAGATCAGACATATTGTCACATACCTGTTGAATATAGAATTAGATGCAGATATAACAGAGATATTACACAAACAAGGCCTCAATCAATGTTTCGTGTTTATCTTAAGCAACAAATACTAAACGGCTGTATTATGTATTATTATGCCCCGAGGATTTGAATTGTACCATTCAAATCCAACCTTCGGTTACGAAACCCAAAGTCGGTGCCATACAAGGTCAATGGAAGAGCCGGACTCCACGACCTCCCACCTTGTGGTCAGTACATGAGTACAACACAAGCAGGACCGTAGTCACATGCTGAAGTGGTCTAAGCCATAGGGTTAGCTCCATAGGCTACCATCACTCTAGCCCACCTTGGTACAGGTCTCGATGCTAGTAAAACTGAGCCACGGGCCTGTTCACCATGCTCTGAGCCATGAACGCATTCATGCTCCTCACATCACATATCCTGAACCATGGGCCTATTCACCATGCTCTATATACGTATTTGAGTCTGCAACCGAAGTTACACTCTTACCTCCTTATTTTCAGGCTAGGAGCAACCTACACATATTCAACAATATGCGCTTCCAGGTTAACCCGTAGGAGAACCCGTTTCACCATCACCAAGTCCTGACGATGATGGATCTATGGCCAGGGCAAACTACATGATATAATTCCACTGTAATTAATTAGTATCTTTTAGATGGATTGTAGGATTCAACCAAGTGATATAACATGCAAAACATAACAGAAAGTAAACAACATTATATTATTATGGAAACCACATCAACCTGATCCATCACAAGGATCCCACATCACATGTTACCACTTGGCCTCTTGCCAACCATCCAGATCCATATCAAGGATCATCACATACCACCTCATCATTTACTGTCACTGCCTCTCAAGGCTCACATCATCATCGTGGGACAAACACATCATACATATAATCTCATAGAATAACTATCAAAGTAATGTTACTCATCACATGTGTCACATAGCCCTTTCATGGCTAAACATCACCTGCATGGTTAGGATACACAATAATCATAGCTTCAACATAAGGACTACACCTACTATCATGATATGCCATTCAAGATACTCTACTTATTAGGCTTACACTATTTGGTGATCAAGTGTATTAAGCACATCATTAACAAACCATATTCATGCTCACCCTTATCTCAAGATTATACAATCAATCAAGGTATTCACTTTATATAGAAATCATGTAGAGTATACAGAGCAAACACTATTGTTACCAATGTCATTACTGTTACCATCCACTATCATCAACATTATTATCTTTATCATTAAGCCACCATTAATGTAATTACCATTTAACATTGCCATTAACAAATAAGCATAAGACTTACATCATACATGTCATTACTACTCTTGTTACCATCATTACTAGTACCAGCATCATTATCCATGATTATCTTTATTGTTATATCATTAAGCAAACTATTAATGTAACTGTCACTTAGCATCATCATTAACATTATTATTACTTCCATTACTAACAAGACATCACCATCATTTACATTATTAACATCTTTGCTATCAATATCACTATTAACGTTATCATTGTTATCATTACTAATCAAGGCATCACTATCGTTTATTAGTGCATAAGCATCCACTTCCATCACACTAGAAACCACCATTAAAGAACCATATCACCCTCACTATAGCTCACAACCCTTACTATAGCTAGCTCACATGGCTAGGGCATGGCAAGGCAGCAACGCTGCGTTGCACCCAGCGCCCAGCCCGACACAGCGTCACATGAGAGGAGTGTCGTGTGTCAGGGGTGTCGCGCGTCACACCCTATCGGGCAACGCCCGTCACAGCTCATCACGACGCCCGGAACTCAAGGCTAACACCCAGCTAACAACCTCACAACGGCCAAGAGAGAGAAGGAAAGAGAGAAGGAAACACCCCTTAAAATGTGCAACTACCTATCCAGGCCTATTGGTCGACACATACCCAAACCAGGGGCGTGACGCCCGTCACAACCCAACTCTATCGCGCGTCACAACCCAAGAGGTAACGCCCGTCAGGGCTATCGGCAAACACCATGTTGCATATCGTGCAACCCAACTAACTCACCAAACTAGGCCCTGTCCTCCACCAAGATACTAAGGCATATCATCCATGAGAAGGACAAGGGTATTGCTCATCACAAGAGGAACCCTATCGCCCATCATGGTCACCATCATATCGGCCAACATAACCCTAGTTCACCCTATCGCCCAACACAAGGGCAAGGTATCGCCCAACACCATGATCATACACACCATATCTTCCATCAAGGAGGGTACCATATCGTCCATCACTAAGACAAAGGTACCATGTCATCCAACTCAAAAGGATATCGTCCAACACACCAACAAAGAAGGGGTTTCGCCCACCCTAGGTCACGTTCAACCTCCAACTCAAGGGAGCACAAACCCTAGATCACAAGGTATACTAATCTACAAAGAAACCTTAAACCCTAAGGGGAGATCGGCCACCAAAGGAAACACAAGCAAGGTACAAATCTAAGCTACTAACTTATGAACAAGAACAAGAACAAGAGGTAATGAAGTTAGGGTTAGAAGTTATGCAACCCGCCTTAAGCTCCACGCTCCAAGGAAGAAGAAGCACTCCAAGGTCCAAGGGTATCGTCCACCAAGCTTCTCCAAGAAGGTGTATTGGCCACCACTTCAACTCCAAGGGAGTGTATCGGCCAACACAAGTAAGAAGGAGAGGGGTGTCGTGCACTCACGGTGGAGGAGATACCAAAAGATCAAAGGAAGCTAAGGCAAGGAAAAGAGCTACCTATATAGAAAGAAGGGGAGGAGAAACCAAGGTAGATCTATGCTAAGTGTCGTCCACCCAAGGGACACTTGTCCTAGGGTTCAAGCCAACACACTAGCACACCAAGAGACACTAGTCCAAGATATGCACCAAGTTTCCACCAACCAAGACCAAGCAACATGGGCGACACATGCATCAGCTCTGCTGGGCGACACACCACCATGTTGGGAGACACAACACCTCCTTGGACGACACACACCCACCCTAGGTCGACACAAACTCACCTTGGATGACACAAGGCAAGTCTTGGCCGACACAAGGCTCAAGCAAGCCCAAACAAGGCACCTCAAGGCCCAAACAAGCTCAACTCAGGCCCAGAGAACTCAAACAACAAGCCCAAGCCTTCCTCTCAACCCTAGAGGAAGCAAAGAGGGGAAAACATCTCACAAGATGGCAAACTTGCAAACAAAACCCTAAAATTGGGTTATTTGCAAGTTTCCCCTCAAACTCTCAACAAAGCACAACATAACCCAAATCACCACCAAAGGTGATTAGCAAGCACCAAAGCACCAAGATCAAGCAAAACAGATAGGGTAAACCCTAAACGCAGGTCAGGGTCCTTACACCACTGTCCAAAAGGGCAGTGTTAGAGGGATGAGAGCGCCCGTCCCTGAGTGGCCCAAAAATCACACACAGATAATATGCAAAAATGAAATAACATCCTTCTTTATTAAAATGAACCAAAAAGTTTAATACATTAGGCTCGTAGGCAACAAGAAAAAGGAAGAGATAAGAACTAGCCTACAGCTACATCCCTTTTTCAATTATCTCCCATGTAAAGTCCATAAGATGTAGCAGTCTTTATTGCAGTATATGAAAGAGTAGATGAATCTAGTTCCTTGCATTACCTAAAATCGAGAAAACCAAGACCCAAAGTCAATGCAATTGCATGGTATGCTATATAAAAACAAGTAAAGCAGCTTTATAAGAAAAACTAGCATGCTTGGCAGGACTTATGCTTCAAAACATTATCGAACAATTTCCAAAAACTAAAATGTTATTCAACAACAAATTTTATTATGAATTTCCCATTATGCTGTAATTCAAGAAGCATGCTTATATTAGTTTGGGTGACTTTACTACCCCAACGCGATGGGGAGGTCACCAAGCTCCTTCTCATCATACGAGATAGGAGGTCCAAGTGCGAAATCCCGCCTTCCAAAGAAGGAGTTTTGCATATATCCAATATCAACATTATCAATTTTTCCAACATCATTATCAACATCAATATACGGGAAGTCATAATGGGTCGAGTGATTTAGGTTTCATGTTTCTCAACATATAATATCGAAGAAAAATGGAAGACTATTCATAGGGAACAATATTTCATCCAAATAACTAGCCAAGCATAAATCAAGAGGTAACTAATGTATCATCATACAACCAAGGAGGAGTAGTATAATAGTGTACCTTTCTAAAAGAGTATTTGGAGTACAGATCCCAAGAGAGAGAGAAGATCAACCCTTTGAGTCAGATCCTAGATCAAATATTGGATCAATGGTCAAGATCATAGGTTAAAAAAGATCATGCTTTGTTATTCGAGATTAGGGTTACATTTTCCTATTTCTACCTTAGGTTTAGGTCATCAACAATATTTCCAAAAGTCCAACAAATATTCAAGTATCAAACATGTTTCATGAATGGATGACCTTCCTAGGTATATTTAGGAATACATGTCAACCCTAATTATCAATATCATTATTCAAATCTCTAGATCATTTCCAATATCAGATAGCACAATTGGACTCAAAATTATATTAGGGAGTCCTATGATTAAGAGGATTTTCCTAGATCAAGATAGAGCATCAAAACCTTATTTCAAAGTATATGATTCAACTTTTAGGGTAAAGAGTTAAGAGGATCATATTTAACCCTTATTTTTTCAAAAGATGATTTGGTGTCTCAGAATGATCATTAGAAATAGGAATAAGAGTTTCTCCAAGATTAATCATCATATGAGATAAATAACAAGGCAAAAGGACAAGATCATGGCATATCAGTGATAAATAACGAGAATTAAGCATCACAAGTATTTTTAACAGGTCAGTTGGATTTTTCTGATCAAAATGGACTTTAATTTCACTATTTTTGGAGCTACGGATCTCAAGATATTGATTTTGCAAGAATTAGGCCATTTACTGGAATTTAGGGCAGAGAGGGAGAATTACCGAAAATCTGGAGCCGTTGATCGATGATCTACCGTGGTCTCATGAGGAGATCAGCAGTGAAGCAGATCTGCGTGCTCCCAGGCACGTGCCTCACAGAGAAAGGGAAAGAAAGGGCTCGCGGAGGGATCAGTGGTCGTCGATCTCGCCCTGGAACAGCGTGGATACACGATCCAAGGGCAGCTGCTGCTCGCCCAAAAACAAACGCCTGCCCACGAGCAGGGGAGCTCCATGGCGGTGCGGTGGCCGGAGAAAAGAGGGGCGAGCGAGGGAGGTCTCGGCGCAAGGAGAGGAGGTGTTGATCGAGTTCGTGGGGGCGAGCCGACCTCAAGGGGGGGTTTGTATAGTTGATTGGGGCTAGGGTTAGGGTTATCAGAGGGGGGCGGTGCACCGCAAGGTCGGCATGGTTTCCTTGGCCTCCAAGCCATGATTCCACCCAACTAAAACATGCGGAAGCTTCACGAAGGCGGTGCGATATCATCGGTCGAGCTATCGGGTGCAACCGGCTCTGGTTGGCCGATCGGGGTCGGGCTAGGGTGACGGCTGGTCCATCGTGGACTTTCCTTATCCGGCGCAAGGTAGGGGATGACCCCAGCACCGTTGGATCAAGATCCAATGCTGCTGGGTCAACCCGTCTTGCCCAGCGGCGCCCCAAGCCACAGATGGGCCGACTTAGCAAGGAAAAAAGGTGGAAAAAGGTGGAAAAAAGGCCAAGAAATCTAGGAAAAGGCTAAGAACTTGGAAAAATCATATAAATTCATAAGAAGGTCCGAATGCTCTCAAATTTGGACCATAACTTCAACATGAAGGTACAATAAAGTGTGCAAGTTTGGAGACCAAAAGATATAGTTAACTAGTCCAATTCAAGCACTTGATCAAAGAGGTATATTAAGCTCATTTAGGTGCTCAAGTGTGCATGAAAAACATAGAATACAAAAGAATTTGATTTTGGGTAACTATATTGATCATGGAGTCAAAAGATATTATAAATGATCATTATAAAGGTGAAAGATAAAATGATTAATAGAAAAGAGGGAAAAACTCACATTGTCACAAGATAGGTGGTTCAAACTGAAGATAGCACCATGGAGGCTTGTGTTGGAGGTTATGGTGGATGGATTAAGGTGAGAGGAGATCGCTTACCCTCTCAGCTATAGGGACTAAAAGACAAATTTTTTAAATGAAAAGTAAAACCAATAGAAGAACCGATGTACCCAAAGGCTAGGGTGGGTATTTATGATGAAGTAATAAGTTATATGATTTTATGTATGGTAGGAGAAAAATCGGTTAGGCTGGTGGAATCTGGCCAGATTGATCACATCCATTGATGGGGAGCTAATTGGAGCCTAATTATAATGGGGGATAGAACATCAACCCAGAAACATAGATGGGTTTGGGGAAAACTGGGTTGAGTTTGAACCTTCACATCTCACAAATTTTTAGTTGAACTACTATGTCTTTAATAGAGAGACAATTACAAAATACTAGGAAATTTACGGTATTACTTAGAAATATAAGGAAATTATATAATTAAACCACCCAACATTATTTCTTGAATTTGTGCTTTAGCATATACTCAAGTCAATAATAGTTTGGGTCTAGAGTGAAACTATAATTGCATATTATTATACATTGATAAAGCCTAAGTAAGAGTTATAGGGTTCAATTCTAGCATAATATGGCGACACACCAAAGAAGTTGTGAGTTGAATATATATAATGATAGTAAACCTTTTTGTGGTATATCTTATCGTGGTCATGGGTGTATGTTTTACATTTTAGGCATTTTGTTATGAACTATGTGCAGTGACATCTCATTCTTAAAATTGGGTCTTAAAATGTTAGGGACTCATGTGTTGGTATGTTTATTTGCACTCATTTAGAATTGAGCAAGATCTTATCATGGTGAGCCTATATATGTCTAGTCTATGGAAAGAGTGTTGGCAAGAAGTGAAGTACATTCTCATCTTAATGGTATATCTTCTACAAATTTGGACTTTAGTAGGAGAGATGATTTCTCAATTGGTTATTGTTAATCATATTTTTCATATGATCCTAATAAGATACAATCTCTTACTACTACTTATTGATTGTTACATATTGTGATTTGAGTTTGGAAGCTACATTACAGTCTATAGTTGCATTGTCTACTACAGAAGCTAGATACATGGCATTGGCTGAATCCATCAAAGAGTCTACACAACTTAGATGCTTTTGTGAATAATTTCTTCTTAAAAAGAAAACAATGGTGATCTATGGTGAAAAAAAAAGTGATATTCATCTTACTAAATATCAAATGTTCCATGAATGAATAACATACCTTTACGTCAAATATCAATTCAACACTAAAGTGATCATGTGAGAAAACATTATCTTGCAATACATTTACAGTAAAGATAATCTCGTTGATATGATTACTAGACCATTTCCAATTTCCAGATTTAGGATCTTTATGCACTTGGTTAGACCACCTTGACAATCATGTGCTTGTGGTTGAAGGAGAAAAAATGTTATTTGTTTGTGAAAGATGATGAATTTTAGTCAAGGAGGAGATTTCTTGTCCCAATGTGACTCCTAATGCTAATCCTATATGAATATCAAAGTCCTTATTTAGGTAATTCATTGGTTTAATTCCTAGCCATTTTCCTATTTGAATTGATCTTACTAATCTTAATTCGAGTTGGAACTAATTTCATTGGATATGTCTTCCTGTATGCAACTTGGGTTCCTACTAGACTCCTAATTGGCCTAACCATCCCTACTATACACTTTAAGTCTTGAAGCCTATATATAGGACTCTTGAGCATCGATGTTTTTTTTTATATTGTATAGTACCGAAGAGTTCCTTCTCTACTTTGGATGCAACCTTCGAAGGATTTTTGGGTTCTATATTTGAGAGCATCTTCCCTTTGAAATCATCTTTCTATATCATATTATCTGTTCTCCTCCCATGGAGGAGGACATATAGATTGAATCTTGTAAAATCTAGAGTTTATTGTTTGTGTGCATATTGTTCATCTTCTCATTGTGTATGTTTTTATTGATAGTGTTTATGTTGTGCTAACTCAACAAGAATACTTAGTTTTGTAACAGGACAGAGTAAGCCAGACATCATATATATAATGATAGTTACCTTTAACAAAGAACTAGGTAAGTGAATGCACTATGAAGTAGTATAATGTCTTTATTTGAAAGAAGAATCATAGTCTATGAGCTTTTGATCAAATAAACGGTAGTAAATGGAGAGGAGAAGATTCGAATAATGAATTGTATCCCTTTTTGTAGAGTATTGAGAATGGAAATGAGTACAAAAAGTGGGTAAATGGATGGGTGACCTACGAAAGAAAGAGGATGAGTGAAAGGAGGTGTAATCAATCATAGAGAATCTAGAATCTAAAATGTATTCCCCAGACAAATATATCATCTAGGATGCTTCTTAAACATGAATGGGTTGGTTCAACAAGGAAGTTGCGACACACAGAAGCATACCCCGACTAAGACCAATTCATGTATATCCAGATGCAAATCCAACAAAAAGAGGAGTGATCTACCACGGGAATGGAAATTGCAGGGAATGGCAATCCTTGGAACACCAATGATGGCAGTGGGTGCTCGAAGCATGCATGGGTGAGCCCACATAAAAGTAAATATGTATTGTAGGGTCAACGGCCACAGTCAAAATGATAAAACTATATCAGTTGTAATGTAAATTGATACAAGACGGCAATGCTATAGTTGAAAGAAAAATACTTTTTGTACTCCATAAAAAAGAGATACAACAAGATAATGGCATTATATAAATAACCCCTGGGTGTGTATGCCTACCAAATATGAGTGAGAAATGCAATCAAAGTCATTCAATTAACCCTTTTTTTAGAATATTCAATGGACCTTCGTAATTCACCACTAAAGCACAAATCGACCAATGAACTTTTCCTATTCTTTTGAAAATTGGAGTGTCTATATCTATGGGTTGGTGTGTCATGTGTGAGATTAAAATCTGTTTGAATTAGCCCCACCTCTTATACATGTCAGTGTTTTATATATAAATTTACTTAACATAGTAAATCAAGAAAGGTCACGTTTTTATATCTTCTTCCTCATGTGCAAAACAACATCAGAACCAAAACCAATGAGTTACATCGGCAAGGGTCCCATGGTGTGCCATCAATGGCTTTCTTTGAAGTGAAATAACTCATCTTTCCCCTTTAACATTGCAGCGGTACAATCGCTGGGCTCTGCCAAAGAAACAGAGTTTTGTCGAAGAAAGACCATGACATTCACTGCTAATATGCTGGTGCTGCTGGTTGTACGTACTGCAAGTGGCACTGCCTGGAAAAGTTATTTTCCTTGCTTGTGAGGAGGAGTCACCAAAGTAGCCCGACAAAGCCACGGTTAGGCCGCTGGAGGTCTGATGAACAACGAAATTGCTCCCACGGTAGTGCAACATTTCCTCGAACGCCACTGGAGTGATCCACTCAATACGACTGCGAGTTGCACCCATGCATGCGGCGAACGAATTATATTCGATAAGTTGGTAGGACAATCACCCACGTTGTATCGTAAATTTCGTATGCGTGCCTTCGCCTTTTCCACTCTTCATTCACCCATTCATTCCTCCCAAATGGGGTTTTCAATTAAATGTGTCGGCGTCTTTTGTCGCCTTCTTATGTCCACCTTGTGGGCACACCATAGATGCACTCTTGTGTCCATCTGTTTATTCTGTATGGTGAAATTTTAATTGTAGTTTGTCGCTGATCTCTACTTAATGTAGAAATTTTATGTAGATATTCTAAACGATTCTCAATATGTCATTTGGCACAATGAGATTTCCGAACGTGCCTACTCATCCATGAAACCCAACGAACGGCTTTGAGTTTTGCATTTACGGTTTGTTGCAGTTGCTTGGAGGTTTGGCCTTCATTAGGGAGAGGCAGCCTGATATTCATGACTTTTTGGTTGCCTATTAAGGGCTTCGCTTCTTCTGTTATCTCAATCTATGGGTATGTTTGCTTTACTGTATCCACTCGTAATGGATTGTATTATTCAATCGAACAGCAGGAAATCTAGATTTTATTAGCTATAATAGAGAAAATCAGATAATTCACCATTTTCTGTCAACGCACAAAACTGCGGGGCGCTGTCATCCCGATTAGATTGCACATGTTGGCGCTCTTCGAAGGCCTCCGCTTCTCAGCATTTGCGTCGGACCCCAAACGTAAAGAACTTTGCTATATGGAGTCATATATAGACCCCATCCTGAACAAACACTCACGTATAAATAAAATTTATCTCATCTGCTGCTCGTGATTGCTGCTTGCTGCTGTACAACAAACTATTTTAGTGGGGTTGGGTTCCCAACGTAGGTGAGGCTATAATGGAGAAACACAAGTGGGAGAAAAAGATGAGGTGGAAAGAGGAGAGTAGGTAGAGAGAGGCTATAACAGAGAAAAATATGAATAAGCTATTTTTGTTAATAACTTTTGAACCATAATGTATTTTTGGCCGAAATAAACATTGTTGCGCTCTGTACAAAAAATGTGTTAAAATAAGATCAAGTTCGACAAAATATAAAAATATATATACAATCTAAAAATGAGGTATAAAGTAATTATTAAAGTAAAAAATGAGGAGAGAGAAATGTTATTTCTCTAATAACTTTTACTCTGTGATGAATTTTTGAACGAAATAAAAAATATTATCTATGGACAACATGTACAACATGGATAACATGATAACATATTATGGTAATATGTTATTATGTTATCCATATTATTTATATTATTATGTTATTATGTTATTATACTATCCATACTTTAAAATATTAATTTATGTTATTAAAAAATTTAAAAACAGAAGAGATAAATTTATTTTATTTATAGCTCTCAAACTATAATAAAAATTTTAATTAAACAAAAAGTAATGAGTTACTAATTAAAAATACTTTAAAATAAAACTAACGACAACATATTTTGATAATAATTTTTTTAGAAATAAATATAATTCATGCTATAACAAGTTGTAACAATGTTATAACGTGATATAACACATGAATAACATAGATAATTTGGATAACATGAAATAACATGGTTACCATGTTATACCATGTCATATCATCTTATACATGTTGTATTATTGATAACATTGTTACCGTGTTATATGTTATCTATACTTTAAAATATGTTAGTATGTTATCCACACTTTAAAATATTTATGTTATTATGTTATCCATATTATTTTATGTTAGTATGTTATCCATACCTTAAAATATTTATGTTATTATTTTATCCATATTATTTTATATTAGTATGTTATCCATACCTTAAAATATTTATGTTATTATGTCATCCATACTTCAAAATATTTATGTTATTATGTTATCCATACTTTAACATGTTTATTTTATTATGTTATTCATATTATTTTAAAATATATGTTACTACTACATGCAATATTATTTTATGTTATTGACAAAAATAGATTGTATTTTTTCTCTCTCATGCAATCATTTTCTCTAAACAAAATAAATTTCTCTCTCTGATTTTTTAATTTTTTATAATCACATTATCTAATTATTTTTTACTTTATATTTTATTTTTTTCAAAATATATCAAACTTAGTCTTGTTATAAAATATTTTTATAAGGAGTCCGTTGGCGTTTATTTTGTTAAAATATTCATTACTGTTTAAAAGTTATTGACAAAAACAAATTGTGATGTTTTCTCTCTTTTGTTATCAATTTCTCTCTCTCCTCCCCTCTCTCCACTCCCCCACCCTCTCTTTCTCTTCCCCCTCTCTCTCTTACACTGCTTTACAGCAGCATCTGTAAAACAGTGTGAGCTTGTTATTTGGGTAATGTGAATGCCAGCACTGCCGAGTCCCACTTCTGGAAGTTCATCTCGGAGGGTTGTGGGGATATCATTTTCCAAACGTAAAATCTCGCTTGACAATGTTTCCGAGAAACATTGTTTTCATAAAATGGGATCACGTCTTTGCAGGATTCACCGGAACCGATTACAATCCAGTAATCTAAACGTGCCCATAGACACCTGGCATCCTTTTTGTCCATCATCGGGCTTTGGGTTTCATTACAATTTCCTTTTGGCTTTCCCATATGCGATATGTAGTCATTACAAGGTCACATAATCCATCGCGGGATTCATGTCCTTACCATTGTTGTGATGCACTTGTGTAGTCAAGGTCAAATCTATTTCTCAGGTGCCATGCTTTTGGATAGACGCTATTTCTTTGCCAAGTGCAAGGGTGAAACGGTATAACCAATTTGTGTCAGCCATCTTGATAGAGAATCCTAATTCCTTGGCACACATGAAGTAAACATCAACACCCACATATGTCTACATCACATGTCCTTCCAGAAGTCTACACAGGTGTTGTGACAAGCCCTTTGAATTAGATAGTTTTCCAATCGTCTATAATTGTCCATTTATCTTCACCAACATGAGTTAACAAAACACGCAAGACTCAGGAGTATGTGGATGTCTGGGAAGTCTTGGTGACTGCTCTCTGTTCTTCCAAGCTTGGATATAAGGTCTTTGTCTTGGCGCCCAAGCCTGGTCCAAAGAAGGCTCCCACCGACTATTAAGAGATGCTATTACCACTCTACTTCATAATCCTTGCCCGACTACTTTCGGTGTGAATATTGACATGCCTATTCGCATAATCTTTGACATTCTGGCTCCTGTCTCTTGTACTTTGATGACCCATCAGCGTATTGTGCCCTCACCTCATGTGAACCACTTCCAAGTATTTATTCATATCCTTTGTTTAGTAATTCAGGTGAGTGTCCTTATGGTAAAAAGTACCCCTCTCCTTTTTTGTCTTCCCTTCGTTGACACCATATACGCTAGTCTATACCAGGTGGCTTCTTGTCCCTTCTTCAATGGCACATTGGTATGACTCTTGTTGCTCCTAACATGTGTCCTATGCTACTTCTCCTCTGAGTCTGCTCAAGAACACTCTTTTTTAAAGCACACCTCACTCCAACTACCCATCATCATGAAGAACTTAAAAAATTTGGATCATGATTTTGCCAACAACTCATTGGCTAGATTCTATCCCACCAACATAGTTTTATTCCTGAACAATCTATTAAAGCTAAAGTTTTCCACATCATATCCAAGACTAAGGATGGTCAATTCGTTGCCAGAATCCAGGTTCTACCCTATATTAGTGTTCCCCTACTTAACGCTCTCACTATGTTGGATATTGAAGCAAAGCACCTAGTTTCTCCCTCACATGGTGCAAACTCTGTCTAACTACTTGCTCACCCTTTTTCGCTTCATGATCTATGCTAGAAGATGTGATTTTGTAATTCTACAATGGTACCATTTCTGTACTTTAAGATGCTCATGCACAACACCTTGTTGATGATATGTGAGGTGTGCAATCAATTATAAAAGATTAATTTGTACATGAAGTCTCAATTGTGGTCAAGCTTTGACTTTTTCGACTAACGTCGTGTTGGATTTTTTGGAGGCGACAGGCTCAATGGAAACAATAAAAAATAAAATAAGACACGCATGATATACCTTATCGCAGAGTAAATCCAGAGACATCCCTTGGCGTGGTGATGTGTGTCACTCTGCATGCACAAATGGTGCTCATCCATCCTCCGAATGTAGAAAATTCAGTGTCTCTGTCTCTACTCCATCCATGTGGATGGATTGGAACTCAACATTGTGCTTCTTAAGCCAGAAAGAAGTAGTCTTCTTCTTGAGGACATTCAAGCATTAGTTTCTCTTCTTCTCTCTCGCTTGGGGATGATGACAACTAGGGTTCACGTATAAGAGTGTGTCTCTTAAAATTCCAATCGTCATGCCACTATAAATAGTAGAAGAAAGGAAGCATGGTTTCCCAAACCCTCAGGAAAACAAAAGGTTGTGGTTGCATCTAAAGAAGTCACTCATAGACTATTAAAAGAATATTCTAAAATCAATTAACCAATTAATTATATTAATTAATTAACTAATTTTCATCATCCGTCTCTATTCAATCGCTCAGGATTAGCCTGCCGACTGAACAAATTGAATCTGATTAATTGGCTTAAACATTTCAACCAATCAACTCAAATTATAATCTAATATTATTCTAGTAGATTACCTAGATGTTTTAGTAATCAATTTGATTCGAAACATTTCCAATCACATCTATAATTATACTCTTATTTCAATACATTCTATGTGTGTGACCCGATAGGCTCCAAATTAAGTTGGCAGTCATACTCATAATCATATTATGATTTCACGAGCAATGTTTGGTATCTAGCAAGACTTCATTCCTACCCAAGTAATTTGAGAAGTTGGAGAATAAATTAATCTAGAATCTGTGATTAGTGTTACAATGATTGTATAGTTCCTTCGTCTCTGACATCTACATTGAACTCGAATCATGGAATCATCATCCTCTTTAAAATTTAATCCATATTCCTTGAACTAGAGTAGACTATCTGAGATATGTGTAAGATCAATATCACATATTGAGTCATACCAACATGTCCATGCATATCTTAGTCTCACTTACCAAGTGGCCATGATATCAAGCTCATGTAGGAGGAACAAATACCATCTACACCACTCACTATCATCCCCATGTGTCAGAGTGTGTTAGAGCACCACCTTTATGACAACCCTTATTCGGGATCATGGTGGATGATATTAAAGTGCACCGAATAACATGTGACTAGTGTAGTCATGTTAGGTTGAAGAACCAAAGTCACCACTATCACTATGAGAAATGTCTCTGACTACCAATAATGGTTTCTACGTGTCACTCTCAAGGTAGGTTTATCTGATGCACTATTCTCTTACAAGTATCTGTGTTCTTGGTTTTATATCACATATCATGAGTAATGAGATTCTATCATCAACCAACACACACTGTAGTCTTAAGTGTTATAGTTGTCTATCAGTCTTCCATAATAACATCCGACTTGGGATCTAAAAAGAATGCATATACTCTAGATATCTGAATGATCTCATCATTTAAGTCCTCAACCCTAAGACATATGTCATTGAGTAATACAATTATTTAGACATTAATTATTTTACATCGATATCTTATAACTAAACAACATAGAATAAGTTGGAAGATTGCTTTTATTATTAATCAAATAATTTACAAGATATGCCAAAAAAATCATCATATGATTGGCTCTTTGGAAATACAGTCCAACATGTCATGTCTCCCTAGCAACCTATGTTGTAAGTCCTCTTGTATCCTTCTAAAGATATAAAATTTCATTAGGGATGTTATTATGGGAACAACTTGGATCCACCTCACCTCCAAGGTTGTGATGAAAGCAGTCCATTTAGATGTTGTTACTTATGTTAAGGATATTTAATTTGGTGTTCGGATTTTTGGGGTGTCAAAGCCTTGCTACATACTATCAATTGCCTTATCCATGACGAACAACATTGTACCTATAAAAACTTGTCACTCTAAACAAGATTAATTAAAACCAAAATTGCAAGTCAAATGCTAACATATCACATTATCAAAAAGATACAAAATTATAACTAAACATAATTTTCCAAACATTTCAAAAGTAATATTTGCACAAAGTTCCAACTTCACATATATTGATTTACCACATATCTTTACATAAAATCAGTGGCCTTGGCCACAACCTTTATACAAAATATTTGTGTACATATTTACGACATGTGTAAAGCATAAGTACACTATTGAAATCTCAAGTTGATGTACATCATCTACAAAACTTCCCCTCCCGGACCTAAAAATATAGGGACGACTCTATGACTCACTAAACAACCCATCAACCTTTTGCCTCTACAAATTACCAAATTTCTGCTCCTCCCTATCAGGGTTCTGATGTTGCTACTGACGATCACCTAAAAAGATGTACTCACCCATGAGGTGAGACCCATGTCCCAATAAGAGATATAACTTCTAAAAGAACATATATTGCTTACAAGAACATCTATTTCTTACTGGGGTTATGTAATTTTTAAACAGTTAAGGTAGATAGTTTTACAGAGTTGAAAGACTATATGGATTTTCATAAATATCAAGTATAGCTAGAGTTATAAGTATAGTTCATTTCTCCTACTGCATTATAAACAATCTACAAATTAAAAGAAATAAAGCAATGATCATCATCAAATTTGATTTGCCAAGTAACCCAAATAGTTATGCTACATGACTGAATTACATATTTTATTAAGCCCTGGATAATTTGAGGGGTACAACACAAACTACTAGCTGACCACTATGAAGTCCCAATCAACCACATATACGATCTAAGATGTCCAAAATCCTACAATCTCTTCCCCTCAGTAAGTATGAGTAACAATCGTAGTGGCCCATTGACCCAACTACTAAAACCACCTAGTCCTCCTTGAGTACACAAGTCACAACTCCAAAAAGTAGGATATATATCCTAAAATTTGAGCTACAACCACAATCACTCTCAACACATATCAACTTTGAGACATGGCCTCGACTGCTCTCTAGAACCATGGGATTGGGATGGCAAAGATATACCCTCCATGCACCCACATATACTTAATAGTATATAACTCTGAGCTCCTTTCAAATTATCATTTCACTATTCAGAAAGTTCTAACACTGAGATATCTCTAAGGTCTCAAGACACTACATTATTACAATTACACTTGATTAATTATGTCATTTAAGTATTTTGACTGCATCAATGAAGTTACATACAAGCTTCTATATTATACTTACAAAATAAATTGGAGATTAGAACTTCATACGATATAAAAGGTGTGAACATGTTCCTTGCTACTCCATTGTGGTATATTCATCTATTCCTAGACATAGAAAGTGCTAGATATCAAACTAGGCTGCACAACTGCCCCAAATTATCATTTAGGAAAAAAATAGTAATAACTTCATAAAGGAATATTAGTATCCTCTCAAATTTTATCTAGAACCTAACAAGTCATAGACAATATATCACCCAAAAAAATAAGCAAAGAAGTCCATCAGATGTAAAAGTCATGGCATTTCCAAGAATTAGGCATTTAAGTGTTCAATTCCTAGCATGAATGAGCTACTTTCACTATTATATTCTTGTATGATATTCATTTCAGCATAATAACAATAAATAAAAGTATTATAACTACCATTGGTTAATCACTATATAGTAAGGTTTGAAGTGTGTGTCGAATTTATGTACATTGGGTACCAAAACAACTCATATATGACATTTTTAGGAGTCATAATACCTATATTTCGAATTTCTGATCTTGCATTGTCAAGGATAAACTCATTTTATAGAAGATACATATTTATAAGGTCTAAGGAAGACTTAAGAACTCGTATAATCACCATTCTAATGTCAAACAGTGCACAGAAAGGTTATTTTTCCTCATATTATGAGTTTTCTAGATCAAGGTTTACATAAAATAAGTTTTGAGTAGGCAAGAAATGCATTTAAATGTTATATCACTATCCTTAATATGAAGAAGAATGTTAAATAATCAAGAAAATTGAAAGAATAGAAAGAAAGACTCAATCTATACTCCAAAAGCTTCAAGATAGTTCCTAACATAAAGAACAGGGTATATCTAGAGAAAAAGAGAGAAGAAAGAGGGTTCTTGATCCATATGCTCAAGTTTCCAGCAAGGTGTTGACATAATAGTTATAAATTGTCCATATTTTGTTGATGACTTAATGATTCCATTCATATGTATCTGATATGCCTATTTGAGATTGATATCAGGAATTAGGTACATGAAAAAGATCAATTCAATCAAGTCGTAGCTTTACCAAATACATGCTAAAGTCAATGCAAATGCACTTTTGTGGAATATACCCTAAAACTCTTACAACAATTTTTTTAATCATTTGTATTGAATCTATGTCTTGTAATTAAAATGAGAAAAAATAGGAGTGCTTAAAATGAATGTTTAAGAACTCTACTGACAATTTCTAAAATAGGTTGTTTTGTGAGCCAAGTTTCATCCATGATAAACTTAACCAACATCCTTGATTTTGGTACTTGCCAGGGTTGGTCGAGTTTTCCTAGGACAAATTTGACTGACACCCCTACACATCCAAAATAAATTTAAATTGTCAATCGAGTTTCATCTAGGAGAAACTCGGCTAACACTTCAAATTTACTTTGTCACACAGTGCTATTGGTCGAGTTTGCTTTATTGAAACTCAACTGACTGCACTGTAAGGAGTGTGTAGAAAAAGTCTTTCTAGGTGTTAGAGTGTTGCAAAATTTAGTATGTTTTGGGATTTAATCATATAATTGGTTTCTAGTTTTTTTCATTTATTTATTGCATACAATGCAAATAATTAACTTCCATATTCGAGTAACACCACATACACGGTCCCAACTTATATATATATATATATATATATATATATAATATACATATATATATACATATATATATACATATATATATATATATATATATATATATGAAATACAAATGTGTCACTTTAAAATTGGTTTTGATGATGGAAGTTAAGCAGGGTTATGGCCAATAACCCCTAGCTCTTTGTTCATGGTTAGATGGTTGTTTATTCTTATTTTATCTCAATTTTCATACTAAGCCTCTCTCTCCTTTTCAATATGTAAAGTATTAGTTTTTTCCTTCCTATGCTCCACTTGAATGTAACTCGAGATTTCCTTATTACCATATAATATGTTAAATAGCATTAGGATAATTTTAAATCCTATTATAGCAAAAAATACGTTCAAAAACTAGAAGAACCACCCATTTTAGTCAGCAAATTGATTAGCTAGAAGACCGAGGAGGTCAGACGACAGGAGGAACTGAACGGATCAGCTGGAGGGCCAACTGAGCAACTGGAGGTGTCTATAAAGACTGGAGACCAGACGGTCATTTCGGGAAGCCAATTGACTAACCAAGAGGTGAACCGACCAGTTCAAGAGTTGAACCGGTAAAACCAGATTGGATTCCAACACATATCTTCACCAATAAAAGTTTACTACATGTGATTTAGACGTTTGGTGGTAGTAATTTGTTGTGTCTCCCAGGAATTAAAATAGTATGACCATAACCATCACTTGTATTTATTGCATGTTTTCTCTTATGGGATATAGAATGTATATGATATGTATCATAAGTATGTGGTGACTGGATATGTACATGAATAAATATAAATCCCTCAATAACTATTAAGAAAAAGATGCTTTTCATAAGAAGCACACATGAAAATCTTGATTAATCAAGCATGGGAACACCCTAGCATGGCATGTCATCTATCACGTGGAAGTGTTGTAGTATATAAGTGGGTCTGCCCTAGCTAGGGGCATATTCTATTTTGTTGGCTTATGGGTCAAGTTTAACTATGTGACCATAATAGGATTAAGTGCCAAGAAGCATAGAGAAGAAATATGGCAAGGAGTTGTGCATATCCTCTATCTATGAATTACATTAGATGCAATTGGCTAATGTTGCCTACCTTAATAATTGGTCATGAGCACCAATATTAGTTGGGTATTGTCACACCCCAATCTCACACTAACCACAGACCACGCGATTAAGGCGCAACAAAGGGATTTACACACAAGCCAAACCATTCATCACTTTTTTTTTTAAAACATCTTAAAGACATTAAAAAGATAACATGATTTAGGCTGTAAACTAAAACCAAACAAACTGCAGAAGCATTTCTATTAAACTGACAGGAGATATATACAAAGTCTACAGCAAATTACATTATTCGACATAAAGTAAAGCATAACAGGTAATTTACATCTTTTACACATTCTCTCTCACCCACACCATGTCCCAAGGATCGAGGGGAAAGGACTAAGAGACCTCTAACTAGACTAACTACAAACCTTCTATAGACTAGGCGTTAGGATGAAACGATCCTTCCGATTCCTGTTGCTGATGCTGACCTGCAAATGTTTGAGTAGAGGAATGAGCCTACTCGCTCAGTGAATAGCATTTCATTTAGCTATCACTAAATAACTCATCAATTATATAAAGTTGAAATAAAGCATAAGTGCAATATTAAACAGGGCAGTTCTAATGACACATCAGATTTACAGATAACTATCTCATTTCTACGCAACATCAGATGTCTTAAACAATTAAAAAATTATAGAGAATTGGCATAGAAGTTCAAATCTCTTAACATATTAAATTTACTGCGATCCTATGCGATTCATATTTATATTTTTATTATGCCCTAATCATATGCAGTGTACTCTGCATATAAAGATCCGTAGCGAACTACGATCCCACCGTACAAGACTTAGCGACACACCCGGGAAATGCTAAGTCTGACTTCCGCCCTGGTCTGCTGCAGGGCCCACAAGCTCATCGGCCTTCAGGCTCATCGGCCTCACTACACTCTCAAAAGAGTGAACTCTAGACTCCTCCTCAAACCTGAGCACACAGGCGGAGAGTCTTACCGGGTTACCACCGTGACATCGCACGCGTTGTTGTTGAATAACCCCTATTTACTCCAGTGCCACCGTGACATCGCACGCGTTGTTGTTGAACACTGCCTTTCCATCCTCGTGCCACCGTGACATCGCACGCGTTGATGTTGAACATGAGTTTCACCCCCCTGGTGCAGACCTCTCAAAGGGGTTCTACGGTGTTAGGGCACCTAAGTCTATTAAATGATTAACATATAAACAATTAAACAGGAAAAACACATTTCATACTTATTTCACAATCTAAACATCTCTTAAAAACTCATATATATATCATCTATCATCTTTTAACATGACCCAATGCCACTTATTCAAATTCATTGCTAAACGACCATCTTTATTCAGCATATGCATTGCAACTGTAAAACAAGAAATTCCATCTCTTTCATCAATCATATTACGTATCTCAAGTTCCATTGAATCTATAATAACTATTGTATGTGCTAAACTGTTTAGAAGTTATACCAACTGATACTAAAGCAATTAAGCACTTAAATTGAGTTAAATAATGATTTCTGAATGAACTGCCACTCACCACTTGAAACTCGGCCGATCACATCTCAGTTTCTGAAACTCGGCCGACCAACTTCGACCGATCAGCAGGAAACTCAGCCGATTCAACTGGAAACTCGGCCGATCGAGACATTGCTCGTTTACCTACAAAAGAAACTCGGCCGATTCAAGACCAAACTCGGCCGACCAAAACGCTGTTCGAAATCCTAAACAAGGAACTCGGCCGACCAAAACACGAACTCGGCCGAACCGTGCACAGACATAAAATAAAAATGGACCTGCAGATGTCGATTTCACTCGAATCGACGGGCAAAACCCTCGATTTGCGCTGCAAATTGCCCACAATTGGTGCACACCACCAAGAACTAGCTGGAGGGGGAGGAAGGACGAGCTAGGGCTGCTCTTTGCACCCTAATTTCCAGGCCATCACTTTGCGAATGCAGCTCCTGCTGCAAGCTAGCTCGAAACGATGGAAAAGAAGGTGGAAGGAAGGAAGAAGATGAGTCGCAGCTGCTGGCCGGAGCAAAACCAAGCTCCAAACGTCCTTCTCCTCAGCTCTCCTTCTCTCTCTCTCTCTCACGCAGAAGGAAGAAGAAAAGAACGCTCTGCGTTCTCTCGTTTCTGGAAAAATGAAACGAGATAAGTGAGAAAGAATAGATAAGGAGGAAAACCTAGGGGCCAAAACGCAAAGTCCAAGAACTTCTAAAAACTACAAACGGGTCCCTACAAGCCCAAAAACATGCAACTTTTGACTCGAAGGTCGGATTCGAACGATTTCTCTGGCAACGCTTCAAGCGTAAGATCCTACACGTTTTAAGAGCTAGGATTCACACTACTCATAAACCATATTTGTATTAAACGTTATTAACAAAAGCAAGCTTATAACTTAGCAAAGTAGCTAAACACATGCTTAACAGCATACTTACAGGGTAAGCTCAACACGGGTCGTAACAATCTCCCTCCCTTATAAGAATTTCGTCCCGAAATTCCTAAACGAGAAAAGGAAACTTGCTACGCATCTCAGACTCAAGCTCCCACGTAGCTTCTTCAAGATTATGATTCCTCCACAAAACCTTCACTAAAGGTATCTCGCGGTTCTTAAGCTTTTTGATACGGTGATCAACTATCTGTACTGGTCCTTCCACATAAGACACATCTGTCTTAAGATGCGCCGGTTCTGGATCTAAACTCTTTTCTGTACCTGGATGCCACTTCTTCAACATAGACACATGAAACACATCATGAAGATTTGCCAACTCAGACGGCAAATCCAACCTGTAGGCTACAGGTCCAATCCTCTCAACAATAGGATATGGGCCCATATATCTAGGGGTCAACTTGCCTCTCTTGCCAAATCTTAGAACTCCCTTCCACGGTGAAACTTTCAGATAAACCTCATCACCAACCTCAAATTCAAGAGGTCGATGTCGTCTCTCTGCATAACTTTTCTGCCTGTCCTGTGCAGCTTTCAACTGTTCCCTGATTATAGATATCTTCTCTGTAGTTATATCAACTATCTCAGGTCCAAGAATTTCTTTCTCACCAACCTCATACCAACAAACTGGCGATCTACACTTCCTGCCATATAGAGCTTCATATGGGGCCATTCCAAGACTAGAATGGTAGCTGTTGTTATATGCAAACTCCATCAGGCTTAAGTGTTCTTCCCAGTTACCTCTGAATTGCAGAACGCATGCTCTCAGCATGTCTTCAAGGGTCTGAATGGTCCTCCCAGATTGACCATCTGTCTGCGGGTGAAACGCTTTACTAAACCTCAGCTTTGTGCCCAACGCACGATGTAACTGATTCCAGAACCTAGATTTAAACTTAGGATCTCTGTCAGAAATAATGGAAACTGGAATCCCATGTAATCTGATTACCTCATCCACATAAATCTTGGCCAGCTTTGGAACATCAAAGGTCGACTTGACAGGAAGAAAGTGAGCAGGCTTAGTTAGTCTATCCACAATCACCCATATTGAGTCTGAACCTCTAGACGTCCTGGGTAATCCTACCACAAAATCCATCGTGATGTGTTCCCATTTCCATTCAGGTATAGGAAGCGACTGCAAGGTACCAGCAGGTTTCTGATGCTCAGCTTTAACCTGCTGACACACTCCACATCTAGCCACGTACTCAGCCACATCTCTTTTCATACCAGACCACCAATACAGCTCTCTGAGATTCCTGTACATTTTTGTGTTACCTAGATGCATAGAATACATAGAAGCATGCACTTCTTCAAGAATCTGCTCTTTCAGCTCACTGTTCCCAGGTACACACAACCTGTCATGAAGATACAACACACCATTGTCAGAAAACCTGAATTCTGACCTCTTACCTTTTGACATATCCTGCATAACCTGCCACAACTCATCATCACACTGTTGCAACTCCTTAATCTGATCATAGAAAGTAGGTTTGACCTGCATATGAGTAATCAACCCACTCTGTCCAGTCACATCCAAGTCTAAGTTCAACTTTCGCATATCTACAAGAAAGTCTCTCTTGAAACATGCCATAGAAAATGCATCAGCTGTTGAACTCGACTTTCTACTCAAGGCATCTGCCACAACATTCGCTTTACCAGGATGGTAATCGATTGTCACATCATAATCCTTGATCAGCTCAAGCCATCTGCGATGTCTCAGATTCAAATCTTTTTGAGTGAAGATATACTTCAGGCTCTTATGGTCTGTAAACACCTGACATGTCTCACCATACAGGTAGTGACGCCATGTCTTAAGAGCATGAACTATAGCATCCAATTCCAGATCATGAGTAGGGTAATTCTCTTCATTCTTCCTAAGCTGTCTAGATGCGTAAGCCACAACTTTTCCTTCTTGCATCAGTACACAGCCCAAGCCTCTCCTGGAAGCATCGCAAAACATTGTATAACCTTTATCTGCCTCTGGCAAAACCAACACTGGAGCTGTGGTCAACTTTATCTTAAAGATCTGAAAACTTTTCTCACAGTTATCAGACCAAATAAACGGTGCATCCTTCCTCGTCAAGCGTGTCAAGGGTGATGCTAGCAAACTAAAGTTCTGTATAAACCTTCTGTTATAGCCTGCTAAACCCAAGAAACTTCTGATCTCAGTAGGAGTCATAGGCCATTCCCACTGAAGCACAGAATCAACTTTCTTAGGATCAACACTAACTCCATCTCTCAAGATAACATGTCCAAGAAATGCTACCTCAGCCAACCAGAACTCACACTTGCTAAACTTAGCATACAAATGATGTTGCCTCAGCAACTGTAACACTACTCTCAGGTGTTTCTCATGTTGTACATCATCTCTGGAGTAGATCAGAATATCATCTATAAAGACTACAATAAACTGATCTAGGAACGGTTTGAAAATCCGATTCATCATATCCATAAAGGTTGCTGGCGCATTGGTCAGCCCAAACGACATGACCAAAAACTCATAATGCCCATACCTGGTTCTGAAAGCTGTTTTGGGAATATCAGAAGCCTTTATTCTGACCTGATGATATCCGGATCTCAAATCTATTTTAGAGAAGATCGTTGCTCCACGCAACTGATCAAACATATCGTCTATTCTTGGCAAAGGATACTTGTTCTTAATAGTGATCTTGTTCAGTTGCCTGTAATCTATACAAAGACGCATGGTACCATCCTTCTTTTTAACAAACAACACTGGAGCACCCCACGGCGAAGAACTGGGTCTGATGAAACCCTTATCCAGCAACTCCTGTAGCTGCACCTTGAGTTCCTTCAACTCTGCAGGTGCCATTCTATAAGTTGGCAGTGCTATCGGATGACTACCTGGATATACCTGAATTTCAAAATCAATGTCTCTGACAGGAGGTAAGCCTGGCAAATCTTTTGGAAAAACATCAGAAAACTCACGAACCACATGCACATCATAAACACTGGCGGTGCTCTTCTCTGCTCTAGTGTCAACCACATGAGCAAGGAACGCTTCACATCCTTTCTGTAGCATCTTATCAGCTACAACAGCTGATACTATGCACGTAGGCAGAACTTTCCTGTCTCCAGTAAAGACACAAGAAAATTCACCTTGTTGAAAGGTAGCTTCCTTCTTCCAACAATCGAGTTGTACTCGATATGTCTGAAGACAATCCATACCCAGGATGACTTGAAAAGTATTGACATCCAGGGGTATGAGATTAGCAGCAAAGGTGTAATCTCCAAAAGATAACAAACATCCGGGACAGAACTCAGTCAGAACCGTTGGTCCACCTAGTGGAACCCTCAACACTAACTCATCTACCAACTCTTGAGTTAAAAAATTAAGTTCACCAACTAAAGAACGTCGTATGAAAGAGTGAGTAGCACCCGGATCTATCAAAACTGAAACTGGTATACTATTAAACAAAAGCATCTCTCCTGTAGCAACTTGTGAAGAAATTATACCTTCCTGAGGTGTCAAAGAGAAGAAATGTGCTAAAGCTCTCCCTCTGCTACGTTGTCCTCTCTGACCACTCCTGCCACTAGGAACTCCACCACCTCTAGAACCAGAAGCCACAGAAGAACTCAGAACATCATGGTACTGAGGCTGGAAAGCTTGCGATGCTGCTTGTCGAAGTTGAGGACATTCCTTTCTGAAATGTCCTACTTGTCCGCAGACAAAACAACTTGCACCCCAACACAGACCAGTATGTATTTTCCCACAGTTGTCACATGGCGGCATCTCTTGTTTCTGGGGACCTGTCACTGACATTGACGACCCAGAAGACTGTCCACTAGAGGCACTGCCCCATCTCCCTCGGTAGTATCTCCCTCTGCCTCTAGAAGAAGTAACATCCTCAGATCTCTGTCTGCTGAAACAGCCAAAGCCACGCCCAAGTTTAGAAAAGAAACCTCTACCTCCACCTCTGTATCCACTACTGGACTGTCCTCTACTGAAATCTGCAGATCTCTTCTTAGACTCAGGCACCTTGTCAGCATTCACAGATTCCTCAACCTGTCTAGCAGCCTCAACAAACTCACCAAAGTTCTCTCTGTTCCTCCTACTAGTAGCAGAAACGGTATGCCGAATCTCTGGCCTTAGCCCTTCTTGAAACCTTCTGCATCTTTCTATGTTGTCGGGAACAAGTTGCGGACAGAAGTTCGCTAACCGGGTGAAAAGCGCTTCATACTCAGTAACTGACATGTTCCCCTGCTTAATGTTCTGTAACTGCCTGATTTTCTCATTAAGGAAGGTAGGTGGATAAAACTTAAGATGGAACTCTTCAGAGAAATTCTGCCAAGAAAGCTCTGTACCTCTCCTCTTTTCCTCCACACTACGCCACCACAACTCTGCATCGCCTGTCAAAAGATAGACTGCATGATTAATCTTTTTCTCTTCTGAAAGCTCCATCAGGCGAAAGACCTTCTCTATCTGTCTAAACCATTCATCAGCCTCTGCTGGATCTGTAGTACCACTGAATTATGTACCACCAAGCTTCTTTACAAGTTCATATGATCGCATCAGATCCTTACTGCTAGTAGAAGTAGAATCTCGCCTATCAGCCTTGTACTTCTCCCTGGTCTCCAGAAACATCTTATACATACGAGATGCTTCATCCACGTGGTCACCACCACCTGGACCCAAGTACAGAGGATCAGGGCCAACATGACTCTCGGCCTGGTCATCACGATCAAAGCCTCTTTCTACCATCTGCAATGATATAACAGAATATTTCCTGTTAGAAAACTACAGATAGAAGAAAGACACCTAAACCTTAATCCTATTGGTCTCTTATCGTCCCCTGACCAGGACTTAGAGTATTCATATACTCAACCTGGCTCTGATACCAAAAGATGTCACACCCCAATCTCACACTAACCACAGACCACGAGATTAAGGCGCAACAAAGGGATTTACACACAAGCCAAACCATTCATCACTTTTTCTTTTTTAAAACATCTTAAAGACATTAAAAAGATAACCTGATTTAGGTTGTAAACTAAAACCAAACAAACTGCAGAAGCATTTCTATTAAACTGACAGGAGATATATACAAAGTCTACAGCAAATTACATTATTCGACATAAAGTAAAGCATAATAGGTAATTTACATCTTTTACACATTCTCTCTCACCCACACCATGTCCCAAGGATCGAGGGGAAAGGACTAAGAGACCTCTAACTAGACTAACTACAAACCTTCTATAGACTAGGCGTTAGGATGAAACGATCCTTCTGATTCATGTTGCTGATGCTGACCTGAAAATGTTTGAGTAGAGGAATGAGCCTACTCGCTCAGTGAATAGCATTTCATTTAGCTATCACCAAATAACTCATCAATTATATAAAGTTGAAATAAAGCATAAGTGCAATATTAAACAGGGCAGTTCTAATGACACATCAGATTTACAAATAACTATCTCATTTCTATACAACATCAGATGTCTTAAAAAATTAAACAATTATAGAGAATTGGCATAGAAGTTCAAATCTCTTAACATATTAAATTTACTGTGATCCTATGTGATTCATATTTATATTTTTATTATGCCCTAATCATATGCAGTGTACTCTGCATATAAAGATCTGTAGCGAACTACGATCCCACCGTACGAGACTTAGCGACACACCCGGGAAATGCTAAGTCTGACTTCCGCCCTGGTCTGCTGCAGGGCCCACAGGCTCATCGGCCTCACTACACTCTCAAAAGAGTGAACTCTAGACTCCTCCTCAAACCTGAGCACACAGGCAGAGAGTCTTACCGGGTTACCACCGTGACATCGCACACGTTGTTGTTGAATAACCCCTATTTACTCCAGTGCCACCGTGACATCGCACGCGTTGTTGTTGAACACTGCCTTTCCATCCTCGTGTCACCGTGACATCGCACACGTTGATGTTGAACACAAGTTTCACCCCCCTGGTGCAGACCTCTCAAAGGGGTTCTACGGTGTTAGGGCACCTAAGTCTATTAACTGATTAACATATAAACAATTAAACAGGAAAAACACATTTCATACTTATTTCACAATCTGAACATCTCTTAAAAACTCATATATATATCATCTGTCATCTTTTACCATGACCCAATGCCACTTATTCAAATTCATTGCTAAACAACCATCTTTATTCAGCATATGCATTGCAACTGTAAAATAGGAAATTCCATCTCTTTCATCAATCGTATTACGTATCTCAAGTTCCATTGAATCTATAATAACTATTGTATGTGCTAAACTGTTTAGAAGTTATACCAACTGATACTAAAGCAATTAATCACTTAAATTGAGTTAAATAATGATTTTTGAATGAACTGCCACTCACCACTTGAAACTCGGCCGATCACTCTGGAACTCGGCCGATCACTTCTCAGTTTCTGAAACTCAGCCGACCAACTTCGGCCGATCAGCAGGAAACTCGGCCGATTCAACTGGAAACTCGACCGATCGAGACACTGCTCGTTTACCTACAAAAGAAACTCGGCCGATTCAAGACCAAACTCGGCCGACCAAAATGCTGTTCGAAATCCTAAACAAGGAACTCGGCTGACCAAAACACGAACTCGGCCGAACCGCGCACATACAGAAAATAAAAACGGACCTGCAGATGTCGATTTCACTCGAATCGACGGGCAAAACCCTCGATTTGCGCTGCAAATCGCCTGCAACTGGTGCACACCACCAAGAACTAGCTGGAGGGGGAGGAAGGACGAGCTAGGGCTGCTCTTCGCACCCTAATTTCCAGGACATCACTTTGCAAACGCAGCTCCTGCTGCAAGCTAGCTCGAAACGATGGAAAAGAAGGTGGAAGGAAGGAAGAAGATGAGTCGCAGCTGCTGGCCGGAGCAAAACCAAGCTCCAAACGTCCTTCTCCTCAGCTCTCCTTCTCTCTCTCTCTCTCTCGCTCTCTCTCACGCAGAAGGAAGAAGAAAAGAACGCTCTGCGTTCTCTCATTTCTGGAAAAATGAAACGAGATAAGTGAGAAAGAATAGATAAGGAGGAAAACCTAGGGGCCAAAACGCAAAGTCCAAGAACTTCCAAAAACTACAAACGGGTCCCTACAAGCCCAAAAACATGCAAATTTTGACTCGAAGGTCGGATTCGAACGATTTCTCTGGCAACGCTTCAAGTGTAAGATCCTACACGTTTTAATAGCTAGGATTCACACTACTCATATACCATATCTATATTAAACGTTATTAACAAAAGCAAGCTTATAACTTAGCAAAGCAGCTAAACACATGCTTACCAACATACTTACATGGTAAGCTCAACACGGGTCGTAACAGGTATTGTCTTAATAGTTTTGGATCTTGGCTCACTGGAAGATTTTACACTACACTCTTTTGAATTGGTATTGTTGGCTATCCATTTGAAGAAAATAGAGGGAGTGATAATTAATTAAATTTCTAATTAAATATCATAATTATTATCAAATCAAATAAAAAAATGTTTTGACGAAATGAAAATTTTCTCTTATAACTAGAAATACAAAATCGCGATCGGTCCTTGACAAGGACAATATAAATGGGACAAACTTCCATAACGAGTCTAGGACTTTGAGAAGCATTCTCTTTGGTCCTAAAACACCACTGCTAGTGGAACCCACTCCATATTCGCCTAAGATTGGAATGGATTCTTACTTGAAGCATGCTAATGATGTCGTTGACAACAAGAACCTTATGTTGGGTTGTATGAACTATGAGTTGCATAAACAACACGAAAAGAAAGAATGTTATAATGTCTCTAAGGCGTTGTTTGAGTGCAAACTGACAGAGGAAGATCTAGTAGAGCCTCATGTGCTCAATATGCTTGGGCATGTGGAACATCTAGAAAGAATGGGATTTCCTTTAAGTCAAGAGTTGGCCACGGATATGATTTTGCAATCATTTCCTAATTCATATAGCAATTTGATCGAGTGTTATCACTTCAGTAACATGGCTAAGACATTGTCTGAGTTTCTTGACATGTTGATAAATGTTAAAGCACAAATGAAGAAGGAAAAACCCGTGATGGTGATTAGCAGAATAAATTCCAAGGACAAAGGCAAAGCCAAGAAGTGTTAGAGGCTAAGCTGAAGTCCAAGTCTTATACACTCAAAATATGGACTAAGGAAACCTAAGAAGATGAAGCAAGGGATAGAGATCTCTGCTTATAGTATTTATGTAATTGATATTAACTTTACTACTTCATCTTGGGTACTTGATATCAGATGTGGATCACACATTTTCTCAAATGTGAAGGATCGAAAAAATGTAGACCTTTGAAGAAAGATGAGGTTGAACTGTGCGTTGCTAATGGAGCAAGATTTCTTCCAGTGTAGTCGGAACCTATGAGTTATCTATGTCAAGTGGGATTATAGTAGAGTTGGAGAACTACTATTATGTACCTACCACTAGGAACATCATATATGTATCTTGTTTGGACAAGAATGGATTCAAATTTCTTATAAAGAATGGTCAATGTTTTATTAGTAATGATGAGATCTCTTATGGAAGTGCCCCAATGTCTTATGGTTTGTACTTGATAGATCTAGATACAAGTGTGCATAACATAAATACCAAAAGAAAAAAATATGATAACTCAAACAAAAAATACCTTTATCTTTGTCGTCTAGGGCACATAAATGAGAAACACATCTCTAGACTCAATAAATATGGTTATCTCGACTCTTTTGATTCTGAATCAATTGAGACATGTGAATTTTGTTTGATGGGCAAGATGCTAAAGACTCTGTTCACTGCTATCAGTCAAAGGGAAAGTGATCTATTAGGACTCATATGTATTGATGTGTGTGACCCTTTTAGAACAAATGCTAGCGGTGGTTATCACTACCTTATTACCTTTATTGATGATTTCAGGTGGTGAAAGATCTACATGGGGGTAAATAGATCTTTTGATACTTTTAAATTCAATTAAAAACTCAAACCAAAGAAGGAGGAGGAAATAGGGAAGACACTTAGATGTAGAGTGATTCCAACATTTGAATCAAAGGTTGTCTGTCCAGTACCTGATTATCTCTGATTGGGACTTTGAAAGTGATATTTTATTTACCTTGCAAGGATATTACAACAAAATACAATCACCTTCCTTGAATTATCTTTCACCTATAAGTAGTCTCGACCTCCTTGAATAAGCCTTCTTGAAGTAACCTCAAGCCCATAGAGCAACCTTCACCTCCTTGAAGTAGCTCCACCACCTTGAGATAGCCTTCACCGAGAAGTAGCTCCAACCTCCTTAAAGAAGCCTTCTTGAAGTGATCTCAAGCAACCTTTGGGCATCCTTGCCACCACGAAGTAGCTCCAATCAAGCTCCCTTAGGCAGCCTACACAACTTGGAGTATCCAAGGAGTACAAGTAGCATAACCTATGAATGGAGATTGGAAGAAAGGAAGTGCACAAATGGAGTATTGTGATTTGATCCTATATGAAGAGTTAAACCTATCAAACCACTTAGGATGGATGTTTCTTGGATGGTGTCTAAGAGCATATGACTATAGGTAATGAAATTAGAGCTTAAATAACAAGATGGAAAGTGTTGCTCGACTTTGTTGCTCACTAGAATGGATGCTCAAGTGTAGCTTGTGTGATTTAGGTGTCCTAAGGCCTCTCCTATTTATAGGAATGGGTTTTAAGTGTTTAGGGACGTTTTAGGGAGTCTCTAGAGTGTTCTTAGTGCTTGACTAGCCGTTAGGTAGAAAGTACTTGGCTAGAAATGGCTTGAACAAAGATGTAATTTTAAGATTACATCAACTTCAGGTCTTTTCCATAGAATGGAGTATGACCATAATACTTGACAAGTGACTTCCAGTCAAGTGCACCTATCTTTGTGAGGGCATATGCTTCCAAAAATGTAGGTGCACGATCAAATCGGAAATGAGTAGTTATGTCTTGAAGTTGCATTGGAGAATATTGGGTATGGGTAAGATCATTTGATGGAAGTGGTGGAACTTGAGTGTATTGGATGTAAGGATTGAATGGATAGATACTCCCAGGACATTGTGCATAAGGATAGGTGTCGAGAACATTAGGAGTTAAGGCTTGCATCCTTTGGTTTAGGTAGGTCATTGCATTGTGGTTGTAATCTAGATGTCTCCCAATTAGATATGTGGCTCCTTTACATAGGAAACAACATTGGCAAGATTTTCTTTTGAATATCTAGGAGTAGTGGGAGGTGGAGGATTTTCTTTAGTGGAAGGTTCTCCTTTAGTCCCAGCTCTTTTGTGCCCAAAGTCAATCCCCATTTTATCAACGATGTTCTGTGTGATTCTTTGGGGACTTCTATCACATTTATAGCCTAGCTCTTCTAAGTTTCTACCAAGTAAATGTTGGATTATTTGACAGACAACATTAGAATAAGGTGGATTCCCAAAAAAATCAAACATGTTGGAAAGGATAATGCAAATGAAGTTAACTTGAATACTTTCAAGTATAACACATATAAGGCACATCCAAAATTAAGGAATTTTAGTTTTATTGGTTGTAGGATGAATATTATGGGTAATAATAAGGTTTAATATCCTAACCTCAGGGGTTGAAGAAGTGGAATAATAGGTTCCCCTATGTTCATGTGATAAGGTGTTAGGAACAAAGATACCCTTTTTAATATCACTAAGGCTAATGGTTTCTTCTTTGGTGGAGAATTTGGATATAGGATTTCCATTGCTAGGTCTAGAAAATCTCCATATTCCTCAACATCTATGTCTAGCATTTTGAGGATATCATTTTTAGAAAAGAAGAAAGATAGACCATCGACCATGGAAGCGAAGGAGTAAGGTTCATTAGAATCTCTAGTTAGTTGTCATAGAATTCATTTACGACTTGGGTAGACCGAAAATGAAAGGAGGGGATAAGAAATTCCTTCAAATTTTATGCCTTGAAAATTTGGGAGAGGTTCAAGAAGGGTGATGAAGTCGTTGAGTTCCACTGTCCATCGAGGAAGAGGAGACTTGGAGGTGAGCTTCAAGTAGCATTCTCCAGCAACAACATCGTTGAAGGGGATGTTGTTGATGATGCTCAATGTTGGAGTAGGCGTGTGTCCCTTCCTTGAATAAAATTGCTGCTTGCCACCACGAGATGAAGAGGAAGCCATATTTACCAAAGAGTAGTGGAAGAAGAGGTAGATATTATAGGGGGTGAAGGTTGCTAAAAGATAGCTCCAATAAATGCTAGAGAAGTGGTGGAGAAGAGAGCACTTGAGTTGTGAAGAGAATGGCTGGATTGGGGTGCTATTTATAGCAAAACAGAACCTTACTCAGTCTAATAACTCACTGACCAAGACCCCAACGACTTTCGTCCCTGACAACTCTTTTAGGGCTAGTTGTTTAAAGTTTAAACTTGAAAATTTTTCAAAACGGTCGAGGACTCAGTCGAGAATTTTTTCAACCGAGGGGCTATAGATAATTTTTTTGGTCCAAGGAGTATCTATAATATTCTCAACTAAGATATGCATAGTTGGCTGAGGGTCCCACCAATTTAAACTTGGTCAAGAATTTTGTTGACCATGGACTTTCTCAGTCTAGTATTTTTTCAAATGGATATAATATTGTGAGTAGTATTTTAGAATAGGAATGGATTGAGCATGACAAATATTGCACTTGTCATGATACTAAATCATTGTAGACATATATTGCATGGGAATAATTTCATTATCTTATGCAATAAAATCACTTTAATTTTATGCCAAACTAAAAAAAAATCACGAATCTTGAGAAAATATATCAAAGAAAACATCTTCTACAGGAGTAATAAGTAGTTTCTTTTTAATATATGGAAATTGATCCAAAGGAAGTGGTTTGGTGAAAATATCAGCCAATTCTTCTTCCGCATCAACATGATGAAGATAGATATTGTTCTTGGCAATATGATCTCTCAACAAATGATGTCTAATCTCAATGTGCTTGGCGCAACTATGTAAAATGGAATTATGTGCCAAGTTTATAGTACTAGTATTATCACAGATAATTGGTGTAGAGGAAAATGCAAAATTATAATCATTCAAAACTTGTTGCATATAAAGAACTTGAGTACAACATGAGCCTACAACCACATATTCTTCTTCATTGGTAGATAAGCCAACTGTGTTTTGTTTCTTACTGAACCAAGGTACTAAGGCTCGTTTTAGCAAGAAACAACAACCACGTGCTTTTTTGATCAATATGACAATCAGCATAATCAACATCGGTGTAAGCTTTTAAATCTAATGATTGACTTTTAGGATACCACAAACCATAATTTATAGTGCCAAAAAGATATCTTAAAATTCTTTTGATGGCTTGAAATTGAGAATGCATCAGTTTTGATTGAATTCTAGTGCAAAGTCCAACGACAAACATGATATCTGATCTAGACACAGTTAAGTATAGCAAGCTTCCAATCATGACCCTATATAAGGAATCATCGATGGGTTCACCATCTTCATCCTTGTCAATTTTAGCATAAGTGGACATAGGTGTGGTAGCATGTTTGCAATTTTCCATATTAAATCATTTTAAGTGTTCCTTTGTGTAATTCTCTTGGATTAGAAAAAATGCAGTGGGCGTTTGTTTAATTTGAAAATCAAGAAAAAATGTTAATTCACCCATAAGATTCATTTCAAATTCCTTTTTCATGGTATCATTAAATTGATTACATAAAGAATCATTTGAAAAACCAAATAAAATATCATCAACATATATTTGGACAACTAGAAAATTTGATTCATATGTTTTGAAAATAGAGTGGAATCTGATATTCCAATAGAGTAACCATTATCAAAGAGATAATTCTTTAGTCTTTCATACCAATTATGGGTTTCTTGTTTTAGACCATAAAGAGATTTCTTAAGTTTATAAACATGATCAAGCTTGTTAGGAATTTCAAAACCAGGTGGTTGGCAAACATAAACTTCTTCTTGTATTATTCCCTTTAAGGAGGTACTTTTTACATCCATTTGAAAAAGTTTGATGTCTTTATGGGAAGCTAGAGCTAATAACATTCTAATGGCTTCAAGTCTACATACCAGTGCATTAGTATCATCAAAGTCTATCCCTTTTTGTTGATTATATTCTTCAGTAACCAACCTAGCTTTGTTTCCAACCACCTCCTAGGCTTCATTAAGTTTATTTTGAAAAACCCACTTAGTTCCAATGATGGTTTTGTCTTGAGTTCTAGGAACTAATTCGCATGCATTGTTCTTAGTAAATTGATTTAGCTCTTCTTGCATAGACATTATCTAGTAATCATCTTTTAGACCTTCATTTATCTTTTTAGGTTCAACAATTGATACAAAGGCTATGTTTGCAACATCTCTAAATGACGATCGAGATTTTACTTTATCAAAAGGATTTCCTATGATTAAGTGTTGAGGATGATCTTTGATTATTATAGGATTAGGATGTTTGCCTAATTATAATGTTGTTTTATTTTTGAATTTTTATCATCTTTCGTTTATATGGTTAGATCCTCGATTTTATGTTTCAATTTCATTTTTAGCACTTTGTGTTGTCATTTCATGACATGTGACATGAATTGATTCCTCAAATTTTCTAGAAATAATGTTTGTAGATTCTAAATGCCTTACTAGAAGTTGAATAACCCAAAGAGAATCCTTTATGTTATATAGGGTCAAATTTGTCTCTATCATCCTTTGTGTTCAAGATGTAACAAGGTGTACCAAAGGTATGAAAGTAGTCAAATATAGGTTTCTTGTTAAAAATGAGTTCATAAGGAGTTTTCTTAAGATGAGACTGAATTGACACACATTTTAATACATAACATGTTGTATTGACTACTTTAGACCAAAAGGTTTTAGCTGTATTATGTTCAAGTAACATTGTTCTAGCCATTTCTTGTAAGGACCGATTTTTCCTCTGTACTATCCCATTTTGTTGTGGGGTGTGTGGAGCTGAAAAATTATGTCTATACCCTTGGGATGCACAAAATTCTTAAAATATGTGATTTTCAAACTCCCCACCATGAGCAATCATAATGGTGCATATTTTCTTTGTAGTTGATTTTCAATCTTAGAGAAAAATTGAATGAATATTCTAATAGTGTCATGTTTTGTTGAAAGAAAATGAACCCAAGTATATCTACTATAATCATTAACAATGACAAAGCAATATCTTTTACCACTAATAGATTGAGTCCTCACAGGGACAAACAAATCCATGTGAATAAGTTCTAATGATCTAGTAGTACTAAGCAAGGCTTTAGATTTGAAAGCAATTTTAATTTACTTGCCTATAATACATGGTTCACAAATTTTTAGGTTTACCAAAAGAATGTGTTACAACCCCAATTTTTTGGTTCATATAGTGGGAACTACAATTTTCCCAATAAATGTATGATTAATGGAATTGTATGAATTATATGTATTGAATGGATTCCCTTGGCAATAATTCCTTTTTGCATGTGATTTTGTGGACCATAATATGTTAATGAGTCCAATATGATTAAATGGAAAAGAAGAAATGAAATAATGCAATATTAAGAAGGGAAATTTAAGATAATGAGCAAAAGGTAAGAAATATGTGGAAATATGGATGATGGAATCATCGTGAATGAGATTTTCACTCTACATGGTCTCTAATGGTAAAAGGAATCCAAATAAAGGAAAATAAAAGAATAGGAGAAAGAAAATATGCATAAAATAAGATTTAATAAGTGATAACTTTCTTATGAAGAAAGGTCCCTCATAACTTCGAATTTAAGGCCCAAACTTTGGATATAAGTAGATCAAGTCATTAAAGACTTTTCTTTAAAATTTAAGATCAATTGGATAAGTGGTTTGAGAGATATGATTTTTATAAGATTTTCCTAATGTGAGAGGATTATAAAATCGACATTAAATGTCACATATATTATAGAACTCATTTAATGTGGACCGTAGATCTCAAAGAATCTGACGATGAATGCTCATCATCCAGTTCCAGGTGGACTAGGAAACTGGAAGAACTCATTACCCCGATTTTCTCATGATCTAGTTTGCGAGAGCCTTTAGAAACTTCCCCATTGAGATCAGGAGCAGATTATGGATCAAACCATACTAGGTTTGATAGGTTTTTGGGAAAGCTAGAAGGTTACCCCAATCTATAGGATGCTCGTCAGATCTTGTTCATATCAACATGTATATAAGGGAGATAACTCATCCCTTTGGAAATGCCCAAACATTCACAAGTCATCCCTTGACTTCCGACACTAATATCTACTCCCAATTTGGCACCAACCCTCGTCCATGGCTCCAACTTCTTCTTTAGTTCTGTTAGGAATACTCCCTTCATCGACTTCTCTAGTTCGAGCCCATGACGGAGTAATTGGAGACCGCCAATGAGTTCTTTGGATATATTAAGCCAATATTAACTTGTTGTTCATAAAAGAGAGAATTAGATCTAAAAATATGATCTTAAGGCATAATTAGCTTAAGTTAGGGTTTCATGTACATGAATAAGCATTAATGGGACTCAAAACCCTAATTTTGATAATTATGGATTTTAATGATTTTAATTGAGCAAATCCATGAATAAAATAGAGGTATGATGATCCTGAGCCAACTTGAGTATAAAAGATCCTTAATGTGGATAGTTTGAGCAATTAGTGTTTTTATGAGTAGTAAACCTATTTAGGGTTTGTTGACCTAAAAAGGATAAAGATGGAGAATTAGATTTAAGAAACTCTAATAAACCCAAATTCAGATTAGAAACCTTAGAAAGGTATCCCAAGTCAATAATGAATTGTTTGGATTATGTTTGTGAAAATTAGACATTATGCATGCTTTTAGGATCAAAGTTTTCTTGATTGGTTGCTTGTCTTGCTTGTTTGGACATCTAAGTTGGATTTGGATAAACTACTTCTTTGAGATCTCCAAAACTGGTATGTGGTTACGCTTATGGTTAAATCACTTTAGTTTCTCGACAATTCCCGAGGTTTTAACGGTAGCTTGGAAATAATAGCTTGATTGACTTTTATTTCATTCAACTATAAAGTGACTATGATTATCACCATAATTATACGTGCGTGACTAGCCCAGAGCCTGGTCCTCCTCTATAGCTTTGTTAATGATGAGAAAGATGACCTAGTACATGGTCTACCCGTGAGGTAGGATCATTAGGTTATCGGATGACCTAGTACATGGTCTACCCCTGAGGTAGGATCATCAGGTTATCATGAGTCGATGTGTTGGTCTACCCTTGGGTAGGACCATAAGACTCCATGACCCTGTGTATTGATCTACCTGTAAGGTTGGATTAGTTGAGATATACCATACGATAGGTAGTATCCATGTGCATTGTATGGACAACACAGATGCTAGGGTATGTAAGGATTGAGTAGTCATATTTAAAGCATAAAGTTTGTTTTATTAAATAATAATTGCTTGCAATCTGTTGTTATAATTAAATGCACGATTATTAGTTCCCCTACATACCAGTATAATTCATTATACTGACCGACTTTTGTTTGTCGGCGTTTTAGGTTTATCAAGAAAATGGATATTCCTTTAAATTGACAATGATGGAATAAAGCTTAATAAAGATTGGAGGATTTTAGATAGATAGATGTTATATGGGGTAAAGTCTCTCAGCTCCTATATTTTTTTGCAAGGTATGAGAAAAGAAATTTTTTATTCCATTTTAAAAGCTTAGTTGTTGTAGAATTTATTAATTATTGTTGATTATTTGTGAAACCGCTGATCCAATTTTGGGATAACGCCTCTGACCTCTTGGTCTCCTTTAATTGGCGGTTACCAGGAAGAAGGATCATTACATTATGGTATCAGAGCCATGGTTTTCCATTTAATCTTCTGTAATTATTAAATCTTTCAAACTCTTTAGAGGCCAAGGGAGTTATTAGAGAATTTTATGAGGATGGAGGTGTCTAGAAAAGGATCATTGTATGGGGGTTGGAAATATTTTCCTCCACCCCACTAGTCGGTCATGAGGACTCTCAGATGCAGTGTGACTGCCTAGCCAAAATCCAAAGAATTGACTCGAAATAAGATACCTCTAGGTCTTCTGATCTAATTTCATCCCTTCTTAACCTCCTATTTCTGGAGAAACATTTAGTGTTTAGGGTATTCTCTCTCTCCACCACCTTCATGTGTTTGGGATAAGAGTAATAAGGATTAAGGAATCATCCACCAAATAATGAAAAACATGTAAACAAGATGTCATTGACATAAGTTTTAATAATTTAAGTGCAAACTAAACATTAGTTACATGCTTATGGTTGCATGGAGTGTGTTATAATGCCATCAAGAGAAATATGAGGTTAAACCTTCTTATAGGAGAATGAGGAGAGAGTTAACCTTGGAGGAAGATGCCTCCAGGGAGAGGAGGAGACCTGGCGCACCCTCTGAGGATGATGCTAACCCTAACCCTAGGTGATAGTTAGAGAAAGAGAAGACATGATGATTTGGATACCTCAGATGGATACCTCAGTTTCCCGTGCATGCACACATGTGGGGTTGACATGCATGATTTATGTATGGCTTTGAGTACGCATGAGAAGCATGATCTAGGTGTGGTTGGTTGACCTAGTTCCTTTTGGTGACCCAACCTTTGGTGAGTCGTGTATGTTAGGGTGAGGGATAGTTCCCTCATAGAGAAGGTTGATGGTGACCGTATAGGAACCCTGACAAGCATATATGAACAGAAAAGAGGTATATACCTACATAGAATAGAGTGGCAGTAGGTTTTAGACCTAAGCCAAATAGGTTGTGTCTAATAGTTCATGAGATGGGCATGCAAAGAGCTTTGGATGATCTTGACCAGATATAAGTTTTGGTAGTATGCTTCACCCGAGTAGGGATAGACGTGTGCCCATATGAGATTGACCCATCTTTGGTGAGAGAACCTCTAGTGGTAAGATCGGTTGTAGGGTCAGCTCTAGAGAGAAAGACCATGACCCGATGAAGAAGGTTGATGACCTTGACTCCAAGACATGAGGAATCATGTGAATTTGGGTATGATATGACTTGGTTTTGACAACCCATAGTAGATAGTTGAGTTTGCCTCATGCATGATCCTTGGAGGCTTGTTATACCTTGAAAACCTTTAGAGGAACAAAACCCCAGAATGAGAAAGAGGCTTTGTGAACATGTACAGACAATATGAGTACCTACCTTTTAGGAGCATGAAGAAGAGTTCCTTAGACCCTGAAAAGGGTATGGTAACCAGTTGAGAGGTTTTATAACCTCCATTTTCCCCTATTTATGTAATAAACATGTAATTCTCCTTTTTAATGGAATACATGCTTGCTTTATTATTTGAATTAAAAGTATTTTGTTTGCAAATATCCTTGTTGATTGTTAAATGGGCCTTATTGGCTATTGGGCCCAATAATAATAAAGGATAAAGGAAAATACAAATGATAATTAAATAACAAAGAAAAGGAGAATAAAGAGAGAGAGGTGGAAACCTCTAGAAGGCAAAGAATATCCTCCAAGTGGGAGATTACATACCTTTAGGGTTCCGTGAGGACAAAGGGACTCGAGATAATAACATAATGGCAAAGGAAAAAAGAAATATTAATTAAAAATTGGTTTAATTAATGGATAACTTGGATGTGAAGGGAACACTCTCATCCGTAGGAATTTTACTTTAAAATTTATTACTCGGTTAGATAATGTCAATATGGAGTTGCCTATAAATTTTGAGAGAAAAATGTTAATCGAGCAGAGAGAAATGATTTTTCCAAGTTATCATGTTTAAACACATTTTTAATCCAATTTTGGGATAATTGGATTTAGGCGAGCGAGATCAGCCATTGGATGCCCCACATTGTCCATAGGACCACATATCCAAGGGTAGATGAGTATTGTCCACCCCAATTCACAAAAGGATTGGGAGAGGAATTGGCATTTCAATTTCCTAGCATTTAAGACGATAATTCAAAGAACAAACTAGTCCATCGACTTTAGGAGAGTAATCCAAAGAGTCTAGACCCTAATTTGTTGTTATATCATCGATGAGGGATGAAGTTCCCAATCTACTAGACTCCCAAATCCAACCCTATATATAGGGAGGTAATTCGAGGGAACCAGCATACCCAAAGCCTACCCTAAACTCTTCTGAGAGTGACGACAAGACGATTGATGAGTTCAATTGAGCTTTTGACCATGATCTTCCCCCTCTGCAACCTACCGACCTCGCCGGAGTTTTGACGACCTGCTAAGGGTGAAGGCATGATGCGAGCAAGAAATTAAGTGGCTCGGTGAGTTTGGGTGGCAGTAGAAAAGCTTTTGGGCACCTCAGTTTCCTTGCTGATGGCCTGGAGCTCGGAGTCAAGCATGGTGTCGAGCTGAACTCTGTACGTGAGAGGAGGAAGACGACGACCAACGACCGTCCGACCAAGGTCCATCATGATCCCACGTGGAAATCTGACAAGCCAGAGAGAAACTGGCTATCTTAGGCACGCGCGACGAGAAGCGTCAGATCTGAAGAGCGGATCACCAGTCCACTGATCAAATGGCCGCCAATTTTCCGGTAATTCGCCTTTCTACTCAAATATTCTAGAAAAAGGCTTTTTCTTGTAAAAATCATAGAATCTGTTAGGAAACCCTAATGATGAAACTTTATGCTTGAAATTTGATCAAAAAAATGCAAGGAATAAGATAAAAACAGTTTGAAGGTCTGAATCTGTATATTTTTGCAAAAGTATATTATTTTGAGGAAAAAAGTATTAAAATTAGGATGGAAACCCTAATTAATGGTAATGGATAATTTTATGAGTAGTAATAGGTTAATTTGGGTATTATTAACCTGTTATATGATAATGTTGAATCTTAACCTGATTTAGATGATTAATTGCATGATTTAAGGTTTTAAACCTAATTTAGTGGATAATATATGTAGAAACCCTAAAAGTGGATAAAAGAATAGAAAATCCGAACATATGTGAATATTTGGTAAAAAGATGATCTTAGGATCTCTTATGAGAAGTAGATGAGAAAATTAGGGTTTGTGAGTAATTTTGCATAATTAGGGTTTAAGGGTGTTAAAAGTACGACAAAACCCTAATTGCATACAAAACACTAAAAGAGGTAGAAAACCTAGAAAGGGATAGAAACCCTAAGAAGCAAGAAGGTTTTGGTAAATATTAATAAAAAGGAAATTGTATGTTATTTCAGGAATCTTTCTTTCTTGGATTGGATTTCTTTTTTTTGGTTGATTCTATCTCAAAGATCTGCAAAACAGGTATGTGGTTATTTATGGTTAATCACTTTAGTTTCACGAAGGTTTTCTAGATGTTTGATAACATTGAATGCAACCTATCTGTTTGGATGTTCATATGTGCAAATTATAAAGACACTATGATTATCACAATTATGATATAGTGTGTAATCTCACACCTACATGCCACCATGATGTAAGATGAAATGAGGTCAAGCTCAAGAGGGAAGACCAATGGGCACCATGAGTGGTGACCCCAGGAACCAAGCTATGGATAGAGAAGGTGGCCTATATTGCGTGACTAATGGGCACCATGAGGGGTGACCCCAGGCACCAAGCTCAGGATGGAGAAGGTGGCCTTAAGTTAATGAGAAACCCTAAAGAGGGTATTCCAGGGTTAGGGCAAAAGCGGTGGAGGTTGACACATTGAAAATGTAAATTGAATTGTTAATTAACTTGATTGTGATAATTAATTTGTTAGCCCTATGTGTGAAATTTTGATTGTCCCCACATACCGGCATATTCATATATGCTGACCGACATTTTGTTTGTCGGCGTTTTAGGTACTACATTGAAAAGGACAAACAATAAAGTGGCACGTTGTAAAAATAAGAATTAATGGGATACGAGGATTAGTTAGAATAGTTTCCAGTGATGGATAGAAGTTAGAAATCCAAGTTTTTAAAAGGTATGCAATGTTTTATTTTATACCAGATTTCAGTATAGTTTGGTAGAATTTTATAATTATTACTGATTATTTGTCAAACCTTTGATCTGATTTATTGCGATAATGGCTCTGACCTCTTGGTCTCCCTTAAGTAGGGGTTACTGGGAGGCAGGGTCGTTACATTTGGTATCAGAGCATCAATTCCTCATTTAATCTTTAGTAATTATTAAATTTTACAAATTCCATAGAACTGTGAGAGTTATTAGAGGATTTTCTGAAAGACAGATGTGTCTAGAAAAGGATCATGTTCAGGGGCTGGCAATATTTTCCTCCACACCACTAGTCAAAATACGAGGACTCTCGGATCTATGTGACTGCCTGGCTAATGTCTTAGGATTTGACCCAAAATAAGATATCTTTAGGACTCTCTCATCTTGTTCATCCCTTCTCAACTCAAATTCTATTAAGGATTTTAAGTATTAGGATTTTCTCTCTCTTCCTCACCCTCTTGAGGTATGGGTAAGGATGATAAGGTTTAAGGAATCCTCCACCAAATTAATAACAGATACGTAAATAAGATGTCACCGACATACGTATAATTAGTTAACTGTAGACTAAAGGTCTGTTTGTATGCTTATGTAGATGGCTCATGTGAAGACCATTGCTATTTTGGATGCCGCCAACGATGGTGGGCCTTCCCGCAATGGGAAGGGGTCTTCTGAGAAGAGAAGGAGGAACCATGGTAATGAATCCTCAAAGAAGAGGAAGAGACCAGAAGAAGTTGAAGGCAAGACCCCCAACCCTAATCTGATACCCTTTGAAGACTTGGCAAAGGAACAGGAAGAGGAACATGTATATGAGGAAGAGGCCCACCTAGAGGAGGACCAGTCTGGTGAACCAGAACTTACTATGGTGATTCACACCACTGATGCTATGTGGATGGAGCAGCAAAAGTGGCTGACTGAGGCTATCAATGCTCTGGCTCTCAGGGACATAGCAAGAGACGAGAATGGTGAACTGCTTCTCGTTCATCCTTGACTCGGAGCCACCATCCTGGACTTTGTCAAGATGAACGTCGAGAGGTTCATGGGAGCAGATAAGTCTAAGGTAGTTGAAAAAGCCGAAGCCTGGCTGTTAGCAGTTGAGAATGGATTTTTTATGCTTGAAGTACAGTCGAACAAGAAGGTTCTTTTTGCTGCTCACTTTCTGGAAGGAGCAACCAAGATATGGTGGGAAAACCATAACTTGGGGAGATACTTAAGTGAAGAACCAATGGCATGGGTTGACTTCAAGACCATCTTCACTGCCATATTCATCCCCGTCTCAGCCAAGAAGTAGAAGGAACGAGAGTTCACCAACATGACCCAAGGAAACTCATCAGTTGCGGACTTTGGTCACAAGTTCTGCATCTTGGAGCACGATGGACATATGATGGATGAAGAGAGAAGGGTGGACAATTTCATAGAGTGTCTTCACCCTACCATCAAGCCTCATGTGATTCCTAGTAAGCTGAAGACCTTCACTGAAGCCTACAATACCGCCTTGGACATGGAAAGGACGGTGATGCCTGCTCAAAACCCTTCCAAAGGTTCCCTGGGTTTTATTGAAGGAATTCAGGGGCAGAAGAATGAGCACAAGAATGGATAAGGGCACAACCACAACAAAGGATAGCATGGACACAAAGGCAAGACATGTGGTGAGAATCGCTTCCTGAAATGTCGCACCTGTGGATGGTCACATCCTGGGAAGTGCCACTTCGAGAAGAGGGTGTGCTATCGTTGCCAACAAGAGGACCACTTCATTGCCAACTATCTCAACCTGATCTGAGAGGACCAGTAGTAGCACAACTGGTGGTAGCTGTAGGGTTATAGGGGAGACAGAGAAGGCAGTGGAAACAAAAAAAAATCTTCTCCCAAACCCAGTCTAAAGAAATTGCGTCAACGTCTATACAATAGGAAGTATGGTTTGTAGAGGTGTATCTTGTCCCGAGGCATGCTCAGTGACATTACCTCACGGGTTGCACGGTCTTCACCTCCGGTCTTGGATGGTGTCTGAGCAGCTCCTAGTCTCACCAGGACTGTCGGGATTGACATCTATCCTCCAAGCGACAGAAGTCTCCCTCCTTTGAAGTAGTCCACACAGACCACCTAGAACTCCGATCTCCTTATCCCATAAGGAATCAGAAGGAGTCGCACCCTCCTGTCAGTGTATTTGTCACCGACACACTCTCCTACAACCAGTTTCTTTTCTACATTTGTCTTTCCCTTGTTGTGCCTCTCTTATCGGGTAGCACTTGCTCGGGCTCTCTCTCGGTTACCAAAACCAGAGAGAATGACAACTTTACAGAGCAACTGGTGTTCTGAGTTGTGTTGTTGAGAAGCCTCCACTACCCCTATATATAGGAGGGTCATGCGACATGGTTCTCTACCCCAGGCAATGCAGGATTAAAGCAGGAGTAGAAGGGTTCGAGATTTTCCACAAAACAACCAATTTGCACCAGCTGAACCGATCGGTTCACACCCTAAAACGATCGTTTCAGGCCTTGAGTCGATCGCTTGGGACCTGAGATGATCATCTGGGGCTCTGAGCCGATCGGCTGGTGCTCTGAGCCAATTGATTCGTGGTCCTGATCCAACTCAAATTGACTTTCCTATTTGTTTCTGATTAATCAAATATTAATCCTTAACTAAATCAAATTTGTACAAGGGAAACAAATTGTATTTGCAAAATAGACTTTTGACTTTCCAAACTTGCTCAGTTGGACCAGTTGAGCAGATCAGTTCAAACCTTGAACCGGTCAGTTCAGCTTGTCTTGAGCCAATCGGTTCATCACATGAGCCGATCGGTTCACCAACCTGAGCCGATCGGTTCATCACACGAGCTGATCGGTTGGGGCAGCAGACAGTGAAAAAGCAGTCAATTGTAGTTTCAATCAATCTGATACTCTAATCAATTAGTCTAACACCTAGAACACAATGATATTGAGCTATCAATTAATTGAGTGATTAATTGAACTACTAAACTCCTTTAGTAATCAATATAAACATCATTTGTGGATAAACTCCACTTCCAGGTTAAATCCTATGTTTGTGACCCTACAGGCCCATTTCATGTTGGTAGTAAAAGTCCATAACACTTATGACTTCACAAGAAAAGAGCAGTTCCTAGTTGCACATCAGTGCTACCCAAGTGAAATAGAAAGTTGGAGAACAACTTTCAATCCTACAATATGTGAATGGTGTTACAGTGAATGTATAATTCCTTTGTCTCTGATATCCCAAATGAACTCAAGTCATGGAACAGTCATCCTTTCAATGTTCATTCACTTTCTTGATCTCAGAGTAGATTGGAGGAGATATGTATGACATCAATATCACATACTGATTCACACATGTGTGCGCACACCTATCTCAATCCTACTCATCAAGTGGCCATGGATATCAAACTCCCTCAGGAGGGAAAAATCCCATATCTATCACTCACCCCTCAAAAGCCCCATGTGTCAAAACCAACCAATCATCACCTTTATAACAACCCACGTTTCAAGACTGCGTTTGATGATGTCAAAATGTACCCAACGACATGGGTTGAGTGTAGTGATTTTAGGTCAAAGAATCACACTCACCACCATCACTATGAGAACTGACTGTGACTACCATGTCATGGTTCCATGAGTCAAACTCATAGTGGGTCTATCCATTAAACTTGTTCTCTAACAAGTAACTATGTGTTTGGTTTGATATCTCCATATCATGACTAATGAGATTCTGTCATCAACCAACACCACAATCTAGTGTTGTGTGTCATTGTTGTGTATCTACCTTCCACAATGACATCAGACTAGGGACATAATAAGCATGTACAAACTCTTAGCATCCGTATGATATCATCGTTCAGATCCTCAACCTGAAAGCATATGTCATTGAGTACTGTCATTCTCGAGACATTCAATCTCTTCTACCATTATCTCATATGACTGAAGTAGAAAGAATTGGAAGATTGCCTTTGATATTTATCAAATAAATCTTAATGTATCCCATCAATCATCCCATGATTGGCTCTCAGGGCATACATACCAACACCAGCAGCACCCCCAGCGGGAGGTGGAGCACCAGCTGGAGGACCCCCTACTGGAGAAAGGAGGCAAGCTAGAGTAGTCGCCATCAACAATGAAGAAGCTCAGGTGAATGCTGATAGGCTGATTGAGGGTAATAACCCATAGAGTTTTCCTTTTAGTTAGTAGAACATGTAATAGCTTTTTGATATGGTATGACCTATGTAGGCTTGCTGGAATTCATGGGACAAAATGTAAAAGCACTTTTTGATTCTGGTTCTACTAATACTTTTATTTTGAGAAATATGGCAACTATGCTTTGTTTGGACATCAAGGATTTAGGTTATGTTTTGGATGTCACAACCCCGAGTGGTCGTATATATACATCTCTTTTGAAAACCCCTGTCTTTCCAGTTAAGTATCTGAACCATGAGCTTCCCACTGACTTCATCCTTCTCGATATGAATGATTTTGATGTGATCATCGGTATGGATTGGCTTTACACCTATAGAGCCTAGATTGAATGAAGAGAGAAGAAGATTCTTATTAGGAAACCCAGCCATCCACTCTTCACCATTCGAGGAAGGAAATATGCAACTACCAACCTTTATGTGTCAGCCTTGAAGGCTGAGCAGATGATATCCAAAGGTTGTCAAGCCTACCTAGCCATAGTTACCAAGCCTGAGACCAAGGGGCGATCCTTAGAGGATATAGAGATGGTTCGGGAGTATGCAGATGCGTTTCCAGATGATCTAACAGGGATTCCCCCTTAGAGGGCGGTATATTTCTCCATTGAATTAGCTCCCGAGACTAACCCTATATTTAAGGCACCCTATAGAATGGCCCCTGCCGAGTTCCTTGAGTTGAAAACCCAATTGTAGGGGTTGTTAGATAAAGGCTTTATCTAACCTAGTACATCGCCATGCAGAGCACCAATCCTCTTTGTGAAGAAGAAGGATGGGTCGCTTCATATGTGTATTGATTATCTAATGATCAATTAGGCAACCATTAAGAACATGTACCCCTTGCCTAGAATAGATGACCTGTTTGACCAACTCGAATCAGCCTGAGTCTTTTCCAAGATTGATTTGAGCTCATGATACCACCAAGTGAGAGTGAGAAGTGAGGACATACCTAAAACAACCTTCCAAACTCAATATGGCCATTATGAGTTTGTGGTCATGCCGTTTGGGTTGTCCAATGCACCAGTGTCTTTATGAACCTTATGTACAATGTGTTGCAGCATTTCCTTGACTCTTTTGTGATAGTGTTCATAGATGACATCTTGGTGTACTTCGATGACCAAGCTCAACACCGTGACCACCGGGGTAGAGTCCTTGATATCCTGAGAAAGCAGAAGTTTTAGGGAAAGTTCTCAAATTGTGAGTTTTGGATAGACAAAGGCATGTTTCTCGGACACATCATCTCAGGAGAAGATAAGTTTGAGGTGGTCGAAAAAGCCAAAGCCTGGCTGTTAGTAGTTGAGAATGGATTTTTTATGCTTGAAGTATAGCTGAACAAGAAGGTTCTTTTTGCTACTCACTTTCTAGAAGGAGCAACCAAGATATGGTGGGAAAACCATAACTAGGGGAGAGACTTAAGCGAACAACCAATGGCGTGGGCTGACATCAATACCATCTTCACCGTCAGATTCATCCCTGTCTCATCCAAGAAGGAGAAGGAATGAGAGTTCACCAACATGACCCAAGGAAACTCATCAGTTGTGGACTTTGTTCACAAGTTCCGCATCTTGGTGTGCGATGAACATATGATGGATGAAGAGAGGAGGGTGGACCATTTCATAGAGTGTCTTCACCCTACCATCAAGCCTCATGTGACGTCCAGTAAGCTGAATACCTTCGCCGAAGCCTACAACACAACCTTGGACATGGAAAGGACGGTGATGCCGGCTCAGAACCCCTATAAAGGTTCCATGGGTTTCACTGAAGGAACTCAGGGGTAGAAGAATGAGCACAAGAATGGACAAGGGAACAACCACAACAAAGGAAAGCATGGACACAAAGGCAAGCCATGTGGTGAGAATCGTTTCCTGAAATGCCGCACCTGTGGATGGGCACATCCTGGGAAGTGCCGCTTCGAGTAGAGGTTGTGTTATCATTTCCAACAAGAGGGCCACTTCATTGCCAACTATCTCAGCCTGATCTGAGTGGACTAGTAGAAGCACAATTGGTGGCAGCTGTAGGGTTATAGGGGAGATAGAGAAGGTAGCAGAAACAAAAAAAATTCTTCTCCCAAACCCAATCTAAAGGAATCACGTCAACATCTATACAACAGGAAGGATGGTTTGTAGAAGCTTATCTTGTCCTGAAGCTTGCTCAGTGACGATACCTCACGGCTTGCGTGGTCTTCACCTCCGGTCTTGGATGGTGTCTGAGCAGTTCCTGGTCTCACCGGGACTGTCAGGATTGACAGCTGTCCTTCGAGCAGCAGAAGTCTCCTACCTCTGAAGTAGTCCACACAGACTACCTGGAACTCCGATCTCCTTATCCCACAAGGAATTGGAAGGAGTCGCACCCTCCTGTCGGTGTACTAGTCACTGACACACTCTCCTACAACTAGTTGATTTTCTGTAGTTGCCTTTCCCTTATTGTGCCTCCCTTATCGGGTAGCACTTGCTCAGGCACTCTCTCAGTTACCACAACCAGAGAGAATGACAACTTTGCAGAGCAACTTGTGTTCTGAGTTGCATTATTGAGAAGCCCCCACTACCCCTATATATATAGGAGGGTCGTGGGACATGGTTCTCTACCCCGGGCAATGCGGGATTAAAGCAGGAGTAGAAGCGTTCGAGGTTTTCCACAAAACAACCAATATGAGCCAGCTGAACCGATCAGTTCACACCCTGAAATGATCGTTTCAGGCCCTGAGCCAATCATTTAGGACCTGAGCCAGTCGTCTGGGGCTCTGAGCCGATTGACTGGTGCTCTGAGCTGATCGGTTCGTGGTCCTGATCCAACTCAAATTGACTTCCATATTTGTTTCTGATTAATCAAATATTAATCCTTATCCAAATCGAATTTGTATATGTGAAACAAATTGTGTTTGAAAAATAGTCTTTTGACTTTCCAAACTTGCTCGGTTGGACCAGTTGAGCCAATCGGTTCAACCCTTGAAAACTATGCAAGCCTAATCGGTTGGGGAAGTAGACTATGCAAAATCAGTCAATTTCAATATGAATCAATCTGATACTCTAATTAATCGGTCCAACACCTTAAACACTATGATATTGAGCTATGAATTGATTGAGTGATTAATTGAACTACTAAACTCCTTTAGTAATCAATCTAAACATCATTTGTGGATAAACTCCTCTTCCAAGTTAAATCCTATGTGTGTGACCCTACAAGCCCATTTCACGTTGGCAGTAAAAGTTCATAACACTTATGACTTCACAAGCAAAGAGAAAAGCCTAGTCGCACATCAGTGCTACCCAAGTGAAATAGAAAGTTGGAGAAAAACTTTCAATCCTACAATCTGTGAATGGTGTTACAATGAATGTATAATTCCTTTGTCTCTGATATCCCAAATGAACTCAAGTCATGGAACAATCATCCTGTCAACGTTCATTCACTTTCTTGATATCAGAGTAGATTGGAGGAGATATGTATGACATCCATATCACATATTGATTCACACATGTGTGCGCACACCTATCTCAATCCTACTCATTAAGTGGCCATGGATATCAAACTCCCTTAGGAGGGACAAATCCCATATCTATCACTCACCCCTCAAAATCCCCATATGTCAAAACCACCCAATCATCACCTTTATAACAACCCATGTTTCAGGACTGCGTTTGATGATGTCAAAGTGTACCCAATGACATGTGTTGAGTGTAGTGATTTCAGGTCAAAGAATCACACTCACCACCATCACTGTGACAACTGACTATGAGTACCATGTCATGGTTCCATGAGTCAAACTCACGGTGGGTCTGTCCGGTAAACTTGTTCTCTAATAAGTAGCTATGTGTTTGGTTTGATATCTCCATATCATGACTAACGAGATTTTGTCATCAACCAACACCACAATCTAGTCTTGTGTGTCATTGTTGTCTATCTACCTTCCACAATGACATCCAAATAGGGACATAATAAGAATGTACGAACTCTTAGCATCCGTATGATCTCATCGTTTAGGTCCTCAACCTGAAAGCATACGTCATTGAGTACTTTCATTCTCTAGACATTCAATATGTTCTATCATTATATCATATGACTGAACTAGAAAGAATTCGAAGCTTACCTTTGATCTTTATCAAATCAATCTTAATGTATCCCACCAATCATCCCATGACTGGCTCTCAGGGCATACATACCAACAGACTCCCACTTGCACTGCGAGCCAATCACCCTTGAATCATATTCATAGTGATCTTCAAACATGTCCCACATGTTACTGTACTCTAGTGCTAACATAGTGAGTTATGGCAACACCTTGCAAAAGTCGGTATTAACTGCATATCTCTCATCCCTTCATTGTATGTCACACATATGAGATGGAGTTTCTGTAATATGCATCCAGTATTCCTTTCCTAACCTTTAGCCACATTACATGACCAAGTATTCCTTACTTGTCATCAATGACCGGAGTATCTATAAGTTCATCTCTATAAACTTCCAGATCCATATAGTATCCACTAATGTTCTCTAACACACAGATACTCAGCATTTCCTTTTAAAATAGCATTATTGGAACGTTTCCATTTATCAACAAACATTCACTTTTATATATATATTTTGCGATGAATTTTCTATCCTTTTTGGAAGTTCACATCAATGTAACTCTTTATAGTGAACCCTTCCTTATTTCCATAGAACTAGTACTTCTCAAGTACTTATCAAGTTCTTATGGTATTCTAGTAACCCTTATTGGAACTAGACAGACATCCACTCATCATGTCCCATATACGAGTTATCAGGATGAGCATATCATATTGTCATGTCCTACATACAAGATGATAAACGCGATTTTGTTCTTGCCATGTCCATACATGCAAGATGATGGGATGTTTACATACATGATAGATCCTTATCTATTCTTAGTGTTTCATTCTTCATAAGAATTGGACACTTGGCTCTAGGATACTAACTCCATGTAACATGTATAAGTTTACTCCCAATGAATCTATGCATATTGAACCCTTCAGTATAGATTGCCAATGTATGCTATCTCTTTTTAGGTCAAGAGGTTTTCGAGAACTATCTCTATAGATCTCTATTCCTATCACATAGGAAACTTCTCTATTTTCCCTAAAGATAATTTCCCCTTTGGATTTCCATTCTAGAACATTTCCATTTCACATCAACATGTAGAATGTGAATATGCTCCCACTAAATCACAGATCCCTTCTTTATCTTTGTCATATCAGTCAAACCCTTTGACTATATTATCAAAGTAAAGATCACAGTTTTGAGTTGCTTTTTCTCAATCAATCACATTGATTAGTCCATTGTAACTTATAGACTTCATTTGCATTAATGGATTCATAAACCTTATAAGTTGTCTCACGTACACATCCTTGTCTTATTCCTCATAGGAACACAATTTTAGTATCCATATGCCAAATCTCTTAGTCATTAAGTTGCAATTAACAAGCATCATCCTTCTCAAAATGTTATCCATGTGTCTTAACACTTTAAGACTCATCCGCACTTATGAATTTTATCCCAATGGGTGCTACCATCAAGGTCATACCTTATGGTTCACATGGAAATCATTTAGGATGTAATGGTCATAAACCATAACTCAAAATTTGGTTACTCATATTCATCTAGATAGTTGACTCATCACATTACCAACTCATCATATAGATAAACGAGGTGTTATCTGTCAAGGATATACGAACTCACAACTCTTTGTGATTCTTAATGTCCTTTATTAGTGTGGGGTATTTTTTATTTAAGAAGAAATTAGTTATTTGATAATCATCCTCTAACTCCTTAGAGTATGACTCCTTCTTGATTTAGACATCACCATGCCTTAATCATGAGCTTACTATGATACACTATCATAATCACTCATAAGGATCTCAAACATTTGGTTCAAGTATTTCATTCATTGATCTCATCCAGAATTAACACTTTACCAAATTTGTACTTCATCTATGATATTCTTGAACACTTCAAGATATTCATGTTGGTATTTCTATAAACACCGTTTGAAGTATTAACATTTTATCCAATAGGTATGTAAATACATCACATGTACTATACCTAATAGGATAATCATTCTCCCACTACCACTAGTGAAGATCGATTAATCATGTCTGAGAGATTCATGTCTCTTACTGGTTCTCTAACCAAAAGAGTCTAGATTTATCCATCATATGGAAACTAGAAATGAATTTCTAATGATTTATGCTAATTGGATTGTCTGAGTTATCAATAACTTTTAGGTATCATTTTATCTTATGCATACCAAGTACCACAAGATAAACAAGGCATTGCCACAAAGATTGAAACATCAACTTTATTAATTGTCATCATTGTCATACAATATGCAAAAATAATGTGTTTCTATCTATTGGCAAATATGAATTAGTAGTTCATAACTCTATTACATGCCTTCAAGGCTGAAAATAAACTAAAGTACTCCTATCTATGGCGGCAACACTTTCCCCATTTATTGAGTGCTTTACATTTTATATCTTGGTAACATATACCTAAAAAAAATGTTACAAGTTTATTTCATGACACCTTCAGGTGGAGAAATTTGTCGCCTCCATCTTCTTTACTTCTTCCAGATAGAGTGGGCAATTCCTTTTCTAATGTCCTGGCTTTTGACAATGGTGGAAATTGCCTCTCTTGGTCACACCTCCATTGGCCTTGAGAGTTGAAGATGACTTGGGCTGCTGGCTAGCATCAGAACCTTTCTTAGCTTTGTCTTTGCCCTTGCGCTTAGACTTGCCTTTCTTGTCATTGATCATCATCACAAACTTAGGCTTGTCCTTCTTCATCTGTGTCTCGGCTGTCCTCAACATGCCCAACAACTCTCTCAATGACTTGTCAAAGTTTTTCATGTTGTAGTTCATCACAAACTGACTGTAAGATTTTGGAAATGATTGCAGTATCACGTCAGTAGCCTACTCTTGGCTGAGAGGAAGTCCTAGTCTTGTCAGGTTCTCCACATACCCAATCATCTTGAGTGTGTGAGGACCTACTGGATCTCCTTCTGTCATGACACACTTGAACCGCGCTCTGGAGACATCATTTCTCTCTTGTCATGCTTGATCTTCATACATGTTCTTGAGATGTTGAATCATCTTAATGACACCCATGTTCTCATGTTGTCTCTGTAACTCGTGGTTCATGGAGCACAACATCAAGCACTTTGCGTCAATGGCATCATCAGAATGCTTCTTATAAGCATCCCTTTTTGCCTTTGGTGTGGTAGGAGCTGGTTCCTCTGGAACTGGAGTATCCAGGACATAGAGATTTCACTCTTGAGTGAGAACAATTCTCAATCTCCTAAACTAGTCGTGGAAGTTAGTCCCATTCAGCTTGCCCTTTTCAAGGACCGATCACAACTAAAAGTAATTATTGTTAGTTGTCATTTGTACTACAAAAGGAAATATATTCAATTTAGTCCAAAACTCAATTTTGACTTATTTGATTTATTTGAAAGGTTGATGATATAATTAGGACGTTAATTAATTATCGCTCCCACTATTTTTGTTCAAATTGATAGCCCTCACCATCAATTTAGAAGATTGCAGTGTACAATCCTCTAGTGGGTCAAGATCCTGAAATCCTCTGAGTCATGGACCATCTAATGCTGTCACCCACAACATAGATCTTCCAAATATGCAACTTTTGCCAATTGCATCATATGCAACTCTTGAAAGAAGTCATATGCAACTCCTTTCCATTATCACCTCCATACCTTAAGGTGCTAGATCCTATCTAGGTTACCTTATTAAGTCTGACCCAAAGCCAACACGATGAATATGCACCCTGCTAGGGAAGACCCACATAACCATCCTTCACGCTTCTACGAGATAGATGGTGTACCATGCTAGGGAATGCCCACACTTGGCCGATCAAGCTTTTCACGTGTGTCGCATTTGGAAGGCATCTAAAACTTTAATATTTAATGAGGGATTTGGTTTTATAGGTACATATACAAATACAATCACCACAATATATAGTACATATCATATACATGCTATATCCCACTTAAAACATGTGAAACGATAAAAGCGATGATTATGGTCATCCTAATGTGATTCCTCATGCCAAGAGGAATCATGGTCATCTAGGTCTACATCGCATGCAAACTGTACAAGATGAAGTGCTATAACCATCTGAGTTGATCAACTCATCACATGAATGACCTGCTCACGTTGGTCAGTCATCTCGGTGCCACCAGCCGATTAGTTGGCTCCTCCAATCTATCAGTTCGCCTGGTCATCATGCATCTCTTCATGGCTGCCACCCGCTCGTCTCACTCCTCGAGCCGATCGTCTGGATTGCCAACCGATCGGTTCACGCCTTGAACCGATCGTCTCAGTCGTCGTCAGATTGTCCTCTAATCTTTGACATAAAAGGAAATAAAAGATCTATCCTATTTACATTTGAACTGGGAAACCCCGAGTTACATTCGGGGGGAGGAAAGGTAGGAAGGAAATCTCGAGTTATCTCAAGTTACATCAAGAAAAGGAGGTAGGGAATCGATGCACATACCAAGATGCAAGCAACCACATACAACCAAGCACATATATATATGGTTTATTGGCCATAACCACGTTATACATCCACCACAAAACTCATTTAAGGGTGACACGTTATCGAGTGCATTCATATTACATATCATATATGTATATTGGGATTTGTGGATTTAGGATTGGACATGCACAAAGCCAATTTTATTCACATCGTCTGCAACAAATAAAGGCGACAAACCAAAATCGATCATATCAATAATCCTAAAGTATAGAGTAGTTGACGTGTCTCTGATACGCCACTAAAGGGTTATAGGGGAGATAGAGAAGGCAATTGAAACAAAAAAATTTCTTCTCCCAAACCCAGTCTAAAGGAATCGCGTCAATGTCTATACAATAGGAAGGATGGTTTGTAGAGGCATACCTTGTCCCGAGGCTTGCTCGACGACATTACCTTGTGGCTTGCACGGTCTTCACCTCCAGTCTTGGACGGTGTCTGAGCAGCTCCTGGACTCACTGGGACTGTCAGGATTGACAGCTGTCCTCTGAGCAGTAGAAGTCTCCCACCTCTAAAGTATTCCACACGGACCACCTGGAACTCCGATCTCCTTGTCCGAGAAGGAATCAGAAGGAGTCGCACCCTCCTATCAGTGTACTAGTCACCAACACACTCTCCTACAATCGTTTGATATTCTGTAGTTCTCTTTCCCTTGTTGTGCCTCCCTTATTGGGTAGCACTTCCTCGAGCTCTCTCTTGGTTACCACAACCAGAGAGAATGACAACTTTACAGAGAAACTGGTGTTCTGAGTTGTGTTGTTGAGAAGCCCCCACTACCCCTATATATATGGGAGGGTCATGGGATAGGGTTCTCTACCCCAGGTAATGCGGGATTAAGGCAGGAGTAGAAGGGTTCGAGATTTTCCACAAAACAACCAATCTACGCCAGCTGAACCGATTAGTTCACAACCTGAAATGATCATTTGGGGCTCTGAGCCGATCGACTGGTGCTCTGAACCGATTGGTTCACAACCTAAACTGATTGGTTCACAACCTAAAATGATCATTTGGGACCTAAGCCGATCGTCTGGGGCTCTGAGTCGATCGGCTGGTGCTCTGAGCCTATCAGTTCGTGGTCCTAATCCAACTCAAATTGAATTTTATATATGTTTTTGATTAATCAAATATTAATCCTTATCCAAATCGAATTTGTACAAGTGAAACAAATTGTATTTGTAAAATAGTCTTCTGACTTTCCAAACTTGCTCGGTTGGACCATTTGATCCGATCAGTTCAACCCTTGAATCGGTCAGTTCAACTTGTCTTGATTCGATCGATTCATCACATGAGCCAATCGGTTCACCAACCTAAGCCGATCGGTTCATCACATGAGCCGATCGGTTGGGGCAGCTGACTATGCAAAATCAGTCAATTGCAATTTCAATCATTCTGATACTCTAATCAATTGGTCCAACACCTTAAACAGTGTGATATTGAGCTATCAATTGATTGAGTGTTTAATTGAAGTATTAAACTCCTTTAGTAATCAATCTAAACATCATTTGTGGATAAACTCCTCTTCTAGGTTAAATCCTATGTGTGACACTACATGCCCATTTCACATTGGTAGTGAATGTCCATAACACTTATGACTTCAGAAGAAAAGAGCGATGCCTAGTCGCACATCAGTGCTACCCAAGTGAAATAGAAAGTTGGAGAACAACTTGCAATCCTACAATCTGTGAATGGTGTTACAGTGAATGTATAATTCCTTTGTCTCTGATATCCCGAATGAACTCAAGGCATGGAATAGACATCCTGTCAACATTCATTCACTTTCTTGATCTCAGAGTAGATTGGAGGAGATATGTATGACATCAATATCACATATTGATTCACACATGTGTGCACACGCCTATGTCAATCCTACTCATCAAGTGGCCATGGATATCAAACTACCTCAGGAGGGACAAATCCTATATCTATCACTCACCCCTCAAAAGCCCCATGTGTCAAAGCCACCCAATCATCACCTTTATAACAACCCATGTTTTAGGACTGCGTTTGATGATGTCAAAGTGTACCCAATGACATGTGTTGAGTGTAGTGATTTTAGGTTAAAGAATCACACTCACCACCATCACTGTGAGAACTGAATGTGACTACCATATCAAGGTTTGATATCTCCATATCAGGACTAATAAGACCATGTCATCAACCAACACCACAATCTAGTCTTGTGTGTCATTGTTGTCTATCTACCTTCCACAATGACATCCGACTAGGGACATAATAAGAATGTACAAACTCTTAGCATCCGTATGATCTTATCGTTCATGTGCTCAACCTGAAAGCATACGTCATTGAGTATTGTCATTCTCTAGACATTGAATCTGTTCTATCATTATCTCATATGACTGAACCAGAAAGAATTGGAAGCGTGCCTTTCATCTTAATCAAATCAATCTTAATGTATCCCACCAATCATCCCATGTTGGCTCTTAGGGCATACATACCAACAGCAGCAACACCAGCACGAGGTGGAGCATAGTCAGAGGACCCCCTACTAGAGTAAGGAGGCAAGCTAGAGTATTTGCCATTGATAATGAAGAAGCTCAGGCGAATGCTGATAGGCTGATTGATGGTAATAACCCATAGAGTTTTCCTGTTAGTTAGTAGAACATGTAATAGCTTTTTGATATGGTATGAACTATGTAGGCTTGTTGGAAGTCATGGGACAAAATTTAAAAGCACTTTTTGATTCTAGTTTTACTAATACTTTTATTTTGAGAAATCTAGCAACTATGCTTTGTTTGGACATCAAGGATTTAGGTTATGTTTTGTATGTCACAACCCCGAGTGGTCTTATATATACATCTCTTTTGAAAACCCCTATCTTTCCAGTTAAGTATCTGAACAATGAGATTCCCATTGACTTCATCCTTCTCGATATGAACGATTTTGATGTGATCATCGATATGAATTGGCTTTACACCTATAGAGCCCAGATTGACTGAAGAGATAAGAAGATTCTTATTAGGAAACTTGACCATCCACACTTCACCATTCGAGGAAGGAAAGATGAAGCTACCAGCCTTTATGTGTCAGCCTTGAAGGATGAGCAGATGATATCCAAAGGTTGTCGAGCCTACCAAGCCATAGTTATCGAGCCTGAGACCAAGGGGTGATCCTTAGAGGATATAGAAGTGGTTCAGGAGTATGCAGATGTGTTTCTAGATGATCTACCAGGGATTCCCCCTGAGAGGGAGGTAGATTTCTCCATTGAATTATCTCCCGAGACTAACCCTATATTTGAGGCCCCCTATAGAATGGCCCCTGCCGAGTTCCTTGAATTGAAAACCCAATTGTAGGGGTTGTTAGATAAAGGCTTTATTTGACCTAGTACATCTCCATGGGGAGAACCCGTCCTCTTTGTGAAGACAAAGGATGGGTCGCTTCCGATGTGTATTGATTATTAAATGATCAATCAGGAAACCATTAAGAACAAGTACCCCTTGCCTAGAATAGATGACCTATTTAACCAACTCAAATCAGACCAAGTCTTTTCCAAGATTGATTTGAGCTCAGGATACCACCAAGTGAGAGTGAGAAGTGAGGACATACCTAAAACAACTTTCTGAAACCGATATGGACATTATGAGTTTGTGGTCATGCCGTTTGGGTTGTCCAATGCACCCAATGTCTTTATGAACATTATGAACAATGTGTTGCAGCCTTTCCTTGACACTTTTGTGATAGTGTTTATAGATGACATCTTGGTGTACTCCGATGACCTAGATCAACACCGTGACCACCTGGGTAGAGTCCTTGATATCCTGAGAAAGTAGAAGTTTTAGGGAAAGTTCTCAAATTGTGAGTTTTGGATAGACTAAGTCATGTTTCTCAGACACATCATCTCAGGAGGAACAATCGCCGTAGATCTAGCAAAAGTGTTAGCAGTTCGAGACTGGCCTGCACCGAAGAAGCTATTGGGTTTTAGGGGAGGCTGAGAAGGCAACGGAAACAAACATTTTCTCCCCCAAACCCGGAACAAGGAAACACGCCAACGTCTATACAATAGGAAAAGATGGTTTGTGGAATCATACCTTGTCCCGAGGCTTGCTCAGAGACAATACCTCTCGCCTTGCGCGGTCTTCACCTCCTGTCTTGGACGGTGTTTGTGCAACTCCTGGTCGCACCGGGACTGACAGGATTGAAGGTTGTCCTCCTAGCGGTAGAAACCTCCCGCCTCTGAAGTAGTCTACAAGGACCACCTGGAACTCCAATCTCCTTGTCCCACAAGGAATTGGAAGGAGTCGCACCCTCCTGTCGGCGTACTAGTCGCCAACACACTCTCATGCCACCATTCGCAACTGTAGTTGTCTTTCCCTTGTTGTGCCTCCCTTATCGGGTAGCACTTGCTCGTGCTCTCTCTCGGTTACTAAAACCAGAGAGAATGACAACTTTATAGAGCAACTGGTTTGCACTGAGTTGTTCTTTGAGAAGCCTCCAATACCCCTATATATATAGGAGGGTCATGGGATAGGGTTCTCCATCCTGGGCAATGCGGGACTAAAAGCAGGAGTAGAAGGGTTCGAGATTTTCCACAAAAACAACCAACTCACAACCTGTACAGATCGTTTCATAACTGAAACAGTCGGTTGGGGACCTGAGCCAGTCGGTTGACACCTCAACCGATCGGTTGGGACACCTCAACCGGTCGGTTCAATTCTAAACCGGTCGGTTTGTGGTCCTGGTCAGTTCCTGATTGAGTTTCCATCTTTTGTTTCTAATAGGTATCAAATACCAATCCCTGTTCCAATCAAATTGAGCAAGTGAAACGAAAGGAAAATTCTCACCAATCCTACTTTCCCAACTTGCTCAGTTGCATCAATTGAATCGATCGTTTCAACACTTGAAGCAATCATTTCACCCTGACCATGAGCCGATCGGTTCACCAAGCTTAGCCGATCGGTTCATCACATGAGCTGATCGGTTGGGAGTGCAGATTGTCCAGAATCAGTCAATTGCAGTTTCAATCAATCCAATACTCCAATCAATGTGTCCAACACCTTAAACATTATGATACTGAGCCATCAATTGATTGAGTGTTTAATTGAACTACTAAACTCCTTTAGTAATCAATCTAAACATTGTTTGTGGACAAAACTCCTCTTCCAGGTTAAATCCTATGTGTGTGACCCTGCAGGTCCATTTCACGTTTGCAGTGAAAGTAACACTTATGACTTCACAAGCAAAGAGCGGTGCCTAGTCACACATCAGTGTGTACCCTAGTGAAATAGAAAGTTGGAGAACAACTTTCAATCCTACAATATGTGAATGGTGTTACAAAGAATGTATAATTCCTTTATCACTGATATCCCAAATGAACTCGAGGCTTGGAATAGTCATCCTGTCAACATTCATTCACTTTCTTGATCTCAGAGTAGATTGGATGAGATATGTATGACATCAATATCACTTACTGATTCACACATGCGTGCGCACACCTATTTCAATCCTACTCATCAAGTGGCCTTGGATATCAAACTCCCTCAGGAGGGACAAATCCCATATCTATCACTCACCCCTCAAAAGCCCCATGTGAAAAGCCACCTAATCATCACCTTTATAACAACCCATGTTTCAAGACTGCATTTGATGATGTCAAAGTGTGCCCAACGACATGTGTTGAGTGTAGTGATTTCAGGTCAAAGAATCACACTCACCACCATCACTGTGAGTACTGACTGTGACTACCATGTCATGGTTCCATGTGTCAAACTCACAGTGGGTCTGTCCAATACACGTGTTCTCTAACAAGTACCTATGTGTTTGGTTTGATATCTCTATATCATGACTAATGAGATTTTGCCATCAACCAACACCACAATCTAATCTTGTGTGTCATTGATGTCTATCTACCTTCCACAATGACATCCGACTAGGGACATAAAAAGAATGTACAAACTCTTAGCATCTGTATGATCTCATCGTTTAGGTCCTTAACCTGAAAGCATACGTCATTGAGTACTGTCATTCTCTAGACATTCAATATTTTCTATCACAATCTCATATGACTGAACCAGAAATAATTGGAAGCTTGCCTTTTGATGTTTATCAAATCAATCTTAATGTATCCCACCAATCATCCCATGATTGTCTCTCAGGGCATACATACCAACAGCCTCCCACTTGCACTGCGAGCCAATCACCCTTGAATCATATTCATAGTGATCTTCAAACATGTCCCACATGTTACTGTGCTCTTGTGCGAACATAGTGAGTTATGGCAACACCTTGCCAAAGTCAGTATTAATTGCAGGTCTCACATCTCTTTGATGTATGTCACACGTATGAGATGGAGTCACTGTAATATGTGATCTAGTATTCCTTTGCTAACCTTTAGCCACATTGCATGATCAAGTATTCCATACTTGTCATCAATTACCATAATATCTATAAGTTCATCTCATGAACTTCCAGATCCATATAGTATCCACTGTTGTTTTTCTAACACACGGATACTTGACATTTCCTTTAAAATGGTTTCATTGGAACACTTCCAATTATCAACAAACTTTCACTTTTATATATCTTATATATAATTTGCGATTAATTTTCTGTCCTTTCGGAAGTTCGCATCAATGTAACTCTTTACATTGAACTCTTACTTTTCTCCATAGATAGACATCCACTCATCATGTCTCACATACGAGTTATCAGGATGAGCACATCATATTGCCATGTCATACATACAAGATGATGAATGCATTTTTGTTCTTTCCATGCAAGATAATGGGATGACTACATACATGATAGATACACATCTATTCTTAGTGTTCCCATTCTTCATAAGAATTGGACACTTGGCATTGGGATACTAACTCCATGTAACATGGACAAGTTTTCTCCCATTTAATCTGTGCATACTAAACCCTTCAACATAGATTGCCAATGTATGCTTTCTCTTTTCAGGTCAAGAGGTTTTCGAGAACTATATCTATAGATCTCTATTCCTATCACATAGGAAATATCTCTATCTTCCTTAAAGATAATTTCCACTTTTGGATTTCCATTCTAGAACATTTGCATTTCACATCAACATGTGGAATGTGAATACGCTCCCACTAAATCACAGATCCTTCTTTATCTTTGACATATCAGTCAAACCCATTTGACTATATCATCAAAGTAAAGATCCAATTCTGAGTTGCTTGTACTCAATCAATCACATTGATTAGTCCATTGTAACTTATAGACTTCATTTGCATTAGTGGATTCATAAACCTTATAGGTTGTGTCACATACACATCCTTGTTTTATTCCTCATAGGAATGCGGTTTTAGTATCCATATGCCAAATGTCTTAGTCATTAAGTTGCAATCAACAAGCATCATCCTTCTCCAAATGTTATCCATGTGTCTTAACACTTAAGACTTATTTGCACTTATGGATTTTATTCCAATGGGTGCTACCATCAAGGTCATACCTTATGGTTCACATGGATGCCATTTAGGATGTAATGGTCATAAACCATAACTCAAAATTCGGTTCCTCACATTCATCTAGATAGTTGACTCATCACATGAACAACTCATCACATAGATAATTGAGGTGTATCTGTCAAGGATATAAGAACTCACAACTCCTTGTGATTCTCAATGTCCTTTATTAGTGTGGGGTATTCTATGATTAAGAATAATTCAGTTATTTGATAATCATTCTCTAACTCCTTAGAGTATGATTCCTTCTTGATTTAGACATCACCATGCCTTAATCATGAGTTCACTATGATACATTATCATAATCACTCACAAGGATTTGAAACATTTGGTCCAAGTATTTCATTCATTGATCTCATCGAGAATTAACACTTTACCAAATTTTACTTCATCTATGATAATCTTGAACACTTCAAGATATTCATATTGGTATTTCTCTAAACACCATTTGAAGTATCAGCATTTGTTCCAATAGGTATGTAAATACATCACATGTATTATACCTAATAGGATAATCATTCTCCCACTACCATTAGTGAAGATTGATTAATCATGTCCAAGATATTCATGTCTCTTATTGGTTCTCTAACCAAAAGAGTCTAGATTTATCCATCACATGGAAACTAGAAATGAATTTCTCATGATTGATGCTAATTTGATTGTTTGAGTTATCTATAACTTTTAGGTATCATTTTATCTTATGCATGTCAAATACCACAAGATAAACAAGGCATTGCCACAAAGATCATATCTTTAAAAGATTGAAACATCAACTTTATTGATTGCCATCATTGTCATACAATATGCAAAAATAAAGTGTTTCTATCTATTGGAAAATATGAAATAGCAGTTCATATTTGTATTACATGCCTTTTAGGCTGAAAATAAACTAAAGTACTCCTATCTATGGCGGCAACACTTGCCCCATTTATTGAGTGCTTTACACTTTACATCTTGGTATCATATACCTCAAAAGTGTTACAAGTTTACTTTCATGACACCTTTAAGTAGAGACATATGTCGCCTCCTTCTTCTTTTGTTCTTCCAGATAGAGAGGACAATTCCTTTTCCAATATCCTAGCTTTTGACAATGGTGGCAATTGCCTTTCTTGGTCACGCCTCCCTTGGCCTTGAGAGCTGAAGACGACTTGGGTTCCTGGCTAGCATCAGAACCTTTCTTAGCTTTGCCCTTGTGCTTGGACTTGCCTTTCTTGCTCGTGATCACCATCACAGACTTAGGCTTGTACTTCTTCATCTGTATCTCAGCTGTCCTCAACATGCCCAACAACTCTGAAAGTGGCCTATCAAAGTTGTTCATGTTGTAGTTCATCACAAACTGACTGTAGGATTCTGGCAACGATTGCAGTATCACGTCAATAGCCAACTCTTGGCTCAGTGGAAATCCCAGTCTTGTCAGGTTCTCCACATACCCAATCATCTTGAGTGTGTGAGGACCAACTGGATCTCCTTCTGTCATGACACACTTGAACAGTGCCCTTGAGACATTGTATCTCTCTTTCCGTGCTTGATATTCATACATGTTTCTAAGATGCTGAAACATCTCAACGACATCCATGTTCTCATGTTGTCTCTGCAACTTGTGGTTCATAGAGCACAACATCAAGCACTTTGCATCAATGGCATCATCAGAATGCTTCTTGTAAGCATCCCTTTCTGCCTTTGGTGCATTACGAGTAGGTTCCTCTGGAATTGGAGTATCCAGGACATAGAGCTTACGCTCTTGAGTGAGAACAATTCTCAATGTCCTATACCAGTCGTGGAAGTTTGTCCAATTTAGCTTGTCCTTTTCAAGGACCTATCGCAAAGAAAAGTGATTGTTGTTTGTTGTCATTTCTACTACAAAAAGGAAATATGCAATTTTAGTCCAAAAACTCATTTTGACTTATTTGATTGATTTGAAAATTTGACGATATAATTAGGCCTTTAATTAATTATCGCTCCCACTATTTTAGTTCAAATTGATAGCCCTCACCATCAATTCAGAAGATTGCAGCGTACAACCTTCTAGTGGGCAAGATCCTAAAATCCTCCAAGTCATGGACCAGCTTGGGTTGTCACCCACAACTTAGATCTTTTAGGTAGGCAACTCTTGCCAATTGCATCATATGCAACTCTTGATAAGATGTCATATGCAACTCCTTGCCATGATAATCTCCATGACTCAAGGTGTTAGATCCTATCTAAGTCACCTTGTTAAGTTCGACCCAAAGCCAACACGATGAATATGCACCCTGCTTGGGCAGACCCACATATCCATCCTTCACGCTTCCACGAGATAGATGGTGCACCATGCTTGGGCGTGCCCACACTTGGTCGATCAAGCTTTTCATGTGTGTCACATTTGGAAGGCATCTAAAACTTAATATTTAATGAGGGATTTGGTTTTTATATACATATACATATCCAATCACCATAATATATAGTACGTATCATATACATGCTATATCCCACAGAAAACATGTGAAATAATAAAAGCGATGATTATGGCCATCCTAATGTGATTCCTCGAGCCAAGAGGAATCACAGTCATCTAGGTCTACATCACATGTAACCTGTACAAGATGAACTCTATGCTTTGCCTTTCTGGGTTTGATCAACTCATCACATGAATGATCGACTCGCCATCAGACTGGTCGGCTGGGTGCCACCAGCCAATCGGTTGGCTCCTCCAACCAATCGGTTCTCCTGGTCATCGTGCATCTCTTCATGGACACCACCTGCTCATCTCGGTCCTCAAACTAGTCATCAACCGATCGGCTCACTCCTTGAACTGATCATCTAGAATGTCAACTGATCGGTTCACACCTTGAACCAATCGTCTCAGCTGTCGTCAGGATGTCCTCAGTTCTTTGACATAACATGAAATTAAATCTATCCTATTTTACATTGTAAAAAGAGAAACCTCGAGTTACATTTGAGCGGAGCAAAGGTAGGAAAGAAATCTCGAATTATTTCGAGTTACATCAGGAATAGGAGAAGGAAGATCGGTGCGCAAACCGAGATGGAAGCATCCACATACAACCATAGACAGATAGGGTTTGTTGGCCATGACCACACTATACATCCACCATAAAACTCATTTAAGGGTGACACGTATCGAGTGCATTAATACATATCATATATGTAAATTGGGATTTGTGGATTTAGGATTGGACATGCATAAAGCCAATATTATTCGCATCATATGCAATAAATAAAGGCGACAAACCAAAATCGATCATATCGATAATCCTAAAGTATAGAGCAGTTGGCGTGGCTCTGATACCACTGTTGGGTTTTAGGGGAGGCAGAGAAGGAAGCGGAAACACAAATTTTCTCCCCCCAAACCCAGAACAAGGAAACGCGTCAACGTCTATACAATAGGAAAGGATGGTTTGTGGAATCATACCTTGTCCCGAGGCTTGCTCGGAGACAATACCTCATGCCTTGCACGGTCTTCACCCCCTGTCTTGGACGGTGTTTGTGTAGCTCCTGGTCGCACCAGGACTGGCAAGATTGAAGGTTGTCCTCCTAGTGTCAGAAACCTCCCGCCTCCGAAGTAGTCCACATGGACCACCTGGAACTCCAATCTCCTTGTCCGACAAGGAATTGGAAAGAATTGCACCCTCCTATCGGCGTACTAGTCGCCAACACACTCTCCTGCCACCAGTCGCAACTGCAGTTGTCTTTCCCTTGTTGTGCCTCCCTTATCAGGTAGCACTTGCTCGGGCTCTCTCTTGGTTACCAAAACCAGAGAGAACGACAACTTTGCAGAGCAACAGGTTTGCACTGAGTTGTACTTTGAGAAGCCCCCAATACCCCTATATATAGGAGGGTCATGGGATAGGGTTCTCCATCCCGAGCAATGCGGGACTAAAAGCAAGAGTATAAGGGTTAGATATTTTCCACAAAAAAAACCAACTCACAACCTAAACCGATCGTTTCATAACTGAAACGGTCGGTTGGGGACCTGAGCCGGTCGGTTGACACCTCAACCGATCAGTTGGGACACCTCAACCGGTCGATTCACTTCTGAACCGGTCGGTTCGTGGTCCTGGTCAGTTCCTGATTGACTTTCCATCTTTTGTTTCTAATTGGTATCAAATACCAATCCTTGTTCCAATCAAATTGGGCAAGTGAAACGAAAGGAAAATTCTCACCAATCCTACGTTCCCAACTTGCTCGGTTGCATCAGTGAACCGATCGTTTCAACACTTGAAGCAATCGTTTCACCCTGACCATGAGCCAATCAATTCACAACCTGAGTCAATCGATTCACTAAGCTGAGTCGATCGGTTCATCACATTAGCCGATCGGTTGGGAGTGCAGATTGTCCAGAATCAGTCAATTGTAGTTTTAATCAATCTGATACTCCAATCAATGTGTCCTACACCTTTAACATTATGATACTGAGCCATCAATTGATTGAGTGTTTAATTGAACTACTAAACTCCTTTAGTAATCAATCTAAACATTGTTTGTGGACAAAACTCCTCTTCCAAGTTAAATCCTATGTGTGTGACCCTGTAGGTCCATTTCACATTGGCAGTGAAAGTCCATAACACTTATGACTTCACAAGAAAAGAGCGGTGCCTAGTCACACATCAGTGCTACCCAAGTGAAATAGAAAGTTGGAGAACAACTTTCAATCCTACAATTCGTGAATGGTGTTACAACGAATGTATAATTCCTTTGTCACTGATATCCCAAATGAACTCGAGGCATGGAATAGTCATCATGTCAACGTTCATTCACTTTCTTGATCTCAGAGTAGATTGGAAGAGATATGTATGACATCAATATCACATACTGATTCACACATGCATGCACATGCCTATTTCAATCCTACTCATCAAGTGGCCTTGGATATCAAACTCCCTTAGGAGGGACAAATCCCATATCTATCACTCACCCCTCAAAAGCCCCATGTGTCAAAGCCACCCAATCATCACCTTTATAACAACCCATGTTTCAAGATTGTGTTTGATGATGTCAAAGTGTGCCCAACAACATGTGTTGAGTGTAGTGATTTCAGGTCAAAGAATCACACTCACCACCGTCACTGTGAGTAATGACTGTGACTACCATGTCATGGTTCCATGTGTCAAACTCACAGTGGGTCTGTCTGGTACACTTGTTCTCTAACAAGTACCTATGTTTTTGGTTTGATATCTCTATATCATGACTAATGCGATTCTATCATCAACCAACACCACAATCTAATCTTGTGTGTCATTGTTGTCTATCTACCTTCCACAATGACATTCGACTAGGGACATAACAAGAATGTACAAACTCTTAGCATCCGTATGATCTCATCGTTCAGGTCCTTAACCTGAAAGCATACATCATTGAGTATTGTCATTCTCTAGACATTCAATCTGTTCTATCACTATATCATATGACAGAACCAGAAAGAATTGGAAGCTTGCCTTTTGATGTTTATCAAATCAATCATAATGTATCCCATCAATCATCCCATGATTGGCTCTCAGGGCATACATACCAACAGAACCCCTCTGAGATTCGTAGCTTCATGGGGTTGGTCGGATACTACCTTCACTTCATCAAGGATTTCTCAAAGACCGCTTTGCCACTGACCATGTTAACCTGGAAGAATGTGAAGTTCATGTGGTCTGACGTATGTGAAGCTCACTTCCAGGAGCTGAAGGAGAAGCTGACCAATGCCCTAGTGTTGACCCTAGCTTTCGGTAATGAGGGTTTGTTGATATTCACCCTTTGCTTCAAAGATGGGACTTGGCTATGTGTTGGAACATAATCAGCATGTGGTTGCATATGCCTCCCGATAACTGAAGACCAACAAGGTGAATTACCCGACGCATGACCTAGAACTGGCTTCTATCATCCATGCCTTAAAGATATGATTCCATTACATGTACAGTGCTACCTTCGAGATTCTCACCGACCAGAAGAGTTTGAAGTACCTCTTGATGTAGAGAGACTTGAACCTATGATAGCAACGATGGATGGAGTACATGAAGGATTATGACTTCACCATAGCCTATCATCCTAGTAAGGAGAATGTCGTGGCAGATGATTTGAGTCAAAAATTTCTCAAGTGTGTGGTTGTTTTGTGCAGTCACTAGAAGAGCTTGGAGGAGCTGGTGGAGTAGACTCCACAACTGCTTGAAGATCGTGTTCGATTGGCCAATATCCAAATCCAATCTGAGTTGTTAGGCTAGATCGTGGCAAAATAGTTGGTTAGTGGAGAACTCAACAATATGAAGGGTTTGATGATGAAGCCACAAACTCGTCTCTCAGTGGGAGTAGACAGAGGGATCATATTTGAGAATTGCATGTGTTCTTGTGGATTCACCGATAAGGGAACGTATCCTGCAAGAGGCTCATGGTTCTAAGTATACAGTGCACTCAGGAACTACCAAGATGTTTAAAGACTTGCATATGTTTTTCTGGTGTCTAGGATTGAAGAGAGACATTGTGGCATGTGTGGCCAACTATCTTATGTGCCAGACGGTGAAGGTTAAATACTAGAAACTCGGTGGAATTTTACAGTCGATAGAGATTCCTTAATGGTAATGGGAGCAGATCACCATGGATTTTGTAGTGGGTCTAGCCTGGACCAAGAAAGGTCATGATGCGATATGGTTTGTGGTAGATTGTCTTACCAAGTCAGCACACTTCCTTGCCATAAATACCATTTCCAAGGTGTCAGATCTAGCTGAGCTTTATATTAGAGAGATAGAATGTTTGCATGGCGTACCTAGTTCCATCATCACTGATAGACACCCAAAGTTTACTTCCATGTTGTGGAAGCAAGTTCAAGAAGTACTTGGTATGAGGTTGAAGTTTAGTATCGCCTATCACCCCCAGACGGATGGTCAATCAGAAAGAACGATGTAGACATTAGAAGATCTGTTGAGAGCTTGTGTGCTCGATTGGGGTGGCTCATGGGAGTAGTACTTACCTTTAGCCGAGTTTTCCTACAACAATAGATACCAAGCCAATATCGGGATGCCTCTATATGAATCTCTTTACGGGAGACTGTGTCAGTCACCACTTCACTAGGATGATGTTGGTGAGAGGACCCTATTGAGGTCAGATGAACTCCAAGTGTATGCTGAGAAAATTGCTTTGATCAAGCAAAGGTTGAAGAGAGCCCATGATTGACAGAAGTCGTATGCTGATGCGAAGTGTACTGATGTGCATTTCATTGTGGGAGAGCATGTTTTTCTGAAAATCTGACCGCTCTGAGCTATAGCCAAGAACAGAGGAAATTTGAGTCCCTGATACGTGGGTCTATTTGAGGTGTTAGAACGGATTGGTGAAGTTGCATATCATTTGGCGTTACCCCCTTAGTATAGTATGATGCATGATGTGTTTCATGTGTCCAATCTGAAGCGATATGTCTATGATCTGAACCAGGTGTTGAGCATTGAGCCTATTGAGCTGCAAGGGAAGCTGACCTATCTTGATTCACCTTTGCAGATTCTAGAGACCAAGGAGAAAGAGCTCAGATGTAAGAATATAGAGATGGTAAAGGTTCTTTGGAAGCACCATGGAGAGGATGAGGCCACATGGGAGCTGAAGACGGACATGGAGAAAGCATATCTTGACTTTTTTGTTTGATTGTTCAATTTTGAGGGCAAAATTCCTATAAGGGGGGAGGATGTTATAACCTCCATTTTCCCCTAATTATGTAATAAACATGTATTTCTCCTTTTTAATGGAATACATGCTTGATTTATTGTTTTAATTAAAAGGGTTTCATGTGCAAATAGCCTTTTTTATTGTTAAATGGGCCTTATTGGCTATTGGGTCCAATAATAATAAAGTATGAAGGAAAATACAAATGGTAATTAAATAACAAAGAAAAGGAGAATAAAGAGAGAGAGGTGGAAACCTCTATAAGGCAAAAAAATATCCTCCAAGTGGGAGATTTCATACCTTTCAGGTTCCTTGAGGACCAAGGGATTAGAGATAATAAGATAATGGAAAATGAAAAAGAAATATTAATTAAAAATTGGTTTAATTAATGGATAACTTGTGTGTGAGGGAAACACTCTTATCCATTGGAATTTGACTTTCAAATTTAATAGTCAGTTAGATAATGCCAAGATAGAGTTGCCTCTGAATTTTGAGAGAAAAATGTTAATCGAGGAGAGAGAAACGATTTTTCCAAGTTATCATGTTTAAACACCTTTTTAATCCAATTTTTGGATAATTGGATTTAGGGGAGCGAGATCAGCCGTTGGATGCCCCACGTGGTCCAGAGGACCACAGATCCAAGGGTAATTGATCATCATCTACCTCGATTCACAGAAGAATTGAGATTTTGATTTCCCAGCGTTTAAGACAATAATTCGAAGAACAAACTAGTCCATCAACTTTTAGAGAGTAATATGAAGAATCTAGACCCTAATTTGTTGTGCTATCATCGACGAGGGAAGAAGTTCCAATTATGTTGGACTCCCAAATCCAACCCTATATATAGGGAGGGAATTTGAGGGCACCAACATACCCAAAGCCTACCCTAAACTCTTCGGAGAGCGATGATGAGACGATTGACGAGTTCAATTGAGCTTTTGACCGTGATCTTCCCCCTCTGCAACTTACCGACCTTGCCCGAGTTCCGGCAACCTGCTAAGGGTGAAGGCACGATGCCATCAAGAAATTAAGTGGTTCGGTGAGTTTGGGCGGCAGCGACAAAGCTTCCGAGCACCTCGGTTTCCTTGCTGGTGGCATAGATCTCGGAGTCAACCATGGAGTCATCCTCGACTCTGCATGTGAGAGGAGGAATATGACGACTATTGACCGTCCGATCATGGTCCATCGTGATACCACATAGAAATTTGATGAGCCAGAGAGGAGCCGACTATCTTAGGCATGCATGACAAGAAGCATTAGATCTGAAGAGCAGATCACCAGTCCACTGATCAAACGACCGCCAATTTTCCAGTAATTCGCCTTTCTAATCAAATATTCGAGAAAAAGGTTTTTCTTAAAAAAATCAAAGAATCTTCTAGCAAACTCTAATGAAAAAACTTTATACACGAAAGTTGATCAAAAAAATGAAATGAATAAGATAAAAATAGTTTAAGGCCTGAATCTGTATATTTTTGCAAAAGTATATTATTTTGAAGAAAAAGGTATTAAAATTTGGATGGAAACCCTAAATAATGGTAATGGATAATTTTATGAGTAGTAAATAGGTTAATTCGGGTATTATTAACATGTTATATGATAATGTTGAATCTTAACCTGATTTAGATGATTAATTGCATGATTTAAGGTTTTAAACCTAATTCAGTGGATAATATATGTAGAAACCCTAAAAGTGGATAGAAGAAGAGAAAATCCAAACATATGTGAATATTTGGTTAAAAGATGATTTTAGGATCTCTTATGAGAAGTAGATGAGAAAACTAGGGTTTGTGAGTAATTTTGCATAATTAGGGTTTAAGGGTCTTAAAAGTACGACAAAACCCTAATTGCATACAAAACCCTAAAAGAGGTAGAAAACCTAGAAAGGGATAGAAACCCTAAGAAGTAAGAAGGTTTGGGTAAATATTACTAAAAAGGAAATTGTATGTTATTTTAGGAATCTTGCTTGCTTGCTTGGATTTGATTTCTTTTCTTATTGGTTGATTCTATCTCAAAAATCTGCAAAACAAGTATGTGGTTATTTATCGTTAACCACTTTAGTTTCACGAAGGTTTTCTGGATGTTTGATCGCATTCAATCAAACCTATCTGTTTGGATGTTCATATGTGCAAATTATAAAGACACTATGATTATCACAATTATGATATAGTGTGTAATCTCACACCTACATGCCACCCTAATTTAAGATGCAATGAGGTCAAGCCCAAGAGGGAAGACCAATGGGCACCATGAGTGGTGACCCCAGGCACCAAGCTCAGGATAGAGAAGGTGGCCTATATTGCGTGACAAATGGGCACCATGAGAGGTGACCCCAGGCACCTAGATCAGGATGGAGAATGTTGCCTTAAGTTAATGAGAAACCCTAAAGAGTGTATTCAAGGGTTAGGGAAAAAGCGGTGGAAGTTGACACTTGAAAATTTAAATTGAATTGTTAATTAAGTTGATTGTGATAATTAGGTTATTAGCCCTATGTGTGAAATTTTGATTGTCCCCACATACCGGCATATTCATATATGCTGACCGATGTTTTCTTTGTCGGCGTTTTAGGTACTACATTGAAAAGGAAAAATAGTAAAGTGGCACATTGTGTAAATAAGAATTAAAGGTCAAGGAGGATTAGTTAGAATAGTTTCCAGCGGTGGATAGAAGTTAGAAATCCATGTTTTTAAAAGGTATGGAAAGTTTTATTTTATACCAGCTTTGAGTATAGTTTGGTAGAATTTTATAATTATTATTGATTATTTGTCGAACCTTTGATTCGATTTATTGGGATAACGGCTCTGACCTCTTGGTCTCCCTTAAGTGGGGGTTACTAGGAGGAAGGGTCGTTACAAGAGGCATCGTAACTAGTGGGCTCTAAAGGTTGTTCACATGGAAGAGTGTTGGGATGTGTATGCTATACTTGGAATAGGTTCAGTTCAGGGTTGAACTGTTGAGCATATAGTTAGCTAGCTGATACATAAGAGGTGAACCTGGACCAAAGAAGGGAAGCAGCAGTACCTGGTGCAGATGATGTTCACGAGGCTATTTGAGTTCATAGTATTTGAGTATGGCACACCTCATGTGTTACCGAAAAAGGAAACCCACTCAAGCTGAGATATAGGTTTGATGAACCACTCACACAAGTTGGTGATGTATGTATATATGTATGACATACCAAGGAACTTAGCATGGTTTAGTAGGTCATCTCCTTGCTATCTAGATGCCCAAGTAGCATGATAGGGCTAAGCATATAGATGATGAGGTAAACCGTTGAAGAAAAGACGTTTGGTGACCTTTGTTACTATCAAGAGATAGTTTTCTCCCATCTTAGGAAGGAACCCTTTATGTAGGGTGAGCACTAGATTTTGTTTAGGTTTGAGGTAACCCAAAGAGGTCACTAATAAGAGCTTTATAATCTATGTGGAGGGCACATAATATGAGCATGAATATATAGACCCATATGTGACCGTCTCTAAGGGGGAATCAAGATATGTTGCCAAAGAGGTAACATGTATGGGGCCAGACCAAGGTATGTAGGTCGCCATGATCCCTTTGAGGGATTCAAAGTTAGCCCTGTATGCCCGAAGAGAAGATGGAGACTCGGGTGAGTATTCAAGGATGAGATGTGTTTGAGTATCAACTAAGGAGCCACGAGCTATGATGGAATCTTAAGTCACTACCAATGTCAGGAAGTGATAAGACTGTTGGGAGTAGGAGTTGTCTGTTCCCTAAATGAACAAGACCATAGGGTCGAGAGGGAACAACTACCTTTGCCTGAGGCTCATGGGTTATGAGGCTAGCCACCTTCTTGAGTTCATGGTGCCTAAGGGGAAAATGTGAGAGGCACTCCCTAGATGCATAATGGTCAAATCACCCCAAAAGTGTTGGCACCCTAGAGACCTTGAGGTGATGACTAAGGTTTGTACATAATCAATATGTTAAGATCCATAGGTAATGGGAATAGTCTTCCTATGGGTGTAGACCCATAATGGAAATGTTCATGATGTGGAGACATGAGAGGTATGTTTCAACTTAGTTGGAAAATGTAATGGCGTGGTGTGATGCACCATCTCTACTCTTGGAACGGGATGAACTCTGTATTTGGACTATAGCCAAATGCTTATTTCATCTTGTTATGGGTGTGAGAGATAGGGCAAAAAGCATGCCATATACTAAGGATGAAAGTGATATGAATTGAAACACTTCTATGATGATTGAGGATAGAGGAATAACCACACATTATGAGAGTACATTGGAAAGATTGTTTGAAAACATTTAGAGAACAAAAGTGATATGAAAAATGTGCCTTACTGGAAGTAATTGGAATCTATGAGTCATAAGTTTGGGTTTGATAATCGAGATGATGAGCTCAACATTTTCTTGACTCAATTAGACCTAAACCCGAGTCGATAAGGATGAGTGAAATATATGAGGGTTTATGACTTCACCATCACTTAGCATGTAAGGATGCATATGTATAACAAGATGTTCTCCGCATAATATGACTCAAGTGTACATCATTCTTCCATAGCTAGTAGAGAGACTGGAAAAAAGTTGTTAGGTGAACCTTATGATCGTTAGAAGATGAGATCTATGTGGATAACACTCAGATATAACCTGACCAGTTGGTCAAATTAGTGATTGCTCAGTTAGCCTACCTAGAGCATGATGAGATAAAAGGGTAGTTGTGAAAACCTCAGATACCCTTCTCAGGAAAAGAAGGTGGTGAAATCCATTAGTAAAGTCTGTTAGGGTTTCTAAGTATTCACCCTTGAGGAATCATGACATGCAGGAGATCATGATGTTAAGTTCACCACACACCACTGTACTACTAAGATGATAAAAGGTTTATAGTAGTACTTTGAATACATGTGAGGAAGAAGTATATAGAGTTGCATGTGACTTGTCGCAATGCATGTCAGGAGGTGAAGGTCGAACACTAGTAATCCCAACGAGTTGCTACAAATAATGAGAAGTCCCTTAGAGGGAATGGGAGTGGATCACCATGGACAGTGTGGTGGGTCTCCCCTAGACCAAGAGTGATCATGTTGCAATATGGGTTATGGTAGATCACCTTACCAAGTTGACATAATCCATTGCCTAAGAGAGAGCACTGTCAATATGATAGTTTGGGTTGAACTATATTTATGATAGAGAGATAGTTCAACTAAACTATGATCCGAGTTCAATATCTTAAGCATGACCTCAAGTTCACTTCCATGCAGTGAAAGTAGGTGTAAGAAGAACTCGATACTAGATTGTAGATGAGTACATCATATCACCCCTGACTGGTGTACATCCAAGAGAGTATGAGACAGACTCTAGAAGGTTTTATGAGAGCATACTTCTTGTTCAAGGTGATATATGGGAACAGTTCCTGCCCCTAGCAGAGTTTGCTTGTTATGATAGCCACCATAGATAGTATTGGGAGATATGAAGCTTTGTAAGGGAGGGTGTGTCGATCACCACTTCACTTAGGTGATGTCAGTGAAGAGGACCTTGTGATAGTCAAAGAGACCACAATGTATGCTGATGAAGATTCTTTGATCCAGTAATGGCTGAGAAAGCCCAGGATCAACTGGAGTCGTAAGCCAATGCAAAGTAGACTGACATGCAGTTCACTGTGGGTAAACATGTGTTATGAAAAACTGACCCATCTGAGCTATAGATGAGAAAGTTGTGTCCCCGATACCTGGGTCCATTTGAGATGGATTGGTGGAGTTCCTTATGTTTAGTATTACCCCTCAGGATAATATAATGTTTGACATGTGTTCGATCTAGAGAACTATGTGAGGTACCCGAGCCATGTGCTGAGCAATGAACCTAGTGAGCTCTCGAGGGAGACTGAAATGTCCTGAGTCACCTGTGAGGATTCTAGATACCAAGGTGAAAGAACTTATATGTAAGAATATATGATGATAAAGGTTCTTAGGAAGCACCATGGAGAGGATGAAGCCACATGGGAGCTTATGATGGACATGGAAAAGTCTTATCCTGAATGTTTGTATGATTGGTGGATTTTTTACGGCAAAATTCCTATAAGAGGGGAAGGATGTTACAACCCCAATTTTTGGGTTCATATGGTGGGAAATGCAATTTTCCCAATAAATGTATAATTAATGGAATTGTATGAATAATATGCATTGAATGGATTCCCTTGGGAATATTTCCTTTGTGCATGTGATTTTGTGGACCATAATATGTTAATGAGTCCAATATGATTAAAAGGAAAAGAAGAAATGAAATAATGCAATATTAAGAAGGGAAATTCAAGATAATGAGGAAAAGGTAAGAAATATGTGGAAATATGGATGATGGAATCATCATGAATGATATTTCAACTCCACATGGTCTCTAATGGTAAAAGGAATCCAAATAAAGGAAAATAAAATAACAGGAGAAAGAAAATATGCGTAAAATAAGATTTAATAAGAGATAAATGTTTTATGAATAAAGGTCCCTCATAATTTCTAATTTGCGGTCCAAACTTGGTATACAAGTAGATCAAGTCATCAAAGACTTTCCTTTAAAATTTGGGATCAATTGGATATGTGGTTTGAGAGATATGATTTTTATAAACTTTTCCTAATGTGAGAGGATGATATAATCGACATTAAATGTCACAAATATTATAGAACTCGTTTAATGTGGATCGTTGATATCAAAGAATATGACGATGAATGCTTATCATCTAGTTCCAGGTGGACTGGGAAACTGGAAGAACTCATTACCCTGATTTTCTCATGATCTAGTTTGTGAGAGCTTTTGGAAACTTCCCCATTGAGATCGGGAGCAAATTACAGATCAAAACCATCCTAGGTATGATAGGTTTTTGGGAAATCTAGAAGGTTTACCCAATCTATAGGATGATCTTCAAATCCTAATGGGATCAACAAGTATTTAAGGGAGATAACTCGTCCCTTTGGAAATGCCCAAACGTTCGCAAGTCATCCCTCAACTTCCGGCCCTAATATCTACTCCCAATTTGGCAACAACTTTCATCCATGGCTCCGACTTCTTCTTTAGTTCTTTTGGGACTACTCCCATTGTGGACTACTCTAGTCAGGCCCATAGTAGAGCAATTGGAGACCGCCAATGAGTTCGGGAGCACCTGGCGGAGGTGCAATGGCCTTCATCGGCTGTTGAGGATGTGACCCGCTCGGAGTCAACCTTGGGGTTGACCACGGGCAGACACTGGTTCACGAATAGGAGCCACGCACGAGGAAGAAGGAGATCCCAGGGAAATTTCCCTTGGCATGCATACAAGAGGGAAGGGCACGAATGTCTTTCTCCATTTAAAAAGTTGGCCAACTATGGAATTAAGAAAAATAGTTTTCGCTGATGTGTCAAGCCGCCATTGCCCCAAAGGTATTTAACCTTGCAAAAATCGTAATTAATTATTTATATATATGATCATGAAAAATTGTAATGAAAATTGATCAGGATAATGCAAGGAGTGCATTAAAAATGTAATTGAAACCTGATTCTTCTTACAATTCAAAAAATGTATAAAGTTAGCACCTTTAATGGTTTAATGTATGAAAAACCCTAAGAATTAATGATAAATAGATTCAATGATGTTCTTTGGATACTTTAAGCCAATATTAACTTGTTGTTCATAAAAGAGATAATTAAATAAAAAAAGATGATCTTAAGGCATAATTGGCTTAAGTTAGGGCTCCATGTACATGAATAAGCATTAATGGGCCTCGAAACCCTAATTTTGATAAATATGGATTTTAATGAATCTAATTGTGAAAATCCATGAATAAAATATAGGTGTGATGATCCTTAGCCAACTTGAGTATAAAAGATCCTTAATGTTGATAGTTTGAGCAATTAGGGTTTTTATGAGTAGTAAAGCTATTTTAGGGTTTGTTGACCTAAAAAGGATAAAGATGGAGAATTAGATTTAAGAAACACTAATGAAACCTAATTCAGATTAGAAACCTTAGAGAGGTATCCCAAGTCAATAATGAGTTGTTTGGGATATTTTTGTGACAATTAGACATTATGCATGCTTTCAGGATCAAAGTTTGCTTGATTGGTTGCTTGTCTTGCTTGTTTGGACATCTAAGTTGGATTTGGATAAACTACTTCTTTTAGATCTCCAAAATAGGTATGTGGTTATTCTTATGGTTAAATCACTTTAGTTTCCCAGAAATTCCTGAGGTTTTAGTGGTTGCTTGGAAATAATATCTTGATTGACTTTTATTTCATGCAACTATAAAGTGACTATGAGTATCACCATAATTATATGTGTGTGACTAGCCCAGATCCTGGTCCTCCTCTGTAGCTTTGTTAATGAGGAGAAAGAAGACCTAGTACATGGTCTACCCATGAGGTAGGATCATTCGGTTATCAGATGACCTAGTACATGGTCTGCCCGTGAGGTAGGATCATCAGGTTATCACAAGTTGATGTGTTGGTATACCCTTGGGTAGGACCGTACAACTCCACGACCCTATGTATTGATCTACCTGTAAGGTAGGATTATGGGGGTTAGTTGAGATCTACCATATGAGAGGTAGTATCAGTGTCCACTACAGGGAGAACACAGAGGCTAGGGTATGTAAGGACTGAGTAGTCATGTTTAAAGCCTAAAGTTTGTTTTGTTAAATCATAATTGCTTACAATATGTTGTTACAATTAAATGCATGATTATTTGTTCCCTACATACTAGTATAATTCATTATACTGACCGACTTTTGTTTGTCAGCGTTTTAGGTTTATCAAGAAAATGGATATTCCTTTAAAGTGACAATAATTAAATAAAGCTTAATAATGATTGGAGGATTTTAGATAGATAGATGTTATATGGGGTAAAGTCTCTCAACTCCTATATTTTTTGCAAGGTATGAGAAAAGAAATTTTTTATTCCATTTTAAAAGCTTAGTTGTTGTAGAATTTATTAATTACTATTGATTATTTGCAGAACCACTGATCCAGTTTTGGGATAACACCTCTGACCCCTTGGCCTCCCTTAATTGGGGGTTATCGGGAAGCGGGGTCATTACATTTGGTATCAGAGCCATGTTTTTCCATTTAATCTTCCGTAATTATTAAATTTTACAAACTCTTTGGAGACCAAGGAAGTTATTAGAGAATTTTCCGAGGATGGAGGTGTCTAGAAAAGGATCATGGACCGGGGGCTGGCAATATTTTCCCGTGCCCCGCTAGTCGGTCATGAGGACTCTCAGATGCAGTGTGACTTCCTGGCTAAAATCCAAAAAATTGACTCGAAATAAGATACCTCTAGGTCTTCTCATCTAATTTCATCTCTTCTTAACCTCTTATTTCTGGAGAAACATTTAGTGTTTAGGGTATTCTCTCTCTCCACCACCTTCATGTGTTTGGGATAAGAGTAATAAGGATTAAGGAATCCTCCACCAAATAATGAAAAGCATGTAAAAAAGATGTCATGAACATAAGTTTTAATAATTTAAGTGCAAACTAAAGATTAGTTACATGCTTAAGGTTGCATGGCGTGTGTTTTCATGCCCTCAAGAGGGATATGAGGTTAAACCTTCTTGTAGGAGGATGAGGAGAGAGTTAACCTTGGAGGAAGATGCCTCCAGGAAGAGGAAGAGACCTGACCCACCCTTTGAGGATGATGCTAACCCTAACCATATGTGATAGTTAGAGAAAGAGAAGACATGATGAGTTGGATACCTTAGATGGATACCTCAGTTGCCCGTGCATGCATGTATGTGGGTTTGACATGCATTATTTATGTAAGGCTTTGAGTTGGCATGAGAAGCATGATCTGGGTGTGGTTGGTTGACCTAGTTCCTTTTGATGACCCAACCTTGGGTGAGTTCTTCCTGTTTGGGTGAGGGATAGTTCCCTCATTGATAAGGTTGATGGTGACCGTATAGGAACCCTAACGAGCATATATGAATAGAAAAGAGGTATCTACCTACATAGAATAGAGTGGAAGCAGGTTTTAGACCTATGCCAGATTGGTTTTGCCTAATACTTCATGAGATGGGCATTCAAAGAGCTTTGGATGATCTTGACCAGATATAAGTTTTGGTAGTACGCTTCACCCGAGTAGGGAAGACATGTACCCATATAAGCTTGACCCATCTTTGGTAAGAAAACCCCCTAGTGGTAGGACCAGTTGTAGGGTCAATTCTAGAGAGAAAGAGCATGACCCGATGAAGAAGGTTGGTGACCTTGACTCCAAGACATGAGGAATCATGTGAAGTTAAAGTGGGTAGAAGTGATACCCACTAGGACTAATGATGTTGCGGTAGTGTGTTGGTTGGTAAAGGAATACATATTCTGCATGTTTGGAGTTCCATGCATGATTGTCAGTGATGGAGGCACACATTTTAGAAATAAAAAGTTTGCTACACTTTTGAGCAAGTATGGGGTAAAGCACAATGTGGGAACCCCATACCATCTGCAAACACAGGGTCAAGTAGAAATTTACAATAGGGAGATAAAGGAAATTCTAGAATGTACTATCAATGCATCAAGGAAGAATTAGAGCATTCTCCTACTAGATGCACTTTGGGTGTATCGGACCGCCTTTATGACTCCTATAGGCACTACGCCATTTAGGTTGGCTTATGGGCATGCATGCCACTTGCCGGTGGAGCTGGAGCATAAGGTGCATTGGGCACTTAGGAAGTTAAATTTTAACATTGATGATGTTGGGAAGTGACGGTTGCTCGAACTCAATGAGTTAGATGAGTTGAGAATGAACGCTTACAAGAATTCTCAGATTTACAAGGAATGGACGAAGCAATTACATGATCTCCACATTCAAAGGTGGGTTTTCTCAAAAGGCAAGAGTGTATTGTTGTTCAATTCGTGGCTAAAGCTACATCCCGGGAAGTTGAAGTCCTGATGGAGTGGACCATTATTTGTGCAGGTGGTGCATCCTCATCGAGCCGTGATGGTGAGAGATGCTAAAAGGACATTCTTGGTGAATGGCCAATGTCTTAAGCACTACTATGGAGAGGATTTCATGAAAAAGGTGCATGAGGTCAACCTCATTGCACTTCATGAAGAATGATCATGGTTGCATCTAGCCTAAGATGTTAAAGAAGGGCGCTTGTTGTGAGGCAACCCAACCATGGTAGATTATATGGTTAAGTTCTTTATTTTTCATTTTCCTAAGTAGTTTTCATTAATTTTGTGCTTAGTTTATAGAAATGATACCCTGATATGTTTATTGAGTGTGCAGGACTGGGTGAATGTCGATACTATCGACACTTGTGTCGCTGGTATTGAGTTTGGAACAATGATGAAGCTATGGAAATTTCATTTCGTCGATACTATCGACGGCCTCATCGATAGTATCGACACTGTAGTAGAGCAAAATAGGATTGAGACTGGAGAAGGTTGATAGTATCGACCGTTTCATCGATGGTCGCGAGATGTTTGGAGATTTTTAGAACGGTTTGTCTCAGTAATGTTGATACTATCGACACACTGGTCTATGGTATCGACACGCCAATAGTGCGATACCAGCGCCACCACCTCGTGAGGATCAAAGGTATACGCTGGTGTCGATACTATCGACATACCGTCGATGGTATCAACGCTCCAAGTTAGCGATATGTGCGTCTTCATTGAACGGTCCACAATGTTGATCCATGGACAGTATCGATGGTATCGATGCCCATCACAACCATCGACGCACAGACAATCTGGGCCCCCAACATCTAGCCATCGAGAGCCGTCAATAGTAGTGAGTGACAAATTCTACGAGTCGTCAATACTATCGATGTCCCATCGATGGTATCGATCTGCCAATAGTAGTAGTAGACATCCCTTATAAAAACAGATGTATTTCCTCCATCAAACCACACACCTTCAGTGCATATCTTCACCTCTGATCCCTAGCATCTCCGTACACCCAGGAGTTGTAGTGATCTTCACCAATGGTCTTCTCTGAGCATCTCCATCGACTTTGCGGATATCCATCTTGTCCGATCTTCACCGACCATCTTCTCTGAGCTCCTTTCTCAATCTTTTTCTCTCTCACCCATTACCCATGAGACAAAGGTGAGATCCGACATTTCATCGTCTAGGGCTGCCCCACCTGCCGAAACCTGCCCCGTCACAAGGACTAGTTCTACGCTCGAGTCTAGTCCACCCATCCCCAGAGATCAAAAAGGTGTACGAAGAGTTGTGGAAGCGCTCCATCGAGCCTACCTGGTATGGAGATCGGAAATTAATCAAGGACCTGGGATTTGAGGCCAACATGGCCTATGTGCTTCAGGGGCAATTGAGCGAGTCCCTGATGTTGTGCCGTGACCATGAAGATGGTCATCCATTTTTTAGCAGGTGGCCAACTTACAAGGAGATTGTCATAGAGTTTATGGCATCTCTAGATATTTGTTTCGTCTCCAATGATCTTATACCGGCACAAACTGAATGGAAAGAGGGGAGAGTTTCTTTCCGCCTCTACAATAGAGATTACACCATGTCCCTTCATGAGTTCAATGGGATTTATGGGAGGTCTCATGGGCATAGCGACCTATGCCAGCCATCGCACAATGCAGATTATTACACCATGTATTCGACGTTAGTTACTGTACCAGAGGTACTTGATCAGCTAGCACCATGCCTCTATAGCTTATTTTGAGCATCCATTTGTAAAGGTTTTGCATCGTATTTTATCCAACACCTTTGCAAGATATAAATTGTTTCAAAGCAAATTTTAGGAAACAAATTTGTTCTTCCTCTATAGTCTGCTGGAGAGGAAATGTATAAACTTTGGATCTTTCTTCCTCACACACATCATGGCGGTCAAGAGGAACACTTCTCATAGGGCCCCAATTTATTTTGGGGGTCTAATCACTCTGATCTCCATGTACCTTGGCTAATATCTGTCAGGGCTACCCATGTTGGGATGCAAGCATACACTCAATCTGATCCACTTTGTGAACACGAGCCTCCTCGAAGTATGCCACGACACTATTTATGCCACTTGCCATGTGGGAGGTGTTTTTCAAAGGCAAGAACTACCTAACCCTGCATTCAACCTCTAGCCTGGCCAAGCATACATGTGGCCCATCATTGATATTGATCAAGATGAAGAACAACAACAAGCTAAAGTAGAAGTACTAGAAGGCGACAATGATGAAGAAGAGGAGGAGGAAGCTACCATTCCTCTTTGATGATGAGTTGCTCCACGGAAGCGACCAAAACACTTTGGAGCCTCATCTTCTTCCCAGCCACCACCACCACAACCCTCTCAAAGAGGAGATGACTTCTATTCGATGTAGGGTATGTATACCATGCTACATGACATTCAGCAGATGCAACATCATCACACTGCTTCTTTTGTGGGAATTCAGGAGATGATGAATAGGTTGTTCAAGAATCAGCAAGCCATCTACGAGAATGAGCGCCTCCTTTTTGCCAACCAAGAAAACATCAAGCACATGCTGCATAGGATGGAGATACATCAACAACCATTTTACGACCATTACTAGAGCCATAATTATTTTGGAGGATACCCACAACCACCACCAATGCCCCCATCTGACATGTCATTCCATGGGCATTATCCTACTTAGGATCCCAGCGGCCACTAGTACCCACCACACCCACCACCAGAGCAGTAAAGGGGTAGTTCCACCTCTTAAGTCTGGATTTTGACTATGAGACCATAGTCGAGTTTAGGCTTGGGGGGAGGGGGTTCTGGAACAACATCTGTCTAGTTTTTCTTTACTTTATTTCATCTTTTGTTTGTCTTTGCAATTTTTATCCTTCTTTATCTTCATTTCCTTTATTGCTAGATTCATAGTTTTATAGGATCCACTATCTATCTAGTGTAATCAATGGAGTCTAATTTAATTACATGTCATTTAGATGTTTTCACTTGGGGGTTTGTGAGAGGATGATTTTTAATGAAAAAGCTTTAAGAAATTGTAAGCTTGTCTTGTGAGAACTTGAGGACATCACTTGTGAAACTCATTGGGTAGGTGAACTTTAAAACATATGAACATGATTGTGTATCCTTATGGTTCATGCTAAGAGGATTGATATGGATGTTGAGCCCAAAGCAACCAAACATTAACGTGACTTTAATTTGTAGTGAGAGAGAGAAATCCCTTGATTAATGGGTACACAATTCAGTAAGGAGGGACATATAATTTTTCTGAAGGTTCTATCAATTAGTCTTGTGATCTGATCCACTGCAATTTCATTCATACTCCACCATAAGAATTGGGAGCACATTAGTGTCTTTCACTTTTGATTGCATTCCATGAAGATATGTAGTGAATTATAGCTATTGTTACATAGTTTTGCAAAATAAAAAAGAAGTAGAGAGTATTTATACATGCACATTATCCATAGGTGCATGTAATGGTAGTTGCATAATTTTCATTTTGTAGTTGCATTTACAGCTGTTGAGCATATAGCACATCATGTGTCTTATTTTCTTCTGAAACATTATAGGCGGTGAACTTGTTCCATACCCTCTGAATAGAATGCATCAAATGTACAAGTTATGTAAAAAGAAGGAAGCCCAACAAATAATCCCTTGCCATTTATGAAAATGAGGGTTTGAAAAAAAATGAAAAAAAAAGAGAGAAAAAAAAACAAGATTGAGAAGTAGGTATGAATAAGAGGGAGAAAGGAACGTGTTCTCACCCACATATTATAAGAATAAGCACATGGTGTAGTTTTCTTAAATATTCCAACTCACTTTGAGATGGAATGATAGTGTATGCACCATTCCACCAAAAATGTAGCATTAGGACATTTTCATCTGCATTCACATCATGATAGGTCATTGTTGTTTTTCACATGATTGATTGTACTGTGCCTCCATTACCTCCACAACCACCTATTCCATCCACTCGTTGATCTAAGTGGTAGGCCACCCATGATTTTCTACTCATTCATGTACATCAGGAGAGCTACTTCCATTTATATGGTAGTTAGAGAAAATGAGCAACGTAAATAGGAGATCACAAGATGCACCAAGCCTGAACCTGAGAATTTTATTATATTAACTGCTTTACTTGATAGTGTTCGTGATCTTGGGATGGATATCTATCATGTATGATTATTGTCTCCTGAAGGGTAGTTATCGTTCCGTGGTTGGTAAAGGCCGGTATGTGTTTTGCAGGTGGGAATCATACTTAGATATCATTTATGGGATTATGTTCTTTAGTAGACACTCTCAATCAGATTTTATAGTTTTGTGCTCGAGGATGAGCAAGACTCAAACTTAGGGGAGTTTGATGCAGGGTTTTTGAGTCGCATTTGTAGGCTAATTTTGTACTTGTTTTATGCGTTTAACTGTCATTTTGGTGACTATAACGGCATGATTCATTTCCTTTAGCATATAATCATTGTATGCATCAAATCTATCTTATTTTATCCTATTTTGAGTGAATTACAAAATTTCATTGATTGACTTGTGTTTTTCTCTCTGATTCAGGTACTTTGTATTCCAGAACTTGTCGACCATCGATAGGTCCGTCGATACTATCGACATGGCAATGTAACCAAGCAGGAGGGAAAGCATGTAGGTTGATACCATCGACCAAACTATCGATGGCCTCGAAATCAGTTCAATAGAAAGAAAATTGGTTTGTCAATACTATGAACGCTCTGGTCAATAGTATCAAAAAGCATCCAGGTTGATCCCAGTTTTTAGCGATGGAAGTGCACCCTAAGGTGTCAATACCATCGACACCCCGTCGATGGTATTGATGTTGTCGGATCAAGATTTCACCCATAATTTCCATGATCGAGCAGTCGTAAGTCATACCTATACCTAAGAAAAAGACGGCTGAGACTGGGATATCACATTGCACTCAGCCACACAAGTTATGAAGAAAAGGAGAGTGAAGAATAGAGCCCAGAGCTACACCCCAGATGATTCCAGAGTCGTAGATAGGAGATTCTACTACCAGAAGGTGGCCGAATGGACATCACACACCAAGTATCACCTGAATCTTCTCCGTTTCAGGGGTTACATCATATTCTCATTCACTTCCCCATGTTTTCCTCTTTATTCTCCATGTGTTTTGTTGAGATGAACATGCGAGGCTAATCCCCATTATCCTTAGGACTGCGAGTAGCCCGGGGAATCGTTGTATGACAATTTTACATTTATTATCATAATTTGTCTCAATCTCCCTGATATGTTGTCATGTTTCTATTGTAATTCACTATGCTTGATCACCATAGTTTATTTGTAATATTGTTAATTGCTCTTGACGGAGGATTAGTGGTTGAAATAGCACAATTAACACATTAACTAATAAATTCCTTAGACAAGGTAATGTACGGTTAATGGTGGATACCCATAGAATTCATTAAAGAACTTAGATCTAGGGTATAAGTTACTACTGACGTGGAACTGACCTAGAACTAGGTAGTGAATTGTATTGCGGAAGCAAGCAATTCTGACTACAAGCCATAATCAGGGATAAGGCATGAATTATGCTAATTGTGTAAAATTGAATGCAGTGAGACCTTGTGGTGAAACTGTAATCCTAAGGATTCCCATTACATTTGATTAAACTTAACATTTAATCATCGCTCATTTTTGTTTTCTCTCTATTTTATTTTTATTTTGTTTCAAAACCAACAATCATCTTTTCCAATTGGTCTAGTTGATCATGACCAGTTAGTAGTAGTCTATTGAAATTTACGTTTCCCTGAGTTCGACTCGGGCCTCACAAGGCATATATTACTTCGATATGTGCACTTGCATTTAACGCACGGCTCAAGCGTGTCAATATTCTTCATCATCTCCCTCACTTGTTTCATCACTTTCTTAAGTGATGACTTTTGATTGATCCTTGGTTGTAGCTTTTAATGCAATGCCCTTTCTTTTTCCCTTTTGAAGTTCAACCTCCAGTTTTTCTACTTCTTCAAGGGTAACCTCATGTGTCTCTAGATTGCTAATGAGTTACTCCATCCCCATTGTGGTAAGGTCATTGGCTTTTTCAATGGCCGTTACCTTTGTCTTGTATTCTGGAGGCAAGGATCTAAGGATCTTGGACACCTGATCTTCCTCACTTATATACTTACCTAATGCACTCAAGCTATTAGAAATAGAAAAAAAAACCTTGCATACATTTCGTTAATAGACTCATTAGGTTTCATATATACTTGTTCAAACTTTTGTTTAAGCATGTTAATTGTGGTATTTTAAGTTGAGTTGTACCTTCATGTGTAATTTAAAGTTTATGTCATATTTCATAATCTATTTCACATGAAGATACCCTATTAAACCCAACAACAAAAATGGAACAATACAATATGCTTACCGCTTTTGCATTCAATTGAACTTGCATTACTATATCGGGATTCTATGTTGCATATTCAGTAGTAGGGAGTGCATAAGGTGAAGACACCATTCGCCAAAGATCAAGGTTGATCCCTTGGAAGTAAAATTTCATTCTTCTTTTCCAATAAGTGTAGTTGCTTCCATCATACGGTGGTGGTCAGGCCACATGATTTCCTTCAAGGTTGAGGTTGCTAAGCAAGTTGTCCCCCATTCTTCAAGACCTATTAGAGATCCTTGAAGATTTGCTCAGATACCAATTAAAAGATCTAAAGGGGGCATGAATAGAGATTTTGATACTTCAAAATTCAATTATAAACTCAAACCAAAGAAGGAGGAGGAAATAGGGAAGACACTTTGATGTAGAGTGGTTCCAGTCCACTACCCAAGTGTCTCCAATTGGGATTTTGAAAGTGATTTATTTTATTTACCTCGCAAGGTTGTTACAAAAAAATACAATCACCTTCCTTGAAGTAGCCTTCACCCAAAAATAGCCTCAACCTCCTTTTAGAAGCCTTATTATAGTAACCACATGCCCTTAGAGTAGCCTTCACCTCCTTAAAGTAGCTCCACCACCTTGAAATAGACTTCATCTAGGAGTAGCTCCAACGTCCCTTGAAGAAGTCTTCTTGAAGTAACCTCAAGCAATCTTGGAGCATCCTTCTCCACTAAGAAGTAGCTCCAGTCAAGCTCCCTTAGGAAGCCTCCACAACTTGGAGTAGCCAATGAGCACAAGGAGCATAACTTGTGAATGGACATTTGAAGAAAGGAAGTACACCAACAAAGTATTGCACTTTGATCCTATATGAAGCGGTAGACCCCTCAATCCACTTAGGATGGATGTTTCATGGATGGTGTAACATCCCAGGATTTGACGCCTCGGATAAAATGATCTTAAAAGGAATGATTGGGCTACCCATATCACCAAGGTGCACCTCCTTTTTCGGGAGCCCATCACTAAGAACTCCATAGTTAAGCATGCTCAGCTTGGAGTAGTATTGGGATGGGTGACCTATCGGGATGTTGATCCTGGCATGCGCCTGAGTGAGGACAAAGCACACAGTTAAGGCTAGTGATGGTCTGTGGGGACAATCGTCATTCCTGAATTTCTACTAGAGCCTTGGGCAGTGGGCTCGGGCGTTACAAATGGTATCAGAGCCAATTCCCCTCCACTAGGTGGGGCCCACATGGGCATGGCATGCCAGTCTTGAGTCGTGCACTCTAGGCATGTAGGAAAGTGATGTCCATGATTGATGTAGCCACCCTTTCACTGGTATTTTGTGATCGGGAGCTGGGTGTCCATGGGCCATTATGGGTCTACACTGAAATGGGGAAGAGATTATGAGGCCTTATAGTTGAGCCTTGATGAGGACGTCAAAAGACTAAGTGGGGGAGATTGTAACATCCTAGGATTTGAGGCCTCAGTTAAAATGATCTTAAAAGGAATGATTGGGCTAATCATATCACCAAGGTGCACCTCCTTTTCCGGGAGCCCATCACTAAGAACTCTATAGTTAAGCATGCTCAACTTGGAGTAGTACTGGGATGGGTGACCTGTCAGGAAGTTGATCCTGACATGTGCGTGACTGAGGACAAAGCACGCAGTTAAGGCTAGTGGTGGTCTGTGGGCACAGTCATCATTCTTGAATTTCTACTAGAGCCTTAGGTAGTGGGCTCGGGCATTACAGATGGTTTCTAAGAGGCTATGACTATAGGACATGACCTTAGACCTGAAAGAACAAGATGGCAAGTGTTGCTCAACTTTATTGCTCACTAGAATGGATGCTCAAGTGTAGCTTTTTTGGTTTAGGTGTCTTATGGCCTCTCCGATTTATAGGAATGGTTTGCAAGTGCTCATGAACATTAGGGTGTCTCTAGAGTGTTCTTAGTGCTTAACTATACATTAGGTAGAAAGTACTTGGCTCGCAATGGCTGAATTGTTTGAGCTTGGAAACAATCTAGAACCCTGTCCGGTTGACAAATCGGTCGAGCTTTTCTTCAATTGAGCCTGGGTTAAATGCAAATATGTACCAATGTCTATTTCCAACTCCCAACTCCTAGCTACTTGGTCTAACAGTCATATGATTTGGACCGAGGTTGAGTCGGTCAACCATACACTCGACCAAAACACACTTTAGAGCACAAATATGCAAGTTTTTGACCAGTGCTCTATGTGCTCGACTGAGGTGGTTCTCGATCGACAATATCTTTGACTGAGGGTTTCTTGGTTGACAAGTTTCTCGACCAGTATGGGTACTATTTTAAGATTTTGAACCACCTATTAAATGTATGTTTTAATGGATGATAATGACTCTAATCTCTATGGGGATCCTAACTAAGGGTTATGATTGGACCGAGAATATATAACACTTGATTTACATGATATCTAAGAACTTGTACATTATATCTTTATACGAGTATTTACATTGATACATTCATGAAATTATAAACATTTAAGAACACTGATCTTCATTTTTTATTGATCTTCAATTATCCACTTAATATGATCTCCTAATTTCCTTGAACCCTAAAATATGTAAGTAGCACGTTAGATCCACAAGAATGAAATATTTTTCATTATAAAAAAGGGTATGCTAATGTCCGATTTAGCCAACAAGTAGGAATGGTTATGTTTACTTGATGAAACATAAGTCAAAAACCCTTGAAAAGTTCAAGGATTTCATCAATGAAGTAGAGAACCAACTTGGTAAAAGTATTAATGCACTTTTTTTTTATTGAGGTGGATAATACTTAAGACAAGAGTTTGAGGACCTTCTGCGAGCCTATGGTATCGTATCACAATGGAGTCCACCTAGGACACCACAACACAATGGTGTATCAGAAAGAAGGAATCACAAATTACTTGACATGGTGCTATCTATGATGAGTTTTGTTGATCTTCCAACTCCCTTCTAGGGTAATGCTCTAGAAATTGTAGTATTTACACTTAACCACCTATCATCTAAATCAGTTCAAAAGACACCATATGAGGTATGGTATGGGAAACATCCCGATGTGTCTTTTATGAAGATTTAGGGATGTGAAGCTTGTGTCAAGAAATTGTTTCTTGAAAAGCTTGGACCCAAATAAGATAAATGTTATTTTGAAATTGGATATCTTAAAGAAATGAGGGGATACTACTTTTATACTCCATTTGACAACAAAGTGTTTGGTACCAGGACTAGTGTATTCCTTGAAAAGGAATTTATTTCCAAAGGAATCACTGGGAGAAAACCCAAAGAGGTTCAAGACCAACAACAAAACATTGAACCTATAGTGGTACAAGAGGAACAAGGAGACTCACAAATTCTTATGAAATCTCAAGTTCCTCATGTAACACAAGAACCCCATAGATCTAGTAGGACACACTTGAATCCTAAAATATCTCATTATCTTGTGTGACTCATGAAGGTGGTGAATTGGTCATTGTTAATGAGACAACTACCTACCTAGAACCTACTAAGGGATCAGAGTCTAAGAAATGGCTTGAGGCAATGATATATGAGATGGAATCTTTATACACCAACAAGGTATGGACCTTGGTGGATCCACCAGAAGGAGTAAACCTCATAGGTTGTGAATGGGTCTTCAAGAAGAAGACTGACATGGATGGTAATGTACAAACCTATATGTGTAGATTAGTTGCAAAAGGTTTTAAACAAGTTCAAGGTGTTGACTATGATGAAAAAATTTCATCAGTTTCCATGGTTAAGTCAATTGGGATCATGCGTGTCATTGTAAATTATTATGACTATGAGATTTGGTAGATGGATGTTAAAACTATATTTCATAATGAAAATATTCAAGAGGATGTGTACATGACCCAACCTAAGGCTTTTATAAATCCAAAGGATACAAATATGTAACCTACAAAGGTCAATCTATGGATTGAAGCAAGCATCTCAGAGATGGAATCTTCATTTTGATGAGACATTCAAAGAGTTTGTCTTTACTCAAAATGAAGATTAACCTTGTGTATAAAAGAGGTTTAGTGGGAGTGTAATAGTATCCCTCATATTGTATGTAGATGACATACTATTGATGAGGAATCCCATTTCTTCTTTATAGATGTTAAAGAACTGACTGGGAAGTACATTCTCTATAATGGACTTAGGCTAAGCATTCTATATCTTAGGAATCAAAATCTATAGAGATATATCTAGAAGACTTTTTGGGCTAAGTCAGAGAACATACATTAATGAAGTGGTGAAAATGTTCAACATGGAGAACTCAAAGAGAGGAAACTTACATATGTCTCATGGTGTCAACCTTTGTAGAGATCAATGTCCTGGTTCTTATGAAGAAAGGGAGAGCATGAGTAAGTTTCCATATGCACATGTAATTGAAACTATCATGTATGTAATATTATGTACTCGTCCAGATGTCTCATATGCCTTTAGTATGGTGAGAAGATATCAGTCAGATCCCAGTGAGAGTCATTGGACTATTGTGAAGTACAAACTTAAGTACTTGAGAAGAACTAAGGATCAATTCCTTGTCTATGGTGGTGAGGACGAGTTAGTGATAAAGGGTTACACCTATGCAAGGTTCCAAACTGAAAAAGATGATTATCAATTGCAATTAGGATGTGTGTTTTGCCTCAATAATAGAGAGGTGAGATGGAAGAGTTCCAAGCAAGAGATAGACATGGATTCAAAAATAGAGGTTGAGTATATTACTACATCCAATGCAACAAAGGAAGTTGCCTAGATCAAGAAGTTCATCAGTGAACTTGGGGTGGTTCCAAGCATCTATGATGCGATTGAGCTATATTGTGACAAAAATGATGTTGTTACACAAGATAAGGAACCTACATCAAATCATCTTTTCAATCATATACAAAGGTGGTTCCATATCATAAAAAAAATCGTACAACGAGGAGATGTGAAGGTTTGTAGAGTACAACCAAAAGCAATGTGGGTGACCCCTTGACAAAAGCAATTTTGCGATGTGAATTGACTGTTTGGTTGATCATTTAGATTGGATCAAGGATTAATGTCGATGTCATGTTGTGAATTAATCAAATATTAATTGCAAATACCATTGTGCTTGGGAAACATAGTGAAATGATTGGTTCAAGGGTTGAACTGATTGACTCACATGTGAACTGCCTTGTGACACCCCATGCCACAACAAGTGAGATTACTCAAATCAAAATGCTGAATAAAACTAAACATTCAAATTATCATAAAACATAGGAATTTAAAACCGATTTTCATCAAACCATAAAAGTTGAAGCATATTGTACATGAGTCCACAAAGTTCATCTTTGTATATGTATCACTTTCTCAAAAAATTATACAAGATATTGTTCATTGTCTCTCAAGACACATCATGTTACACATGATAACCTATTCATATACATATGTGTCAATTCTATACAACAACGAGCATAAAGAGAAAACCTCATATCGATACATATAACAACCCCCCCAAGGACTTCAGTGTATATGGATAACACATAGGACTCTACTTCCATAGACAAGTAGCATATCTAATCTTTCAACAACTATTGGTACTATTTTTGCTCAGGACCAACAACATAATCTCTACTTCCTCATGCTCGATCATCTAAAAGATGTGGAAACCCATGATTGAGACCAAATGTCCTAAAGAGATATAAATCTCCACCAATGTCTATTTAAATCTCATATAAGCTAAGAAGGTAAAACAACATACTAAGCAGATTTAGCTAAATGATATGTACTCAATGGGTAAATGAGTTTAAACAAGACTAGACAGCTGCCACTGAGCAGTAGATCAAGTTATATTCTAAAATGGAATATGAACAACATGTATAACAATTGACTTATCTTACCGTCTTATAATTCAAGAAATTAAGACAAAGATAAGGCAAAGGGGATCAACCAATGTTATTTGTATTTAACCCTAAGCATGTTATGCTACACGGCTATGTTACATATTTTATTATTACCCGAAGGATTTGAGTCATACCACCCAAATCCAACCGACCATTGTAAAGTGAAAATCAGTGCCATACAAGGTCAAATGTAATAGCCTGAATCTATGACCTCTCCACACCTCTCGGTCAGCATAAGAGAAAACACCGTAGAGACATATCAGTCAACTATAATAGTGACATATAGTAAAAAAAAGGATTGTTGCACGCATATTCATCCATATATAAAACACATATCACAACTTGGTACAGGTAACGATGCTAGACAAACAAGCTCACGCATGGCCGTTCTTAAAAGAAGGAGTGGCTCACGCATGGCCTTCCCCTCAAAAGGAGATCGGCTCATGCATGGCCACCTCATACAACCTGTAATTTTGGGAACAAGGAGATACCTCGACTTGCACCCCCACATATTAAAAATATAAACTCCGAGTAATACTCATTTCACTAATCCAACAATTAGAGTTAACATTGGAAAGGATCTATGGCACATGGCACATAAATTATTAGGTTTCCATTTGATTTGTTATCAAGTAGGGTTCCATAGGGCACCTACATGATTAGGGTTCCACTTGATCAAGTTATAATGTACAAAAGACAACAAACTCTACAAGAAATAAGGGTACATTGCAACTCTAGAAGATATAAAATGTACAAGGTGTGAACATGTCACAAAATCACCACATGGTACTCAAATCTCTGCCATTCACAAGGCCAACACCAATGTTACAAATCATTGTGGGAGATCAATCCCTTAATCACATCGCTTGAGGATATCAACTCTCAAGGCATCAAACCATCACCAGATCATAGGACATGTCACATTATACCTGCATTGATTCATTACATTATGCCTCATCAATGGGCATAAGGACCATCATGTATCATAAGATCATCACAACAGTAGACACAAGCCATGGTATTTCTACATGTCACCTGCAAGGTTAGGGGACTATGAACAAGAACTAGAAAGTACTATATAGATTACCATCTCAAGAGGTAGAAAGAAAACACATCATATAGCTCATCATTAGTGTTAGGGATCTATTCTTAGCAAATTAGGGTCTGTAGATGCATCAAATCACTAAAGCCTGGATATGGCATCTCGCATATTCTTGGAACACTTTATGGTTAAGGAAACAACTATTCACAAAACACTACACGTGGCTTATACATTACTCATAGATGTCTATTGTTTGAGTACTCAAGCATGTGTCTCAACCATCCTTAAACCATGTGTCGCGACCATCCACCAACATGGGTTGTGACCACCCACCAACATGGGTCTCAACCACCCACCATTTGGGGTGTCTCGACCATGAAACACCATGATGTCACGACCACAACGTAGTAGGGAGGGCATGTCTCGACCTCAAACCACACCATGGGCCATGACCAAACAAGAGATAGATGAAATATTGTGAATGTGAAAAGGGTAAGGGTCACTAACACCATTAGATCATATAACTCTTCCCAAATAGAAGCAAGGTCCTAACAAATTTATTGCAACTATCTTGACCAAATGACAAACCAACATCTCAATCAATACCACAAGAAGATCTAGGTGCAATGTCCACCAATGGTCAATCTACTACCAAGATAAAGGACAATCATCAAACCATGGGTAATCAACATCATGACAGAGGTAAATCATGGCTAAATAAAAAGAGAATAGCAAGATACACCATCATCCTCAAGAAGGAAAAATGTCTCCCAAAATCGGTCATGAAAACCCTAACACTTACATCATGAAGCCATCATGAAAGAGGGATATCAAACAAGAGAGAGAACAAGGTTAAACCGCACCAAAATAGAACCAAAAATTCATAGAACACAAAAAAACTCAATCATCATGCATGCAACCAAAACCAAGATTAAGAGATAGGGGAAAAACATCATCGCACCGTAATCGCAAAAGTCAGGTACAACACTAGGGTTTCAGATTCCATCCAAACTGAGCATGATCTCAACATCAACCAAGTTCTAGAGTCTATCATCACCTATTATCATATTAAAGAAACATTATAGAGATAGAAAATAGTAGCATGCATGTAGAAAAAGTCCATTAATAGAGAAGGTTAAGAGCTATATAACCCGCCTGAAAGAAGGTCACACCAAGGGTTGCAAGCTCCAACCACACAATCCAATAATGATGAAGCTCCACCCTCAGCTACAAGAACACCTCAAGGTAGAGAAGACAACATGGTCAAAGATTGACCAAGGAAAGAGAACAAGAAGCTCAAGACCAAACCAAAAGAAAGAAGGGGGAGAAGAGAGAATAAACTTCCTCTCACTTGGGTGTACCCTAGTCAAAACATGGCCTATGAACCCTTGTGAGGAGGAGTTTACTCTCTAGAACGACCACCAAGTCAAAACATGGTCTAAGGCTGAGAAAAGGGAAGAAGATGGGGTAGAAGATCCAAAGAAAACACCATAAAGGAAAGTTAAACACCTACCAAGGTAGAAGATGATCAAAGGTCAACACAAGCACCACATGCATGGTAGATCCTCCTTCAAAGCTCTAAGAACAACACCTCCTTGTTACACGAAGCTCTAATAGCATCGAAGAAAGAAAGGAAAAACAAGATGGCCAAAAAAGGTCACTTGCATGGAGAGAAGAGGGTTTATATAGGCAATGGAGGAGAGAGGTAGAGAAAGAGATGAGGTGTCAACAAGATAGGGCTCCAAAGGGACACATCTACCCAAGAAACTAACATGCAACCACTTAAAACCCACATGAAAGAGATGGTGATACACTCTATGTTGGGTCTCGACCCACTTAGATCACCCACATGGTCGCAGTCATGACCCACCATGAAACACCATCCATGGTCGCGACAACACCACTAAACACAACAAGGTCGCATCACAAGGTTACTTAACCCTTCCTAGGTAGAGATAATTAATACAAAGGCAACTATCTCAACCCAAGATCACCAAAAACCACCTCGGTCATGACAATCACATGTAGGGGAGGTGTCTCGACTGTGACACCCACCCAACAAGCTCTAGGTCACGACAACACACAAGGGACACAAACCCTAGAAAAGCCTAATCACCCAAGGTGATTCCACTAGTCAACCAAAGCTCAAAAAGGCACCCCAAAGCACAAAACTTCTCTCAAGAAGCCAAGAGATATAAGGAACACTCTAAAGGTGACAAATTTTAAGATAATCCCCTAACATGGGTAAATTGCAATTTGTACCAAAACAAACACACAAAGTAGAAACATCATCCAAACAAGCTCAAATTGGAGACTTAAGCTATCCACAAGCTCCAAGGTCATCCCAAAGGATTAGAGAAAGGTTCTAAGAAAATCATCAAGCCAAAGAAAATAGGGTTAACCCAAAACAAAGGTTACGGGTCTTATGAGCTATAAACCTCTAACTAGGATTTGGCCCACGAAATCCAAAGTGAAAAGAGATATGTACTTCGTGTGCATCTCTTCCTCAAGCTCCCACTTGGCTTCCTCAACACCATGATGATGCCACATAACCTTCACAAGCACGATGTCCTTATTCTTCAGCTTCTTCACTCTTCTATCAAGGATCAACACATGTCCTTCAACAAACAACACATCCTCATGAAGATCCACCTCAACCGGTTGCACGACTAACTCTGTACCAGGGTGGCACCTCCTCAACATGGACACATGGAACACTAGATGTAGCTTGTGCAACTCAGGTGGTAGATCAAACTTATAAACCACCTTCCCAACAAGTGCCACCACAGGGTAAAGTCCCATATACCTAGGAGCCAACTTACCCTTCTTCCCAAACCTCAAAACACCCTTCAAAGGATAGACCTTAAGATACGCCTTGTCACTCACTTGGAACTCCAACTGTTGCAACGTCCCTGGGGGCTTCTGATAATCCACCTTAACTTACTGAAACACAACACACTAGGCCACCAACTAAACCACATCACTTTTCAAGCCAGGACAACAATATAGATCTTTGAGGTTATGGTACATCTCAGTGCTACCTCAGTGCATAACATACATTAAAGAGTGAGCCTCCTCCAAAACCATCTTTCTCAAGCTATCAACATCATGAACCATGACTTTGTTGTGGTAACAAACCAATCATCTACCTCATGGTAGCCAACACGCTTCTCTCTATGGAACTATGATCGTATCTATTGTATCATAGTAACAACCTATTGTGCTTATCTAATCTACTTCCTGAACTTGGGCTTTAGTTGCATCTATGCGAAAAACCCAGCTAGCAAGAAAACCTCTAGCTTCACGTTCATATGATGCAAGGAAACCAACGTGTCTCTCATATGGAACCCTAAGGAAAACAACTATGTTTTCTCCATAGATGATGAGGAAGAAGATTACCTACTCAAGGCGTCTACCACAACATTAGCCTTTCCTCGATCTTAACAATTATCCAATTGTAGTCTTTGATTAGATTCATCCAACATTGCTTCTATATGTTCAACTCCTATTTCAAAAAGATGTACTTTAGGTTCTTGTGATATGTGAAGATATGACAGTTCTTACTGTAAAGGTAGTGCCACCAGATCTTCAAAGCATGGACCAATGCAGCTAGTTCCATTCCTAGATGCATGTAGCAAAATAAATCACGTTCTTGTCTTGCATCAACACGCAAACCAAACCATTCCTAGATGCATCACAAAAGACTATGTATCATTTCCCTTGCCCAGGTAGAAGTAACACTAGTGCACTAGTGATTTTTTTCTTTAACAACTGGAAGGCACACTGACACTTGTCATCCTAGATGAAAGGCATAGCTTTCCTTGTTATCTTCGTTAGGGGTAACTCCACTAAAATGAAGTTCTTGATGAACCTCTAGTAGTATCCTTCCAAACCCAGAAAACTATAAACTTCTGGTAGCGTACTTGGCTGCTTCCACTCTGTCACAGATTCCACTTTCTTCGGGTCCACACAAACTCACGCATCATATATCACATGTCCTAGGAAGGTGTAACGACCCCACTGATCGGTAACCCCCAATTGAGGGAGACTAAGAGGCTAGAGTTGTTATCCCAAAATAGGATCATATGGTTTTGCAAATAATAAAAAATAATTCATAAATTCTACCACTACTAAGCTTAAAATATGATAAAAAACTCTTTGCACATACCTTGCAAAATATAAGATTTGAGGGACTTTACCCAGATAAGAAACTATCTATCTACAATCTTCCAATTCTTTATTAAGATTTACTCAATCAATTTCACTTTAAAGGAATATCCACTTTTTGATAAACCTAAAATGCCGACAAACAAAAAGATGGTCAGTATAATGAAATTACACTGGTATGTGGGGGAACCAAAAACTTGCATCTAATTTTGACAACATATTGCAATCAAATTATGATTTAACAAATAAAACTTTACATTTTAAACATAACTACACAATCCCCACATATGCTTGCCTCTGTGCTATCCCTACAGTGGACATGGATACTAACTCTCTCATATGGTAGATCTCAAATAACCCCCATGATCCTATCTTATATGTAGATCACTACATAGGGATGTGTAGTCGTATGGTCCTACCCAAGGGTAGACCAACACATCAACTCATGATAACTTGATGATCCTACCCCAAGGATAGACCATGAACTAGGTCACCCATCTCATCATCATCAAAGCTATAGAGGAGGACTAGGATTTAAGCAAGTCATGCATATATATTTATGGTGATAGTCAAAGTCACTTTACAGTTGCACAAAATAAAAGTTAACCAAACAATTACTTCTAAGAAACCAATAAAACCTCATAAAACTAGAGTGATTATTCATAAGTGTAACCATATACCTATTCTTGAGCAAGGGAATCCAAAATCAACAAGATATCCTAGCAAGTACCTAATGCAAGCAACCCTTACTTCCTAAAAAATATAGAGTACCTAATGTCACTATCATATTCTAAACAACTTCCTAATGACATGAGGATACATTCTAAGGCTTCCAAGTCTCCTTAGGGTTCATTAGGGTTTCTTAGGGTTCTTTATATGATTTTACCCTTTTTTTTGGATGACGTGGGAACCACCCCGAGGAAGCGCCATGATTGTGCCCCCCCTGATGGCGTAAACCCTCGACTTTCCCCAACTACCCGCACATCAGGGTCAGCAAGGTAAACTCACATAGAGGCCAAGGTGTGTGACGGGACCAAGGATCGTTGAAGCTGCACAACCGGGGATTCGAACCTGGGTGCCTACTCTAGGGAGCATGGGCCTTCTCCATCGAGCTACAACCCCCTCGACGACTTTACCCTTTTCAAGCTAACAACCCTAAAACATGTTTCTTATTTACAAAAACCCTAATTATTCCAATAATCCTTATTAAGGGTTATTTAATCTCAAACCAAACTTAGGATCGTTATATCTCTATTGGATGTTAACATTTTCGGATTAAAACCATGAAAATCCATATTTTCCAAAAGTAGGGTTTCTAAGCCCATTAATACATGATCATGTGTATAAAACCCTAAAACAAGCATAATATCATCTTTATCAGATTTAACAATTCCTTTTATTCACAATAGGTTAATATTACTCAAAATAACCAAAAGAGACATTAAATCTGATTGCCATCTCAAATTAGGGTTTTACCATAATTTAATGCATTAAAAGTGGTAACTTAATGTACTTTTTAAATTACAAGCGATATCTGCCTTGAATTCTATTTTTATTGGATTCTACATATTTTTTTGATGAAAAGGCACTATCTACTTTTATTTTTTGGCCAAATAATCAATTTTTAACAAATTAAACAAGATCTACATTTTCTGGAATTTCTAACTAGAGAGGCAAATTACCTTTTCTTTTTGGAAAAACAACAGCCATCGGATGTCAAGTCATCTTTGACCGAGTGAGGATCAAGTGGATTGCCTTAGTTGCATCCACTCATGCTTTCTGAAGAGTGAATCGGTCTAGTCTGTAGATCTGCCTCAATAGTCAGCAGTTGACCTGGATATGAGGGTCCTCATCCTTCGTCTCCACCAAAGTTGTGTGCTTTGACTCGTGGCGGTCCGCGGTGGTGAGGTCGTCGGCATAAAGGAAAATGTGAGATTGAGAGCATGATCAGGTGCAATAGTTGGCTTGTAACACCCCTCCCTAGGGTTTCTTACATAACCAGCGGAAGCACAACCTAATCCCCAACATTATCCATAATGTGGGGTACTTGGCATATCAGGGAGGGATTGTCACATGCATGATCTAATATTAAGAAATAAACAACACTTGGCATTCATAGAAACATAGGTTCATACATAAGTTCTTGGAAAGAAAGATACATCATGTTTCTAAAGGTATACTAAACATAAACTAGATAATATGAAAAAGATAGGATCTCCATAGATGGACGTCCCACCAGGCAACAACTCCTAAGATCTTGGATCCTTGGAATCTTCTCAAGAGGTCTCCTCCCCTTTAGCTCCAACTTCTGCGGACATCTCGTCCCCAGCCATGCAAAGGAAAACAAACATAGTAAGTAAGCGGAATTGGCATGTTATAAAGCATAAAAATAAAATATAAAGTGATTTAACATAAACATGAACATGCATTAACATTAATCATTTCTTGGCATCTTTTACATAAAGAATTTGACTAGAAGTATATGCTCCTCTCTTAATGCCCCATAAGGAGCCCATAATTTCTTGGAAAGCCCATAATGCTCGGAAAACCCATAACAAGGTGCATATAAATCTACATCAAATTCCCTTAACCATGATCTTTCTTAGACTTTACTTATCTTCTGAATAACCTAAACTTAATCTTAATTGGGATTTCTCCCTCTTGAAACATAATGGGATTTCTCCCTCTTAAGCATGGATGGGAATCTCTCCCCTCTTAATCTTGGTTTCATGTTCCTTAACCATAATCCATAACATAAATGTGGTTTATATACTTAGACTTAGATTATAGCAATCAAACATCCAATAATCATATACATTGAAGAGAAGCATGCATTTATCTTGACTTTAGTATAAAGTGCATAAACATATCATAATCATTCAATAAATCAAGTTTACTATGCTAAGGGCATGGCCCGCTTACCTTGAGCTAAAACACCTAAGTCAAACCTGGTTTGACTGATTGGGTTCTCTTAATCACCTAAAATTAACATAATTATCATTTATCATATATCATTAAACCCTAATTTTCTCATATAAATATTGAGATATGAAAATAGAAAAATCATTCGATAAAAACTAAAAAATTGGATTCCTCATCGAAAATCCTTTCCAAAACCTATTTTTTCGTATTTTTCTGATAACCAGGCGATTTACTATGGATTTTCAAAGATTCAGCCAATAAGAAATTAAAGAAAAGCCATGTGGATAAAACTCGATCCAAGACAGTGGGCCAGGTCTGAGTTGGACCAACCAGGCTTGGCCAACTCAGCAATGAGGATCCCCTCTGAGGAATCACAATCAAACAAGGGTGGATAGGCGAAAACCCTAAAATACCCTCGCGGTGGACATCGTCAAGTAAACAAAGGGCAGGGGCACAAAGGTCATTTTAGGACCTAGATTGCTCCTCACCTTCACAACGCGAGCCATGGCTCGAGCTTGGCTCCAGGAGCAAGAAGCTGAGGTTCATCCATGATCCAGGTTGAGGATCTAGGTTTCTCTCAAGGACTCGAGACTTCTAGCGAGTCCGCCAACCCATGACGGCAACACATAGCCCTTTCATGGGCTCAGGCGTGAAGTGGAGCTCGAGATGCTCCTTGGATGGCGTCACGGAAAAAGCCATGAAATGGCGCTGAGAAAATGTCGTGATGAGGGAAGAATCATCAGAGGGTGATCGGGGAAGTCCAAAAAAGTTGAAAATACTTCTATCATCAAAAGAGGACCATCGTGGCCAAAGGACAGAGAGTGGTGGCGAGAAACAGAGAATCACGAGCTAGAACATGGGCAAAAGTCGGAGGGGAAAAACCATAGAGAGAGGCCAAAAAAATACAAACTGAAGGTTAGAAATCACTCCTTAAAGCAAGGCGAGGTCGAGGCATGCATTTATATGGTCGGAGGGCCACTGATGTGTCGTGGCGGTTAGCATTGGCAAGGTCCGATGGTGGCTCTATAGGACATAGAGGCTGGGGTAATCGCATGGTTATCTAACGATGGGAGAAGTTGTATGAGGGTCCAGATATGCTCACTGCATCCTCAATTAGAGAGGGGATGCTTTGGAGGTTGGGAAGGTTGTGGAGATCGCCGGAGAAATAAAACAAGAAACGAAGGTCGAAGGTCGTTACAGGACCCGTCGATTGGGGCGTCCATAGGGCAAACTAGAAAAACCAAAATGAAGAGGGGGCTCTGAGGATTCTCACTAAGATCGAAATTGAGCTGGGGTGGTCGGAGCTTCGAATACTCAGTCGTTGTCACCGAAGATGGACGTCGTGCAGGTCAGGGTTCTTGAAGGTATGTGAGGCACAATTGACTGAGGTGGAAGAGATCTTGTAGGCCGGTGATGCTTTCAGGGGCATAAATAAGAAGCAGAAGCACGGTTGGGTCTTTTGTAACTCGGGGAGGTGAGGTCGGAAAAGCCCAAGATTGGGTGTTTTGTCAAAAGAGATAGATGGGGAGCGACAAATAGCTCGTTTGAATCAGTGGAGCCTCGCGAATTCAAAGCAGGAGATACATTCAAAAATGATTAACAAATAGGTGAGTAACCGATCGGAGGGCAAACTGTTGTGAAACGGCTCTGCTCGCGGGAAAAAAGGAGGAAGAAGAGAACGTGAGTGACATTAGATGTTGATCCGATGACTATTGTGTATGTGCGCAAGGAATAAAGCATAAGTAATGCCTGACATTCAATAGAACTGGAACTTTAGGGAAATAAAAGCAATTAGTGAAATTCTCAATAATTTCTTAGCCAAACTATATACAAATCATTCAAAATCGATTTGAAGGGTCAAACATGGTCCAAAAGAGTTCAAATTTGAACCATAGGTGTATTAGAGGGTCTAGAACATTCCCATTAAATTGGAATTGATGCTTGTACATGTTTTAGGCCTAACGTAGAAAAAATCATTATGTGCACTTTAATGAATATAAATAGTGCATATAGAGTCATTGATTTCTCAAATAAGGATTGCAAAACATAAAAATGTGCCCTAAATATTATTTCTTTTTAATTAAAAATATGGAGGCCATTAAACAAGAAATTAAACATGTAAATCACTAATTATCATATGAGAGAGAAAATTTGTCATAAAAGCATTTATCCTCATTTTCTTAAACAAAAGGGCATAGATATACCTGAAAACATTTTCTTTAAATAAAACAAGTATAATAGAGCAATTGGAGATAATAAATAATTTTGCAAAACTAACATGGGAAAATTACATTTAAGTCCTCAACAATCATCTAATTAGGAAAAGAGCATGCAAGGAACAAAGTATATTGGAAACTAAGCATAACAAGATTGGGATGTTACATGGCTGGTCAGACTCGTGAGGGTTGAGTGACGTCAGGGGTAGCCCTATACATAGGTCTCGTGTGGGCTATTAGGATTTCCGAACCCTCACCGTCATCCTGGTTTTAGGTAGTTTGGGCGTTTCTTCTAGAAACCTACAAACCTTGTTAAACTTAGGCCAATATTATTCAAAATCCTCTCCCAAACTAAACTAGGCAATCACCACATCCACACATGTAATGGATTACAAGAAAACTGAGATGGAAAATCTCATTTTTCTTAGCCCCTTTCCCAGTTCCGCTAGAACTAGATGATGCACATATGTCATTGGATCTTGTATCCAATGGATCACATCACATGCACCAATACAAATTAATCAATTAATTCTTCAAGAAAATTTTGACATTTATTAACATTTCTCTCACTTTAGGAAAACTTTCAAAATACATAACTCCCTCCTCATTCATCCTTTTCCTCCAAATTTTAAAGGAAACCTTATTTTAGCATTATCCACTCGTGTACCATGTTTGAGTACCAAACTTGGAAGGATAAAGGGGTTTGATTCAAATGCAAGTTATTACTCATTAAAGAATAGTTTTTTCATATTTTCTCTCTCTTTCATTTTTATCTTCTTTATTTGGATTCCTTGTATCATAAGAAACCATGTTGATTTTGAAATATCATCCATTATGATTAATCATACCTCTTTCCACATATTTCTTATATTTTCATCTTTATTTCAATTTCTTTTCTTATTTATGCATTATTTATTTTCTTTCAATTTTCCTTCCTCTTTTATCACCTTGAACACACTAATACAATAGGATCCACGAAAACTCATGCATAAGGAAAAAGTTTTAAAAGAAACCCATATATTTATCATAAGCCAAGTACATTCCTTTGGAAAAAATGCATTTACAACCATTCAAGCAAAATCAAGGTTGTAACATACTCCCCTCCTTATAGGAATTTCACCCCCAAAATTCAGCCAATCAAACACACAATTCAGGGTAGGCCTTTTCCATGTTTATCTTCAGCTCCCATGGGGCTTCATCCTCTCCATGGTGCTTCCAAAGAACCTTTTACATCTCTATCTCTTTATTCTTGAGCTCTTTCATTATCCAGTACCCCCACATCTGATGCAGGATATCTTAGTCTCCCTTAAAGCTCAATAGGTTCATTTCTTAGCACATTGCTCAGGTCCTTTACATAGTGCTTCATATTAGACACATGGAAAAAATCATGCATCATACTATATTGAGGGGGTAAGGACAAACGATAAGCAACTTCACCAATCCATTCTAAAATCTCAAACAGACCCACATATCAGGGAGTCAACTTTCCTCTATTTTTAGCTATAGCTTAGAGGGGTCGGATTTTCAAAAACACATGCTCTCCTATAGTGAACTACAAATCAATTCACTTCACATCATCATACAAATTTTGTCGATCATGGGCTCTCTCCATCCTTTGTTTGATCAAAGAGACTTTATCTGCATACACCTAGAGCTCAGCTAACCTCAATAAGTTCCTCTCACCAACATCATACCATTTAAGTGGCGACCAACACAGCCTCCCATAGAGAGCTTCATTTGGTGGCATCATGATACTGGCTTGGTAGTTGTTATTGTAAGCAAACTCAATGAGGGGTAGGTATTGCTCCCACGATTCACCCCAATTGAGCACATAAGCTCCCAACAAATCCTCTAAAGTCTGGATTGTCCTCTCTGGCTATCAATCAATCTGGATGTGATATGTTGTACTAAACTTTAGTCTAGTACTGAGTTCCTCTTGTATCGATTTCCAAAACATAGAAGTAAACTTTGGATCACGATCAGAAATGATCAAACTTGGAACACCATGCAGTCGTGCAATCTCTCTAATGTATAGTTTAGCTAAGTCTACAACTTTGGTAGTGATCTTTAAGGCAAGGAAATGTGTCGACTTGATAAGGCAATCTACCACAACCTATATTGCTTCATGATGTCTCTTGTTCTTTGGAAGACCCACCACAAAGTCCATGGTGATCTTTTCCCATTTCCACTCAAGAATCTCAATTGACTATAGCAATCCACTAGGTCACTGGTGTTTAGCCTTCACCATTTGGAACGTGAGACAATTAGCCACATATGTCGCTATATTTCCTTTCATTCTAGGCCAACAAATGTACCAATACAAATCCTTAAACATTTTGGTAGTGCCAGGGTGTATGTACTTTGAACCATGAGCTTCTTGTAAGAAAAGATCCTTTAATGGTGAATCTTCTAGAACCCAAATAAGACTCTTGTAACAAATTCGGCAATCCACTCCTACATGGGTTTGAGGTCTCTCTAACAAACCTTTCATCTTGTCAAGCTCTGGGCTAGCTAACTGGGCAACTACCAACTCAGTTAACAGGTCTGGTTTAATCTGTATATTAACCAAACAAACTCAATCTTCTAACAGTTGTGGAGTCCACTCCACAAGATCTTCTAGCTTCCTCCACTGACTAGACAAGATAGTTGCACACCTAAGTTGTTTTCGGCTATGATCATCTGGCACAACATTTTCCTTTTCAAGGTGATAGGCTATAGTGAAATCATAGTCTTTCATATTTCCCATCCACCGTCTTTGTCTCAGATTCGGGTCCCTCTGAGTTAGGAGATACTTCAAACTCTTGTGGTCGGTGAAGATTTCAAAAGTGGCTCCATATAGATAGTGTCACCAAATCTTCACGACATGTATAATTGCAGCCAACTCTAAATCATGTGTCAGATAATTCACTTCATTAGGTGTGAGTTGTCTCGAGGCATAGACAACAACATGCATGTTTTTCTCTAGCACACATCCAAGCCCCATCTTTTATGCATCAGTGAAAATCATAAAACCCTCGTTACCAGATGGTAGAGTCAATACTGGAGACGTAGTCAACTTCTCCATTAACTCTTGGAATTGAGCTTCACATAAGTCTGACCAAACAAACTTCTTGTCCTTTTGGGTGAGCTTGGTAAGTGGCAAAGTAATCATTGAGGAATCCTTTATGAAGCACCGATAATATCCAACCAATCTCAGAAAGCTACAGATCTCTGAAGGATTCTTCAGTGTTGGCCAATCTTGAACGACCAACACTTTAGCTGGATCCACTGAGATGGTCCCTCCAGATATGATGTGTCCAAGTAACATGACATGATCTATCCAAAACTCGCACTTCAAGAATTTCCCATAGAACTTCTGCTTTCTCAAGATATCAAAAACTCTACCCAGGTGGTCATGGTGTTACTCTAGGTCATCAGAATAAACCAAGATGTCATCTATGAACACTATGAAATATGAATCAAGGAAGGGTTGGAATACATTGTTCATGAGATTCATAAACATACTCTGGGCATTGGACAAACCCAGAGTCATAACCACAAACTCATAATGGCCATAACGAGTTCTAAAAGTAGTTTGCGGGATGTCCTCACTCTTGACTCACAATAGGTGGTACCCAAACCTCATGTCAATCTTTAAAAATATTTGAGCTAACTTCAGTTGGTCAAACAGGTCATCTATGCAGTGTAAAGGATATTTGTTCTTAATCGTAGCCTGGTTGATAATCCAGTAGTCTATGCACATTCTGAGCGACCCATCCTTCTTCTTCACAAAGAGAACTGGTGTTCCCCATGGTGATGTGCTAGGTTGGATAAACCCTTGTCTAGAAGTTCCTACTATTGTTTCTTCAACTCGAGCAACTCAGCAGGGGCCATCCTATAAGGTGCTATCAAATTAGGGTTTGTCCTGGGAGCTAGATCTATCAAAAAGTCTACTGTAACACCCGATCCCACTGCCCAAGGCTCTAGCAGGGTTTCAGGAATGATGATTGGCCCCCACAGACCACCACCAGCCTTAATTGTGCACTTTTTCATCACTCACGTGCAAGCTAGGATCAACTTCCTGACTGGTCACCAATCCTAGTACTACTCCAAGATGAGCACTCTTAACTATGGAGTTCTTTTAGTGATGGTCTCCCAGAAAAGGAGGTGCACCTTGGTGATATGGGTAGTCCAATCATTCCTTATAAGATCATTTTATCTGAGGTATGAAATCTTGGGATGTTACAATCTGTCACGGAACTAGAATCCCAGTCCCATGAACCAAATGAATACCGAAGGCATCATGCAGAAGCATAAAGCTTAGCACACATGAACAGATAACAATATACAATCACTAAAATCATCTCAACAATCAACAATATATATTAAGCAACATTATTGTATTACATGATTTGAGTTACATATTCAAGAGTCATGTTGTACAAGTCTACTCATGTACACTATGTCTGGATCTTACAATAAGTACACCTATCATATCTCACCAAGCCCATCATCTTTCTAGCAATCTCTGAACCAAAAAATAACATACGAGAAATGGGTCAACACACGAGGTGCTGAGTACAGGGCGAAAAGATACATATTGTGACGTCCCTGGATTTTGATCTCTCTAAACCCTATTGGGAATGAGATATCAGAATCTGAAAACATCATCCAATCATATCAGAGAGTGATGCGGAAGCATAATACGCATACATGAACATACAACCATAACATACTCAACATTCAACATGCATATATATACAATATGAATTATTACAAAATGATTTACAGTTACATATTGAATGAAAATTCGACAAATCTGAACATGTATTCTAACATGATCTTAGACAATAGGTACAACCTATACAACTTGCTCACATCCTATTCTTTTATCCCATGCTAGCTGTGAACCTAGAAAATACGAGAAACAAAAACATCAACAAAAGTTGGTACGCGGAATTAAAGAGCTATACTATGCTGGCATATAAAATACTCAAAATTGAAGAAAGAGAAAGGAAACATTATTTAAAGGTGGAAAATTAGGTAATCCCAAGTTATTAACCATATTTGAATGGACATGTATTACTATGGTGGACTTAGCACAACATATATTATTGGGCCCTATCCCCGCGTACCTTGTACCATTAGGGATCTCCCCACGTACCTTGTACCATTAGGGAGGTGCTAGTGAAAATTAATACTTTCCCTCTCTTATAGGGAGATTAATGAACCATCAATAACTAAATTCCATTTTCTTTCTTTAATGTTCTTATTGTTCAAGGCGGAAATGGCAATACATATAGATGTACATCCAACAAGATATTCAAATATAAGCAAGCAAGTACATATATTTAACATCCAACAAATCTAGTCATATAATTATATCCATGTATCTGAGTTCAGATATTCCTCACATATCCATGATCATCTAGATAATCTGGTCAGCACCTGATTAATAACAAAATTACATACATGCATTAGATTCTCATCATTAATCCTAATTAGAAGCATTTTAGGGTTTCAGCCAAGATAGGTTCCAAGTTTCTTGTAAGTTCAGTAAATGATCTTATACTTATCTAGGGGTCATCATGAAGGTGTGGTTCAAGTTTCAAGTCACTATGATGTTCCATGCACTTTCTATGATCATATCAAGGTTTAAGGCATTTACATGCATTCTAGGGTCAAAAGACTCACAATAGAGAAACCGAGATCAAGTATCATCAAGGAAGAAGAGTCAAGCATAAGGGATGGTTTTAGATCATCAAGAAAAGAACATAGGAAACACATTCAAAGTAGGGTGATGTCCACTAGGGTCTAGACATCGAACTACCAACATGAAGCACCAACATTCACTCATACATGCAGTTATCATAATAGTGCACTTATGTCATCGCGAGTACAAGGAATTTTATAAGGTTTCCCAAAGGTTCCAGGAGCATAAAATACTGATTTCATGATTGGTTAATCATTTAGAGTCATTAGGAAGCAAGGTTAGGATTATAAGAGAAATTTACATCATTATAGCACAAAATTGTCACATATGTACAAAAAGGAGTCGTTTATGAGAAAATAGGGAGAATAAGACCTTCAATAGGGATACGAGGACATGAGAGTTACTGATTTGATACTTAGATGGGTATATATTCATCAAAGTTCCAAAATTCATCATAACATTTCATTAAGTATGTTAAGAAGATCAAAATGTAGAATTTTTGGAAAAACAGTGAACAAACGAAGGAATTAGGGTCTGCAATTATGTCCAAGTTGTAGATATTTTCGAGACGATCAAAATGGTATATACTGTTACCCTATTTGGCCAAGGGAAATATTTATGGTGAATTATCTAATATTATGTCATTTTACTGTATTTTCAAAAATGTTTACCTATTAGGCAGCCTGGTTCATCCAGTTATTGAACCCGGTTTAGGCTGAACCGAGAATCAAGGGGTACGGGCGCTCTCTTTCTCTCTCACCCCCATCTCCCTCACATTCTCGAGCTGATGCAGAACCCCGCTTTCCATCTTCTGTCGTTCATGCAAGCATGGGCTCCGCCCCATGAGATGGAAGTGTGGCGAGTCTGGAGCTTATCCTCCTTGTTTTCTCCTCACCGACACACATCCTGCCAACGGCTGTGACTGCTCCGCCTTGACCATCACCGCGAGGCTGGGTTTGATGAGTGTAGCCTCCATGCCAAGGGATGATGATCTGATCTATGCTGCCCTCACCTGGTCAGTCGTGGACGTCGCAGTGACGAGATCAACGAGAGCTTCAGAGCTCCATCATGGTGCCCTTCTTGGAGCCACGACGGGGTAGTGCAGTAAGGGTGAAGATTGCTTTGAGGGTAATCCGCAGTCTGGTGTGTGACGGGATCAGGGTGATTCTCCGTCCTTCGCCAGGATGACCACTACCTCCGTTGTGATGGACTCCAGACCATCCCCTCTGCTTCATCTTCTTGAAATGATGCCGCTTGCAAGTTCTGCGGCTCCAGCAACAACCTAGATAGGAGTCGTGAGGTCGGGGTCTATTTTCTTCTTCGTCGCCTGCTGTGGAGCCACGGGCTGGCCGGCGTAGCCGTAAGGAGGAGGAGGCCGAGGCTACTGATTCTTTCTCAATGGCGGCGCTGGACCTCAGGGGAGGCGGACCTGAAGATGCACACCTGAAGAGTAAGGATTTCTCACGCACATCAGATCCGAGCCCCGTGGACACACACTCTCACACTGGGAGAAGTCCAATGAATTGGGTCTATCAGTTCGTCTGAAAGGGTCGAAACAACTAATCTGCTGGTCTCAAGCCTAGATCCGATGTTCACGTGGATGTCAATGGACTAGGTTATAACTACTGCCTCCGAATAAGCAGGAGAGGTTGATGATAGCCGTCATTGGACTGGCTGGATTCCCAACTACATCGCCCAGTAGGGGTGGTGATCCATTCATGGAGTCATAAATTTATGCCAAATTAAAAGAATTCATTACAGTGCTTGTAATGGGAAAGGTCACACATCCTACTCATATCAAAGCTAATGTGACAAAATACACAACATGACTAGTATTGCTACCTAGGTTTTGAATAATCATTCACTTAAACTTGTTGACTTCAGACCTCACTAATCTCTACACGAAAGGGATTTGACCCATAAATTGGACCCAATATTACTCATAGTGTATTCCACCTTAGGTATACTTTATATGCCCAAAAGTTTGTTTATGACTCTTCAATCAAGATACTCTTAAGTGGTGCATATGTAGGGTAACTAAACTCAAGGTATGCATCAATTAACTCCTGGTGTTATAAAGGCAAGCTCAACTTACTCAAAGTCACCATATGAGGCTTCAAGTTCCATAATTGAATCACTTTGCCCCAAATGTATCCTCATATGCTACAGTGGGTATCAAAATCATAAAATCAAGGTTATCACATTCACCCCACCTTATTTGGAATTTCATCCTCGAAATTCAACTAAGATCACCATAGTTGCATGCACTCTAAGTTGTCATCTTAGGGTCTTAGAGTTTCTTGGGTGTGTCCACCCCACCTCATATATGTGGAAGCATCACTTAATGTCTTAGCCATAACATGACATTATGACATCTTAGGGTTACATCACCTCTAAGGGTACATGTTTTGTTCATACTTTTAATGTTCAGGAGGAGATTCATTTATTAGCCATGATGTTCAGATTATTCAAATCCAACATCATTAATATGTTTTATGATCAACATCTTACAATGATTTCAGCCTTAGAGGAGATTTATCTTCATCCATGATATTATGATTTTCTACTTTAAGAAGGGACTACATAACATGCTTGACCATTAGGGTTTCACCCTATGGTGTGATATTCATACTCAACTTAGAAGCATACATTGAGAAGGATCAAAGTTACGAACTATATTTCTGATCATATATCTTATGACCCAAAATATCTTTACATCAAATTCATGAGTTCAACTTTTTAGTCTTAAAAAAAAATGAGTTCAACTTTTTATGTCTTGCATGTATTATGTGAAGGGAAAAAGAGAATATACTAAGTTTATCCCATAATCTCAGCATCATATCTTTCATGTTTCATATGAAGGGGAAGGGAATATTTTAAAGTCAAACTTATCATGATTTCAATCTTGGGTACTACATGTATGATATGGGGGGGGGGAATATAGAATAGGTCAAGCTTATACGATTGACTCCTCATATATAAATCATCTATATAGCTCAAGTGAGGTTTCTATCATCATATATTAAGAAAGAGAAGAAGAAGGGAGAACATGTATTTTGAGTATCTTTTGCACAAAGCATCATACTCTCATAACTAGAGTTCATATATTACCTCACTTGCAACTAATGATGAGATTCACAAAATATGTCACTCTAGCCTGGACCTAACTCAGCTAAAGGATTGAATTTATCATATGGGTCATCTACCCATCCTTTTCTTTTACCCAATTCTCACATATAGATTTGAATCATGCATAAGGAATCAACTCAACACTCAAGAGTAATCTAGTGTAGGACATTTTTTTAACACATATCTCATATATTGGAGGCTAGGTCCTATGACCTTCTCCCTTTGGGTCTTACTCTCTCTGGAGTTCACCACATATCTCATCCTACCACTAGATATCATCCTTGTATAAGAGCTTGAGGCTCATGTACACTCATCTCTATCTTAACTTAGCTTATCTTAAGTAGGAAAAGGGAATGTACTTTCATCATCGAGCTTTTGTTTAAATTCTTTAAATTTGGATTCAACTAGTATACAATTTAAACCTTTATAAGGAAACTTATACTATCATAGATCAACTTAGATAAGATTCTATATACTTATTTCCTCCATCTTTCTTTTGTCTATCTATCTATCACATAACCTTATGAGGCTCTAGACATCTAATCTAGATCTATTCTCTCTTCTAAACTGATGTCACTCCCTTTCACTTAGATTGCATGAACACTAACTACTCTGCAGTGTGAGGGACACATTTTTATATTTACATATATATAATAAAATATTATATAGTTTTTCTCCGAGAAAGAAGACGTCAGAGAAAACACTCGAGGCTCGAGCCGATTGGAAAACAAAACCAAATCAGTAAAACCGAGTGTCCCACACACAGTAGATAGTCTAGTGTCATGTAACCTAGTGAAATGGTGAGAACGAGATGTAGACTAGTGTAGCTACCCAACACATATGATCTCTATATGGAAAGGGTTTCTCACACTTGTCTAAACCTAGTTCTCGAACATCTAGGTTCTAACTTAGAGGCTAAGTCAAACCTTATTCCTACATAACAACTTACTAAGTTTCTAGGGTTTAAGGTGAAAGGTGAGGATTTTGATATATATATAATGGTGAGCAATTGTTAGGTGTAGCTATTGTTCATGCTCTGATACCAACTGTGACGTCCCCAGATTTTGATCTCTCCAAACCCTATTGGGAATGAGATGTCAGAATCCAAAAACATCATCCAATCATATCAGAGAGCGATGCGGAAGCATAATACGCATACATGAACATACAACCATAACATACTCAACATTCAACATGCATATATATACAATATGAATTATTACAAAATGATTTACAGTTACATATTGAATGAAAATTCTACAAATCTAAACATGTATGCTAACATGATCTTAGACAATAGGTACAACCTATACAACTTGCTCACATCCTATTCTTTTATCCCATGCTAGCTGTGAACCTAGAAAATACAAGAAACAAAAACATCAACAAAAGTTGGTACGCGGAATTAAAGAGATATACTATGATGGCATATAAAATACTCAAAATTGAAGAAAGAGAAAGGAAACATTATTTAAAGGTGGAAAATCAGGTAATCCCAAGTTATTAACCATATTTCAATGGACATGTATTACTATGGTGGACTTAGAACAACATATATTATTGGGCCCTATCCCCGTGTACCTTGTACCATTAGGGATCTCCCTGCGTACCTTGTACCATTAGGGAGGTGCTAGTCAACATTAATACTTTCCCTCTCTAATAGGGAGATTAATGAATAATCAGTAACTACATTCCATTTTCTTTCTTTAATGTTCTTATTGTTCAAGGCGGAAATGGCAATACATATAGATGTACATCCAACAAGATATTCAAATACAAGCAAGCAAGTACATATATTTAACATCCAGAAAATCTACTCATATAATTATATCCACGTACCTAAGTTCAGATATTCCTCACATATCCATGATCATCTAGATAATCTGGTCAGCACCTGATTAATAACAAAATTACATACATGCATTAGATTCTCATCATTAATCCTAATTAGAAGCATTTTAGGGTTTTGGCCAAGATAGGTTCCAAGTTTCTTGTAAGTTCATTAAATGATCTTATACTTATCTAGGGGTCATCATGAAGGTGTGGTCCAAGTTTCAAGTCACTATGACGTTCCATGCACTTCAATGATCATATCAAGGTTTAAGGCATTTACATGCATTCTAGGGTCAAAAGACTCACAATAGAGAAACCGAGATCAAGTATCATCAAGGAAGAAGAGTCAAGCATAAGGGATGGTTTTAGATCATAAAGAAAAGAACATGGGAAACACATTCAAAGTAGGGTGATGTCCACTAGGGTCTAAACATCGGACTACCAACATGAAGCACCGACATTCGCTCATACATGCAGTTATCATAATAGTGCACTTATGTCATCGCGAGTACAAGGAATTTTATAAGGTTTCCCAAAGGTTCCAGGAGCATAAAATATTGATTTCATGATTGGTTAATCATTTAGAGTCATTAGGATGCAAGGTTAGGATTATAAGAGCAATTTACATCATTATAGCACAAAATGGTCACATATGTACAAAAAGGAGTCATTTATGAGAAAATAGGAAGAATAAGACCTTCAATAGGGATACAAGGACATGAGAGTTACTGATTTGATGCTTATATGGGTATATATGCTTCAAAGTTCCAAAATTCATCATAACATTGCATTAAGTATGTTAAGAAGATCAAAATGTAGCATTTTTGGAAAAACAGTGAACAAACGATAGAATTAGGGTCTGCAATTATGTCCAAGTTGTAGATCTTTTTGAGACGATCAAAATGGTATATAAATTTACCCTATTTTGCCAAGGGAACTATTTATGGTGAATTATCTAATATTATGTCATTTTACTGGATTTTGAAAAATGTTTACCTATTAGGCAGCCTGGTTCATCCAGTTATTGAACCCGGTTCAGGCTGAACCGAGAATCAAGGGGCACGGGCGCTCTCTTTCTCTCTCACCCCCATCTCCCTCACGTTCTCGAGCTGATGCGGAACCCCGCTTTCCTTCTTCTGTCGTTCCTGCAAGTACGGGTCCGCCCCATGAGATGGAAGTGTGGCGAGTCTGGAGCTTATCCTCCTTGTTTTCTCCTCACCGGCACACATCCCAACAATAGTTGTGACTGCTCTGCCCTGACCATCACTGCGAGGCTGGGTTTGATGAGTGTAGCCTCCATGCCAAGGGATGATGACCTGATCTACGCCGCCCTCACCTGGTCAGTCGTGGACGTCGCAGTGACGAGATCAACGAGAGCTTCAGAGCTCCATCACGGTGCCCTTCTTGGAGCCGTGGCGGGACAATGCAGCAAGGGTGAAGATTTCTTTGAGGGTAATCCACAGTCTAGTGTGCGAAGGGATCAGGGTGATTCTCCGTCCTTTGCTAGGATGACCACTACCTCCATTGTGATGGACTCCAGACCATCCCCTCTGCTTCATCTTCTTGAAATGGCGCCGCTTGCAAGTTCTGCGGCTCCAGCAACAACCTAGCTAGGAGTTGTGAGGTCGGGGTCTGTTTTCTTCTTCGTCGCCTGTTGTGGAGCCACGGGCTGGCCGACATAGCCGTAAGGAGGAGGAGGCCGAGGCTACTGATCTTGCTCAACGGCGGCGCTGGACCTCAGGGGAGGCGGACCCGAAGATGCACACATGAAGAGTAAGGATTATCATGCACATCAGATCTGAGCCCCGTGGACACACACTTTCAAACTGGGAGAAGTCCAATGAATTGGGTCTATCAGTTCGTCTGAAAGAGTCGAAATAACTAATCGACTAGTCTCACGCCTAGATCTGATGTTCACGTGGATGTCAAAGGACTAGGTTATAACTACTGCCTCCGAATAAGCAGGAGAGGTTGATGACAGCCGTCATTGGACTGGCTGGATTCCCAACTACATCGCCTAGTAGGGGTGGTGATCCATTCATGGAGTCATAAATTTATGCCAAATTAAAAGAATTCATTACAGTGCTTGGCATGGGAAAGGTCACGCATCCTTCTCATATCAAAGCTAATGTGACAAAATACACAACATGACTAGTATTGCTACCTAGGTTTTGAATAATCATTCACTTAAACTCCTTGATTTCAGACCTCACTAATCTCTACACGAAAGGGATTTGACCCATAAATTAGACCCAATATTACTCATAGTGTATTCCACCTTAGGTATACTTTAGATGCCCAAAAGTTTGTTTATGACTCTTCAATCAAGATACTCTTAAGTGGTGCATATGTAGGGTAACTAAACTCAAGGTATGCATCAATTAACTCCTGGTGTTATAAATGCAAGCTCAACTTACTCAAAGTCACCATATGAGGCTTCAAGTTCCATAATTGAATCACTGTGCCCCACCTCAGATGCTACGGTGGGTATCAAAATCATAAAATCAAGGTTATCACACATATATATAAGCTTTGAATAATTTGAAAAGATTTCAAGACTAAACAAACAAGAATAAATAAGTTAATTGTTTAACAAAATGTAACACCATATTTTATGTCATTTCACTCCATTATACCAACAATATCAAGCATGTATAAGGCATTTGACCATCTTCCTGTCATAAGGGTCCGTAAGTGTGCTCAATATTAGCTAACCCTTTTATACGAGAGGGACCTCAAGGCCATATCCAAGAGATAACCCTTTATCAACAATATTATAATGGAGTTATATATATATATATATATATATATATATATATATATATATATATATATATATATATATATATGTGTGTGTGTGTGTGTGTGTGTGTGTTCAAGTTATAAAACCGATGAGGCAAACATCGAGTAAGACATAGCAATACTACATGGCAATATTGCACAAGTAAATAAACAAGCATTCAATACATATCATTGCAAACAAGAAATCTAGTCATATAACTAGATAAGGCCCATACTTGATTCAGAGATTCTGAACTTAACACATCCATTACCATTTAGATTATAAGCCAACTTGATTAACAACAAGATTACATGTATGCATTAGATTCTCATCATTAACCCAAATTAGATGCATTTTATAGTTTTGTCCAAGATAAGTTACAATTTTCTTATTAGTACATTTGATGACCTTATACTGATTTAGAGTCCATTATGTGGGCGTGGTTCGAGTGTCATTCCATTACGACGTTCGATGCACTTTCTATGATCATTTCAAGGTTTAAGGCATTTACATGCATTCTAGGGTCAAAAGACTCATAATAGAGCACCCTAGATCATGATTCATCAAGTCAAGAGGTCTAGACATTAAGATGATTTAGATCAGTAACATTAAGTCATAAGAAACACATAATAAGATTATGTGGGTGTCCATTAGCATCAAGATTAGAAATCTAGGGAAAAGTTCATCATGAAAGTCCAAACTAGGCACATATGTACAAAAATGAGTCATTTATGAAAAATAGGGAGAGTAGGACCTTCATTTAGTTAAAGTATACATCACAAGTACTGATTTAAGGATCATAGGGTAGATTGAGTAATTAAGATCCAAGTTTGCATCAAAATCATAAATTAACTATACTCCAAATGATTAAAGTATGCATATTTTGGGAAAAGAGGGAACAAACAATGGAATTAGATCCTCAAACCTAGCCCATTGTGAAGATCTTTTTGAAAGGATCAATTTGGTTTATAATTTTGTATATTTTGGCCAATGGACGTGAGAGATATACATTTTAGAAGTTTTAGGAAAAAACTATAGGGCAAGGCAATAATTTACCTTATTTGTGAGAAAAGAGTGGTCATTCTATGTACAATAGACGGATAACATTATGTCATGTGGAATCGAGGCCCTCTTGCTCAGGGGTCCGGTTCAGTTGTTATTTGACTTCAATCGGGTTCATTGGTCTTTTGGGCCGGTTTGGTTCCCTCCATTCAGACCGGGAGGTCTGGGTCCCTTCCTCTATGCACATACCATCCGTAAGAGGTCAAGCTGCATGATGGAGGGCTCTTTGGTTCTAGGGGAGCTCGGGGCAGGACAAGTTGAGGCGAGCCACAAAGGTGTCACTCTAAATCAACATGGTCTGGCGAGGTCGCGTATGGTCAAAGATGGAGGAGTTGTTGAGCAAAGGCGAGATGCCTAAAAAAATTTGGCAGCAGCACTGCTTAGAGAAGAAGGGGAGTTCGAAGAGGAAAGGGTGGTGTTTCGGGCCAGTTGAGGGTACGAAAAGGGGGAAAACTCCTGTTGAAAGATGGAGGGTGTCATGTGTGAGGGTTTTTAGGCCAAGATTGTCCATGGAGGAATCCACCACAAGGGGAAAACAAGGTTTAGGAAAACCCCTCAATTCAATGCAAAATCATATGTATAGAATGCATATTTCAAAAATGGACTCAAACGAACACAAATCATTCAAAATGGTCAAGAATCGGGAGAGATCCGGTGGCTCGGGCTCCCCTACCCGGTGGCCACGGTAGCCGGCCGTTCTGAGGTAGAGGAAAACCCCACAACCATTTGATCAAGATCCAAGGGTGCGCGGGCTAGTGCCTCACCCTGGGTCAGCATCCGCAGGACCTGTTTAGGGTGGAAAATCCGCCCAACAAGGAAAAAATAAAGGAAAGAAAGGGCTAAATGTGAGTACCACTTCAAAAATTCATCACTAAGTGTAGGAAGGTCCAAATGACTTCAAATTTGGACCATACCTTCATGATAGAGTCTAGAACAACTATGAAAAATATCAAATCAAAATAAGTATATATGATCAAGAATTTAATCAAAGGGTTTAAGGGCATAACAACACTAAGATTTCATGCATATATGTGTATCATATTGACTCAAAATGTGGAATCTTTGACTTTGGTGGGAATTATAGAGTTATGAATTCATAAGAGACATAAAGAGTTAGAAATTAAAGTAATAATATTAATTATGCATAAATAGGAGAAAATCCACTTTGTCACATCTCTCTCAAGAGGAATCCCAAGAAAATAATCTAGGAATACATCTGCATCGTGCCTGACTACCTTTATTTCCTCTAAGGTTTCACCTTAGGCTTTGGCTCGGTAACAACTTCTAGGAAAGCTTGACAACCCTTGGTTATCATCTGTTCTACCTTCAAGTATGACACATATAGGCTAGTGGTAGCATCCTTCCTACCCCTAATGGTGAACAGTGGGTGACCTGGTCTTTTTATGATTACTTTCTTTTCCCTACAATCGATATTTTCCCTATAGGTATAGAGCCAATCCATACCAATGATCACATCAAAGTCATTCATGTCAAGGAGGATAAAATATTTATGCAACTCATGATCTCGATACTTAATAGGTATCACTAGATTTTTCAAGAGGGAAGTAACGATCCTAGTACTTGGGGTTGTGACATCTAAAATATATCCTAAATCCTTGATATGCAAACAAAGCATAGTTGTGACATTCCTCAAAATAAAAGTATTAGTCGATCTAGAGTCAAATATAGATTTTACATTGTGTCCCTTGACTTCAAGCATGCCTACATTGTTTTTCACCATACATTAGACTACTACATGCTTATCTTAAAATAGAAAAGAAAACTCTAAGGGTTATTACCCTCTATCAACCGATTAGCATTAGCTTGAGCCTCCTCGTTGTTGATAGCAAAAATTCAAGCTTGTTTTCACTCTCTAATAGGTGGGGCGACAGATACAAGTTGGGTTGCTATAGGGAATGGGCCTTTCGGGTTTGATAGAGGGAAGTTGTCTTGAAGGTGTCCCTCTTGCTGGAAATGATAGCACACCCTATTCTTGTTGTGGAACTCACTTGAATGCCATTTTCTATAGGTCCAACACCTGGGTTACTTGTTCTCATGGTGGGGTTTTCCTTTACCTCCATGCTTTCCCTTAGCATGATTGCATCCTTGTCCTTTGTTGTGATCATTCTTTGGGCCATGGGTACGTTCAATGAAACCCCATTATCCTTTAGATGGGTTCTATGATGTCATCACTGTCTTCTCCATGTTCAGGGTGGTGTTGTAGGATTCAGTGAAGGTTGTTGCTTTACTCGCCATCACATGAGGCTTGATGGTAGGGTGTAGACGTTCTACAAAATGGTCCTCCCATCTTTCCTCAATCATCATGTTCCAAAAACACTCCAGGATGCGAAACTTACTGCCAAAGTCTGCAACAGATGGGCTACCTTGGATTAGGTTGGTGAACTCCCTTTCTTTCTCCTTCTAAGCTAAGGTTGGAATGAATCAGGAAGTGAAGGTAGTCCTAAAGTCATTCCATGCCATTGGGTCCTCATTTAGATCTCAACCCACGATGTGGTTCTCCCACCAGATCTTGGCTGCTCCTTCCAAGAGTTGAGCAGCAAATGGAACTTTCTTGTTCGGCTGCACCTCCAACATGCAGAAACTGTTCTCGACTACTAGCAACCAAACATCTACTTTATTGACCACTTCAGTCTTATCCTCTCCCCATAAGTTCTCAATGTTCAGCTTGATGATTTCTTGAATGGTGAGTCCGAGTTGGGGACGAATAGGAAGCGGTTCACCATTTTCATCTCTTGCTATATCCCTGAGAGCCAGGGCACTAATAGCCTCAGTTAGCTTTTTCTATTGTTCCATCCACAGGGAAATAGGGGTGTGGAATATTATTAAAGGTCTTGGGCCACCAATCAGGTTCTCCTTAGGCTTGACCTCTTCTTCAGGCATTGGTTCCTCTTCTTGATTCATCTCTGGGTTGTAGAAGGGAACTGTCTTTGGGTCTGATCCTTCATCTGAAGCTCCCTCAGGTCTCTTCCACTTCTTTGAGGACTCGTCACCACAATCTCTCCTCCTCTTCTCAGAAGATCCCCTCCTCTTGTGGGGAGGCCTACCCCCAAAAGGGTTTGTAGTGGCCTCGAAAGGAACAACTACAATCTTGATACGGGCCATTCTGGTTCACACAAGTTAAAAATCATTTACACATAGATTTTTAACTTGGAAGATATATAAGCTTTAACTTACATTTGTGTCCTCTTATTTACATGCATTTTATTGTTTGGAGGAGGTTTCCTTAATCCTTAACACTCTGAATTCCCAAACATAGGAGGTGGTGGAGAGAGAGAAAACCTTATGCACTTAATGTTTCTCTAGAAATAAGAGGTGAGATGGGACGAAAACAGATGAGAAGACCTAGTGGTATCTTATTTTGAGTCAAATCCTCAGATTTTGGCCAGGCAGTCACACATATGCTGGGATTCCTCATAGACTGACTAGAGGGGCGGAGGAAAATCTTGCCATCCCCTGGATCATGATCCTTTTCTAGACACCTCCATCTTTTAGAAAATCCTCTAATAACTCTTTTGGGTTCTAAAGAGTTTGTAAAATTCAATAATTATTAATGATTAAATGGAAAACTAGTCTCTAATACCAAATGTAATGACCCCACCCTCAGTAACTTCCAATTAAAGGAGGCAAAGCGGCTAGAGTCATTATCCCAAAATAGGATCATATGGTTTTGCAAATAATAAAAAATAATTAATAAATTATACCACTAATAAGCTTAAAATAGGATAAAACTTATCTTGTACATACTTTGCAAAATATAGGATTTGAGGGACTTTACCCAGATAAGAAACTATCTATCTATAATCCTCCAATTCTTTATTAAGATTTATTTAATTAATGTCACTATAAAGGAATATCCACTTTTTGAAAAACCTAAAAGGATGACAAACAAAACGATGGTCAGTATAATGAAATTATATTGGTATGTGGGGGAACCAAAAACTTGCATCTAATTGTGACAACATATTGCAATCAAATTATGATTTAACAAATCAAACTTTATGTTTTAAACATAACTACTCAATCCCTAAATATCCTTTCCTCTGTGCTATGCCTGCAGTGGACATGGATACTACCTCTCTCATATGGTAGATCTCAGATAGCCCCCATGATCCTACCTTACATGTAGATCACTACATAGGGCTGTGTAGTCATATGGTCCTACCCAAGGGTAGACCAACACATTGACTCATGATAACCTGGTGATCCTACCCCAAGGGTAGATCAAGTATTAGGTCATCCATCTCATCATCATTAAATCTATAGAGGAGGACTAGGATTTGAGCTAGTCATGCATATATATTTGTGGTGATAGTCATAGTCACTTTACAGTTGCATGAAATAAAAGTCAACGAAGCAATTATTTCTAAGAAGCTGATAAAACCTTAGAAATTGTCATGAAACTAGAGTGATTATTCATAAGCATAACCACATACCCATTCTTGAGCAAGAGAATAAAAAATCAACAAGATATTTAAGCAAGCACCTAATGCTAGCAACCCTTAATTCCTAAAACGTATAGATTACCTAATTTCACTGTCATATTCTAAAGAAATTCCTAATGACATGAGGATACTTTCTAAGTCTTCCAAGTCTCATTCGGGCTCATTAGGATTTCTTAGGTTGCTTTATACGGCTTTACCCTTTTCAGGATGACAACCCTAAAATAGGTTTCTTATTTACAAAAACCCAAATTATTCCAGTTATCCTCATTAAGGGTTCTTTAATCTCAAACCAAGCTTAGATTCATTATATATTTGTTGCATGTTTACATTTTATGATTAAAACCATTAAAACCCGTACTTTCCAAAATTAGGGTTTCTAAGCCCATTAATACGTGATCATGTGTATAAAACCCTAAAACTAGCATAATATCGTCTTTTCCAAATTTAGCTCTTCCTTTTATTCACAATAGGTTAATATTACTCAAAATAACCAAAAGAGACATTAAATCTGATTTCCATCTCAAATTAGGGTTTTACCATAATTTAATACATTAAAAGTGGTAGCTTGATGTACTTTTTAAATTACAAGCGATATCAGGCTTCATATCTACTTTTATTGGATTCTACATATTTTTTTTGATAAAAAAGAACTATCTAGTTTTATTTTTCGACTAAAGAAACAATTTTTAACGAATTAAACAAGATCTACTTATTTTCTAGAATTTCTTAGCAGAGAGGAAAAATACCTTTTCTTTTTGGAAAAACATCAGCCATTAGATCTCAAGTCATTGTTGATCGAGTGAGGATGAAGTGGATCACCTTGATTGCATCCACTCATGCTTTCTGAAGTGTGAATCGGTCTGGTCCGTTGATCTGCATCGACGATCAGGGATTGACCCAGATCTGAGGGTCCTCGTCCGTTGTCTCCACTAACATTTTAGCTCATGGTGGTCTGTGACAGCGATCTCATCAGCATAAAGGAAAATGGGAGATCAGGAGCACGATTAGATGCAATAGTTGGTCGGTCAGACTCGTGAGGGTTGAGCAAAGTCAGGGGTAGCCCTATATATAGGTCTCATGTGGGCTATTTGGGTTTCCGACCCCTCGCCATCAAGCTAGTTTTAGGCAGTTTGGGTGTTTCTTCTAGAAATCTCCAAACCTTGTTAAACTTAGGCCAATATTGTTTAAAATCCTCTCCCAAACTAAACTAGGCAATGTCCATGTCCACACATGCAAAGGATTGTGAGAAAACTGAGATGGAAAATCTCATTTTCCTCACCCCCTTTCCCTATTCTGCTAGAACTAGATGATGCACATATGTCGTTGGATCTTAGATCCAATGGATCATGTCATGAATGCTGATACAAATTAATCTATTAATTCTTCAAGAAAATCGCGACATTTATTAACATTTCTCTCACTTTAGGAAAACTTGCAAAATTCATAACTCCCTCCTCATTCATGCTTTTTCATCCAAATTTTAGAGAATATCTTATTTTAGCATTATCCACTCGTGTACCAAGTTTGAGTCCCGGATTTGGAAGGATAAAGGGGTTTTCTTCACATGCAAATTTTTACTCATTGAAGCATAATTTATTCATATTTTCTTTCTCTTTCACTTTTATCTTCTTTATTTGGATTCCTGGTATCATGAGAAACCATGTGGATTTCAAAATATCATCCATTATGATTAATAATACCTCTTTCCACATATTTCTTATATTTTTCATGTTTATTTCAATTTCCTTTCTTATTTCTGCATTATTTGTTTTTTTTATTTTCCTTCCTCTTTTATCATCTTGGACCCACTAACACAATAGGATCCATGAAAACACTTGCACAAGGAAAAATTTGTAAAAGAAACCCATATATTTATCATAAGTCATAAAATTTATAGATAAGTACATTCCTCTAGAAAAATTGCATTTACAACCATTCATGCAAAATCAAGGTTGTAACAGAAGGACACCTCCTTCAGCCAAAACCCACACTTGATGAACTTGGAAAACAATTGATGTTGCCTCAACATGGCCAATGCCTGATGCAAATGTTGCCCATGTTGTTGGTTGTCCCTAGAGTAGATCAGGATATCATCTATAAACACTACCACGAACTGGTCCAGATTAGGACTAAACACCATGTTCATTAGATCCATAAACATTGTCGGTGCATTGGTTATCTCAAGTGGCATAACCACAAACTCATGATTACCATACTGTGTCCTAAATGCTAACTTAGGTATGTCATTCAACCTAATCCACAACTACTGATATATCGATCTCAGATCTATCTTGGAGAACACTACAACTCCTCACAACTTGTCAAACAAGTCATCCATCCACAATAAGGGATACTTGTTCTTAATTGTCACCTTATTCAACTATCAGTAGTCTATGCACAACCTCATAGATCGATCTTTCTTCTTTATGAATAGCACTGGAGCACATCACGGTGATGTACTTGGTCTAATGAAACTCTTCTCAAGAAACTCTTACAATTGTTTCTTCAGCTCTACCATCTCAATTGGCGCCATCCTATACGTTGTCTGAGCTATCAGATGGGTATCCAAAACAAGATTGATCTCATAATAAATCTCCCGAGGTGGGGGAACATGTGGAAACTCCTCTGGAAACACATCCTCAAACTCACAGACACTGGTACCTCTCGGATACTAGGACTACTCACCTTAATTTCCCTCACATGTGCATAAAAGCCTCAGAACTTTTCCTCATTAACCTATCTGCTACCATCGCTAACACTAGACACATTAGAGGAATCTTTCAATCTGCTTGGAAGGTCCACATCTCATCACAATCCCAAATGTCGCCACCTTGGCACCACAGTCTTAGAACACATGATACTTCTCTAGGGTAACCATTCTAAGGATCACATCAAATCAATGCATGTCAACTGGTATGAGATCCACTTGAATACTATGTCCTGATAAAGAAAGGACACAAGAAGGACACCCCTCCTACAACTATGTAGAACCAACCAAAGGGGTTTCTAAATAAAGGCTATTGTGTCTATGTCTAACAAGAAAGGAGCTACTAGTTATCACTTCACAAGTGATAAAAGAGTGGGTCACATTTGGATCAACTAAAATATATATAAATCTAGAAAAAGACAAATCAGAATGAAAAAACTCCATCTGACTTGTAACTACTTGTGGGTTGACCACTCCATTTGGTTGACTCATGGCATAGAATCTAGTTGTTGCCTACTGACATCCCTATCCCCTACTAGCATGTCTGGAAGAACCATCTTGTGATGCCTATCCACGTCCTCATTCTCATCCATTGTTGTATTGTTGCTTTTGTGAGCCCTGCTGACTCTAACTTGCCTGTTCGGTCACCTCATCATCCTTCATGGAACAAAACTGCTTGGAATGCTTGACTTGGACACACTTATAGCATGTTTTGTTCTCATACCATGGCCTTGATGGCCCTGTCACTAATATTGACGTTGCACTGGTGGCTCCTACAAATGGAAAACTATGACCTCTGCCTTTGTTGGGTGACCACTTAGTCTATGCATTGGACCTCTACTGAGTTGGCGGTGCTAAAAACCTAGTCTTCTTAAAGCCTCCTATGACTAACCCTAATATTGTGCATGCCTCTTCTTGGCACTCTTCTCCCACTAGTTAACCATAGACCGTTCAATCCTCCTAATAGACTCCATAAATGTTGCAAACTTCTCATGATTCTCAAGCGCTTCCACAAATGTTCATCAACTCACCGTTTAGACCCTTCTTAAAACATCTGATCCTCTCCTCATCTATTGTTGCCATGTCAAGACATAACCTCAATAACTCCACAAACCTTGATTGATATTCATTGATCATCATGGGCCCTTGCATGATCTTCTCATACTGAGAGATCTTCTCATCAAGATAGGTATGCGAGAAGTACCTACTCACAAACTCATGCATGAACTACTCCCAACGAACCTCAACACTGGGTCATTTCTCTTCCTTAATAGCCCACCAATGACCAACACTTCCCATCATAAGGTACACTGCATGCTTCACCTTATCTCCTCAGGGATGTTAAGGATCTTGAAAGACTTCTCCAACTCCATCAACCAAAGATCTACAATTATTGGATCTTCCGTACCAACGTAATCCATACCTCCAACATGTCTCTACCTCTCAAAGGTATTCCCAGTGCCCAAGGATACCACATTGGGGACTGGTACTCTTATTTGAGGAATGGACATTCTATCTTCCATATGTGCAATTGGTGGCCATAAACTTTCCAAGCATAGACTGATAGGCACAATTTTATCACACAAATGAGACAAAGTGGGGTATTTTAGGTGTCCTCCAATCAAAAACCTGCCTTACTGCACCTCCACCTGGTACACCACTCTTGACAATGTTTTCTTTATGTTCTCTAGCCATCTTTTGGTGTATGTATCACCTGCTCAAACATTTTACAAGTTATTGTTCACTAGCTCTCCAGCCACATCCTGTTACATGATAACCATCTCATATACATATGTGTCATCCTTATACAATGATAGGTATAAATACAAAACCTCATATAAATGCATACAACAAAAACCTCCCTAAGGACCTGAGTGTATTGGGATGACACATAGGACTCTACTTCCATACACAAGCAACATATCCAATCTTTCGGCAACTACTAGTCCTCTTTCTGCTCAACACTAACAACATGATCTCTACTTCCTCGTGCTCGATCACCTAAAAGATGTGGAAACCCATGGAGTGAGAGAAAATGTCCCAGCAAGAGATATAACTCTCTGCCAACATCTACTAAAAGCACAAATAAGCTAAGTACGTAAAACAACATACTAAGCAGATTGAGCATATTTAACTAAATGATATGTACTCATAGGTAAAGCAGATTAAATAATACTTGACAGCTGCCACTGAGTAGTATATCAAGTTATATTATAAAAAGGAATATGAAGAGCATGTATAATAGTTGACTTCTTTTACCATCTTATAATTCAAGAAATCAATACAAAGATAAGGAAAAGGGGCTCAACAAATGATATTCATATTTAACCCTAAGCAAGTTATGCTATAAGGTTGTGTTACGTCTTTTATTATTGCCTTGATGGTTTGAGTCATACCACCCAATCCAACTGACCACTTCTAAGTCGAAATTGGTGCCACACAAGGTCAAATGGAAGAGAACAAGAGAAAACACCACAGAGACATATCAGTCAACTATAAAAGTGATGTATAGTCAACATAAGTATCAACTCATGCATGGCCATCCATATATAAAACACCTAGCCCACATTGGTACAAGTAACAATACTAGAAGAATAGGTTCACGCATGGCCATTCTTAAAAGAAGGAATGGCTCATACATGACCATCCATATCACAAAGAGATTGGCTCATGCATGGCTGTCTCATACAACTTGTAATTGTGGATGCAAGGAGATACCTCAACTTGCAACCCCACATATTCAAAAATATGTACTCTAAGTAATACTCGTTTCACCAATCCAACAATTAAAGCTGACATTGGAAAGAATCTTTGGCACTGGCCACCTACATTATTAAAGTTCCACTTGATTAGTTATCCAACTAGGTGACTGTCAGCATCAATCAAGTTACAACATAAAAATACAAAACAAACTCTATAAGAAATAAGGTTACATAGCAACTCCAAAAGATATAAAATGTAGAAGGTGTGAACTTGTGGCACAATCACCACATGGCACTCAAACCTATTCCATTCACAAGGCTAACATGATTGTTACACATCACTGTAGCATATCAATCCCTTAATTACATCACGTGAGGATATCACCTATCAAGTCATCAAACCATCACCATGTCATAGGACCTGCCACATTAAACATGCATTGCTTCATTACATTATGCATCATCAATGTTCATAAGCAACACCATGTATCATAAGATCATCACCATAGCATACACAAGACATAGCATTGCTACATGGTTAGAGGTTTGTGAACAAGAAAGAGAAAGTAGTATATATATAACCATCTCAAGAGAGAGAAAACAAACACATCATACAAATCATCATTAGAGTAAGGGCTCCATGCTTAGTCGATTAGGGTTTTGTAGATGCATCAAATCACTAAACCCTAGATATGGAATCTCCCATACTCTCTAAAGGAAACAACTATCCACATAGCACTACATGTGGCTTATACATTACTCATAGATGTGTATTGGTTGAGTACTCAAACATGTGTCTCAACCATCCATCAACCATGTGTCCCAACCATCCACCAACATGGGTCGCGACCACCCACCATATGTGGTGTCTCAACTGCAACCAACACCATGATTTCGTGGCCGCAACAAACTAGGGAGGGCATGTGTCGACCTCAAACCACACCATGGGCCATGACCTAACAAAATATAGGTGAAACGTTATGACCGCGACAAGGGTAGGGGTCACTAACATCGTAATATCATATAACTCTTCCAAAATAGAAGCAAGGTCCTAACTAATTCAAAGTAGTTATCTAGACCAAATGGCAAACCATCATCTCAACTGATACTACAAAAAGATCTAGGTGTAATGACCAGCAATGGTCAATCTACTACTAAGATAAATGACCATCATCAAACCAAAGGTAACTAAAATCACTACAGAGGTAAACCACATCTAAAATAGAAGAGGATAGCATGGTACACCACCATCCTCAAGAAGGAAAAGTGTCTCCAAAAATCAGTAATCAAAACCCTAACACTTGCATCATGAAACCACCATGAATGAGGGATATCAAACAAGAGAGATAACCAAGTTAAACCACACCAAAACTTCATAGAACACCAAAACTCTTGATCTACCACTGGAGACTCGCGATGCATGACTCGGGACGCGCGACGCACGTTGCCCTAGGACTGGTGCCGCCTCAGCGACAGACGGACACGCATCTCCGAGGTAAGCCCCTCCCTTCCCCCTGGAGGGGATTCTCCCTCCTCCCTCCCCGACGCCATGGCTGCGGTGACGCCTCCTGGAGTTGAGGCACCTGCTGCGCCAATGTGCCCCACCCTCAGATGGGCCTGGAATCAAGTTATTGGCCAGCGACGGACTAGACAGTGAGAAGCACACGTTCAGCCCGCCTGAGAGGATAGACGGAAAACAATTCGTGACTATAGATGAGCCAACCTATGACGCAATGGAGAAGTGTTGGGAAGATGCATCGATTGTATATATGATAGGCAAGAGGCCATATTACCATCATCTTCTTGCTTGGATTTGTAGGGTTTGGAAACCTAAGGGAGGATTCAACCTGTTATCTAAACCGAACAAGTTCTTCCTGCTTCGTTTCAACTCGACCGAGGACAAGACGAGCATTATCAATGGTGGACCTCGATGGTTTGATAGTTGGTTGGTGGTTGTCAAGGACTACAAGATGGGTGACGACTTGTAGAAGGACTTCTTCAGCACCATACCGGTCTGGATCAACATACCAAGCATGGGGCGCAACTGGTCCCCTAGGGATATTGGGATCGTCGCAAGCGGAGTAGGGAAACTACTCAGGATCGACTACAAGTCCCTAGGGCAGGAGTCGTTGGGAGAGGCACGTGCGTTGGTGGAAATCGACGTCGATGAAGAACCTCCGCTGGAGGTGTGGGTCAACATGCCTCGACGTGACCCTATGCCGGTGAAGATTCAATATGAACATGTCCCGAAGAGGTGCATTGAGTGCATGGTATTTGGCCATGATGGATCAGATTGCCCTATCAAACCAGTTACTGAGGTGGTAGAACCTTCTCCAACAATGCAAACCTAGAAGGTTGTTGGTAAGAAAGGGAAGGCAACGACTGTTTCTAGTGCAACAGAAGATGAACAAGGGGCCGATCAGGTCGTTGTTGTTAGTTCAAGCAGCGGACAAGATGGTGGTGCCTCTTCCTTGGGTGTTGTTGGCATCGAACCAAGGGCTGATGGCAGGTGTGCTGATGGTGTTGGCAACAACACGGGGGTCTTGGGCGCTACTGGACATGTATCTGGTGCACAGGCTGATGGTGTTGCAACTCCTATTGCTGCTAGGGATGCTGGTGGGGCGATGCAGCGTCACAGTGTGGATGTGAATGAGGGTGATGGTGTTGTTGTTACTGGAGGATCGAGCGGTGTTGTAGGCGATGCAACTCTAACTATTGTGGCAACGTCTCCGGTTGCTGCTAGGGTTGACGGAAGGGCGACACATCATCATGGTGCAGAGGTGAATGAGGGTGCTGCTGATAGTGTTTCTGGTGGGGCAACGAAGTGTCGTGATGTTGTTGCTAGTGTTGTTGCTAGTGGGGTGACACAACGTTGTGGTGTGGAGGTGAATTAGGGTGTTGCTACTGGTGTTGCTGGTGGGGTGACACAGCGTCGTGGAGTTGATGTGAATGATGATGCTGGTGCTATGCTGAATGCTTGCATTGGTCGTTCAGGGGAGACTGATGATTCTATGAGACGATCCACTGGTTCTTCCTCTTCTTCATCGTCCAAGGCTTCATGGGTGTCCAAAGGTGATGGGTCTCGTAAGACCCGCTCGGCTGCCAGAGGTCATTAATGACCTTTCTCATGACTATTGTTCATGGCTCGGGGAAGCCACGTAAAAACAAAGAAGTGAGGAGAACCATCCTTGATAATAAAGTGACAATGTCCATTCTTGTTGAATCTAAAATCAAGTCTCACATGATACATACATCTGATCGTATGTTCCCTAAAGGCTGGTTATGGGTTTCTAATCATCTGCATGATCATAATGGTCGTATATATGTTGGATGGAATCCTAATTGCTGGACTACTTCTGTGGTTGACATGGATGATCAACAGGTCACTTTGAAATGCACTAATAAAGGTGGTCTCATCATCTACACTACTGCTATCTATGCTAGGAACTCTGTGTCTGAGTGTTCTTTTCTATGACGTACCTTGGAGAGGATTGCTATTAGCATAGATGAAGCTTGGCTTATCACTGGTGACTTCAATAATATCAGGAAGCAAGAGGAGAAGGCTGGGGGTCGTGAGGTGCCCTCTGTTATCCTTAGTTCTTTTAATGATGCTTTGGATAATCTTGGTCTAACTGAATTACCTGTCATTGGTAAGGATGTTTATACATGGCATAACAAGCAAGGTGTTGCTAAAAGGGTGGTGTGCAAACTTGATAGAGCCTTTGTTAATGACGCTTGGCTGACTAAATTTCTTGGTTCCAAAACAAAGTTCATCACATGTAATTATTCAGATCACTGTGCTCTAAACATCAATATGAAGCCTATCTCTTTCAAGAAGCAGCCTTTCCATTTTCTCAATTTCTGGTTGGATTGGGAAGGTTGTAGGGACAATATTAAAGAGGCTTGGATGACTGAAATCCATGGTAATCCTCTCTTTAAATTCTATCACAAACTTAAGAATGTCAAAGAGAAGTTGAAGACTTGGTCCAAATAGTATGTCAACCTCAAGAACCTGATTGCTAGAGAAAGAATGGAGCTCGATGACATTTCAGCTATGGTCCGTAGATGTCCTCTAGATCCAAACCTTATTCATGCTGAAAAACAAACCCTTGGAAGATTGGACTTGCTTCTCAAGGCTGAAGAGGTTTATTTCTAGTAGCGTAGTAGAATGGAGTGGTTCTCCAATGGTGATAGAAACACTACTGTCTACCATACCATGGTCAAGAGACAGGATGCTATCAACTCTATAACTGAACTTTTTGACTCACATGGTAATCTTTTGCAGGATAAAGATGCTATTGCCGATGACATTGTCCAGTATTTTGAACAACTATACAATCAACCTTGTGATGATTCAGTCTCTTGTATTCCAGATTGGTCATCTCTTGTTTCTGGTATTGACAATGAAATGCTTTGCTCTACTCCTAGTTTGAGTGAGGTTCGTGATGTTGTGTGGAGCATAGGTCCTCACAAAATCTCGGGCCCGGATGGCTTCAATGGTTACTTCTATAGGGGTAATTGGAATGTCATTTGTGATGATCTCCTTAAGGCTGTCCAATGGATTTTTGAGGGGGGAAACATGGTTAGGCAAGTCAACCATGTTTTTCTTGCTCTTATTTCCAAGAAGGACATTGTTTCGTCCCCTGCTGACTTCAGGCCTATCTTCTACTACTCGATGCTCTATAAAATTATCGCTAAAGTCATATCAAGGAGACTAGCTACTCTTCTGCCAAAGATTATCTCTCCCTACCAAGGTGCTTTTGTCAAAGGTAGGAGTATTGAGGATTGTTCCCTTCTTGCGACTGAATTCACTCTTAGATTCAATCGGTAATCCATCCCTCCAGTTGCTTGCATCAAGTTGGATATTACTAAGGCTTTCAACTCTGTTCGTTGGTCTTACCTTTCAGATTGTATCTACGGCCTCAGGTTCAATGAAAAGTTCATCTCCATTCTTAAGCAATGTGTGGAAACTCCATCCTTTTCTCTCTTGATAAATGGTTCTTCAGTTGGCTTCTTCAAAAGCTCCAACGGTCTTAGGCAAGGCGATCCCTTATCCCCTCTACTTTTCGCTATTTCTATGGAAGGTCTCAGCAGATGTCTTGAGGAGGCGTATGATAATAAACTCATCAGGAGCTATTCCACCAATGGGACCAAAGCTCTTAGCCATCTTCCGTTAGCGGATGATGTTCTTATCTTTTCTGAGGGACGTCTACACAGCCTTGTCAAACTCAAACCGGTTTTGCTTGATTTTGGTTATGTTTCTGGCATGAAATGCAATCTAAATAAAACATATATATTCTTATCCTCTTCTTGCCATAACAAGGACGCCTTGATTGGTTGCTTGGGTATTCAGTGTGGTACGTGGCCCACAAAGTATCTTGGTTTTCCTATGGCTGGAGGCAACCTCAGGAGGCACCATTTCCATGAATGCTTAGATAAGCTCAGAGATATCATACAGAGATGGCCTGGTTCTAAAATATCTATGGCTGGTCACCTTGTGCTTGTTAAGCATTGTGCCATGGGTCTGATCAGCTATTGGATGCATATGGGTGACATCCCTCCTGCTTTTTTATGAAGAATGGAGTTGTTACTTTCTGACTTCCTTTGGGGTAGCTCGGTACACCCCTCTAGTTGGTCACATTTAGCTTACCCGCTTGGCAAAGATAGCTTGGGGCTTAAGAGACTTGATGAAATTGTAGATTACCATTCATTACGTCTCATCATGAAGTTCAACCAAGCTCAATGTTTATGGAGCTCATGGCTTTCTAGTAGGTATGGTGATACCTTGTCTATTGCTTCCAGGAATGGCTCTACTTGTCACAAACGTACGGTTGCTCTATGGCCTTCCTTCTCAGCTTGGGAAGGCAAGGATCTTTGGGAGAAAGCAAGACAAAAGCATCCATCTGATAAGGCTTATGGAAATCTTTGGCTCTCCAAGCACTATCCTAGATGCAGTCTTACCACCTTTAGAGCACTCACTAATGTACTACCTACTATGGAAAACATTAGTTCCTAGTCCGGGGCTCTCGTTCCTGCATGCTTACTATGTGGCCAACACAATGACTCTATCACTCATCTCTTTGGGGGCTGCAAATACTGGAAATATATTTGGGGACGTGCTCAACTTAAAATCAACATCAGAGCCTCATATTCTCTTTATGAATGCCTCATGGATCTTGGTAAAAGGTCAAAGCAATCCAGAATCATTGAACTTTGGGCCATCACTGGTGTTGTTCACTTCATTTGGGAGGAGCATAATAAAAGGCTACATAATGGTGGCGCTTCTGACTTTGTCACCGTCTTCAGCTGTCTTGCACTTGAGATCAAGAGAATTTACTTTACTTTTAAATCTTGTCTTGATTTTCCTCCTATTATAGCTAGGAATTGGGATCTACTGTAACCAATTCCTAGATGTGTGTAGTCACATGTATGGGTGTGGCTTGTAACTTTGTCCCCTTTTAGGGGTTTTTGGAATATACTTACCCAATTTTCCAAAAAAAAAACACTTGAACATCATGCATGCAACCAAAACCAAGATCAAGAGATAGTGGAAAAACATCATTGCACCATAATCAAAAAGTCAGGTACAACACTAGGGTTTTAGATTCCATCCAAAACGAGCATGATCTCAACATCAACCAAGTTATAGAGTCTATCATCATCTATTATCATGTTAAATAAACATTCTAGGGATAGAAAATAGTTGCAAGAATGTAGAAGAAGTGAATTAATAAAGAAGGTTAAGACTTACATAACCCGTCTGAAAGATGTTATAACATCCCAGGATTTGAGGCCTCAGATAAGTTGATCTTAAAAGGAATGATTGGACTACCCATATCACCAAGGTGCACCTCCTTTTCCGAGAGTCCATCACTAAAGAACTCCATAGTTAAGTGTGCTCAGCTTGGAGTAGTACTAGGATGGGTGACCAGTCGGGAAGTTGATCCTGGCTTACGCGTCAGTGTGGATAAAGTGCACAGTTAAGGCTAGTGGTGGTTTGTGGGGCCAGTCGTCATTCCTGAAACTCTACTAGAGCCATGGGCAGTGGGACGAGGCGTTACAAATGGTATCAGAGCCAATTCCCCTCTAATAGGTGGGGCCCACATGGGCATGGCATGCTAGTCTTGAGCCTTGCGGTCCAAGCATGTAGGAAAGGGCTGTCCATGGTTGACGTAGCCACCCTTACGCTGGTATTCCGTGATCGAGAGCTAGGTGTCCATGGGCTATTGTGGGTCTACACTGAAATGGGGAAGAGATTATGAGGCCTTATAGTTTAGCCTTGACGAGGACACCAAGAGTCTAAGTGGGGGAGATTGTAACATCCCAAGATTTGAGGCCTCAGATAAGTTGATCTTACAAGGAATGATTGGACTACCCATATCACCAAGGTGCACCTCCTTTTCCGGGAGCCCATCACTAAAGAACTCCATAGTTAAGCGTGCTCAGCTTGGAGTAGTACTAGGATGGGTGACCAGTCGGGAAGTTTATCCTAGCTTGTGCGTCAGTGTGGATAAAGTGCACAGTTAAGGATAGTGGTGGTTTGTGGGGCCAGTCGTCATTCTTGAAACTCTACTAGAGCCATGGGAAGTGGGCCCATGCATTACAGATGGTCTCTCCAAGGGTTGCAAGGTCCAAACACATGATCCAAGGATGATGAAGTTCCACCAAAAGCTCCACCCTCGGCTACAAGAACACCTCAATATGGAGAAGACACCACTACTACAGAAATAGCGTTCAGTGTCGCTTTTCTGGGCGTTGGTTATTTCGGACAACCGACACCTATAATATTCGGCGTCGGTTATTTATACAAACCGACGTCTATATTTGAAGACCAGCCAGACACGGGTACCGCTTTGTATTCAGCGTCGGCTGAGTGTAACCAACCGCCGCCTAAAGGCGCCCGCGAAATCCAATTTTCAAGAGAAAAAAATCTGGGTCACATACAGCGTCGGTTGTTTAACAATTCACCGACGCCTATGTGAATGAAATTTTGCGCAAAAAGTTCCACGTTCGGTGTCGGTTATCCTTGGATAACCGACGCTGATAATAGTTCCCGCCAATTAATTTGGGGTAAAGATTGTCTAATTGGACGTCGGTTATTACGATCAACCGACGCTGAAGATAATAGGTGTCGCTTGTCCTAGATAACCGACGCCGTTGACCAACTTAATAGAGGCCCGATCACCCGACTCTTCCCCCTTTCTTCCTGTTTCATCGATTCTCCTGTGCGCTCTCCCACAATCGCCGCCTGGTGCCTGGTGACTGCTGCTTCTTGCTCGCCGCCGACGATCCTTGTTGCTGCTCTGCGTTGCCGCCGCCGCCCTCCGCCTTCCTCCTTGCGCCGCCGCCGCCCGCTCCTTCCTCCCTGCTCACGCGCTACTGCGGCGTTGTCTTCTTGCTTGCCTCCGCTGCTCACAAGGTATTAGCTGTAGCACCTTCTTCCTTGTCTTCTTCCTTGCCGCCCACTGCTCTGCTCTGCTTGCTGCTCTGACTTCAAAACCTAAGACTAGTTAGTGTTCTACTTCTTTCACTGAGAACTGAGAAGAATGGCCTACCACGGCCGTGCTACCCAGCACGGCCGTGGTAGGCCAACACAGCCACGACCATGTTTGATTTGATTTAAACCCTAATTTGATTTAAACTTGTCCATTCAAGCATCCTAATTTGATTTGATTAAACACTAACATTGATGAAACCCTAACATCAATTGTGATGAAAGCCTAACATGTACATATCTATTATTGTGTTTGTTGGCCTAGAAACTCGTCCAAGATTGACTCATTAGGAGTAAATTTTGGATAGTCCCCGGTTTGGGACTGTTCTTGAACACCTAATCTCACTTAGGATGTAAGTGTATAATGTGTATTGGGTTTTCGAGAAAATTTCAGTAGCATTTCTCCGTTTGTTCTCTAAGTACATATGTACATAGAGAACAGTGGGGAAATGCTGTCGAAATTTTCTTGAAAACCCAATACACATTATACACTTACTAGTGAGATTAGGTGTTCAAGGATGGGATAGGTGGTACACATTTATTATATATAAGAATGACATCACATGTGTTTGTTGGCCTAGAAAGTGAACAATCATTGTTCTTTATATTACTTATACATTGGTATAAATTAGAATGAACAATCACTAAATTATATACTGTTTGTATGGAGTCCGGCTTCATTGTAGATATCTATTATTGTGTTTGTTGGCCTAGAAACCAGTCCAAGATTGACTCATTAGGAGTAAATCTTGGATAGTCCCCAGTTTGGGACTGTTCTTGAACACCTAATCTCACTTAGGATGTAAGTGTATAATGTGTATTGGGTTTTCGAGAAAATTTTGGTAGCATTTCCCCGTTTGTTCTCTAAGTACATATGTACTTAGAGAACAACGGGGAAATGCTGTCGAAATTTTCTTGAAAACCCAATACACATTATACACTTACTAGTGAGATTAGGTGTTCAAGGATGGGATAGGTGGTACACATTTATTATATATAAGAATGACATCACATTATACACTTAGGATGTAAGTGTATACCCTAATCTTTTCCTAATATATACTTGTTTCCTAATATATACTTGTTTTCTCTGATCATAGAATGGATAGATCATGGATGTCCATTCGTAATCGTTGCACCCCAGAGTTTATATCTGGTCTTGATCAGTTTATTAGATTTGCCGAGGAACATAGGAAAAAACCTACAGATAGGTTCTATTGTCCATGTAGGCATTGCGGTAACAACTTGAAAGTCAACACTGGTGAGGAAATCAAAAGTCATGTCATGTGCAACGGGATTGTACACGGCTATACAGAATGGCACTGGCATGGAGAGATTTCAAAATCAAAACCAGTAGATGTCGATAGCAGTGCTTGGGTGGAAGAAGAAATTTCCTCCGATGACGTATATGTGAACGAACCAGTTCCAGCAGACATCGTTGATGCGATGCTGGATAGTTGTAGGGTAGAGCACACTGATCCACCTCCTATTTTTAGAAACATTGTGCATGATGTTGAGATACCGTTATACACAGGCTGTGCTAAGTTTACGAAGCTTAGCGCTGTGTTGAGATTGTATAAGTTGAAAGCTAACAATAGATGGAGCGACAAAAGCTTCACTTCATTGTTGACTTTGTTGAAAGAAATGCTTCCTGAAGGAAACGAGCTGCCAATCTCAACATACCAGGTAAAGAAAATGTTGTGCCCAATGGGAATGGAGGCCAAGAAGATACACACATGCCCGAATGATTGTGTATTATTTCAAAAGGACTATGTAGATTTGAAAGATTGTCCAAAATGTGGTGCGTCAAGGTATAAATTGACGACTTCGGGGGAGTCCAAAACTGGTTCTCCTTCCAAGGTGTTGTGGTATCTACCTATAATATCACAGTTTCAACACTTGTTTGCAAATCCGAAAGATGCGAAGAATTTGAGGTGGCATGCAGATGTTAAGAAAAATAATGATGGGATCCTACGACATGCGTCTGATTCCCCACAGTGGAAGAAGATTGATCTATTGTACCCCAAATTTGGTGAAGAAGATAGGAATCTAAGACTTGGGCTTTGTACAGATGGGATGAATCCGTACGGGACATTGAGCAGCCAACATAGCACTTGGCCAGTCATGCTTGTTATATACAATCTTCCTCCCTGGATGTGTATGAAAAATAAGTACGTTATGTTGTCGTTGTTGATATCGGGCCCTAAACAACCCGGAAATGATATCGATGTTTATCCTGAACCTTTGATTGATGACTTAAAGAAACTTTGGGCTGAAGGTGTGATGACTTATGATGCTTCAGCAAGAGAGACATTTCGTTTGCACGCTATGTTGTTTTGCACTGTTAATGACTTTCCAGCATATGGGAATTTGTCTGGATATAGTGTCAAAGGAGCTAAAGCGTGTCCTATATGTGAAGAAAACACTGATTCAATAAGACTAAAACATGGTGGCAAGACTGTATATCTTGGTCATCGAAGGTTTCTTTCAAAATTCCATTCGTATCGTAGGAAGTGCAAAGCATTGAATGGATGGAATGATGAACGGAGTGCACCTAAACCTATACCAGGGGATGTTGTTTATGCAAGAGTAAAAGACATTTTCAATGAATTTGGTAAGAAATCACAATGTAGTATGGCCACACGGAGTGAAAATTCTTCATTCAAGAAGAATGCATATTTTGGGATCTTCCTTATTGGAGTTCTTTGACAGTCAGGCATTGTATCGATGTAATGCACATTGAGAAAAATGTTTGTGATAGCATCATTGGTACTCTGTTAAATATACCAGGTAAGACTAAAGATGGGATAAAATCTAGACTGGACCTACGTGAAATGGGAATAAGGTCAGAATTAACAGAATTACGTGAAATGGGTAATAAAAGAACATACTTACCTCCCACTTGTTACACGTTGTCTAGAAAGGAGAAGAAAACTTTTTGTGAATGCTTGGTAAATGTTAAGGTGCCACATGGTTACTCATCCAACATCCGTAGATTGGTATCAATGAAAGATATGAAGTTGATAGGTCTTAAATCTCATGACTGTCACACTCTAATGCAACAAATATTGCCCGTGGCAATTCGATCTATATTGCCGAAGCATGTAAGGTTTGCAATTACCAGACTTTGTTTCTTTTTCAACAGTCTATGCAGCAAAGTTATTGACTCTGATACTCTCGATAATTTGCAAAGAGAAGTGGTTGTTACCCTATGTCAGCTTGAGATGTATTTCCCTCCTTCATTCTTTGATATCATGGTACATCTTGTTGTCCACTTGACTAGGGAAGTGAAAATGTTGGGACCAGTTTTCTTGCATTGGATGTATCCCTTTGAACGATACATGAGCATTTTTAAAGGTGATGTTCGAAATCGTTATCGGCCTGAAGGGAGTATTATTGAAGGTTATGTGGCGAGAGAGGTTATGGATTTTTGCTATGACTTTCTCAATGGTAATGACACTCCTGATAATGACAAGAATAATGAGGAGGGCAAAGGAATTTTGGGATCACGGGTGAAAGTAATCAGCCGTGAGCAGTTGGAACAAGCTCACTTGTATATTTTACACAATATTGACGAAGTGAGTGTTTATATCGAGGAACATACCAATTTCATAAAGAGACAACATCCTCGAGCAAGTTCAATGTGGCTTGCTAGAGAGCATAATAAGACTTTTACTAAGTGGTTTGAAGATAAAGTCTTACATCAACTATCTCAAACACCAAATGATATTACATAAACTATCAAATGCCTCGCCTTTAAACCAAAACCGAATGTTATGTCTTATGAAGGGTTTGACATTAATGGATTCATATATTACACAAAGTGCCAAGATGATAAGAGTGTCGTCCAAAATAGTGGGGTCACTCTTCAAGAGTCGACTATGTACTTTGCAAGTGCAAAGGATAAGAGTCCACGTGAAGCTAAAATGTCATATTACGGTGTCATTGAAGACATTTGGGAGTTTGACTACATAGATTTCAAAATTCCGCTCTTTAAATGTAATTGGGTTGATAACACCAAAGGAGTTATAGTGGATGAATTGGGTTTCACTTTGGTGAACTTTGAAAAGATTGGCGAGAAGGGTGAACCATTCATATTGGCATCACAGGCGAAACAAATATTCTATATCGATGATCCTGCAAATGATAAATGGTCGGTTGTTCTTCATGGTAAAAGACAGTTCATTGAAGATCCTATAGATGAAGAAGAGTACTATGATAAGTATGATGACTCCAGTCCATTCTCAGTTGGGTTGCCAACTCCACAAAATATTGAAGCTAATGATGACTTATATGTGCGCGGAGATCACAATGAAGGATTGTTAATTGATAAAAGATCACAATTTTAGAGACATGTATGTTTATACAAATGCTAAATGTTTGCCTTTTTCTAGTTAATACAAATGCTAAATGTTTGCCTTTTTCTAGTTAATTCAAATGCTAAATGTTTGCCTTTTTAATGACATTTTCAGATGGCTGACCATGATGAGCATGGTGTCCATGATGAGCATGAAGTCCATGATGAGCATGTTGTCCATGACGAGCATGGCGAGGATACCAATGTAAGTTCTAAAAACATATCCTGTATTTCTATAAAATTCAATATCTTCTAGTTATGTCATATATCTTATATTTCTATATTGGGCTAATTCTGTGTGTTTATTTTTGTCAAATTTTAGGTTGATGATGCACATGTACCCACTGAAGCACTGGAGCAACTTGATGCGCATCACCAAACACTTAACAAGAAAAGGGGCATCACTCTGTTGAAGAAGTTAATAGCACTTAGTGGCAGTGGATCCAAATTGGTTGTGGAGTTTGATAATGGAGGAAATGCAATTGGAGTGAACCGCAATAATTTTGTAAACTATCTTGGGTGTACCACTCGGAGCCATTGTGGTGTTAAGTATGATAATTGGCATAAAGTTCCTCAGGGGAAAAAAGACTTGATATGGAAGGATTTATGCGTGAGTTATTATTATTTGCAATTCTATTTTGTAGATTACAAATTCTATTCTTTGCAATTCTATTTTGGATACTAGTTAATAACATTTCAATTTTACAGAATCTGTTTGCATTGGATGAGAAGTTGCATCGTAAAAGTGTGATGCAATGTGCTGGAAAGATGCTTAGGAATTATAGGACAAATATGAACAGAGAATACATAAAAGAGGGTGAAAAGAAAAAGAAGTCAGCCCTTGAATAATGGAACTTCTTGGACAAAGAAGATTGGGACAATTTTGTTGCTTCAAGAAAATCTGAAGAATTCAAGGTATTAGGTGTCACTCCCAATTTAATTAATATACATTGTATTCACCTATTCAAGATTAACATTTAGTGATACTAACCAAATCATTCATGTGCATACTAACTAGGCCCTCAGTGACGCACAAAAAGCAAGGCGTGCACTGAATGTGCATGACCACACTATGGGTCCAAAAGGCTATGCAAGCGTTTTCCAAAGACTACATGCGGAGTCTGCGGCTACTCAGGAGTCTGCTCCTACTCAGGAGTCTGCCACACCCATGCCTCGCCATGATATCTGGATAGCTGAGAGGCAAAACAAGAAGGGTGAAATAAAGAAGCCCGTAACTGCTGAGGCGGCTGCGAAAATGGTAAAATACAACTCTTAGAGCAATCGTTTGAATATTGATTATTTGTGGTGTTAATTTACCAATTTCTATTGATGGTGATTAGCGGGAGCTGCACGAGCAGAGGAAACAAGGCACATTCATCCCTCAGGTTACAAGGGATGAATTGACAGTTGCTCTGGGTAACCCAGAGCATCCTGGACGTGTTAGGGATGCAGGCGCTGGTGTGGGCATCAAAGCATTCTTTGGGCCATCCCAGCGCAAACCCAAAGCGGGACTTTCTCAAGAAGAGGTAACCTATTCTTTTTTTAGAATGTTACTGCAAAAGGAAATTCAATAATAAGAAGCTAATGTTTCTTTTATCCATGTATAGGAGAATAAGAGAGTCGAGGATATAGTTGCTAAGAAGGTCAACGATGTAGTTGCTGAGAAGGTCAAGGAAGAATTGCTGCGGTGGCAGGCATCTCAGGCTTCCAATCAGCATATGGCGACCCACTCTTCTCCTGATGCACAGACTGCGAGTAATCCTGGAGACCCATCGCCTAACACGTCTGATGTAAGTATTGTTTATGACATTGTAGCTAGTCTTTTCAAGATGATATGTTTTCAAGATGATATGTTTTCAAGATGATATGTATATGTGTATAACATTCTTTACGTAAATTTGTAGGCATTGAAGCCATGCCGCTTAAGAATGCAAGATTATGTTGTTGCAGAGGCGCAGGCTTACCCGTCCCTTCCTGTGGAAAGGTTTCACGAGACTCCAATGCCACAGGGCTACGTTCGTGTGGGCCCATTACGTGTGTTACCCGATTGGAGGGAAGCTACATTGCCATATCCCCACCTGGATATTGATACACTTGCTGAGGCAGAAGGCGGGGTCATATTGTGGCCCAAAGCAGATGTCGTCTACACTACTGAAATTGTAAGATAAATTTACATTGATTTAGACTGTTAATGTGTATATATGATGTCAACTGATCTGAAATTATATATACAGGTTAAAAAGAAGACACCAGGAGCACCTAGGCCTCCACCTCCACTTCCCGCATTACCAACTTGGGTTCCAACTGACCTAACATACCCGTTAGGTCCTGCTTGTAGGGGAATGGCATGTTGGCTACGGGCACATAATATACATTGCCCAATAATTGTTTCTTTAGATGCAGATTATGCAGGTCAATCATACGATAGCTCTTTATTTATACAAGATATTATTGAGTTGTTTATGTATGATTGGCTGAATACATCAATGATAGAGACATGGATAAGGTGAGATCTTGTTTATACATCCATATACCTTGTGTAAGATCCGGTGATCTGGTTTCTTATGTATTAATGCATACGTAATACATGTTTTGCAGCTACTTAGTCAAAGATCATTGCAAACAATTTGCATTTGATCATGTGGGATTTTTTATTCCATCATTGATTAGTATGGTAGCTAAAGACCCTGATAATGTTCAACAATAATGTATAGATGCTTTTACAATTTTTGGTCAGCAAAAGAAGACGATAATAATAGCTCCATTCAATGTCAAGTAAGTTTACTTTATTTATAATTTGTACTTAAGAAAATTCCATTTTTATTGTGCATTTTGAGTTATTAATTGTTAACTTTTTACCTCTAGCGGTAAACATTGGGAGTTACTAGTTATTGTCCCCGGGACGTTCACTGTTTATTATCTAGATCCCGCGGGAAGTACATTAAACACTAAAATTGGACACGTAATGAGAATGCCATTATTCTGGTGAGAAATATTTCATTTTTGTATATGTTAACATCTGTTATTACATTACTATTTACTTATGTAATTTACTGTGTTATATTAACATGTAGGGGTTTAGATGCATTCAAAAAGGCTGGAGGAACGGTCCCAAGGAAAAAGAACCAGCCAATAAATTGGCAGAACGTACAAGTAAGTTCCCGACTCCAATGTATATATTATTGATGTGAATTGTGCTTAGTTGTATTATTTTGTATGTTTCAATTTATAGTGCGCTACACAAGACAATGGCTGGGCATGCGCATACTATGTGATGCGATTTATGCAGATGATTATCAAACATGCCGCATTGGACATCGATACCATACATGAGGTATTATATATAGTCTCATTAGTTAGTATGAAATATATCAATCTTATTTTTATATTTTTATATTATTACTTATATATATACATCATTCTCTTTGCAGGTGTTTAAAACTGACCACACTATAGGTAAACGCTTAAAAAATATACATGCTCCATATACGATGGAAGCATTAAATGAAATAAGAGAAGAATGGGAAAAAACTATACAAGCAGTGGCAACTGTAAGATATAATTGGGATGTTGATAGCGATAATGAATGATACTTTGTAAATGAATATTTCTGAATGTTAATACATGTATTTGAATGTTTCTATATGTGTGAATGTGAGAATTGAATTGATGTCTGAATGTATCTACTTGTGTGAAATTTTCCTTGGGACTTTTGTAGGTTTGTGGCATGTTTGTAGGCTGATATCAATGGATGTCGTAAACCTGCAGTTCAGAAAACTGAACTGCAGGTTCTCATCCTGCTGACCAGCCACAGCAGGCCTGCAAACTGATATGAAAAAAAAATAGATATAGGCGTCAGTTATTTACAGAAAACCGTCAGCAAAGACCTACAGCGTCGGTTATTGGATAAAAACCGACGCCTAATATTACAAACAACCCGACCGTGCAGGAAAGCACGGCCGTGGTGGAAAAGGTGTCGCTTATTCATATAAAACCGACGCCTATAGTACTAAACACAGTCACGCAGGGAAGTACGGCCGTGTCGTCTTGAAGTATGGCGTCGGTCTTTTAGTAGATAACCAACGCAGAATGTGTCCTAGATGACGCCGTTTTCTGTGGCGCGAACCCTTTTGGCGTCGGTTATCTACTAAAAGACCGACGCCTATATGTTAAATAGGCATCGGTTAAAAAACCGACGCTGAAGTGTTTGACCTTTAGCGGCACCCACATAGGCGTCGCTCAGAAACCGATGCCAAAGGGGGTTAAACAACCGACGCCAAAGGCTGTTTCTGTAGTAGTGCACCATGGTTAAAAATTGCCAAAGGAAAGAGAGCAAGAAGCTCAAGGCCGAACAAAAAGAAAGAAGAGGGAAAAGAGAGAAGAAACTTCCTATCACTTGGGTGTCACCTTGTCAAAGCATGTCATATGACCCCTTTTGAGGAGGAGTTTACTCTCAAGAATGACCACCATGTCAAAACATAGTCTAAGACTGAGAGAAGGGAAGAATATGGGGTAGAAGATCCAAAGAAAGCACCATAAAGGAAAGGTAAACACTTATCAAGGTCGAAGATGATCAAAGGTCACCACAAGCACAACATGCAAGGTCGATCCTCCTTAAAGGCACCAAGAACAAAACCTCCTTGCTCTACCAAGCTCTAAGAACGTCTAATCAAGGAAGGAGAAAGAAGATTGCCGAAAAAGGTTACATACATGGAGAGAAGAGGGTTTATATAGAAAAGAAGGAGAGAGTTAGGGCAAGAGATGAGGTGTCGACAAGATAGGGCTCCAAAGGGACACTTGTCCCCCCAATAATTTGACATGAAACGACTAAAAACCACATGCAAGAGATGTTTATACACTCTATGTAGGATGTTTACCCACATGGTCGCAGTCTTGACCCACCATGGAACACCATCTGTGGTCGCGACCACACCAACAAGCAAAACAAGGTCGCAACATAAGGTTACCAAACCCTTCTTAGGTTGATATACTCTATACAAAGGAAACTATATTGACCCAAGATCACTCAAAACCACCTTGGTCATGAAAACCACATGTAGGGAAGGTGTCTCGACTTTGACACCCACCGAACAAGCCCTAGGTCATGACAACACACAAGGGACACAGACCCTAGAAAACCCTAATCACCCAAGGTGATTCCACCACTCAAGAAAAGATCAAACAAGGCACCTCAAAGAACCAAAACCTCCCTCAAGAAGATAAGAGAGAGAAGGAATGCTCTAAAGGTGAAAAATTGCAAGATAATCCCCTACCTTGGGTAAATTGCAATTTGTACCAAAATAAACACACAAAGGACAAACATCATCAAAATAAGGTCAAACTAGAGACTTAAGCTCTACACAAGCTACAAGGTCATCCCAAAGGATTAGAGCAATGTTATAAGCACATCAAAAAGCCAAAGAAAATAGGGTTAACCCAAAACACACGTTAGGGATCTTACATGACCGGTTCAATGTTACCAAGTTCCTAAAAATTCTTGAAATTTTGTCTCATTTACTCCAGCTTAGAATGGAAGCCTTGAACCTGGCCATCCTATAAATAGAGGGGTACTTGAGCATTCCAGAGACACAACAATAAGCTTTGACCATTGTTGTCTTCTCACCGTTGTGGTAACGTGAGAACCCGAGCAAGTTCTACCCATCAAATGGAGGAACAGGAAGGGTGAGATAATTCGGAGAGGAATTTGGAACTAGCACGTAGACAAGGAGAGACTACTCCTTACTGTCCACTCATCTAGAATGATAGGAGTTTCATTGGTTGGTGTGGACTACTATAGAGGTGACAAAGTTGTTGCCTACTACTAGGAGGATGAAGTCAATTGTTGTCCATGGGAATCAACTAGGAGGCTGTCGCCGACAAGTGTCCAGGTGCAAAATGAAGAAAGGTGCACACTAGTGCAAGGGATTGTCATTGGATTTTCTCTAGGACTGAATATAAACCTTACGAACCTGCTTTCCCATTACATAATTTTTGACACAATCTACTACATTAGGGGAATATGGCAAGTAAGTTTTTGTTTATGTTTCCTTATTTGATACCATATTTTCCTATAGAAGTATTATAAAAACAAAGGAAACATTACAACAGAAGTGGAGATGAAGTGTGCCACATGTGCAGAAGGAGGATATGGAATGGATAACTATATCTACACCTAATCTAAGGAAGGAAACCAAGGAGATGATACAGAAAATGTATTTTACGTCAACTTTAAGACACCCACCATCCTTGTTTTTCTTATGGAAGAAATGACATGGTTGAGAACTACCACCAATTAAACAATCCTCCTACTAGACCCCCTAGGTTTGGAAGAGGGGTTGGTCCTTTAGATTATACTAGAAACACCAACTATCTACAAAACATGAACAATTCCAATTAGGGTCAAGGTCAAAACTAAATTCCTATTGGAAGTAACCAATGTCAAAAATAGAGTTCTAATATACAAAACTTGATGTCTGAGATGTTCACCTTCATGAAAAGACAAGCTACCATAAATGATCAATAAAGTCAAAATGCTATTAACAACACCTTCTTGTTAAATACGATGCAAACCCAACTGGGGGAGTGACTACTCAAATGGTTTATATGCAAGTCCATGACAAGCAAATTCATCAACAACTTGAACAATTATCTGAGCTTACAAAGACTCCACAGGGGAAGATCCCATCCACCGCAAAATCCACAATGATGGATACTCTTAGATTAGGAAAAATAGTGGAGAGACCAACAAGTGAAGCTACTCAAGACAAGGTTCATGTAATTGAGTCCCTAATGAAGAATGACACAATAGAAAAAGAGGACAACATAGAATTTATTGAAAAGAAGGTTAAGTCAAAGAAAAATAGCAAGGGAAAGTAGATAGTGAGAGAGGGAGAGAGAAGGCTGGATGTAGTTGAAGATGCCTTAACTAACATGGGTCCCTATTCACCACAAATCCCTTTCTCATACAAGTTGATAAAAGTTCACTTGAAAAGTAGATATGGAAAAATCATGGAATCTATGAAGAAACATCACATAGATCATGTTTCTAGATCCATAGAAAAAATTCCTATGTATGACAAATTCTTAGAAGACCTTTAAGAGAAGGTGTGGAGATGAGTTAGAAACTGTTAGACTCACATAGATGACAATGACTTTGTATAGATGAAAATTTCAACCAAATAAAAGGATCCTAAATCCTTCACAATCCCATACAATATAGAGGTTAATGAAGTAAAATAAGGGCTATCTGATCTGGGAGCAAACATCAGTCTCATGCCACTAACATTGTCCCAATGGCTAGGTCTTACTAGAATGGTAAAAACTAGAATGTAGATTCAACTGGTAGATCATTCCTTTACAAAGCTAGTAGGAATAGTAGAGTATGTTGGTATGTATGCCCATAGAGCAAGTCATATGATGATTGTAATGGGATACTTTGTAAATGATTTGAATAATAATAAAGGCAATTTCCAATCTATATGTTTAAACTATTTCTGAGATGATGGTGTAACATGATAGATGTCTAAAGATTGTCTTACTCAATGACATATGCTTTTAGGTTCATGACCTAAACGATGAGATCATATGGATGTTAAGAGTATACATTCTTGTTTAGTCCCTAGTCGGTTGTTATTGTGGAAATAGCCATAGACATCAATAACACTAAAGACTAGATTATGTGTTGGTTGATGACATAATCTCATTAGTCATGATATAGTGATATCAAACCAAGCACATAGGTACTTGTTAGAGAACAAGGTATCGGACAGACCCACCGTGAAAGTGACACATGGAACCATGACATGGTAGTCACAGTCAGCTCTCACAGTGATGGTGGTGAGTGTGATTCTTAGACCTGAAATCACTGCACTCAACACATGTCGTTGGGTACAATTTGACATCATCAAACGCAGACCTGAAACATGGGTTGTTATAAAGGTGATGATTGGGTGGCTTTGACACATGGGGCTTTTGAGGGGTGAGTGATAGATATGGGATTTGTCCCTCCTAAGGGAGTTTGATATCCTTGGCCACTTGATGAGTAGGATTGAGAAAGGCATGCGCATGCACGTGTGAATCAATATGTGATATTGATGTCATACACATCTCACTCGGTCTACTCTGAGATCAAGGAAATGAATGAACATTGACAGTATGACTGTTCCATGCCTCGAGTTCATTTTGGATATCAGTGACAAAGGAATTATACATTCACTGTAACACCATTCACGGATTGTAGGATGAAAGTTGTTCTCCAACTTTCTACTTTCACTTGGGTAGCAATGATGTGTGACTAGGCACCGCTCTTTGCTTGTGAAGTCATAAGTGTTATGGACTTTCACTGCCAATGTGAAATGGACCTGCAGGGTCACACACATAGGATTTAACCTGGAAGAGGAGTTTTGTCCACAAAGCAATGTTTAGATTGATTACTAAAGGAGTTTAGTAGTTCAATTAAACACTCAATCAGTCGATGACTCAATATCGTATGGTTCAAGGTGTTGGACGCATTGATTGGAGTATCGGATTGATTGAAATCGCAATTGACTGATTTTGCCCAACCTGTTCTCCCAACCGATCGGTTCATGTGATGAACCGGTCGGCTGAGGTTGCTGAACCGGTCGGCTGGAGTGTCCAGGCCGATCGGCTCATGCCCAGGTTGAAACGACCGGTTCAAGGGTTGAACCGATCGGCTCAACTGGTGCAACCGACCAGTTGGGAAAAGTCATGTCGGCAAGAATTTTCCTTTCGTTTCAAATTGCCCAATTTGATTGGGAATATAATTGGTATTCGATACCAATTGGGAAAGAAACAAGGAAAGTCTTTTTGAGCCGGATCAGGACCATGAACCGATCGGTTCAGGGCACCAACCGATCGGTTGGAGTGCCCCAAATGATCGGCTCAGGTCCAACCGATCGGCTCAATGGCCGAACCGATCGGTTCAGTTGTGAACCGATCACTTCAAGTTGCGAACCGGTTGCTTTTTGTGGAAAATTCTCGAACCCTTCTACTCCTGCATTAGTCCCGTATTGCCGGGCACAGAGAACCCTGTCCCATGACCCGCCTATATATATAGGGGTATTGGGGGCTTCTCAAGATACGACTTAGTGCAAGTTGATTGCTCTACAAAGTTGTCGTTCTCTCTAGTTTTGGTAACCGAGAGAGAGCCCGAGCAAGTGCTTCCCGCAAAGGGAGGTGCAACAAGGGAAGGACAACTGCAGTTGCAATTGACAGCAGGAGAGTGTGTTGGCGACTAGTACGTCAACAGGAGGGTACGACTCCTTCCACTTCCTTGTGGGACAAGGAGAGTGGAGTTCCGGGTGGTCCGTGTGGACTACTTCAGAGGCGGGAGGTCACTGCCGCTCAGGAGGACAACTGTCATCCGACAGTCCGGTAGGAGGAGGAGTCTTCAGTCCCGGTGCGACCAGGAGCTGCACAGACACCGTCCAAGACCGGAGGTGAAGACCGCGCAAGGCGCGTGGTATTGTCGCCGAGCAAGCCTCGGGACAAGGTATGACTCACAAACCATCTTTCCTATTATATAGATGTTGACGCGATTCCTTTTGTTCCGGGTTTTGGGGAGATTTTTTTTTGTTTCCGCTGCTTCTCTGCCTCCTCTAAAACCCAACAGTGGTATCAGAGCCACGTCAACCGCTCTATATTTTAGGATTATCGATATGATCGATTTTGGTTTGTCACCTTTATTTATTGCATGCGATGCGAATAATATCGGCTTTATACATGTCCAATCCACAAATCCCTAATATACATATATGATATGTAATATTAATGCACTTGATACGCGTCGCCCTTAAACGAGTTTTGTGGTGGATGTGTAGCATGATTATGGCCTATAAACCCCTATATCTGTGTATGGTTGTTTGTGTGGTTGCTTGGGATTCCCTTTCTCATATTCCTGATGTAACTCGAAATAATTCGAGAATTCTTTTCTTACCTTTGCTCCCCCCGAATGTAACTCGGGGTTTCACAATTCAATTGTAAATAGGATAGATTTTATTTCATGTTATGTCAAAGAACGACAGACAACCTGAAGACGATCGGTTCAAGGAGTGAACCGATCGGTTGGTGATCCAGACGGCCAGTTCGAGGAACAAGATGAGCTGGTGGCGACCTGAAGAGATGCACGATGACCGGTGAACCGATCGGCTGGAGGCGCCAGTCGATCGGCTGGAGGCGCCAGTCGATCGGCTGGTGGCACCCGAACAACCTACCTGATGGCGAGCCGATCAGTCATGGAGATGAGTTGATCAAACCCAGAAAGGCAGACACAGATTTCATCTTGTACAGGTTGCATGTGATGTAGACCTAGATGACCGTGATTCCTCTTGGCTCAAGGAATCACAAATAGGATGGCCATAATCATTGCTTTTTATCGTTTATGCATGTTTTGTGGGATATAGCATGTATATGATACATACTATATATTGTGGTGATTGGATATGTATATGTATATAAAAACCAAATCCCTCATTAAATATTAAGTTTTAGATGCCTTCTAAATGCGACACACGTGAAAAGCTTGATCGACCAAGTGTGGGCACGCCCTAGCGTGGTGCACCGTCTATCTCGTGGAAGCGTGAAGGATGAATGTGTGGGTCTGCCCTAGCAGGGTGCATGTTCATCGTGTTGGCTTTGGGTCGGACTTAACAAGGTGACCTAGATAGGATCTAGCGCCTTGAGGCATGGAGATGATCATTGCAAGGAGTTGCATATGACATCTTTCAAGAGTTGCATATGATGCAATTGGCAAGAGTTGCCTACCTGAGAGATCTGAGTTGTGGGTGACAGCCCTAGCTGGTCCATGGCTCAGAGGATTTCAGGATCTTGACCCACTAGAAGATTGTATGCTGCAATCTTCCGAATTGATGGTGAGGGCTATCAATTTGAGTCAAAATAGTGGGAGCGGTAATTAATTAAAGGCCTAATTAACTATCGTCAAATTTATTCAAATCAAATCAAAAAGGTTTTGAAAAATGCAAATTTTCTCTTGTAGAATGGCAAGAGAATCATCTTTTAAAATGGGCAAAATAATTGAGAATAAATTCCATAACTGGTTGAGGACTGTGAGAAGTGTTCTGCACAATCCAGATATACCAGGAGCCTTAGAATCCACTCTATGTACGCTTAATGCGTTGGTGAAGAAGAAAGTAGGTAAGGGAGAGAAGTGTTCTCTCGCCAAACCAATTTCTTCTACATGGAGAGGATGGAAGGAACAATGGAAGAAGAAGTCGGAGATAGAGATCTTTACTTCTGGTGTATACGTGATAGAGATTAACTTTACTACTTCTTCGTCATGGGTACTTGATACCGGATGCGGATCTCACATTTGTTCAAATGTGAAGGATCTTAAGAGAAGTAGGCCTTTGGGGAAAGGCGAGGTTGAACTACGTGTTGCTAATGGGGCAAGATTTTCCGCCAGTGTCGTAGGAACCTATGAGTTAACTCTACCTAGTGGGCTAATAATAGAGTTGAAGAACTGCTATTATGTACCTGCCATAAATAGGAATATCATTTCCGTCTCTTGTTTGGACAAAGATGGATTTGAATTTCTTATTAAGAATGGAAAGTGTTCCATTTCTAAAGATGGGATCTTTTATGGCAGTGCCCCTATGTCTTATGGTCTATACTTGATAGACTTGGAGACAAGTGTATACAACGTAAACACCAAAAAGCAAAAACTCAACGACTCAAACAAAACATATCACTGGCATTGTCGTCTAGGGCACATAAATGAGAAGCGCATTTCTAGACTCCATAAAGATGGTTATCTAGACTCTTTTGATTATGAATCAATAGAGACATGTGAATCTTGTTTGTTGGGCAAGATGACCAAGACTCCCTTTTCAGGTAAAGGTGAGAGAGCTAGTGATCTATTAGGACTCATACATACTGATGTATGTGGGCCTTTTAGAACTAATGCCAGAAATGGGTGTCAGTACTTCATTACCTTCACTGATGATTTCAGTAGGTATGGCTATGTGTACCTGATGAAACATAAGTCAGAAACCCTTGAAAGGTTCAAGGATTTCATGAATGAAGTACAAAACCAGCTTGGCAAGAGTATTAAGGCACTTCGTTCCGATCGAGGTGGAGAATACTTGAGCCAGGAGTTTGAGGACCTTCTGCGAGCCCGTGGTATTGTATCACAATGGACTCCTCCTGGAACACCACAGCATAATGGTGTGTCTGAAAGAAGGAATTGCACATTGTTAGATATGGTGCGATCAATGATGAGTTTTGCTGATCTTCCAATTTATTTCTGGGGTCATGCTCTTGAAACCGCCGCATTTATGCTTAACCGTGTACCATCTAAATCGGTTCAAAAGACACCATATGAGATATGGTACGGGAAGCGTCCCGATTTGTCTGTTCTGAAGATTTGGGGTTGTGAAGCTTACGTCAAGAAAACGTTTCCTGATAAGCTTGGACCCAAATCGGATAAATGTTATTTTGTTGGATACCCCAAGGAAACGAGGGGATATTACTTGTACCACCCTACTGACAACAAAGTGTTTGTTGCCAGGACAGTTGTGTTCCTAGAGAAGGAATTTATTTCCAAAGGAAGCAGTGGGAGGAATATAGAGCTTGAAGAGGTTCAAGCCCAACAAGAAAACATTGAACCGATAGATGTACAAAAGGAAAATGTAGATTCACAAGGTGTTGTGGAATCTCATTCTCCTCAAGTGACACAAGGACCTCGTAGATCTAGTAGGACTCGCCTTGAACCTGAGAGGTTTGGATACCTTGTAACTCAGGAAGGTGGAGAGTTGATCATAGATGATGATCCAACTACCTACGTAGAGGCTATGGAGGGACCAGATTCTGAGAAATGGCTAGAATCCATGAGATCCGAGATGGAATCCATGTACTCCAACAAAGTATGGACTTTGGTGGAACCACCCGAAGGGGTAAAACCCATAGGGTGCAAGTGGGTCTTCAAGAAAAAGACCGACATGGATGGCAATGTGCAAACTTATAAAGGCAGATTGGTTGCAAAGGGTTTTCGACAAATTCAAGGTGTTGACTATGACAAAACCTTTTCTCCAGTTGCCATGATTAAGTCCATCAGGATCATGCTTGCTATTGCAGCTTATTATGACTATGAGATTTGGCAGATGGATGTTAAAACCGCATTCCTTAATGGGAATATTCATGAGGATGTGTACATGACACAGCCTGAAGGTTTTGTAGATCCAAAGAATGCCAATAAAGTCTGTAAACTGCAAAGGTCAATCTATGGATTGAAGCAAGCATCTCGGAGTTGGAATCTTCGATTTGATGAAGAAGTCAAAGTGTTTGGCTTTATTCAAAATGAAGATGAACCTTGTGTGTACAAGAAGGTTAGTGGGAGCTTGACCACATTTCTCATATTTTATGTGGATGACATACTTTTGATGGGGAATGATGTCTTAGCCTTAGAGAAGGTAAAGACATGGCTTGGGAAAACTTTCTCAATGAAGGACTTAGGAGAAGCATCCTATATTCTAGGAATTAAGATCTATAGAGATAGATCTAGAAGGCTTCTCAGACTAAGTCAGAGCACGTACATTGACAAGGTGCTGAAGCGGTTCAGCATGGAGAACTCAAAGAGAGGCAACGTCCCTATTCTACATGGAGTTACCGTCTCTAGAGCTCAATGTCCCCAATCTTGTGAAGAGAGGGAGCGTATGAATGGGATCCCATATGCATCAGCCATCGGATCCATCATGTACGCTATGTTGTGCACATGCCCAGATGTCTCGTATGCTCTCAGCATGACGAGCAGGTACCAGTCAGATCCCGGGGATGCTCACTGGACAGCCATGAAGAACATCCTCAAGTACTTGCGAAGGACTAAGGATCAGTTTCTTGTGTACGGCGGCGAGGAAGAGCTGGTTGTAAAGGGTTACACCGATGCAAGCTTCCAAACCGATAAAGATGATTACAGATCACAGTCAGGATTTGTGTTTTGCCTTAATAATGGAGTTGTGAACTGGAAGAGTTCCAAGCAAGAAACAGTTGTCGATTCTACTACAGAGGCCGAGTATATTGCTGCTTCGCATGCAGCAAAGGAGGCTGTGTGGATCAGGAAGTTCATTTCTGAACTTGGTGTAGTTCCCAGTAGCTGTGATGCAATTGAGCTTTATTGTGACAACAATGGAGCTATTGCACAAGCTAAGGAGCCCAGATCACATCAGCGGTCCAAGCACATACTGCGGCGCTTCCATCTCATACGAGAGATCGTATAGCGAGGAGATGTGAAGATTTGCAAAGTACCAACTGAAGACAACATAGCTGATCCACTGACTAAGGCCCTTTCTCAGCAGAAGCATGATGGTCATGCTAGGTCACAAGGACTGCGTTTCCTTGGTGACTGGCTCTAAGTGCAAGTGGGAGTCTGTTGATATGTATGCCCACAGAGCAAGTCATATGATGATTGTAATGGGATACTTTGTAAATGATTTGAATAATAATAAAGGCAATTTCCAATCTATATGTTTAAACTATTTCTGAGATGATGGTGTAACATGATAGATGTCTAAAGATTGTCTTACTCAATGACATATGCTTTTAGGTTCATGACCTAAACGATGAGATCATATGGATGTTAACAGTATACATTCTTTTTTAGTCCCTAGTCGGTTGTTATTGTGGAAATAGCCATAGACATCAATAACACTAAAGACTAGATTGTGTGTTGGTTGATGACAGAATCTCATTAGTCATGATATAGTGATATCAAACCAAGCACATAGGTACTTGTTAGAGAACAAGGTATCGGACAGACCCACCGTGAAAGTGACACATGGAACCATGACATGGTAGTCACAGTCAGCTCTCACAGTGATGGTGGTGAGTGTGATTCTTAGACCTGAAATCACTGCACTCAACACATGTCGTTGGGTACACTTTGACATCATCAAACGCAGTCCTGAAACATGGGTTGTTATAAAGGTGATGATTGGGTGGCTTTGACACATGGGGCTTTTGAGGGGTGAGTGATAGATATGGGATTTGTCCCTCCTAAGGGAGTTTGATATCCTTGGCCACTTGATGAGTAGGATTGAGAAAGGCATGCGCATGCACGTGTGAATCAATATGTGATATTGATGTCATACACATCTCACTCGGTCTACTCTGAGATCAAGGAAATGAATGAACATTGATAGGATGAATGTTCCATGCCTCGAGTTCATTCTGGATATCAGTGACAAAGGAATTATACATTCACTGTAACACCATTCACGGATTGTAGGATGAAAGTTGTTCTCCAACTTTCTACTTTCACTTGGGTAGCAATGATGTGTGACTAGGCACCACTCTTTGCTTGTGAAGTCATAAGTGTTATGGACTTTCACTGCCAATGTGAAATGGACCTGCAGGGTCACACACATAGGATTTAACCTGGAAGAGGAGTTTTGTCCACAAAGCAATGTTTAGATTGATTACTAAAGGAGTTTAGTAGTTCAATTAAACACTCAATCAGTCGATGACTCAATATCGTATGGTTCAAGGTGTTGGACGCATTGATTGGAGTATCGGATTGATTGAAATCGCAATTGACTGATTTTGCCCAACCTGTGCTCCCAACCGATCGGTTCATGTGATGAATCGGTCGGCTGAGGTTGTTGAATCGGTCGGCTGGAGTGTCCAGGCCGATCGGCTCATGCTCAGGTTGAAACAACCGGTTCAAGGGTTGAACCGATCGGCTCAACTGGTGCAACCGACCAGTTGGGAAAAGTCATGTCGGCAAGAATTTTCCTTTCGTTTCAAATTGCCCAATTTGATTGGGAATATAATTGGTATTCGATACCAATTGGGAAAGAAACAAGGAAAGTCTTTTTGAGCCGGATCAGGACCATGAACCGATCGGTTCAGGGCACCAACCGATCGGTTGGAGTGCCCCAAACGATCGGCTCAGGTCCAACCGATCGGCTCAATGGCCGAACCGATCGGTTCAGTTGTGAACCGATCACTTCAAGTTGCGAACCGATTGCTTTTTGTGGAAAATTCTCGAACCCTTCTACTCCTGCATTAGTCCCGTATTGCCGAGCACAGAGAACCCTGTCCCATGACCCGCCTATATATATAGGGGTATTGGGGGCTTCTCAAGATACGACTTAGTGCAAGTTGATTGCTCTGCAAAGTTGTCGTTCTCTCTGGTTTTGGTAACCGAGAGAGAGCCCGAGCAAGTGCTTCCCGCAAAGGGAGGTGCAGCAAGGGAAGGACAACTGCAGTTGCAATTGACAGTAGGAGAGTGTGTTGGCGACTAGTACGTCAACAGGAGGGTACGACTCCTTCCACTTCCTTGTGGGACAAGGAGAGTGGAGTTCCGGGTGGTCTGTGTGGACTACTTCAGAGGCGGGAGGTCACTGCCGCTCAGGAGGACAACTGTCATCCGACAGTCCGGTAGGAGGAGTCTTCAGTCCCGGTGCGACCAGGAGCTGCACAGACACCGTCCAAGACCAGAGGTGAAGACCGCGCAAGGCGCGTGGTATTGTCGTCGAGCAAGCCTCAGGACAAGGTATGATTCACAAACCATCTTTCCTATTATATAGATGTTGACGTGATTCCTTTTGTTCCGGGTTTTGGGGAGATTTTTTTTTTGTTTCCACTGCTTCTCTGCCTCCTCTAAAACCCAACAGAGTATGTTCCCATTTATGTGGGAAGATTCTTCATCCCTTGTGATATAACTGTTATCAATGGGTGAAGATCCCACTTGCCTGATGATATTTTAAAGACCATTCCTCTGGAAGAGCTCTAACAGACATTTAAGTCGGAACTATTACTATAAGAATGGGAAACAACCATATCAATTTTCATATTCAAGACTCCATGACAGGACCTTCACTTTTCGAGTCGGTTTACTTCATTGGTAGTTACAACCAATTATGTGAAGAAGTGCAGGAGTCAAATGTCATGGTCAACCCACTGATGAGGGTTCTCAACAACCCCATTTGTGATGTACAAGACCTAAAGATCGATTAGATATTAGATTAGTTAAAACAATTTGAATAAGATCACAATAATGAAGATGATACAATAATTAAAATGGTGAAGTACGCTTCACTGGAGCAAACTTGTTATAACCCCAATTTTTTGGTTCAATTAGTGAGAAATGTGATTTCTCGTATTAAGGATAATTGAACAAATAATGATGTGATTTGTTTTGAATAAATGGATTCCTTTCACAATAGCCTTAATAGGTTGCTTTGTGGGCCTTATTGGCTATTGGGCCCAAATAACAAAGAAAAATTCAATTAGTAATGAATAATTGAATATTTGAGGAAAGAATAATGTGGAAACCTCTAGAAGGAAAATCCAAAGAGGGTTTCGTGCCTCTTGGGTTCCTTAGGTACCAAGGAGTCCAAGGTTGAAAAAAAGATAGCAATAAGAAAAGAAAAGATTAATTAAGTATTTATTTATTAAGAAATAAATGGAAAATAATGAAAAGATGTGGAAAATAAGTGGAAAGAGGCATAAATGAGATTTCTTGGGGAAATTTCGTATCCATGAGATTTCTAATGATAAAAGGAATGCCAATGAGGAAAATAAAGAGAAATCCTCGAAAAGAAATATTGTATTAAGAAATAAACATGATAATGAAAAATAATGCATATAGGTGCATTAAGAAGGATAATGAGTATTCCAATAAAATGAATTTCGAAATAATGGAGTGTCTTGGGATCCAAGGAGTCCCAATAAAGAGGAAAGAAAGAGAAAATACCAAAATAGCAAAATAAGAAGATAATGTGGATATACAATTAATGTATTACATGGTATTGCTAAAAAGAAAGAAATTACTATTAAAGGAAAATAGGATTTTGAGATAATATATTCCTTGGGGTTCAAGCAACTCAAAATCAAGAAATAATGATAAAAGAAATAAAGAAGAGATAGGAAATATGATTAATATGATGATAACTTGCATATTAAGAAAAGGAATCGAATCCTTATTATAATGACACCAAATTTTTCAGGATGAAAGATAAGACTGAAATCGAGATGTCCTCAAAATTTGGGAAAGAAAAGAGTAACCAATTGGGAGATATGAATTTTCCAAAATTCAATTGGAATAGGAATAAAATCCAATTTTAAATGGGAATTAGTTTCCCTTTGTTCTTGTGCATGTGATGAGAGCCCTTGGATCTTAATCCAAGGGACATGGCTCATCGTCCAATTCCCAAAGGGACAGGGACTGTAGCCGCGTGAGAGGGATTTTTAATCCCTTGATTTCGTGAGCCCTGATGCATGTGCATCTTTGGAAACTCTCCCTCTGAGTCCGGGAGAGCAGGAGGTTGAGTTCTAACCCTAGTTTGATGGGGTTTCGACGTGAATCCAAGAAACGCCCAATTGGGCTTGGACTATGTTTTCGGCTGGGATTGGGAACCCTAATAGGGACCTTCCACTGCCTATATAAGGGCACCCCTCGGTCCCTCGACTTGCTACGAACTCGAACGACATCTTTTGGAAGCTCAAATCCCTCTGCATCTCTCGATTAGCCGAGGTCCGGCGAGAGCGCCCCCGCGGCACCGTCGTGTTAAGAAGAACAAGAGACGAAGGAGACGACGAGTAGGTGTCGTCGGATCGCGGCACACCGTGGACCCAGAGCATCGGACGATCAACTGCCAAAGGACCCGCGCACTAGAGAGTTAGTGGGGACGATCGCCTGTGACCGTTGGATCAGAGCGCGGACCATAGGCGCACCGATCAAGCGGCTGGGAATTTTCTGGTAAATCCCTCTCTAACCAAATAATCAACAAAAGAGCTTTTCTTGCAAAAATGATAGAAAATAGCTACGAGTGTCATATGACAAAACTTTATATATGAAAGTTGTGTAGAAAAATATGAGGAACATGATAAAAATACTTTGAGAATCTTGTTCTGTCTAGTTTGGCAAAAGTTCTTTAATTGGCTAGAAAAGTGTATTGAAAAGTAATTAGAAACCCTATATGCATATAAACGATGATTCTTGAAAACTTAATACGGTAAATTGAGGATTAACAACCTGTTAAATAATAATATGAAGTTTCCATCTGTTTTGAATACAAAGATGGTTAATTTAGAGTTTATGTGCTTATTTATGCATGTTTTTGAAAAGGGCATAAAGTTATCATCTTTAATGACTCAATTAAGAAAAAACCCTTAGATTTGATGATAGATGGATAATTCAAGCTGATATTAACTTGTTGTTAATAAAACTGAAAATAGGATTTAAAAGATGATCTTTTTTTATATAGTTGTTTTAATTTAGGGTGCTATGTACATGAATATGCCTTAATGGGATTAGAAACCCTAATTTATGTTGATATGAATTCTAATGGTTTTAATTGTACAAATCGACGAGTAAAATAGAAATATGATGATTGGAAGATAAATTGAGTATCAAAGATCTTTAATGTGAATTATTTGGATAATTAGTGTTTCCTAGTGTATAAAGCTGAAAATAGTAATAACTAAGGTTCATATATGTGAGTTGAACTATAATGAAATATGATTTGTCAATTTGAAAGAAACCACAGATGATAATTAGCCTTAATGTTTTGGATATGACCTAAAAGGATAAAGATAATAGTTTTAGTGTAAAATAAACATATTAGACTTATTTGACATTCAATGGTGCCTATGATGCAGAAATTAGGGTTTGTGAACTAAAAGAGCATTAAAAGTGATAAATGCATAATGAAGGCTAAAAACCTAATAAAACCCTAAGGTTGGCCTAGAAATTATAAGGTGGAATCCAAGTTGATCTTGTGGATGTTTGAATAAAACAATGACACTTGGATGTTATGCATTATTTTCAGGATATTGTTGATTGCTTGTTAATTGTGATGAATGTTAATGCATGGACATCAAGTTACTATGGATCAGGTATGTGGTTACGATTATAAATAACCGCTTTAGTTTCCCGATGGATTCTCGGATTTTTAAATGCATTGAATGCAACTAAACTGTTGAATGTTTATTTGTTTCTGGCAAGTATAAAGTGACTATGACTATCACATAATGTATATGCCTACTAGCTCAATCATTATTCCCCTCTGTGTCGTAATGGCTGACCTAGTACATGGCTACCTAGAAGGTAGGTTCATCAGGTCATGAAAGACTTTGGATGCCTAGAGGGTAGGTCCATCAAGTCACCTTTATAGAGGTACCATATAAGTCCTTACAGGGACAACACAGAGTTGTGGATAGGTATGGATTGAGTAGTTTGGCTTAAAATGTAATCTTGATTGTTAAATGATTAATTGAATGATTACATGGTTATCATAGTTGCATGATTATATGTTTCCCCCACATACCAGCTTCGGCTGACCGACATTTTGTTTGTCGGCATTTTAGGTACAATGAAAAGAACAAACAGTAAAGTGGCACATGTGATACTAAAAGAGAATTAAAGAACAAGGAGGAACTAGTTAAAACAGTTCAACTGAGGGTAGAAGTTTAGTTTGTTCCAATCTTTTCACAGGTATGCAAAGAAAAATTTTATTACCATTTTCAGTATAGTCTGTTAGAATTTAATAATTGTTTATGGTTATATGTCGAACCTTTGATCCGGGATTAATGGGTGCGGCTAACCTCTTAGTCTCCCTTAATTGGGGGTTATCGGGAGGTGGAGTCATAACATTTGGTATCAGAGCATAGGTTCCTCATTTAACCACTAATAATTATTAAATTTTACAAACTCCATAGAACCCAAGGGAGTTATTAGAGGAGTATCCAAAAGACAGAGGTGTCTAGAAAGGGATCACGACTGGGGGCTGGCAAGATTTTCCTCCACACCGCTAGTCGGAATACGAGGACTCCCGGACCCGTGTGACCGCCTGGCCAAAGTCTTAGGGTATGAATCGAAATAAGATACCTTTAGGACTTCTCATCTTATTCATCCCTTATCATCACAAAATTCTGATAAGGACATAAAGGATTAGGGTTTCCTTCTTCTCGTCACCCTCTTGAGGTATGGGTAAGGTTAATAAGGTTTAAGGAATCCTCCACTAAATTAATGAAAGTCATGTAAATAAGATTTCATGGACATAAGCTTAATAGATTAAGCACAAAATAAATAATAGATACATGCTTAGGCCGTATGACATAAGATGTCATGTCCTCAGAAGAGACCTGAGGCTAGACCTTCTGGTCAGGAGGATAAGTTAGTCTTAGAGATAGAGATCTCCATTGTAAGTAGAGACCTGGCACATCCTCGGGGGATGATGCTAACCCTAACCCTAAGTGAAGGTTAGAGAGAGATGGGTTGGACTAGGTGTTTAAAAGGCCATGCCTTTGGGATGCCATATGATCCATGGGAGACCTAGCCCGGGGAAGGGTCGTGCATGTTAGGGTAAAGGATAGCTCCTTAGATGATGATGATAGTGAAGGACCATAGAAACCCTATGGGCTTGTACAAGTAGGGCATAGATGGCACCTAGGGCACGTCATAATGCTGACAGTAGGATGAAACCCTGGATGATCTTGAGCAACCATAAATTCGAACCTAGGCTTCAACCACATAGAGCATGCTTTTGAGGTTGATCCTTCATGGAGAAAGGACCTCTAATAGTGAGGTTGGTGGTAGGGTTAGCTCTAGGGAGAGCAGGAAACCCAGCAAGAAGGTTAGAAGCCTAAAACCCTGAACGATGGATGGTAGTGGTTGCCTCAGGATCGATCCCTGAAAGTTGATGATACCTTGGTTGTCTTTAGAGGGACCAAACCTAGAGGAAGGATGAGATTTCTGGCACCTATGAGCCTATGGTATAAGTGTTTATCTTCTGATAAAGGAAGAAGATGTACTTAAGTGGTTTTGTAACAGGTTATGAGGCCTTGTACCTTATGGTTTGTCCTTGAGGAGGATCCAACTCTAAGTGTTGCTCAAGTTGAAGGATGACGGGAAATGCATGTTATGCCTTTTGCAAGCTTGATTCATGGTTAAAAGATAGAGCATGCAGCTGGACATCAAGAACATAAACCTAGGGTTCCTAGGCCTAAGAGGGGAAGTGGTGTACCTAATGCTCATGACAAGAATTAAGTTGCTATAGTTTCGAGTATGGTACTCCTCATGTATAGAGGAAAAAGGGAAGCCCCTTAAGTTTAAGGTATGTTTGACGAACCCCTCACAACTAAGTTGATGATAAAGGAAGGTATGATCTCGATCCAGGAGTGAGGAAAGAGGACAAGAATGACCTAGCATGGTTTAGTAGGTGATCTCCTCGTGCCTTAATAGTTTTCTAGGGTTAATTAGGCTCATGTGGATGTAAACCCTAGACCTTGGAGCTTTTGTGACCTTGTGGTCAAGAGATAGTTTTCCTCGCCTCCTGGGAGAGGGACCCCTTTGGTAGGGTGTATATTAGTTTTGTTGGTTCAAGGTAACCTAAATAGGTCTCATAGGATCTTGAGAAGCTAAGTGAAAGGTACATGGTATGAGAATGAACCTGTAGACCCATAGATATCCATCTCTATTGCATATGAATGTGTTACCATGGGGGTAACCAGTATGGGGCTTGACAAAGGTAGGCAGGTTTCCATGATGCCTATGAACGGATGAGAGCCAGCCCATGAATGCAGAAAGAGAGATGATGAAGACTTGGGTAAGGTTCTAAGTGACCATGTACTGTAATGGAGAATCCTAAGTCTATCCTAGGGTTAGGTAGGGATAAGACAGATGAAAGTAAGAGTTGCCTAATTCCCCAGTTGCACATGACCATAGGGTCGGGAGGTAACAGCTATCATTGTCTGAGGGTCATGGGTTAGGAGATTGATCACCTTCAAGAACTCATGGGACCCAAAGGGCAGATGAGTAGGGTACTCTCTTGATGCATGAGGGAAGAGGGATGACCCCAAAAGAGTCGGTACCCTATAGACCTAGAGGAGAAGACCAAGGATATAAACCTCAGTAGGTTCAAGACTAGTTTGATATCATAATGGTTGTGATGCAGAGACATATGTGGCACGTTGCAACTTAGATTTAAAGGTGTACTGGCAAGGTGGGATGTACCATCTCTACTCTTGGAATAGGAAGAACTTTGTATTTGGACTGCAGCCAAATGCTTATTTCCTCTTGTTATGGGGGTGATAGATAGGACATTATGCATGTCATACACCAAGGATAAGAGATGATGTAGGTTGGAGCGTTGCCACGAGTAATGGGATAGAGAAGATATCTTACCATGGTAAAGTGAATGAATGATGGATGGCTTGCAAACACTAAGAGGAATGAGGTAGTCCCCTTATGAGGAAGTTTCTATGATTAGCTATGTAGAACTTACAAGTTATACCAGGTTGAGTTTGGTCACCATGATGATGAAATCAGAGAGTGTTCTTAATAGAGATAGACCTGGAGTTTGAGGTAATATAATAAGTGAAATACATGGAAGTGTATGTCTTCAATGTTACCTAATACCTAAGGATGAGAGGTGGTAATGAATGCTCTGGTTAAGACTTGTTTGACTAGAAGTTAGAAGAGGTTTTTTGGCTAACCCTAAGTTTGAAAAGGAGAGGTGTTTGGATAACACTCAGATGTAACAAGATGCGTTGAAAAGTTAAGGGTTGTTTGTTTAGCCAGTCTAGTCCTTGATGAAATGAAAGAATGGTGGTAGAACCTCAAGTGCACTTCTTTAGAAAAGAAGGTGATGAAACCCCGACTAGAGTGGTTTAGGGTTTCGGAGGAATCGATCTTGAGGAATCAGGACATACAGGGAATCATGATTGAAGATCACCATACACCGTGGAAAATGGCAATAGCACTTTGGGTGCTTAAGATGAAGTTGCATGTGGTTTATGGCCATGCAAGCCAGGGGGTAAAGGACGGACCCCAGTAACCCAGTGTATCGATATAGAGGACAAAAGAGTCCCTGAGAGGGAATGGGAGCTCAACACTATGGATGTTGTGATAGGTCTTCCCTGGGCCAAGGAAGGTCGAGATGCAATATGGGTTATGGTAGGTCACCTTACCTAGATAATATGAGAAAGGAAGAGTTCTGTCAAGGGACAGATCTAGTTGAACTACCCGTGAGATAGATGGTTCAACTACACCATGAAGCGAGTTCAAAGGTTCTTGAGTTTGACCTAAAAGTTCACTTCCATAAAGTGCAAGTAGGTACATGAAGAACTCAATGGTAGTATAGTTTATCACCCCTAACTACGGTTAGTAAGATCCAGACTAAAGGGTCTGATGAGAGCATGTGTGCTCGTTCAGGGTGATATCTAGAGACAATTCTTGTCCTATGAAAGATGTGACAATGACAACCATAGACAATATCAGGTCTTATATGAAGCTCTGTAAGGGAGGATGTGTCGGTCACCACTTCAGTAAGGTGATGTTGGTGAAAGGACCACATGATGGTTAGAAAAGTACCACATGGTGGTTCGAAAAAGGGACCCCAGTGCGTGTAGAATAAGTCACTTTGATTGTGCAAGGGCTGAAAGGAGCCTAGAGACAATAAGAGTCGTGAGCAGATGAAAAGTAGATTGACATACAAGTTACTGTGGGAGGAAATGTGACATGAAAATCCGACCCCTCTAAGTTATAACTGAGAGAGCTGAGTCAGCGATACATGGGTCCATTAGAGATGGATGGGTGGAGAAGGTTCGGTTTGACCCGACCCCTCAAGATAGAGTAATGGGAGATGTTTTCCATGTGTCCAATATAGAGCACTATGTGAGGTACCCGGCCATATGCTGAGCAATGAACCTAGTGAGCCCCAAGGGAGGCTGAAATGACCTGAGTCACCTGTGTAGTTTATAGACGCCAGAGTGAAAGAACTCAGAGAAAAGAATATGTGATGATAAAGGTTCCTTGGAAACGCCATGAGTACGGAAAAGCCACATAGGGGCCAATGATGGACATGGGAAGTCTTATCCTGAATTGTTTGTTTGTTTTATTGATTCATAGAATTTTCAGGACACAATTCCTATAAGAGGGGAAGGATGTTATAACCCCCATTTTTGGGTTCAATTAGTGAGAAATGTGATTTCTCGTATTAAGGATAATTGAACAAATAATGATGTGATTTGTTTTGAATAAATGGATTCCTTTCACAATAGCCTTAATAGGTTGCTTTGTGGGCCTTCTAGGCTATTAGGCCCAAATAACAAAGAAAAATTCAATTAGTAATGAATAATTGAATATTTGAGGAAAGAATAATGTGGAAACCTCTAGAAGGCAAATCCAAAGAGGATTTCGTGCCTCTTGGGTTCCTTGGGTACCAAGGAGTCCAATGTTGAAAAAAAGAAAGCAATAAGAAAAGAAAAGATTAATTAAGTATTTCTTTATTATGAAATAAATGGAAAATAATGAAAAGATGTGGAAAATAAGTGGAAAGAGGCATAAATGAGATTTCTTGGGGAAATTTCGTATCCATGAGATTTCTAATGATAAAAGGAATGCCAATGAGGAAAATAAAGAGAAATCCTCGAAAAGAAATATTGTATTAAGAAATAAACATGATAATGCAAAATAATGCATATAGGTGCATTAAGAAGGATAATGAGTATTCCAATAAAATGAATTTCGAAATAATGGAGTGTCTTGGGATCCAAGGAGTCCCAATAAAGAGGAAAGAAAGAGAAAATACCGAAATAGCAAAATAAGAAGATAATGTGGATATACAATTAATGTATTACATGGTATTGCTAAAAAGAAAGAAATTACTATTAAAGGAAAACAAGATTTCGAGATAATAGATTCCTTGGGGTTCAAGGAACTCAGAATCAAGAAATAATGATAAAAGAAATAAAGAAGAGATAGGAAATATGATTAATATGATGATAACTTGCATATTAAGAAAAGGAATCGAATCCTTATTATAATGACACCAAATTTTGCAGGATGAAAGATAAGACTGAAATCGAGATGCCATCAAAATTTGGGAAAGAAAAGAGTAACCAATTGGGAGATATGAATTTTCCAAAATTCAATTGGAATAGGAATAAAATCCAATTTTAAATGGGAATTAGTTTCCCTTTGTTCTTGCGCATGTGATGAGAGGCCTTGGATCTTAATCCAAGGTACATGGCTCATCGTCCAAGTCCCAAAGGGACAGGGACTGTAGTCGCGTGAGAGGGATTTTTAATCCCTTGATTTCGTGAGACCTGATGCATGTGCATCTTTGGAAACTCTCCCTCTGAGTCCGGGAGAGCAAGAGGTTGAGTTCTAACCCTAGTTTGATGGGGTTTCGACGTGAATCCAAGAAACGCCCAATTGGGCTCGGACTATGTTTTCGGCTGGGATTGGGAACCCTAATAGGGACCTTCCACTGCCTATATAAGGGCACCCCTTGGTCCCTCGACTTGCTACAAACTCGAACGACATCTTTTGGAAGCTCAAATCCCTCTGCATCTCTCGATTAGTCGAGGTCCGGTGAGAGCGCCGCCGCGTTAAGAAGAACAAGAGACGAAGGAGACGATGAGCAGGTGTCGTCGGATCGCGGCACACCGTGGACCCAGAGCATCGGACGATCAGCTTCCAAAGGACCCGCGCACTAGCGAGTTAGTGGGGACGATCGCCTGTGAGCGTTGGATCAGAGCGCGGACCATAGGCTCACCGATCAAGCGGCTGGGAATTTTCTGGTAAATCCTTCTCTAACCAAATAATCAACAAAAGGGCTTTTCTTGCGAAAATGATAGAAAATAGCTAGGAGTGTCATATGACAACTTTATATATGAAAGTTGTGTAGAAAAATACGAGGAACATGATAAAAATACTTTGAGAATCTCATTCTATCTAGTTTGGCAAAAGTTCTTTAATTGGCTAGAAAAGTGCATTGAAAAGTAATTAGAAACCCTATATGCATATAAACGATGATTCTTGAAAACTTAATAGGGTAAATTGAGGATTAACAACTTGTTAAATAATAATATGAAGTTTCCATCTGTTTTGAATACAAAGATGGTTAATTTAGAGTTTATGTGCTTATTTATGAATGTTTTTGAAAAGGGCATAAAGTTATCATCTTTAATGATTCAATTAAGGAAAAACCCTTAGATTTGATGATAGATGGATAATTCAAGCTGATATTAACTTGTTGTTAATAAAAGTGAAAATAGGATTTAAAAAGATGATCTTTTTTTATATAGTTGGTTTAATTTAGGGTGCTATGTACATGAATATGCCTTAATGGGATTAGAAACCCTAATTTATGTTGATATGAATTCTAATGGTTTTAATTGTACAAATCGACGAGTAAAATAGAAATATGATGATTCGAAGATAAATTGAGTATCAAAGATCTTTAATGTGAATTATTTGGATAATTAGTGTTTCCTAGTGTATAAAGGTGGAAATAGTAATAACTAAGGTTCATATATGTGAGTTGAACTATAATGAAATATGATTTGTCAATTTGAAAGAAAAATGAAGATGATAATTAGCCTTAATGTTTTGGATATGACCTAAAAGGATAAAGATAATAGTTTTAGTGTAAAATAAACATATTAGACTTATTTGACATTCAATGGTGCCTATGATGCAGAAATTAGGGTTTGTGAACTAAAAGAGCATTAAAAGTGATAAATGCATAATGAAGGATAAAAACCTAATAAAACCCTAAGGTTGTCCTAGAAATTATAAGGTGGAATCCAAGTTGATCTTGTGGATGTTTGAATAAAACAATGACACTTGGATGTTAAGCATTATTTTCAGGATATTGTTGATTGCTTGTTAATTGTGTTGAATGTTAATGCATGGACATCAAGTTATTATGGATCAGGTATGTGGTTACGATTATGAATAACTGCTTTAGTTTCCCGATGGATTCTCGGATTTTTAAACGCATTGAATGCAACTAAATTGTTGGATGTTTATTTATTTCTGGCAAGTATAAAGTGACTATGACTATCACATAATGTATATGTCTACTAGCTCAATCATTATTCCCCTCTGTGTCGTAATGGCTGACCTAGTACATGGCTACCTAGAGGGTAGGTCCATCATGTCATGAAAGACTTTGGCTGCCTAGAGGGTAGGTCCATCAAGTCACCTTTATAGAGGTACCATATAAGTCCTTACAGGGACAACACAGAGTTGTGGATAGGTATGGATTGAGTAGTTTGGCTTAAAATGTAATCTTGATTGTTAAATGATTAATTGAATGATTACATGGTTATCATAGTTGCATGATTATCTGTTTCCCCCACATACCAGCTTCGGCTGACCGACGTTTTGTTTGTCGGCGTTTTAGGTACAATGAAAAGAACAAACAGTAAAGTGGCACATGTGATACTAAAAGAGAATTAAAGAACAAGGAGGAACTAGTTAAAACAGTTCAGCTGAGGGTAGAAGTTTAGTTTGTTCCAAACTTTTCACAGGTATGCAAAGAAAAATTTTATTACCATTTTCAGTATAGTCTGTTAGAATTTAATAATTGTTTATGGTTATATGTCGAACCTTTGATCGGGGATTAATGGGTGCGGCTTAACCTCTTGGTCTCCCTTAATTGGGGGTTATCGGGAGGTGGAGTCGTAACAAAACTCCACAAGAGAAAGAATCTCCCAAACCCAACCTTGAGCTCAAGAAACTCCCTGAAGGAAAAAAGTACGAGTTTCATGACAATGAGGAAATGAATCTTGTCATTATAAATTCTTCATTGACAGAAGATCAGCAAGAGAGGCAACTAAGTGAACTCAAGCTAAGGAAGAAGTCAATTGGGTATTATGTGCAAAATATTAGAGGACTAAGTACATGTAACTCCTAGCATAGAATCCACCTATAGATATTGTCAAACACCCTGCCCAACCTCACATAAAGCTAAATCAAAATTTAATAGAGGTTGTCTAGAAGGAAGTTATCAAACTTGGTGATACCGGAATTGTATATCCAATTGGCAATAATAATCAGGTAAGCCCGATGCATGTTCTACCCAAGGGCATGATAGTGGTAAAAAGAGAAAATGGTGATGAAGTGGAAGAAATAGTAGTCACATGGTGGAGAATGCGCATCGACTATAGAAAATTAAACACTACAACCAAGAAAGGTCACTTCTCACTGCCATTCATTGACCTAGTCCGATAATGCTTAGCCCACCACTCATATTTCTCTTTCCTTGATGGATATTTTGAATTCAACCAAGTACTAATACACCCAGACAACCAGAAAAAGATGAATTTTAGTTGCATCTATGCGAAATATGCTTTCATATGAATGCCATTTGGTCTTTGCAACACACCATCAAAGTTCCAATGTTACATGGTTTCTATGTTTGTGGATTTCTTGGAAGACATTATGGAGATGTTCATGGATGACTTCTTAGTGTATATCACCAAGTTTGACAGTTGTTTAGGAAACCCAAGTTGTGAACCAATGTGAAGAAAAACAATTTGTATTGACTTGGAAGAAGTGTTACTATTTCAAGAAGGAATCATGCTACCTCATAGATCTCTAAAAAAAGAATTAAAGTGGACTTGAACAAGGTAGATGCTATTTATAAGATCCCACCCCCAAATATATAACTAGAGTCAGGAGGTTCTATGATTGGAAGAAAACTACCCCTTCTAGTGCCCATCAGTTCCCACAAACAATGGTCACCGTCATCTTTCAGCACACTAGATGAACCATTGAGTCATCTACCAAGATGATCGTCCATCGCATCGCATGATCGATAGCCTCAAGGAAGTATGCATCTGCCCATTCATCAGAAGGCGATGGACAAATCACCCATTATCTTACATGAGTGATGGCTAGCCTGAGGACATCCTTTTTGATGGATACCCTAAAGACAGCCATCTACCAATGGTTGGACTAGAAGAAATGCCTACCGATGGTTTTCTTGAGGAGACTTCTCTTGATGACTCAATGGACATACCTCTATCGATGGTGTGTCTTCTGACCTCTCTACCAATGGTGTGTCTTCTAACCTTACTACTGGTGATGCATCTACGATGCCAACTGAAGGCCAAGCCGAAAGAGAGACATCTATTGATGCCTCACCCACATTATCACCTACAGATGGTTATGTTGTGCACACCAATCACTAGAACTATTAAGCATGTGTCCTGAGGCACTTTCTCAGGAGCCTTGGGGTACAAGTAATTTCACTAATGAGTACCGCGAGCCCAACATAGTAGGCTATATGTAATAGAACCCCTACTACAAAGGGGTTAGTTTCTTTGCGTGGGAGGGTCACATCATGGATTGAGGTGAGGTGTTACTGTTGTTCTCCCGAGCCATCAATGTTCACATATGCCCATTAATTTCTATACCATAATGATGAGAGTCCACAGTCAGCAAACCTCCATTATCACTGATTAGTTCCAAGCTCCTTCGAGAGAGAAGGAGGAAGTTAGAGCAGTCATCTTCACTACCATCATCGGGTTCAGTGAGGACAAAGTTTCCATCGACCCTGATTTATTTGGGGTTACTATTGGTGCATCTTTCTCTTTTTTCTTTGAATGTATTCATCCCTTTCCATCTCCATCTCATTTCCATCTCCATGTCTCATTACACTTGTAATTCCTCCTCATCATTCACCACCATGAGTGGCTGGTCTATTAACTTGGATGGGAGTAGCCACGAAAGCTTTCCTAACATATAAATACCCATATCCATTGAATATATGCTCTTAGAAATGTTTATCACCATACTCTTTTTCTTAATGCTTCACTTGCATGATTAGCTACCAACTTGTGTGGTTTGATTGTTAATGCCTTGAGAGAGTAGTATTAACCTACATCTAAGAGTTATGGAGTTGCATCAATGCATGAGAATGTTGGAATGTTTAATCTAATAACCATAAATTTGCTTTGTGATTGTTTGTTTCCTTTCTTGAGATAAAGATGCCTTATTATTTATATCTATCATAAGATCAAGAGAGGAGGGAACAAACACTTATGATGATTTCTTGTAAACTTTGTAATGGTTTACAATGGGTGTGAGTATTTCTTGTTGGTAAGAGATCTTAGATGGTGAGACCCAACCCAAGTTTCCTTCCATACTTGTTTTCTTATCCTTTATCATTTTGGTTTTTTGTTTATCTTTCTTTACTTGTTTGTTTCTTTATGGTTGAAGAATCATTGTTCTATAAGGAACCTAAACCTTACCTTACCTTTTGATTGGTGTAACTAAGCCAAGGCATAAAGGATCTTAACACTTACCACCCCTTGTCCCTGTGGATCGACCCCGATCTACTATATTGAACCCTATTATTATCGTTGTGGGGGCCTAAATGTAGGGTTATAGATTTAAAAGTGTGCTTACTCTAGATCTGCTCCTTTTTGTATGTGTGATTTGGGCCAGTCAAAAATCCTAACTTGAGATGATGGGGTAGTGCATTTTAGGGTTTACTAAGAAAATAGATGAGAATAGGATGAAATTAGAGATGAGCAGGCCTAGAGAAATGTTACTTCTGGAAAACCCTAGGTTCTATCTAGGTAGGTATCACCTTTTCTAAGGGAGTCCTTGTATACCAACTCAATGGTGAAGATGAAAATATTTCTAGCCCCTAAGGCCATGATCCTTTTTGGAAACCATCACCATTTCATTATTCCCTAATAATTTTCCTTATATTTCTAGCAATTATTTGAACTTTTTAACTATTGAGTACTAATTGATAAATCTGGTGCTATGATTCTAAATTTATTGATCCACACTTTTGAGTTCCCCCAATAAAGAAAGGACCTTAATGTCAAGAGACATTGCCTAAAATTCTAGGATTCATATTCAACAAATAATAAATAATAGGAAGTAATTTTCACTAGTTTATGAAATATCTTTTACAAGATGTCTAATGAGACTCCTCAAAGGAGTTACATTGATTTCTCAAAATAAAAACTAACTTATACATGAGAAAATAATACATATGATAATAAGTATCTAACAAATCCTCCTTGATTTAGCTTCAATATATTCAATATCTTTCATTTGTTCCACCATGTCTTCTTATCTTTATATATGGGCAGTTACCTAAAACAAAGGCAATCAAATACATGGATCAATATATTACTATACTACGTACTTGGGGTGCATATAAAAGTGTGCATAAGATAGAAAAATATATTTTTAAACCATCAAATACTAGCACATGTAAATTGGTATTTTCATAATCTAACCCATGTTTGCCAAACCACCTTGGGTGTATCACCTTTATTTATCCTTCATTGGACGTAGATGAACTACCCTTTGGTAGGATTGACCATGGGTTCGAAATATCATTGATTTCATTATATGTTACTCATATTGAAATTATAATGAACATGAAGTAAATTAACATCAAATAGGTTATTTTATCAATCTCCAAGAATGACAAACTTCGGCAATCAATAATGCAAGTATTCATAATAAAAACCTTATTTGCATGCAGAATTCATGAACTCATACTTCAAAAACTTTATGCAAAGCACCATTCAATCTTCATGTATGTGTACCCAATACTTTCACTGTCATATTATTCAAATTAAACTTTATTAGGTTCCAATCAAGGGTTTACGATTATCTCTGGATTAGATTCGGAATAACATCACAACTGCTAATTCGATCATGTTATATGATTATTAACTTTAGAAACTCCAACTATATATCATTGTCATCATCATCATCATCATCGTCATCATTATCTTAGGGTCTCATTACATTCAACAATATTAGTTTATATGGAAAAGTAAATGTACATAATGCATTCAACAAATTAATCATCAGTTCTATTTTTTGCATTTATAAACAACTTATTAATCATGTATCCACTATACTTTTTGGACTACTATTAGAATATGACCTCAATTATATTCTTGTCATTTTTACTTTTTTTTAGCTAGTCCATATATTTATTTGACATATTTTGGCATGTCAATTAGTTACTAGAATTAATACAAGATTAAACATATATGGCCTATCAACGCACGACATGTAAGTAATAATCAGATTATCCTTTTAGCCATGATCCTAAGTTCTACCAATGGGCTTGTGCCTCATCAACACCATGCCCATGTAGGATGGGGGTCTGGGCAGAGACCAAATGACGCCTTCATCCTTTCAGAGTGAATGGCATCAGCCACATAGATCAAGATAGAGGGGTAAAATCCCAGAGGGGATTCTTCCTATTTATTGGCCCGAGAGTTGCTCTAGGAAGACATGGAAGGATTCAACTGAAGAATTGACTCTCACCTCCAAAGCTAGTCAACTCTATCCAAGACCATGATTAGCTTCAAGAACTTTAATTAAAATTGACGAGACTTTAGCTGGCCATGGCGTACCAAGAGGGGGTAGAATGATGTTAAGGTTTTAAGCATGTAGAAATAGACAATTGAAGTAGAGAATTATGAGGGTTATATGATAACTAGGTGTGGTGTTGGTTTCTATGGGTGTCAGTGGTCTTCTTCCACTCCTCATGACCCATTATGATGGATTGGGATCATCCTTCTAGTTGCACATTTCATGGATGCAAGACCCACTTGTAGATACCAAGGATGAGTTCCCCTAGAGTGGTGTTGAAGTTTGGGAACCCTTTGTAGCCACCCAATGTAGCTTCTATGCCAATGAACTTCCCAGACAAGCCCTAAATTGCAAGTCCATGGTTGACATCACTGGGGTGGCAATAAATCTCGATGGTTTCATACAAAGGGATCTAGATATAGTTGAGATGAGAGGAGAGTCTTGGGGTCAAGGGTGAAATCCCCATTGCATTATGTAGGAATGGGTGATAGTCTAGAGGGATTTCCTGGTTAACCCTAACTTCCTGACGGGATTAGGATTTGGGCACTCTCTAAATCTAGCAAGTTAATCACTATATAATGGATTGTTATGTTTTTCATTAATCCCTGATTCTTATGGGATAAATATCTCAGAATATGGTGAAGAGGAGAGAGAGAGAGAGAAGCAGACAAGGGAAGATCATGGTACTTGTAGTCTCTTATTCCATTTTCAAACATGAGGTAGGAGATGACAGAAGAACCCATGATTCCTGATCTAAGGGTCATTATTAGTGTGACACATCTAAAGGTGCTTTCCAAAGTAGGGATCATTTAATTGACTTCTGATTACAGAATCAAATGTATTTATTACAATTAAGTCCCTCTTCTTACCGATCTTCTATAGGCAACTAGGATCCTCCATTTACTGTGAATTTTAAGGAAATCTCGTTAAAAACTTTTCCAACTTTTCTTTAACTTTTGGGTTTTATTGTAATAATTGTCATACACAAAACATGACATTCAATTATTTCCTTAAATCAATTACTCACATCACACAGAAAGTCCTTTTGGTCTCAGATTTGAGAATTATCTTAGTTTCATTATTATGTTCAACTATTCATAAAATTAGATAGAGATATCCCTATTTGATGCCTCAAAATGTGTGTTTCTAGTCATGGTTAGATAATTACTATATTAATTATATAAGCCACACATAATCTTAGAATATAAAGGAACTTGACTATTATCCCATATTTTGATTATATAATAACCCATAAAGCCATTATCATTCATTTGTGCATGTGCCACAAGGACCTATTTGCGAAGCCAATAGTCTCATGATCCTCATGCTTACTCCATGGGTTGAACCAATGCCTCAACGTGGACTCAAGTGGTCAATTGAAACTTTAGTTGCATAATAAGGTTCCACCAATATAATTTGAAAACATTTATCCTATCTTCCAATGTCAAATTGTTGAACTTAGTAGTCTTTAATAAGACTCCATCATGTTTTTCTTGAATTAAACATAAATTTACAAAACTTAAGGCTCTTACAATTTTAGTAGAGTGTGTGAGCTACTGGTTCAGTGTGTGGAAAGTCATCAAGAAACCATGTCTAATGTATACTATTCAAAGAATTAAAAAGAAGAGTATATCCATAGTAGTTGAAATCTAGAAACCATATAACATGGTAAAAATTCTAACAATAACTAAATAAGTAAATAAACTAAATTCCTTCACTGATCTTTTATTTCTTTTATTATTCCTTAGATTGACATGAAGTGTACCAGAACATGTGGAAGTAATGTAGAAATCTACGATCTCACCGTATAAGACTTAGAGTATCCATGGGACTCTAAGTCTACTAAACTAGCTCCCAAACCATTAAGGGGGCTTTCAACATCTATCATCAGTGTCTAAATATCTATCCAGAAATACTAGATAGATCCTTAAAACTTGGGTATTCAGGAAAAGAGTCAAAACACTTGGGTTTTCTACCTAGATAATTGGTTTCACAAGAGATGACCTACTAAGTAGTATTTGAACTACATCATGTACCACTAGAATCTTTGGTTTATGTTGGGTAACTTGTGAATTTAAGGATACCATCCTCACAGGGATTTGTCCCATGTACCACTGTGGTATGCTTTGGATACCTCACCTTGGATTTATCATGTTATTAAACATGCTTCCTCCTTCATGGTGCATGCCTTTATGATTGATTCTAATGTGTTCAAGGGATTTAATTTCTAGTTCATTCTTTAGTTTTATTGATTGTGTTACTACTATATTGTTCTTAGCATAACTATGTACTGAAGGTTTCTATTTTCAATTTTTTAACAATAAATAAAAGCAAATTATTATCATTCATAATGTAATATGATTTATCTGATCAAATAAGAATACTAATATTACTAGAATGAATTATTATTTATAATTCATAATTATATAACTGGATGCATTATTTCATAGATTCACAATACATGTTTTAATTGTACAAATTAAGGCAAACCCAGTGTTCTAGTTTCTCTAAATCTACCATTAAGATTCAGCATGGTCATATAACAAATTAATCTAGAGATGAAAACATCAATAAGATATTACAATTATTCTAAAATAATCACTAACTTAATTGAAGTTCCATGTCTTGACTAAATTAATCAAAACAATAATAATAGTGCAAAATAGTTCATGCTCTATATAATGTTTTGGCTTAAATTCTATAAATCAATGTTTGAAGGTAATTTTCCACTCAATTAGATCTGATCCATTTTGATAATCTCTAATCTAGACTTAATATGCTCGGATTTTGGCCAACTCTCTTGTTTGTGAGTTAGGAGCTCGGATTCCACCATATATTGGTCAAAGGTTGAGATAATATTCTATGCTTCATCTAGTGGAAGAAGAAGAAGATAACAAGGAAAGAGAAAAGTAATCTCTAATAAAGTTTTCTCGAGGCTTCCTCCAAGGAAAAATAGAGAGAACAAAGGAGAAATTGATGATTCAAAGTTACCTTGACTATTATATAGCTAGCCCTACTATTGTCTCACATTCACTGTGTTCTACCCTAAAAATACCCTCTAGTTTGCCTTTTCATGGTTTAGGATCTTCTTTTGTAGAGACCTGAGTTAGTAATTAAAGAAAATAGATTTCATCAAATTTTGATAAGTATATTATAAGTATGGCCTTTTTATTGGATGTGATGGGAGTTAGCATATCACATTACCATCGGTGTGTAGGCGCCTAAATTTGTACCACTGGAAGGTCCATCCATTTTCTCCATTAAAAGGCTCATCAAAAGGCCCATCAGTGTTATGTTGAAAACTAAAAGTGCCAGGATTCTCTCATTTTAACTCTGATTTGGTTCATTCTTGTTGCGTTGAATTCATACTTGAATTCTACACAATTCTAAACAAAAAGTTAGAAAAAAATCTTGAATGAAAATCATTAATTTATTCATTAGATTTCATAAATATCTTTCTACCAACATGTATGGTCTCTTACCATATCAACTAAGGCTAAAACCTTGACGTATTAATGACACATGCTCCTTTAACTTAACAAAGGACAAGTTTAATCTAACATAAAGCACAAATTAACCAGTTAATAATGCAAAGTATCAACAAACCTTAATTAGTATTATGAATATCTAAAATCCCCAAAATTACTAGTAAAGTAAGGTACGAGTTGTAACAATTCTCCCTATTTGTGATAGCATAGAAATTGATGTGACAAGGATTTGAAGCTTTATTGGCACATTTTGTAGATACCAAGGTGAGGAGTACTAGTATACAAGATATACATGTGGTGTATGAGTTCTATGATGTTCTTCCCGATGAGTCTCTCGGTGTTCCAACCTCGTGAGAGATTGACCCTAAAATCAATCTACTTCTTGGCAAGCGATACTATAGCATAAGCACCTTATATGATTCCTCCAACTTAGATGAAGAAGATGTTAGAGAAGGGGTTTTTACGACCAAGCACATCCCCTTAGGGTGTTGTAGTGTTGTATTTGAAGAAGAAGGATGATAATATTAGGATTTACATAGATTGCCAGTAGTTGAACAAGGTCATAGTGAAGAACACATATCCATTTCCAAGGAGAGATGATAAGTTTGACAACTTGAGAGGTGCTATAATGTTTTTTAAGGAAAATTTGAGTTGTAACATATCACCAATTAGAACTAGGGAAGATGACATGTCGAACATTATGTTTAAGACTAGTACATTGTGATTTTTTGGTGATGTTTTTTGGGATAAATGATGCACCAACATCATTTATGGATATGAGAAATAAAGTGTTTAGGCCATATCTTGACCAATGTTTGGTGGTACTAATGTATGATATCTTGATATACTCCAGAGGCAGTCAACAACATGAGCATAGGGTTGTCATCTCAAGGAAGGGTGTTTCTATTGACCCTAAGAAGGTGGAGGTGGTGTTGGAGTGGGAGAAACCCAGTATTGCAATACATGTTGGAAGTTTCCTAGGTTTAGTTGATTATTATAGGCAGTTAAGAAATTCAGTGAAATATCTTTACCTTTAACCAAGATAAATAGGTAGGGTGTGTGATTTGTTTGGAATGAGAAGTGTCATTGTTCTTTTCAGTCATTGAAGGGGAAGTTGACAAATACACTAGTGTTGGTTCTGCTAGAGCCTAGGAAAGGATACATGATTTTGTCTAATGCTTCAAAGAATGCATTCAGATGTGTATTGATTTAGAGCAACAATGTGATTTTATTTTCTTTTAGAAAACTTAAGAAACATAATGAGAACTACCAAACTCATGGTCTAGACTTAGAAACTTTGACATGGCATTGAAGGTTTGGAGGCACTATTGGTATGAAGGGTGGAATCAACTCTCCATAGATCATAAGAATATTTAGTACATTTTTTTTAATTAGGATTTAAACTTTAGGAAGAGGAGATGGATGGAGCTGATCAGGAACTATGACTGTACATTACTCTATCATTCAAGAAAGGAAAATGTAGTGGTTGAAGGTTTGAGGACAAAAGGATCTTTGTCTTCTTCTTCAGATAATATATAGTTGTATTATATGTCTTGTTACAAGATATACATGTTGGTGTCTTTTGGTAGATGAATTTATAGTTGGATGTTTCTTTGTTGATAGGTTTGCTGGAACAATGTCATGTGAAGTCAACATTGGCACAATTACATGTGAAGCCAACATTGATATAGCTTATCAGAGTTGCACAAAAGGATGTTGACATTGATATAGTAGATTAGATATGCACAAAAGGATTTTATTGTGATACAAAACAACATATTAGAGTTTGGTAATGGAAAACATGATGGATTTCATGAGATAGATGATAGGAAAGTGTGCTTTAACAAGTTGATGGTGGTTTGAGGAGATAGTACTTTAGGAGGCTCATTCCTCAATGTACATGATGTATTCTTACAGTACAAAGATGTACCATAATCCCAAGTATTAGTACTTGTGGTAGAGTTTGAAGTGCCCTTTGGAGGAATAGAACTACTTATTTAGTTTCTTATTCAATAGTCCTATCAATCATTTAGCAAGAAGCCTATTATCAGATAAATTAGATCATGAAGACTTACATTGTTTACTCACATCAGGAAGACTTTCATAAGTAAACCATCCATCCCGCCATTAGCAAACCATCCATGACCAAAGTAGCATTTTGGTGTAAAGATGAATCCAGACTGACTATCATCAATGATAGCTCCACATTAATCGCTTGTTCTTAATGGTCCATAAAAAATAGAAAATGCTCAATAGGGAAGTCACTCATGCTCACACTAGGACCATGAAGGCCCTAATCTCCCTAGAAGTGATGACTCTTCTCATAATCTATAGGGATAATCAAACCAAATAAGCCTCCTACTACACTTTTAGTTGGATTATCCTCTAAAATTAAGATGTGACACAAATATTAAATGTCATCATGGACCAACGTCACTGTACAGGTGATACAAATCAATAACACAAAAGTTGTAATACGATCTCAACCCTAGAAAGTCATCAAAGACATGGGTATCCGTTGGAAGATAAGGAGGAGTGTTTGTACCATAGTAATCCTAAAAAGGAGGAGGATGTTGGAGTTGATAACCAAAGTCATCTTTTTCAACAAAGGATTCATAATCAATCACCTATAGAGAACATAAGTCAAGCTACTATAATTAAGCAAACAATAGGAACTGAAGATCAACTCTTAGAGGTTCAACACTCCCCATACGAACTAGTTCTTAATATGGAAACAATAGTGGCTTGTTGGAAGGATAATACCATCCAAGATACACAATGTAATCCACTTGGCTGCCCATTATCTCTTAGTGCAGATTGATTGATTCTAATTTCATGAGGAGTGAATAAAGGAAGAGGGTTCAAGTGGAATATGTCAGCTACTAGACCGACTAACAAGCAACACACTCACCCATGTACAAATCATTCCATACCGACGACTCAAACTATATCCTTTGAGCATCCATTTTGAAGGAATGGAAATAAGAATCACAAAGTGTACTCGCCTAACAAAGTTGAAAAATGGAGAAGATTGTGAACCCAAATTCGTAAAAGAAAGATGAAGGAGTCATCTAAAGCACATACATATAAGTCATAAATTCTTAAGGAGAAGTGAGACACACACTTCTCTAGATGTCATTCTCTCCAGATTGCCTCTCCACTACTTGTCAGGTACCACCCTGCTATGTCCAGACCAATGGTTGTAGTGGGTAGAGAAGCATGTAGATAACCCTAAGAACCACTCACAGTGGTAGTTCCAATGAGATTGAACTGCTCATATACCCAATGCTGCAAAAATTAGTCACAATAAACATCTCAAGGTATGCAAATAATAACGTTTCAAAATTTTTACATCTATATATCCCATGAAACCCATGCAGCTCTTGGTCACCGTATTGTTCCGTTTGAGGATAAATCACCAACAAGGAATATCCTAAAGCATACTAGTAGGTAAGTATATACAATTCCACCCCAGAAAAAAAAGGAAACATATCCAGATCTAGTAGATACAAAAACCAACTAATTCTTCACATGTTCCCATCATTGTTCCCAAAAAGGCAACAAGTGGCCAACACAAACAAGAATACATAGACTCAGAATGAAGAAAACTAATGACATCTAGAAACAAGTTGCTCCTTTGATATAAATAAGGTGTCACTCATACAACATGGTGCACTCATCCCTAGACATGCCCTCTTGGAAGAGTATAAATAGGGATCCTACTGCAAGACAATGTAAGAATCTCAATCAACTAGCTAGGGATGTTTGCCAAATCACAGAAAGAAAAGTGGAAAGTTCTAGTCTACGATTGGAAATGATAAGAAAGGGATAACATAGTTCCTAGATACAAACCCACAATAACAAATGCTCCTAAAGCTTGACTTTTCCAATAATTCCAATCCACAATAAAAAATGCTCCTGAAGCTAGACTTCTCCAATAATTCCAACTCCATAATGACTAATGCATCCTACAAAATCTCTAGCTCATTTCAAGGAGCTTCTAAGTAAACATCAATGACCCTAAGTTCCTAAAGTCAAAGCAAGAAGATGAAGTTAAGGGTCGTGTTAACATACAAATAATGATTGAAGTTTAATTTAATTTTGGAAATCAAGAATAAATACCAAAGGACACATGTTCTAAGTTATACCTCATCTCCCTGTTGATGTTCATAATGATCGAGATTCATACATAACATGCTTAGGTGTGTCACAAACTCCTCTTAAGGTAGAAAGTTCTATACAAATCTTGTCTACACCTACATGACAATTGCCCTGAGAAAATGATGACAAAAAAAATTTAAGACACAAAAAATGTAACAAATAAGACAACAAGATACACTTGAGGTATGCTTTAGTCCCATCATCATCTCAAACATCTTGCTCTTCCACAATATGTCTTCTTGAGGGATGTTTGTATCCTCTGAATGATACTATCCACAGGATGTCATCTAGAAATTCATAGAAAAAGCTAAAATGACATCAACATCACAATACAAGTTGAATCAACACAACCAAGTCTTAGACACATACAAAATACAAAAATAAAAAAATCAATGAAGATAAAGTCAAATAACATGATTATGTCTCTTCAACATCCAAATCACAAAAGAAATCTGAGAAACCTAAAATACAAGTTTCTCTACTAAAGGCCAACATGAAAAATTCAAGATTAAGAAGTTGAGGAATATACCTATTTGAAGCAGCATGGAGCTAAAGATCTTTGAAAAACATCAAAAACATGGAAAACTCCAACACTCTATCAATGTCAAATCTATTTTTTTCCATTCTACCATAGTCTAGGAAGGATCGGGGTGTTCCACTACACTTCTCTACTGCATAATGCTTTGTTCTGCCACATACTTTCTCTCTCCTCTTTTGTCACATTTACTCTTAGCTTAAGTGTGAGTTCCCTTAACATCATTCCCACTCAAAATGAGTGCAATGAGAATGGTGTACGACCTTCCCTCATTCCCCACTTTTGAACCAGGTTTGCATGCAACAAGGTCCTTGGATTTATTGCTAAATTATCAAACACAATTTAAAAGTCATAAAAATATCTCAAAAAATCAACAAATAGAATAAATTTTGGAAAAGTTCATAAAAATATGAAGACCCTACTCTTTGCTTTTTAAAATAAATACTTCACTATTCTAAGGAAGATAAAATATTTGAATAGACATGAACATCTCATGGATCTTAAATCCTTGATCAAAATCTCTACTTTCCTGATTTCAATTTATTTTTATTTTACAAATCTAACTCTGAGTCATCAGACATGTACTACCTTTTTAGGCATATCCTCTCCTTCAAATAAAGGTATAGGGTTCATGACCTTAAACTTTACCAAAGAGCCTTATCTCACGACATTAAACTATACTAAATGCCATGTGCTCAAAGACCTGAGTAAGCAAGTCACATTTTAAAATCCTACATTCAATTGATATCTTTAGTTATGTCCTAGACCATGTCCTGAAGCTTTACCATTTCAAGAAAATGGCTCTTTCTTAAGCCTTTCATGAAGTAGATTGTGTTCCTTAGTATATGTGTCATATTCTCAAAGGAGAATTTATCATGCATTCAACTTAAAGCCCTACCACTTTTAGACAGCATATATTTTATCTTTTGTTACAAGTCCTACTTCCAATAGGCCTCGTGCTCTTAAACACAAATCCTTATCTTGCACACAAAACTACCCATATATTATCAGATTTAGATTTGTGATCCTAACTCTATGAATTTGATCCCATCCACAAGGTTTCATAGTTGACCTAATAATTTTAGATGCCTAATTGCAAAGAGAGTGTAACGACCCCGCCTTCCAATAACCCCCAATTAAGCGAGACTAGGAGGTCAGAGCCATTGTCCCAATTTCCGGATCAAGGTTTGAAAAATAAACATTAATAATTATCAAACTTTACCAGACTATATTGAAAAGCTATAATAAATAAAGTTATGCATACCTTCGAAAAGTTTGGATTTCTAAACTTCTATCCACTTATGAATTCTAGTCTAGCTAATCCTCCTTGAACTTTAATTCATGTGTTCACAATGTGACAATTTACTATTTATCCTTTTGGGTTTGTTCCTAAAATGCCGACAAACAAAACGTCGGTCAGCATAAAGCTGGTATGTGGGAGAACAATAATCATGCAATTAATAACAACATATTGTAGTCAATTACAGTTTAACAACCAACTTTACATTTTAAATATAACTGCGTGATCCATACATACCCTAACCTCTACGTTGTCCCTGCAATGGACTTGGATGCTACCTTCCTTACGGTAGATCCCCCATTAAACCCCTCATGATCCTACCTAACCGATAAATTAGTTTCTAGGGTTGAGTCACATGGAACTACCAATAGGTAGCCCACTCCTTAATTCATGGTGTGCTATAGAGTCCCATGGCACTACACGTGGGTAGCCCAATTTCTAACTCATGATAGCCTAGAGCTTACTCTATGTTATCCTTTTTAGCATTTGTAAAGCCAAAGAGGAGGATACAGATCTAAGCCAGTTATATATATATATTTATAGTGGTAATCATAGTCACTTTATAGTTGCATGAAATAAAAGTCATCCAAGCAGTTTATTTCAATCAACCGATAAAATATATGGGAATCATCGTGAAACTAATGCGGTTAATCATAAACGTAACCACATACATGTGATTGCAGATTTTGAGACAAAATCAATTAAATAGAGAAATCTCAACAAAGCAACCAATTATATATAGAAATTCTGAAATAAATATACAAATTTCCTTTTATCAAAATTTAACCAAACTCATCTTTATTTCTTATGATTTGTATTCATTTTTAGGGTTTCCTTTGAAATTAGGGTTTTGTCTCCACTTTTAACATTATGAATCCCAATTGAGCAAACTACATAAAAACCCTAAATTTCTCATTTTAATATTCCTAACAAAGTTAGGATAATTATTTAGTTTCTTATTTTTCTTAATCCCGAATAAACATGGTTTTTCTGCTTTTTCACCCGAAATTAGGGTTTCTATATGCATTATCCTTCATTTATAGATTAAAACCCTAAATTAGCCAACTTTGTATTAAAAACGGATGAAAACTCTATCTTAATAATAAATAGGTTAATATTCTTCAAATCAACCTATTAATCCACCAAGATTCACCCTTTATATACAATTAGGGGTTGTAATTACCTTTTAAAACGTTTTTCTATCAAATTAATGTTCTTTTGCAAAACAAGATAGAATTAGGTTACCAAATTATTTTTATCATGTTTCTCGTATTTTTCTATGCAACTTTCATGTACAAAGTTTTCTCATCGGAGTCTTCTATTATTAGATATGCTTTTTCTAAGAAAATGCATTTTACTGGAATTTCGACTAGATAGAGCTATTTATCAAATTTCGTTGATCGTTTGATCCCTGCACCGCTGGTCCACTGAAGATCTGATGCTCTATGTTTCTTACACCCACTAACTTGGTCACGTGCCATGCTCCTAACGTCGGTTCGTTGGATCGCACTCGAGTCCACGATGGATCCTGATCTAACGCTCTGCGTTGGTCGTCCCCACTTCGCGAGCTAAGTAAGCGAGTTGCTTCAAGGATCATCAGATCTATCATGGGTTCACCATGGATCTCAATCCCATGGTCCATGCCCTTCGTCCTCCTTCCTTTCTTAACTCTAACAATGTGGCAGCTCCACGGCAGAAACCTCAACGGAGAGAGGGAGAGGGTGCAGGAGCTTAGGAAGAGGCTGTCGGGGTTTGTGAGGATGAGAGCAACCATGTGACGGTCTACTTATAGGGTGAGGGAGTTTCTTTAGGGTTTTATCAACCTTGTTGCCGCTCTAGATTTGGGTGTTTCTCCTAGTCGTGATGGGAGTCCATCATCTTAGGGTCGAGAACGTTCCTCTCCTTCTCTCACACTCCGGGAAACAATTTCTAGGAGTGCACATGCACTGGTACGATCGGAATCAAAGGGGAAAGTTTCCCCTGTAACTTGTCCACAGTCCGCGTCCCACTAGGACTAGACGATGAGTGGTTCATGTTGGTTCAATATCCAACAACCCACATCCCTTGCGCTCAAACAAAAAGGAAACGATTTTCCTAATTTTCCAAGATAAATCCTATTTTGAGGATAATATGAAAAATCAATAACTCCCAAATTATAACTCCTTTTTGTCTCAAATTTTAAGGGAACCTCGTTGAAGATTTTATCTCTCATCATGAAAAAATTGAGATCATTATCTAAAGAAAACGAGACCTTTTCTTCAGTTGCAAGTTAACACTTATTTATTCATATTTTCCACATATTTTCTATTTCCATTGCTATTATATTATTATCATGAGTTCCTTGAACCTCAAGGAACCTTAATATATCAAAATTGCATTTTGGAAAATATCCCGTATCCTTTTATTCTTCTTTTATCTATTTTCTTATTTATTCCTTTATCCAATAGGATTCCTTTTCCTTTTCTTTTTCTTTTTCTTTCAATTAGGCTTAATAGCCAATAAGGCCCATTAAGAAAACATACAAGGCTATCATATGCGAAATTCATTCAAATCAAACCATTAAATCAACCATTGATTTCATTTATTTCTTAAAAGAAGATTTAAAAATCTCATTACATGATTTAAGAAAAATGGGGTTATAACATCCTCCCCTCCTTACAAGAATTTTTCCCTCAAAATTCATCAATCAAACAAACAAATTAGGATATGCCTTTTCCATGTCAGTCTTTAGCTCCCATGTGGCTTCATCCTCTCTGTGGTGCTTCCAAAGAAGCTTTACCATCTCTATATTCTTATTTTTGAGCTCTTTCACCTTGGTATCTAGAATCCGCAAAGGTAACTCATGATAAGTTAGCTTCCCTTGAAGCTCAATGGGTTCAATGCTCAGCACATGGATTGGATCATGCACATATCACTTCAAGTTGGACACATGAAACACATCATGCATTGTACTATATTGAGGGGGTAACGCCAAACGATATGCGGCTTCACCAATCCGTTCTAATACTTCAAATGGACCCACGTATCGGGGACTCAACTTTCCTCTGTTCTTAGGTATAGCTCGGAGCGGTCGGATTTTTTAAAAAACATGTTCCCCCACAGTGAAATGCACATCAGTCCACCTCACATCGGCATATGACTTCTATCGATCATGGGCTCTCTTTAGCCTTTTCCTGATCAAAGTGACTTTATCAGCATACACTTGGAGTTTATCTGACCTCAATAAGGTCCTTTCACCAACATCATCCCAGTAAAGTGGTGACCGATACGGTCTCCCATATAGAGCTTCATATGGAGGCATCCCAATACTGGCTTGGTAACTATTATTGTAGGCAAACTCAACTAATGGTAAGTATTGCTCCCAAGATCCACCCCAATTGAGCACACAAGCTCTCAACAGATCCTCTAAGGTCTGGATTGTCCTTTGTGACTGACCATCTGTCTGGGGGTGATAAGCGGTACTGAACTTCAACCTTATACCAAGTTCCTCTTGAACTTGCTTCCACAACTTCGAAGTAAACTTTGGGTCTCTATCGGAGATGATGAAACTGAGTACGCCATGTAAATGCACTATCTCTCTAATATACAACTCATCTAAGTCTGACACTTTGGCAGTGGTCTTTAGGGCAAGGAAGTGTGCTGACTTAGTAAGGTGATCTACCACAACCCATATAGTGTCATGATCTTTCTTAGTCCGAGGTAGACCCACCAAAAAATCCTTGGTGATCTGCTCCCATTTCAATTCTAGAATCTCTATACATTGAAATAGTCCACCGGGTCATTGGTGTTCAACCTTCACCATTTGGCACGTAAGACAAATGGCCACATATGCCACAATATATCTCTTCATTCCTGCCCACCAGAAAAACATATGCATGACCTTGAACATCTTAGTAGTTCATGGGTGCACCGTGTACTTAGAACCATAAGCCTCTTGTACGATACATTCCTTCAACAGTGAATCTTCAAGAACCCATATATGATTCTTGAATCTGATCCCTCTATCTATTCCCAATGAAAGATGGGTATGTGGCTTCTTCATCAAGCCCTTCATCTTGTCAAGTTCTCTACTGGCCAACTGTGCTGCTACAATCTCACTCAACAATTTTGAATGTATCTGGATGTTGGCCAATCGAACTCGATCATCTAATGGTTGAGGAGACCATTCTACCAGCTCTTCTAGACTCTTCCGCTAAATGGACAAAATAGCTGCACACCTGAGCTGTTTTTGACTCAAAGCATCTGCTACGACATTCGCCTTTCTGGGATGATATGCGATGGTGAAGTCGCAATCCTTCATGTAATCCATCCATCGTCATTGTCATAGGTTCAAGTCTTTTTGTGTCAGGAGGTACTTCAGGCTCTTATGGTCAGTGAGGATCTCAAAAGTAGCACCATACAGGTAATGCTGCCAAATCTTCAATGCATGGATGATAGCAGCCAATTCTAAGTCATGCGTTGGGTAATTCACCTCGTTGGGCTTGAGTTGTTGGGAGGCATATGCAACCACATGCTAATTCTGTTCTAACACACAACCAAGTCCCATCTTTGATGCATCAGTGAAAATCATGAAACCCTCATTGCCTGATGGTAGAGTCAAAATGGGTGCAGTGGTCAGCTTCTCCTTCAACTCCTAGAAACGATCTTCACACACATAGGACCATACAAACTTCACATCCTTCTGAGTCAACATGGTCAAGGGCAAGGTAGTCTTTGAGAAATCCTTGATGAAGCACTGATAGTATCTTGCTCACCCCAAGAAGCTTCAGATCTCAGAGGGGTTCTTTAGTGCAGGCCAGTCTCGTACTGCTGACACTTTAGCCGGATCTACGGTGAATGTTCCTCCTGAGATGATGTGTCTAAGGAACATGACTCGGTCTATCTAAAACTCACATCTAGATAATTTCCCATAAAACTTTTGCTTTCTTAATATATCAAGGACTTTACTTAGGTGGTCTCGGTGTTGATCTAAGTCATCTGAGTAAACTAGTATGTCATCTATCAACACTATGACAAACAAGTCAAGGAAGTGTTGAAACACATTATTCATAAGGTTCATGAAAACACTAGGTGCATTGGACAACCCAAAAGGCATAACCACAAACTCATAGTGGCCATAACGGGTTCAAAAAGCTGTTTTTGGGATGTCCTCACTCTTGATTCTCAACTGGTGGTAACCCGATCTCAATTCAATCTTGAAAAAGACTCGAGGTGACTTTAACTGGTCAAACAAGTCATCTATTCGGGGTAAAGGGTATTTGTTCTTAATGTTAGCCTGGTTGATCATCTGGTAGTCTGTGCACATTTGGAGTGAACCATCCTTTTTCTTTACAAAAAGAATCGATGCTCCCCATGGTGATGTGCTAGTGTGGATAAAACCTTTGTCTAGCAATTCCTGCAATTGTTTCTTCAACTCGAACAACTCCACATGGGCCATTCTATAAGGTGCTCAGGAAATAGGGCTTGTCCTAGGAGCTAGTTCTATTGAAAACTCTACCTCTCTCTCAGGAGGAATCCCAGGTAGATCATCAAGAAAAACATCTGCATAGATCCTAACTACCTCTATTTCTTCTAATGGTTGCACTCTGGGTTTTGGCTCAGTGACTACTGCCAGGAAAGCTCGACACACTTTACTCATCATCTGATCTGCTTTCAAGGCTGACACATACAGGCTGGTGGTGTCATCTTTCCTACCCCTAATGACAAAAGGTGGGTGACCTAGTTTCTTACTGATCACTGTCTTCTCCCTATAGTCAATATTGGCCCTATAAGTATAAAGACAATCCATACCAATGATCACATCAAAGTCATTCATATCAAGAAGGATAAAGTCTGTAGGAAACTCATGATCTCAATATTTCACAGGTATCACCGGAGTTTTCAAAAGAGATGTAAAGATCCGACCACTTGATGTTGTAACATATAAGACATTCCCTAAATCCTTGATATCCAAACAAAGCATAGTTGCGAGATTTCTTGAAATGAAAGTATCAGTAGATCCAGAGTCAAACAAATCTTTTACATTGTGTCCCATAACTTCAGGCATGCCTACATTGTTTTTCACCATACATTAGACCATTACATGCTTATCATAAAACATATACGAAACTCTAAGGGTTATTACCCTCGATCAACCAATTAGCATTTTCTTGAGCCTCCTCATTGTCAATGGCAAACACCTGAGCTTGTCTTCTCTCTCCAGCAGGTGGGGCTACAGCTATAGGTGGAGGTACCACAGGTGGGGCTGCTACTAGTGGGGCTGCTACCGGTCCTGGTCCTCTTGGATCTGGAAGAGGGAAAATAGATGGTAGGTGTCCTTCTTGATGGCACCGAAAGAATTTTTTCTTCTTATAGGGGCACTCACTGGCGTGCCCCTTTCCACATGTGCGGCATAGCGATAGATTGTTCTCTTGATGGGGTTTCCCTTTTACTCCCTGTCTTCCTTTAGCATGATGATGCCCTAGACCTTTCTTTTGGTTGTTCCTCTGACCTTGAGTTCCCTCAGTGAAACCCAAATACCCCTTCGGTGGAAACTGGGCATGCATCACAGTCCTCTCCATGTCTAAAGCAGTGTTGTAAGCTTCAGCGAAGGTTTTGGGTTTACTTGCCCTCACATGGGGCTTGATGGCAGGGTGAAGACGCTCTATGAAGTGATCCACCCTTCTTTCCTCATCCATCATATGCCTGAAACACTCCAGGATTTGAAACATGTGCCCAAAGTATGCCACAGATGAGTTTCCTTGAGTCATGTTGGTGAACTCCCTTTCCTTTTCCTTCTTAGCTGAGACAGGAATGAATCTAGAGGTGAAGATCATCTTGAAGTTAGCCCATGCCATTGGTTCCTCAGTCAGGTCTCGGCCTATGATGTGAGTCTCCCACCATATCTTGGTTGCTCCTTCCAGGAGATGAGCAGCAAAGAGGAACTTCTTGCTCGGTTGTACCTCAAGCATGCAGAATCCATTCTCGACTGCAAGAAGCCAAGCTTCCGCCTTGTCGACTACCTCAGATTTATCTTCTCCCCAGAACTTCTCAATGTTCATCTTGACAAAGTCCAAGATGGTGGCTCCCAGTCAAGTACGAACAGGAAGTGGCTTGCCATTTTCACCTCTAGCTGTGTCTCAGAGAGCCAGGGCACTAATGGCCTCTTTTAGCTTTTTCTGTTGTTCCATCCACAAAGCATTAGGGGTTTGGATTATCATGGTGGGTTCGGGACCCCCAGCTTGATCTTCTTCCATCTGGGCCACCTCCTCATACTCATGTTACTCCTTGTACCCTTGGTCTTCTTCTTGATCAAGGTTGTTGAAGGGTATCAGTTCAGGGTAAGGGGCCTCCCGAGTGGTTTCTTTAGGTCTCTTCCTCTTCTTTGAGGAATCTCCACTGTGGTTCCTCTTCCTCTTCTCGGAAGACACCTTTCCCTTGCGTGAGGGTCCACCACCATTGGTGGCATCTGGGACAACCACTATCTTCATGCGAGCCATCTGCATAAGCATACACATAGACCCTTTAGTCTATACCTTTAAACTAATTATACTTATGTCGATGATGTCTTATTACATATCTTTTACTAATTTCATGGAGAATTCCTTCATCCTTAACTTACATACCCATACCACATGAGGGTGGGGATGAGAGAGAAAAACCCTAACTCTTAAAATCCTTAATAGAATGTGTGATGAGAAGGGATGAATAAGATGAGAGAGTCCTAAAGGTATCTTATTTCAAATCATACCCTAAGACTATGGCCAGGTAGTCACACGGATCCGGGAGTCCTCGTATTCTGACTAGTAGTGTGGAGGAAAATATAGCCAGCCCTCGATCGTGATCCTTTTCTAGACACCTCTGTCTTTTGGATAATCCTCTAATTACTCCCTTGGGTTCTATAGAGTTTGTAAAAATTAATAATTATTAATGGTTAAGTGAGGAACCTTGGATCTGATACCAATTGTAATAACCCTGCCTTCTAATAACCCCCAATTAAGGGAGACCAGGAGGTCAGAGTCGTTATCCCAATTTCTAAATCACGGTTCGACAAATAAATATTAATAATTATCAAACTTTACCAAACTATACTGAAAAGTTGTAATAAATAAAGTTTTGCATACCTATGAAAAGTTTGGATTTCTAAACTTCTATCCACTTATGAATTATAGTCTAGCTAATCCTCCTTGCACTTTAATTTATGTGTTCACAATGTGACAATTTACTGTTTGTCCTTTTGGGTTTGTACCTAAAATGCCGACAAACAAAACATCAGTCAGCATAAAGCAGGTATGTGGGAAAAACAATAATCGTGCAATTAATAACAACATATTGCAGTCAATTATAGTTTAACAACCAACTTTATGTTTTAAATATAACTATGTGATCCATACATACCCTAACCTCTGCGTTGTCCCTACAGTGCAGTTGGATGCTACCTTCCTTATGGTAGATCCCCCATTAAACCCATCATGATCCTACCTATTCAGTGAATCAATTTTTAGGGTTGAGTCACATGGAACTACCCATAGGTAGCCCACTCCTTAACTCATAGTTTGTTATAGAGTCTCATGGAACTACATGTGGGTAGCCCAATTTCTAACTCATGATAGCCTAGACCTTACTCTAGGTTACCCTTTTTAGCATTTGCAAAGCCACAGAGGAGGATACAGATCTAAGCCAGTTATATATATATTTATATTGGTAATCATAGTCACTTTATAGTTGCATGAAATAAATGTCATCCAAGCAGTTTATTTCAAACAACCGATAAAATATCTGGGAATCATCGTGAAACTAATGTGATTAATCATAAATGTTACCACATACCTGTGATTGCAGATGTCGAGACAGAATCAATTAAATAGACAATTCTCAACCAAGCAACCAATTATGCACAGAAATCTTGAAATAAATATACAAATTTCCTTTTATCAAAATTTAACCAAACTCATCTTTATTTCTTAGGATTTTTATTCATTTTTAGGGTTTCCTTTGAAATTAGGGTTTTGTCTCCACTTTTAACATTATGAATCCTAATTTAGCAAAACTACATAAAAACCTAAATTTCTCATTTTAATATTCCTAACAGACTTAGGATCATTATTTAGTTTCTTATTTTTCTTAATCCCAAATAAACATGATTTTTCTCCTTTTTCACCCTAAATTAGGGTTTCTATATGCATTATCCTTCATTTATAGATTAAAACCCTAAATTAGCCAAATTTGTATTCAAAATGGATGACATATATATCTTAATAATCAAAAGGTTAATATTCTTCAAATCAACCTATTAATCCACCAAGATTCACCCTATATACAATTAGGGTTTCTAATTACCTTTTAATACATTTTTCTATCAAATTAATGTACTTTTGCAAAACAAGATAGAATCAAGTTACCAAATTAATTTTATCATTTTCTTCGTATTTTTCTATGCAACTTTAATGTAACAAGTTTTCTCATCGGAGTTTTCTATCATTAGACATGCTTTTTCTAAGAAAATGCATTTAACTAGAATTGTGACTAGAGAGAGCTATTTACTGAATTTCATTAACCGTTTGATTGTTGCGTCACTAGTACGCTGGAGATCTGATGCTCTGCATTCTTTGCACCCACTAACTCAGTCGTGCGCCCTTCTCCTAACGTTGTTCTGTTGGATCCCACTCGAGTCCACGATGGATCCTGATTTAACGCTCCCTGTTGATCGTCCCCACTTCACGAGATATGTAAGCGTGCTACTTCAGGGATCGTTAAATCTCATGTGGGTTTACCAGGGATCTCAATCCCATAGTCCCTACTCTTTGTCCTCCTTCCTTTCCTAACTCTAACAACGTGGTGGTGCCACGGCGGAAACCTCATCAGAGTGAGGGAATTGAGAGAGGGACAGGGTGCGAGAGCTTAGTTAGAGGTCGTCGGGGTTCGTGAGGATGAGAGCAACCGTGTGAGGGTCTACTTATAGGGTGTGGGAGTTTCTTTAGGGTTTTCCCAACCCTACTGCCACTCTAGATTTGGGCATTTCTACTAGTCATGATGGGAGCCCATCATCTTACGGTCAAGAAGGTTCCTCTCCTTCTCACGGACTCAGGGAAACAATTTCTAGGAGTGCACATGCATTGGTACGATCAAAATCAAAGGGGAAAGTTTCCCCTATAACTCATCCACAGTCTGCGTCCCACTAGGACTAGACGATGAGTGGTTCCTGTTGGATCAAGATCCAATGACTCACATCCTTTGCACTCAAACAAAAATGAAACGAGTTTCCTAATTTTCCAAGATAAATCCTATTTTGAGGATAATTTGAAAAATAAATAACTCCTTCTTGTCTCAAATTTAAAGGGAACCTCGTTTAAGATTTTACCTCTCATCATGCAAAAATTTAGATCATTATCTAAAGAAAATGAGTCATTTTCTTTGGTTGCAAGTTGACACTTATTTATTCATATTTTCCACATATTTTCTATTTCCTTTGCCATTATATTATTATCCTGAGTTCCTTGAACCTCAAGGAACCTTAATATCTCGAAATTCCATTTTGGAAAATATCCCTTAGCCTTTTATTCTTCTTTTATCTATTTTCTCCTTTATTCCTTTATAAGATAGGATTCCTTTTCCTTTTCTTTTTCTTTTTCTTTCAATTGGGCTTAATAGCCGATAAGGCCCATTAAGAAAACATACTAGGCTATCATACACGAAATTCATTCAAATCAAACCATTAAATCAACCATTGATTTCATTTATTTCTTAAAAGAATATTTACAAATCTCATTACATGATTTAAGAAAAATGGGGTTATAATAGAGAGAGACGATGGATTTTTCCATATAGTTTTGAAATTTAAGCAATCTATTATGATATTTCATTATTAGAAACTCTTGTATCAAAGAACTATTTAATGGACCTATATCATATGCAACGAACTTACATATCCAATTTGTTTCTCACAAACACTTGAATCAATGAGAGAATCAGACATAGATGAATGAAGAACAAGATCGATGATGGGAGATGCGTTCACAAGTTACAACTCTTTGAATGGCTCGTCAATGATCTAGGGGAAATATTATTAATCATATGCATCTAGATTCCTTGGATATATGCTAACTTCATACTTATGTAATTAGTTAGTCCCAATTTTATTCCTTTTGTGAATGGTTGTCCCACCAATCAATCCTTAAAGTGAAACAAACCACTTATGATTTTGAACCCAATCCATTTCAACATGTTTTTCTTTCATATTTTCCTTCATCAGAATCATACATGAATTAAGAAGAACTTGATCATTTGAGGATACGCTCTTGAGGATCATAAAGAACCATAGATCTCTTCAGAAAATTCATGTTATTCACTCTAGGGAATGGAAACTCACCAAACTACAATTCATAGCCTTATCTTAGGCTATCATAGACTAAATGATCTACGGGATCCCAATCTTATCCTTTTATGGACAATACTTTACTGGCATGAATAGATAGGATGGGATGGTAGGGGGAAATTCTTGAGTTTCTTCATTGAACAAAGTAATGGAGAAGGGAGGGGAATGGGAGGGAAATAACTACCTATATTTTCAGTCACTTCTCTTCCTGTCAATTAGAAGTGGTGAGAAGGGAAAGGGGAAAGACATGGTGGGATTTATATTAGAAAGAATGGAGGAAAATATGAAATGTAGGAAGGAAACTATAAATAACACGGTGGGAAAAAACCTAAAAGGTAATCTATCACCAATATTCCACATCCCAAGGAGGGACATATTGATATTGGAGCATTATTTATAACACCATGGTAGAATTTTTTTGAGGAAACAAATAAAAAATAAAATAAATTGAAGATACAATAGTTTTTTTACGTACAAGGAATCTCAAAAGATTTAGATTTTGTTCGTATGAAACTTGAAAAGTTTGATAATTAAAATTACACATTCACAAAATAAAATTACAAAATATATTTGGGGGTGTGGGGAATTTTAGAAGGACTATTGAACTATGGAGTGGATTTAAATACATGGAAGGAAATGTTTTCTTGTGAATACATAAATATGGAGGTAACTAATTTTATAATCACAATAAATATAAAAAAATGGTAGTTCCATTTTTATATCACCAACATTTTACATCCCCAAATAAATTTTTATATTTACAAAGTTTTTAATGTTCTCCTTCCCTTCTACTCTCCATGTTTACCGAATAGAATAACATAAGTATCACCACCCCTCCCCTCCCCTTCATTCCTTTCACCTCCCTTCTCTTCCCCTCCCTATCATTATCCATCTACCAAACATAGTCTTAAAGACATTTCTTACATTTTTCACAATGTTCACCAGAGCATCCTTGAAGAGTCTCAACTTTTTGGCCAGCCTACCCAAAAATGTGGGTTCGACATGGATCAAGACTGTTGTTCTCATTCATATCTAAAACCTGATCTTGGGAGGAAAAAATGTTGACACCCCATTTTTTGTCAGTATTCTGATGATTAATATTTTGGGGGATCCTCTTCACTCTCTTTCCCGACCTGTCTATACTCTTTTTTATTGCAGGGGACTTCAAACTACTTGGACAAGTCTAGGGAAAGGGAAGTTTGGGACTAAAATTGTTGTACTCACTCATGTTTTGTTCAACTCAAATAGGGAGAATAAGAGTTTGATAACGTAACATGAATGGATATGTTGTTGTTTCAGGGAGAAGGTCTAGGTTCAAAGGCCAAAAGATTTATCACCCGAGAGTCAAGCAAAGAACAAGGGTACGATGAGATCACCAAATCATAGTGGATGTTAAATTCCAGTGTCAAATAGTTGTCAATATTTATGATTAGATTCCAAACTAGACAAAATATGAATACTGAATCAGATTATCTTTATAATAGAATGACTAATTTACCAAACAAGAAATGTATTCAACAATAGTAGACCTATCAAGTAGGAATAGTACGAATGTAAAAATATATTTAACTCATGTTGTCATGACTTGTCATCTTTTATTCATTTGTCTTGAAACTACTTGGTTTGCACACTACCAAGTAGAAGTTGCCATGCCTGATTATCATGTGAATGACTCGTTTTAACTATCCTAGGGTTTACTCGACTACCATAAGGCATCAATAATAGAACCTAGTATGCAGGGTTGACAAGAGAGGCTCATGTCAACTCTCAACCTAATAATGGAGTCCATATCACATATCCTACATTTATTCTTATTTTTTCCCTATTTAATTGGCCCAGTTTTCCCATGTTACCATTGTCTTGGGGAATTATAAAAAATGATTTTTTCTCCAGAATCAAGTGAAATTTTCCTTGCAATTCAGCTTTGTATAATCATTTTCAATAAATTGTTTACTTTGATTATCCTAAATATGATATTTATTTTTAAATTCTACAGATATTTAGTTTATATAATTTTCACAAAAATTCATATCCGTTTGCATAGTAAGGAGGAATTATCCTTACAATATCACCCAATCCCATGTATTAGCCAATCATAAATTCTAAGGATATTCAATTCCCATTGTCTTCCTTCATTTTTTATTGAGTTTTATCCCATATATCACCCAATCCATCAATCATATTCCAAATTTTCTAAAATGTCTTTATAAGATTCATTCATAAACAAGAAATTTGGATAAAATATTCATTTTATTCCTTCTCGAGGTCACCCAGTAAATTGCAACCATTCATAGGGTGCACATAATAGAACCTTGTGATCCACTATGTGTCTTCCACACTAATGGCAGTGATCTTATACCTTTCCCAAAACATCCACTAGGTAACACCAAACCCTAATTATATCCTATATATAACCTATAAATGCATCCCACCATAACAACTAGATTCTAGGTCCTGTTGACTCTCTTAAATCTAGAGAGCAAACTACCTCCCTCTTTTGATTTTTAGTTATTTCATCGAATGATGGATCCTTCCTCTAGAATGATTATTTCTTATGCCATTATTTGGCATAATGATAATTCTAACTACTTAAAATTGATATCATATATGGTTATCATTAGTTCTCTAATCTATTCATATTTTCTTATTAAACTGCTCATTCATGTCATTTGAATAACTCAAACCTACTCTTATGTGGTATGTTTGAACTCCTAATTCATTTGCTAATTCCATAGAAGTTGGGTCTTGATCACATAAAACTTCCCCTTTTATCTCCCCTCTCTTTTTCCTATGCATTGGTCCAAATTGTTAGGAATGCCATTGAAGATAATGAGGCAATTAGGACTTCACACCTAACAATTAGGATTTTAGGGTGATGATTGGAAATTCACGATGTCTATCCCCCAAGATCAGCAAACCAAGAAAATCCTTTTTATCACTATTATATTTTCTTCAAAGAAACTTGGAATCATTTCAACTCGACATCGTAAAAATGGGATCCATACTAATATATTCGATGATGTGGGGTGGTAACATCTTTCCCATTTTTAACAAGATTGCCATATTCAGTCTCTGGCCAAACTTTCTAGTCTTCCCTTATCTACCCTTGGGTGGAGTAAAATTCGGGTTTTCTTTGTGTTTTCTTATTAATTTAAATGATCTATCTCCATTTTCCCTAGTTTTCTGAGTAAAAATGGGTCGTGACACCGAGCTTTGTAGTTTTATTTATCTTATTGTTTTTTATTCCATTGTTGAGATAGTTCCTTCATAGTTTTTCTCAGGAGCATAAAACAATGTGTAAGCTAAATTTCCTACTAAGACGTATCATTCTATAGATTAGGAACATCAAAAGTCTTGATTTAGAGCATATGGATATCTTAATGGGATTGCAACTAGGGACATAATACAAATTTCATTCATGATACTAGTATATACTATTATGATTATTTGTTGAAAAGTAAAGAGGACACATTAGAAAGAATTAAAATATTTAAGAAAGAAGAAGAGACACAAACATGTAAGATATGTAAATGATTAAATTCTAATAGGGTAGGAGAGTATAACTAAGTTTTTTTCATGGAACTGCCAATTCCATCACATAGTTGATATGTATGTTTTTAGTACCAAATTTTTGGACACTTTAGGCATGTTTTCAAGGAAAATTATATACTATTCATATGTTTTATGTATATTTTTTCTAGATAGATTAAAATAGCTCTTCGACATCCATTTTCTCTTATTTTAATACATTTGGTCAATACCTAAGAGGACGATAATAGGGAGGTAATTGTCCATTATATGAGAGACTAGAGTTGGAGGACATTGACATGAGTAGATGTGGAGCAAGGTTGATCCCGACACCTTTGAGGAACAGTTTGATGGTTGCAATGATGTTTGTTGTGATAATATTTAGAAGGGAGAAATCTTACACCTATTTATAGGGGTTTTCCTTCATTCTCTATGTCTTTGTTCTCCTTGAATCCTTCCTTTGATCTCATGTCAAGCATGATGGGATAAACATCCTACTCTTTAGGACCCAATAGTAGCCATGTGTTGACCTTTTACGTATGTATTTCCAATTTAATATAGATTGTCTTTGCTTCAAAGTTTGATAATGTAAGATTATTATAGACTTATTTATTCTTTATCACCATTAATATGTGTTAGTTTGTTAATTACAATGAGAGAGAGACTAATAGTTAGAGAAACCATTATCTACACACTCAATAAAGCACCTAGATAGGGGGCTAACAATTTTGTGGTAGATTATCCAGAGAGAGATCATATAATCTAAATTCCTATATTAACACTTTAAGAGAGGGTGTCACTAATTAGAATGAAGAACATACTAATTGTGTGGGTGATGCATCTTATGTCACTTTTAACAAGTTTCTTTCATATGATTTTTGTGTTTTAGTTCATGATTTTGATATTAGTTAGGCATAATTGATCATTGTTATGCTGTGAAACCATATTGCATCAAATATTATTTATTTTAACTAAAATATATTGATTTATCATATTTATTTGGACTTATGTTTGGTTTCTCTGTATCTCAAGAAATTTGAGAAGTTCTGAGTCAGCTCGGTGCCACCGACAATCATGTTGGTGGTACCAACAAGGAGAAATGAAGTCAAGATTGTGCGAGGTATTTTGTTCCCATTGAACATTAAGTCAGTGCTACCATTTTTTAGGTCAGACACCTCGCTAAAGTAGATTGATGCCACTAAGTTGCTCTCGATGGTATCAACTTTTATACGAAGGATGATCTAGAAGGCATCTGAAGTCAACTTTGTTCTATCGAAATCTCAGTCGATAGTACCTACACATATGTAGAGCCTCAAAGTCAAGAGATGGCTTGGTGCCACCAACTTATTGTTGATGGTACTAACTTTATACGTCCAGACAAAAATAAATATATAAGTTAATCAACGGTTACGACTTAATGATGACCCCAGTGTAAGACCCCTGACCTAGATTTATGCTTAATTGTGTTTTCTTTGCAAAATGAATTCTTAAATCTTAATCTAATCTCTTGAGATGCCCTAATAACATGTGACATGCTTATATTATCTATTTGGTTCAGTTTGATTAATGTTTGAATTATCTTTGCTATATTGGTACTTGTTTGGACTAGATTTGCAATTTAACCATGAGTGAGGGTTATGTTGTAAATTGTCACATATGGAGAGTGTTCTTTTTACCTTGGCATCATGAGAGAGAAAATGATTCTATGGGGCGCCATGTTTAAAACATGGTTGATAATGTGACATCACATAGTGATATTAGGGTTTCTAGGGTTGACTTGTTGATATGATGACCTTGCTAGGGTTTGAGTGTTACGACCACTACATCACTCTTGGATGAGTGTAGTGACTTCAACACATACCTTAGGTGTTGTTGTTTCAACTTTAGTGACCTAGAGATGGGTTGGTCGAAATATTTTGTCCTCTAGTGAAGTGTGTCGACCATGTGTGCATGGTGATCTAGTGTTTTGGTTGCTACAAGTACATAGAGGTGTTTTGACTGAAACAAAGGGTGGTATCCGACCTAGATGGTTGCTACATTTTTTGGATAAGAATCACCCTTCGAGGCATGCATGTGACTATAGGTATGGTTGTTTCTTTCATGGGCATGTGTCCTTTGATAACCTCTTATGTTTACACCTTATAACATCTTACTTCCCTCCTACCTTGTGTAAATAATCCCTCCTCTTCACTTGCAACCATCATTTTCGTCCCTACTCTCTTCCTTTTCTCTTGTGATTGTTCTTGGAGCTTTAGGAGAGAAGAAGGTCTGATCTTGAAGCTTGGGTGGCCGATCAACCTTGCATGTTGAAGATCTTATGCTTGATAAACCCTTTGGTGGTGATTGTTGGTGATTGCTGGTGATTTCTTCTCTTGGTAAGTGATCTCCTTCTTTTGATCATGTTTTCCCTTTGTAAAAACCCTATCATCTTCTTCTTTCTACTTGTCCATTAGACTATGGATCATTCATGGTTTCTTTCTTAGAGATATCTTCTTCACAAGGGTCGGATACTATGTTTTGACATAGTGGTACTTGACTGAGAAGAATACCTCTTCTTTCCCTCTTAAATCAACATAGGGTTTGAGTTTTTTCATTCTCTAAGATCTCCTTTGACAGTGACATTCTTTTCTTTTCTGTAGGTGATCTTATAGCCAAAGATTTGAACCAATTTGGAACATCTTTCTCTCTCTTGGAGCTTGTGATCTTGGAAGCTTTGATCTTCAATTAGAGGTAGGTTATATAACTTTTACCCTTCTATTATGTGCACCATAAACATGATTATATGTTATTGTTCTAATCTTTAAAATGTTTCATTGATATGTTTGAATATATGTTATTTTTTAGGGTTTAAAATTCTATAGTATTCTCAAGAATATTTCTCTTTCTTATAGACCCTAAATCATTGTATCTGATTTTTTGGTGACTAAGGAATTGATTATCTTTCATGTTTCTCTTTGTTTATGGAATTGTACTATCTTTTTATGATCCATCTACCATGAATAAAAAAAGGTTTTGGATTTGTTTACATGCGTAAGAAATTTGGTTTCCATCCCCTTAATTATGATTTTAAGGTGACCTACTATGATAGATGTTCAAGGGTTAGACTAACATCTTTTCTTGGAGTGTTACCCTTAGTTGACGTTTGATAGTCCAAACTTCGATCTTCTGTTTCGACCATGATTTGGATCAGTTTTGGAGTAGGGTATATGGCTGACTTAAGCTCGCAACAACCCTTGGTCTTCCTCTTGGTCAACACACTTGTGGGTGGTTGTTTTGACCACAACAACCCTAACCCTAAGGGATGTTGGTCGCAATGCAGAGTTGTTGTTAGACATGATTCTATTTGGTTGATGTTGTAGTTGAGATGGTTTGAGGTGTGTTGGTCGTCACAGGTTGTATTTGGTGTGTGTTTTAGTCGTAACACTGTGGTTGATGATTGGGTCAAGACTCCCATTCATGTGTCAATACATAGTCTCTACATCATGTTGGTTGTTATACTAATTACCTTGTCAACCATAACACGTGATTAATAGGTCACATATGAAGATGTGGACATGAATGCTTAGTCATTGTTACAACCCCAATTTTTGGGTTCAATTGGTGAGAAATGCAATTTCTCATATTAAGGATATTTGAACAAATAATGATATAATTTGTTTTAAATGGATTATGTTTACAATAGCCTTGATGTTTGTGTTGTGGGCTTTGTTGGCTATTGGGCCCAAATAACAAGGGAATTCAATTAGTAAATGAATAATGGAATATTTGAGAAAAGAAAAGTGTGGAAACCTCTAGAAGGCAAATACAAAGAGGATTTCGTGCCTCTTGGGTTCCTTGGGTTTCAAGGAGTCCAAAGTTGCATAGAGAAGGCAATAAGAAAAGAAAAGTTTAATTAAGTATTTCTTTATTAAGAAAGAAATTGAAAATATTGAGAAAATGTGGAAAATAAGTTAAAACAGGTATAATTGAGTTATCCTTGGTGGAATTTCGTATCCCAAGGATTTCTAAGGATAAAAGGAATACCAATGAGGAAAATGAAAGCGAAATAAAGAGAAATCCTCAAAAAGAACTATTTTAATAAGAAATAAACAAGATAATGTGAAATAATGCATATAGATGCATCTAGAAGGATAATAAGTATTCTTAAAAAGTAATTTCCAAATAATAGAGTTTCTTGGGGTACAAGGAGCCCCAATGAAGGAAGAGGAAAGAGGAAAATACCAAAATTTGCAAAATAAAAGATAATATGATACTTTATTAATGATTTTGGTGGCATTATGAAAAAGGAAGTAATTTCTATTAAAAGAAAATAGAAATTTGTGACAAAGAATTAAAAAGCAAGAATAAAGAGAATAAGGGAAAAGGTTTTTGAATGTATATTCAAATAACAAAGTATGTTTAAAAGGTTTAGGAAGAGAGAGAAGTTGATTCTTAATGAAGGAAAAATCTTTTCTTATTAGGATAGGGACTTGTTCCCTCTTGGATGAACATTCTGGGGCTTGGGTATCCTCCCCTATATAAGGGGGTAAGACCCATGGCCGAGTCTAGAGAGAGATCCCACACATATCTCTTTCCTCATCTTCTCCTATCTCATCCAAACCCTAGTTGCAAAGAATACCTTTCCTAGAGCAGCAAGGGGGCTAGGGAGGAGTTTTGAGAGAGTCTTGATGCTTCCACAACTTCAAGGGGGAGGTTTGGCGAGAATCCCCTCACCCTAGTCGACCGCAGCAGCAGTAGCACGGCTGGATGCGGCAGCAGATCTATAGGTCTGCCTGGACCTTTCTCTCACCACCTCAGCGACATCTCGAGGCCATGGAGGTGCGGCGGAGGTCTACAGAGAGGATGGGGTCCTCGCCGGCGTCGTCGGGCCCAGGGACGGAGGAAGATAAATGTCCCCCGAGCTGCTAGAAGTGGCAATAGTAGGTCATCGCAAGGAAGGAGATGGCAGGTGGCCGTTGGACAGAAATGCCCTCCACGGGCTGAAGGCGTGTGCAATTTAAGTGGGGGTATAACGATAATTCCGTTATATTTCCAAATCCACAATGTTGCATGGACTGAGATGACGTGGCGCAATCTCATTGGTTGTGGTAAGTGATTTATTGCAAAAATCATATCTAATGATTGGTAACTCCGATTAGGACAAGTAATATATGAATTTTGATCATAAGAACACAAGGAATCCAATAAAAATAGTTTTATAGCTTGAATCTGATCATAGATCTAAATGTAGTGTAAATTATCATCTTTAATGAATTAAAGATTAAGAAACCCTATTTTGAAATGGATAAAGTGTTTGATAGGGTTTAATGGATCATTAGAGTTGATGTTAACCTGTTAAATGTAAAAAGGTACATTATGTTCAGAAAGGAAAAACTTTTCATGTGATTTGTCCAATTTAGAGTTTATGTGCATAAATATGATTGAAATGTGAAAAGTACATAAAGTTATCATCTTTAATGAGTTAATTAAGGAAAAACCCTTTGATTTGATGATAGATGGACTTAATGATGTTATTTGGATAATTCAAGCTGATATTAGCCTGTTGTTAATAAAAGTGGAAATAGAATCTAAAAATATGATCTTTTTATATAATTGGCTTAATTTAGTGTTTTGTGGATGAATATGCATTAATGAGCTTGAAAACCCTAATTTAGGTGAATATGTCTTTTAATTATTTTAATGGTTCAAATCCATAAATAAATAGGGATATGATGATCCTAAGTCAATGTGGGCATAAAAGACTATTAAAATGGATAGTTTGACCAATTAGGGTTTATTTGAGTTAAAAAGAGTAATTTAGGATTTGTTGACCAAAAAGGGATAAAGTTTGAGGAATGGATCTAAGAAACCCTAATGAAGATTAATGAAACCCTAAAATGGATACAAAAACCCTAGAAATTGAATCCAAGTCAATAAAGTAGATTCTTGATAAAGTGTGTAATAAATAGAGTACATATTCTTTTCAGGAATTATGTGATTATTGAATTGCTTTGATTGCATTCTTGGTTGGGTTTGCTTAATACTTGTGAAATCATTAAATTAGGTATGTGGTTACGCTTATGACTATACTGATTAGTTTTCCGGGGATTTTATCGACGTTTCCCTCAATGCTTGAAATAATTGTTGGATGTTTCAATTCATGCAACTATAAAGTGACTATGACTATCACAATGAGTATACATGTATAACTAGCTAGATCCGAGTCCACCCCTGTGGCTATGCAAAGGCTAAGGATAACCTAGAGCAAGGTCTAGGGTATCATGAGTTAGAAACTGGGCTACCCATGTGTAGTGCCATGAAACTCTTAGCATACCATCAGTTAAGGAGTGGACTACTTATGGGTAGTGCCATGTGACTCCGCCCTAGAAATTGATTCACATGTTAGGTCAAGTCATGAGGGGTATAATGGGAACATGGTATACATGGATCGCGTAGTTATACTTAACACGTAAAATTGTTTGTTAAATGATAATTGAATACAATACATTGTTATAGATAATTGCATGATTACTGAATCCCCCACATACCAGCTTCGGCTGGCCGACATTTTATTTGTCGGCGTTTTAGGTACAAGCCAAAAGGACAAACATTAAATCGTCATGTTGTTAGATACATAAAGTAAAATACAAGGATGATTAGTTAGAGTAGCATACACACATGGATAGAAGTTAGAAATCCAAAATTTCAAAAGGTATGCAAGTTTATTTTCTTACAACTTTTCAGTATAGATTGTAAAAATTTGATGATCATTCTTGGTTAATTTTCAAACCTTTGATCTGGAAGTAATGGGTGCGGCTTCGACCACTCGGTCACCCTTAATTGGGGGTCATCGGGAGGTGGGGACGTAACAGTCATACACAATAATGATTTACCCTAAGTACTCCAAAGATGTGGGATGTGATGTAATTAGGTTTTAGTGATTGAATTATGTTATAAAACCCTAATCAGCTACATAGGAAACCCTAATCCATATATTGAGATGTAAAATGAATTTGTTGAACTTGATTGAAGTTATTATCATGTGATAGTATTTTCTCTCTCCTACATGTGTAACCCTATCTTTGTAGGTGAGATAGCTGACATAGCTATGTGGATGCTATGTTGATATATATAATAGAAGGTGGTGATTATAGGCATTGTTGAGATATAATGTGATATTAAATATGCATGAATTATGTGGTAAGGTCTAATGACCTAATAAGTGCCTTGTGCCTAGTTTGAGGTGGAATCCTCTAGAGATGTAATTGTGGGATTGATATCCCATATTGATGTGATAATTGGTAATGGTCTTGTGAATGGCAGTGATATAAATGTCATGTGATGATATGACAAATTCTCATTTTGTATGTTTTATATCTTCTTAAGTTGTACCCTACCCTTAACTTTGTAAAGTTTGTTTAGGATTAGTATGTTGTAACTTGATTGATGTTTTAAAAGACACCCAATTGGAATAACTAATCAACTTAAATCGTAATCATGTATTTTCCCATTACCATAGATCCATCTTCAACGTCATTATCTTACTGGATGGTGAAATGAGTGACTCCTACAGAAGCTCAGAGCGTATATTTTTTAATATGCAAAATGTAAGTCGAAGTATCTCCATGTATCCTTAAGTTGTGGTTTATAACTGTAAGATTCCTTCTTTAGAAAAGCTATGTGTGAGCCTATTTTCTAGCATTGTGCCATGTACCAAGGTAGGTACTTGTTTTTTAGGGCCATAGCTTTGACTATGAGTTGTTGTCTATAGGACTATAGATTTGATGCTAAGTTGCTATTTTTTAGTCTCACTAATATGTCACTGCATTGCATACTCAAATTGAATGAGAAGTGTAGGTGATGATCATGGCGTCTGGCTCTTTCGTATATCTTGTATGGTACTGATTTTGACTTAGCCGTGGTTAGTTGGATTTGAGTGGTACACCTCAATTCCTTTGGGTGTAATCATAATAATGACATTTGTAAAACAACCGTGTAGTATAAGTGCTTAGGGTCAAATATGTATCACATTGGATGACCCCATGCCTTGTTTCTTATACTATTTAGTTTATAACAATTATACATGTTCTTCATATTCCTTCTAAAAGTATAATATGTTCTACTACTCACATGTAAATGCTTAAATAGCTTAAACAATGTTAATTGCTTATTTATCTTCTTTGTTATATTATTGTGCTTATAATAGTTGATTGCAAAGAAGTTATATCTCTCGTTGGGACTTTTGGTCTCACACCGTGGGTTTCCACATCTTTTAGGTGGTCGTGTATGAGGAGGTAGAGGTTGTGCAACTAGTGTTGAGCGGCAAGGAGAGCAGTAGCTATCAGAAGGTTGGACATGCTACTAGTGTTTTGTAGAAGAGTCCTATGTGTCATCCCTTTACTCTTAGATCTTTGGGGAGATTTTTTTGTTTTGTATATCAACACATAGATTTTGGCTTTATCCTATGAGTGTATAGAATTGACATGTTTATATCTAAATAGGTTCTTTTATGTAACAGTGGTAGCTTGACAACCTTTCAACATGATATGTAAGATCTTTTAGCATATATGAAATACAAATGGCATAATTTTGAGGCTTGTATGTAATATGTTACAGTTGAGATGTTGTGCTGAAAATGGTTTTAATTCACCCTGTTTAGTGGTAATATGATTATTAGAGATAATTCCACCTTTTGTTTTGAGTAATATCACTTATGTGGCGAAGGGAATCACACTGAGACACTCCTATGACCTAAGAGGAGTTCATCCAAACCTAATATCGTTGTTCTATTCCATTGCATGAGGGAATGAAGACATACAAGGAGAAAGAGGTGGAGACAACCACGTTCTAGATGACTTGGGCATCTTCGGAGAGTGAATTTTCATATGGAGCACATCAGATCGTGTTGTTAGTTTGAGGGAGTCATCCAAATCAGCTTCTCTAGGAGTTTTCATTAGTTCTCTCATGTTTTCCTCATTTTATTGTATTCCATCCATGTATTCAATTCTAGAAATCATGTCAGGCTATTCCCCTAGTTCCATTGGACCATATATATATATATATACATATATGTATATGTATAGACACACACACACACACACACACACACACACACACATATATATATATATATATATATATATATATATATATATATATATATATATATATATATATATATATATATAGATATATATATATATATATATATATATATATATAATATATCTTATGTTTTGGGCATAAATCTATGATTGCACCATGAATTTCCTATGCTCGGTCACCATAGTTAATTTCTCAGACCATTAATTACTTCGACAGAGGGATTAAGGGTTGGATATGTAAGACCCCTGACATGGGTTTTGGGGTAACCCTATTTCTTTTAGCTTAATTCTATACTTCAAAACCATTCTGTAATCTTTTGAGATGTAATTAGGGCTTGTGGAGAGCTTATGTTTCAAGTTTGAGCTTATTTGGATGAAGTTTGTGCTTTTTGTTCTAGTTTTGGTGCAAATTGCAATTTACCCAATATAAGGGGTTGATGTGAAATTTGCCACCTCTAGAGTGTTCCTTCTCTTTCTTGACATCATCTAAAGAAAAGAGAAAGGGGAGGGTGCTTTTTTATCCTAGGATGAGGAGTATCACCCCTAGTCGTAATTAGGAATTATTAGAGTGTTGGATTCCATGACCATGTGTGTTGGTTGTGTTTTCTTAACCTTGGGTTGTGACCAAGTTTGGTTTTGGAGGGTATCGTGGTCTAGAAACCTCCTATAGTTGTTGGGGGTCACAACCTAGGTATTCTATGGAGGTGTTGGGTCGATATGGCTGCCCTAGCATAGGTTGTCTCGACCTAGGGATGGTAGTGGGACCTCGTCTCGACCTAGAGGTTATGTTAGGTGGTGGTGTCACGACCATGGGAGGTACACCCTAGGAGGGTTGCGATCACAACCATGTGGGTTGACATGGTGGTTGAGATACTACCTAGGGTGTATCACCATGTCTTTCATGTCATGCTGAAGTGGTTGCATGTTGGCAATTTGATTGGACAAGTGTCCCTTGGGTCCCTTAGTATGTTGACACCTCACCCCTTACTCTCTCTCATCTTCAGTCTATATAACCCATTATCTCCCCTTTCTTGCAACCCTCTCATCCATCTATCATCTTCCTCCTTCCTTGCTTGTTCTTGGAGCTTGGTTGAGTAAGGAGGTTTGTCCTTGGAGCTTGGTGGATCAATCTCCTCTTGCATGTGGTGGTGGTGGTGATCCGAGCTCATCTTCCATACTTGGTAGTTATTTATCTTCTAATTTTATGTTTCTTTTGATCTCCTACCTTTATCTTCCTAAATTTTCGCCGCCCTAGACCATGTTTCTTCCATGTTGGTCATTTTGGAGAGAAACTCCTCATTACAAGGGTCATAAACTATGTTTTGACAAGGTAGACCCAAGTGCGAAGAGTATTTCTCCTCTATTTTTCCCTTTCTCTTTTGGTTCGTCCAAGAGCTTCTTTGTTTCTTTCCTTGTGCTAGCTTTGACCTTGGTGTCTTCTCCTTCTTGAGGTTCTCTTGTGTCTGAGAGTGGAGCTTTTGGTGAATCTTCTTCAACCCTTGGATCGTGTGCTTGGAGCTCTTGATCTTGGAGTTTGGAGCTCTTGGTGGTGATCATCTTAAGGCAGGTTATATAACACTCAACCTACTCTATTATTGCACTTCTTTATGCTTTTTTATTACTGTATTCTCTCTCTAAAATTGCTTCCTCATCATTCTTGTACTTACTGGTAGTATTTAGAGATTGTTTGGTGGAGATACCTTGCTTGGTTTGGGAGAAATTCGAAACCCTAATCTATGTCTACCCAATTTAGTAGATGATCAATTGTGGAGGTTCTTCTCTAAATTTTGCCCTTGATCTTGCTCCCATGCATGGTGTTCATATACCTAGAAGTTGGATAGATGTTAGGTTTGGTCTTGGTTACCTTGAGCATGGTTTTCCTATATTTGGAATAGGTTCTTTCTTGGTGATTTCTTGACCTATTCTTTAGGATTTGGTGATCAGTTGCTTGAGTTTTCCTTCATGGTGACCTTGGTTCTTCCCTTGGTTTCAGTTCTATTTTGAGACCCAGATGGTGCATCTTGGTGTGGTTGTGATACTTCCCTCTTGGTGGTAGCAATCGTGATAGCTTTGGTTGAGATTCTTTCTTGTGGTTGAGTTTGACCTAGCGGTGTTAGGTCAAGGTTTTATGTGTTAAGTGGCCTAGTCACCCCTGATGTTGGTGTCTTGTTCCTTCCTTGTTTGAGTTGAGACTCACCCTAGAGTGTAGGGTCGTGACCATGATGGTTTTGGGTCATGACATGGGTGGAGGTCGAGACACCCTTGAGGTTGAGACACATTTGGTCGAGATGTTTTGTGGAACCATAACCCTAGGTGTCGTGGGGTACGGTATGACTTAGAGGGTGGAGGTCGAGACATATTGGTGGATTGTTGAGTCACACGAGTGTTGCGGTCGTGACATGGACCATGATGGGTGGTCACGACCTATGTGGTTATGTGGTAAATATATGGTGATGGTAGGTAGATGAGAAGCACATGTGAACACGTAATTATACTCATATATGAATGATACATAAGCCATATATAATTCTGTTTAGAATGTTATCTAATCAACTCTAACAATGTTTCCTAATCCTTATATGCTCCAAGATGATGGAGGGCGATGGTTCTAGGGTTTATGGTTGAACCTAGTCTTGTAAAATCTAATCATCTAAGAGGAAACCCTAACCCTAATGATGGGTGATGTGACATGTTTGCTTCTCTTTCTTGGAACAACTATTATGTTATGGTGATTTCTCTCTCTTGTTGTGAACCTCTAACCATGCAGGTTGAATGCATGCCATTTCTAGGGTATGGTATGGTGATGGTTATGAATAATTGAGGCATTTGGAGATAGTGATGTGATACATGGATTTTGGATTCTTTCTATCTCTTGTTTATCAATTTCTAAGCATGCAGGTGATATAAACTTGACTATCATAGATTGTACAACTATGATTAAGGGATTGATATCCCACATTGATGTGATATTAGAGGTAGCCTCGAGTGGTTGTACAACAATGATGATGGTCTTGTGAATGACAGTGTATAGGTGTTATGTGGTGATAGTGTGACAGGCTCACACCTTATAAGTCTTATATCTTTGAAAGTTGTACCATGCCCTTATCTTTGTAGTACTTGTTATGGTTTTGTACATTATAAATTCATTGATGCTAAAAATTAATTGGCATAACTAAAAGACGGCCAAGCATGAGTCGATATTGTTGTTATATATGGAGTGATCATGTGTGAGCCAGTTTCCTTATTAGATATGGATGGCCATGCATGAGCCACTACTTCTTTTCGGGGACGGCCATGCGTGAGCCGATTCCCTTATGATATACAGATGACCATGCATGAGTCAATCCATATGTGGATTATATGTCACTTGTACAAATTGACTAATATGTCATTGTAGTGTCACTCTCGTGCTATCCAAGAAGTGTTACAAAGGTCATGCAATCCGACCCTTCCATTGACCATGTTTGTTACCAATAAGGGCTTAGTGGTGGTACTTTTGTAAGATCAAATACAAAAATATTGGATGAGGCCTTACTTGTTTTTGTATAGTTTTATTGGTAGAAAATATGCATGTTCTTCATATTCCTTCTTAATTTATAAAATAATCCACTGCATTGTTATAGTCATTTGATCTACTTAGAGGATGATAATTGCCCTACTTACATTAGTAATTGAATTTTCTTATCATAGATGTAGTTATACTTCTATTCTTTAGTTACCCTATCGCTACTTTAGTAGATGTTGTTTGAGAGTTATATCTCTCATTGAGACGTCTGGTCTCACCCCATGTGTTTCCACATATTTTTGGTGGATGTACAGGCTTAGATAGAGATTGTGTTGTTGAGGCAGATGTAACGACCTCGCTTCTCAGTAACCCCCAATTAAGGGAGACCAAGAAGTTAGAGGCGTTATGCCAAAATAGGATTAGTGGATTTGCAAATAATAAAAAATAATTAATAAATTCTACTAAAGACTAAACTAAAAAACTAGAATATATTTTTTCCTCTAACATACCTTAAAAATTAGGTAACTGGGACTTCTACCTGAAGTAGAATTCTATCTACCTAAATCCTCCTTTTTTATTTAACTTTAATCTTCACAGGTGCCACTTTACTATTTGTCCAATTTCAGATATTACCTAAAATGCCGGAAAACAAAATGGAAGTCTATATAATTAATTATACTGGTATGTGGGGGAACCAATAATCTTGCATTTAATTGTAACAAAATATTGCAAGAAATTAAGATTTAACAAACCAAACTTTACATTTTAAACATAACTACTCAATCCTTACATATCCTTGTCTCTGTGCTATCCCTATAGTGGATATGGATACTACCTCTCTCATATGGTAGATCTAAACTAACCCCCATGATCCTACCTTATAAGTAGATCACTACATAGGGTTGTGGTCGTATGGTCCTACCCAATGGTAGACCAACACATCAACTCATGATAGCCTAATGATCCTACCCTATGGTAGACCATGTACTAGGTCATCCATCACATCATCATCAAAGCTATAGAGGAGGACTAGGATCTGATCTAGTCATGCACATTTACTCATGGCGATAGTCATAGTCACTTTATAGTTGTATGAAATAAAAGTCAACCAATCAACTATTTCCAAAAAACTGATAAAACCTTACAAATCGCCTTGAAACTAGAGAGATTTAACCATAAGCATAACCACATACCTATTCTTGAGCAGGAGAATCCAAAATCAACAAGATATCTAAGCAAGCCCCTAAAGCAAGCAACCCTTAATTCCTAAAACATATAGATTACCTAATGTCACTATAATATTCTAAACAACTTCCTAATGACATGAAGATACTTTTTAAGGCTTTCAATTCTACTTAGGGTTCATTAGGGTTTCTTCGGTTGCTTTATTCAACTTTACCCCATTTTAGCAAACAACCCTAAAATAGGTTTCTTATTTACAAAAACCCTAATTATTCCAATTATCCTATTTAAGGGCTCTTTAATCTCAAAACAAGTTTAAGATCATTATATCTCTGTTCTATCTTTACATTTTCAGATAAAAACCATTAAAACCCATATTTTCCAAAATTAGGGTTATTAAGCCCATTAGTGCATAATTATGTGTATAAAACCCTAAAACAAGAATGATCTCATCTTTTTTTCAGATTTAACTCTTACTTTTATGCTCAATAGGTTAATATTACTCAAAATAACGCAAAAGAGACATTAAATATGATTTCCATATCAAATTAGGGTTTTACCATAATTTAATGCATTAAAAGTGGTAACTTTATGTACTTTTTAAATTACAAGCAACATCAAGCTTCAATTCCATTTTTATTGGATTCTTCATGTTTTTTTATCAACTTTCATATATAAATCATTTTCATCCAATATTCCCATAATTAGTTACATCTATTACAAGAAAATCCTTTTCCTACCAATCAAGAAAGGCCACGTGGATATATCAAGTTTATTATATCGAGCCAGCAGGTCCAGGCTCGAGCCAACTGGCTCGCATCACCTAGGCACCCAGTCCCTTGAGTCTACGTGCATGCAAAACAAAAAGAAGGATCGAAATTACCGAAAAGGGCTTACCTTTTCAACGGGGACGTAAGTGAAGGGAAGTAATTCCCCCTTCGGTCATCTTCAACCTTCGTTCACCCTCCATACAAGGAGTCGGTCAACTCGATTGTTGACTTTGCTTGTTGCTACACCAATGCATGAACCAAGACTTCCCAAAGCTCTACCTTGTCCTCTTGAACTTGAAGCACCAACCAATTTCTTTGTCCTATCCCTCCAAGCACCGAGATGATGTCGCACAGCTCCGGAAGAAGTTGCTCCTCGATGAGGGTATAGGTTAGGGTGAATCTTCAAATTGAAGAACCAAAATGCTCGCTTATTCATTTCGGTCTCACAATAGATGGTTGTGGGTTTTCTGGCATTTCACAACACCCCCCTTATATAGGGTAGGGTCTCAGGTTCCGCAAGGATTGGGGAAACCCTTTTCACACCATGAATGGTACCAAATCCCAATATGGATCGAATCCTTATGGCCTCCTGAAAATAGAGGACCAATTATTAGATTCCCTCGTGCACTGAGTCGTGAGGAAAGTGGAGAAGAAATTCTCCTAGTTTCCTAGTTGGACTCAATGTAGGCGACGATACAACCACCGTTGGATCTCAGATCCAACGGCTGTCGTGCCACCCGCATAAACAAAAAATTGAAAAAAAGGATAATTCATTTGTGGCATTTAAGGATATCCTTTTCACTTTAGGAAAATTTGTAAAATTCATAACTGTCAAACAATGGCTGATTTTAATCTCAAATTTTGAGGGAAACTTATTAATGACTTAGTCTACTTGCGTGACAAGTTTGGGGTCATAATTCGAAAGTAAAAGTGTATTTTTTTCATGTACAAGTTATCATTTAATAAAGCATATTTTATTCTTATTTCCTCTCTTTTACTCTCTTATTTTCCTTTATTTGGATTCCTTGTATCACAAGAAGCCATGTGGAGTTCAAAATATCATCCATTATGATCAATCACACATTGTTTCCACATATTTCTTATATTTTCTTCTTTATTTCAATTTCCTTTCTTATTTATGCATTATTTGTTTTCCTTCAACTTTTCCTTCCTCTTTTAATATCTTGGACCTACTATTACAATAGGATCCAACAAAAAACATTCACAAGGAAAAAGTTGTAAAAGAAACCCATATATTTGTTATAAGTCATACAATTTATAGCCAAGTACATTTCTTTGAAACAATTGCAAACACAACCATATATGAAAAATCGAGGTTGTAAAACCAGACATCTTGAGGTGTTGTAGATGTTGGATCATGGATATGTAGCTAGTGTTTAGTAATAGAGTGCTATGTATCATCCTTGTACACTCAGATCCTTAGGGATGTTTTATAGATGTTGTACATTAGTTTGAGTTTTTGGACATTGTAACGATCCCGTCTTCCGGTAACGCCAAATTAAGGGAGACCAAGAGGTTAGAGTCGTTATCCCAATTAACAAGAGCAAAGGTTCAACAAATAATCAATAATAATTATAAAATTCTACAAAACTATACTGAAAGCTGGTATAAAATAAAACTTTGCATACCTTTTCCAAAAATGCGGATATATACTTCTATCCACATCTGGAGTCAATTCTAACTAATCCTCCTTTGTACTTTAATTCTTAGTTAAATTCCACATATGCCACTTTAATGTTTGTCCTTTTCACTGTTGTACCTAAAATGCTGACAAACAAAATGTCGGCCAGCATAAATAAATATGTCGGTATGTGGGTACAACCAAAATTTTGCAAATATGGCTAACAATCTAAATATCACAATCAAGTTAATTAACAAGCCAAATTATGCTTTTAGTGTGACATTCTCCACTGCTTTTTGCCTAACCCCGGCATACCCCCTTTCGGGTTTCTCTTTTTCCATTGACTTGAGGCCACCTTCTCAATCCTGAGCTTGGTGCCTGGGGTCACCTTTCATGGTGCCCTTTAGTCATGCAATATCATAGGCCACCTTCTCCATCCTAAGCTTGGTGCCTGGGGTCACCATTCATGATGCCCATGGGTCTTCCCTCCTGGGCTTGACCTTTTTGCATCATCCATTAGGGTGGAATGTAGGTGCGAGAATACACACTTATACTATTATTGTGATAATCATAGTGACTTTATGATTTGCAAGTATGAACATCCAAACTAATAGGTTGCATTCAATTCGATGAATCATCTGAAAAACCTTCGGGAAACTAATGTGATTAACAATAATAAACCATATACCTGTCAGGATAATTTGAGATAGAATTAATCCAATCAATGCAAGAAATCCAATAGGCAAGCAAGCACACAAAGAGATCCTGATATATGCATACAATTTCCTATCATTGATCATGCCATCAAGATCTATTAAACCTAATTTGCTTCCTAGGGTTTCTAGTCCACTTTTAGGGCTTCCATTGTAATTAGGGTTTTACTTCATTTTTACTATTCCACATTTATCCATTAGAAAACCCTAGTTAAGGGTATTTATCCACAATTAGGAACTTTTATACTCAAAATAGCTTAGAACCATCATATCTCAGCTTTATACATGAATTTGAACAATTAAGGCCATTAAGAATCTTAATTACTGACATTAGGGTTTCAAGACCCATTAAAGCTTATTTATGTACATGGAACCCTAAATTAATCAACTTTTCATGTAAAACGGATTGCAACTTTTCTTTAATATTCAATAGGTTAATACTTCCCAAGTTATCCCCTTAAACCTCAAAGAATCATCCTTTACCCTCAATTAGGGTTTCTAATCAAACTTTTAATCAAATTAATTTACTTTTGCAAATAGGTACGTAATCTAGTTCTCAAACCAATTTTAATGTGTTCCTCATATTTTTCTAAGCAACATTCATATATAAACTTTTCTCATCAGAGCTTCCTAGTAGATTCTATAGTTTTTGCAAGATAAGCATATACCGATGACCAATCATAGATTGACATGTCAGCTTATAGCATATACTCATTTATCGGCGGGCCGACTAAAAAAAAGGTAACCAATTAACTATTCACCCTTATGACCCCCAGCTTCTGGCCCTATGTGAACTGGACAAAACTATCTTTTAGCCTGATCGTCTTCCTCGCTACGCTCGGCTCCTGCTCGCGAGTCAGGTTCTGGGACAAGTCAACTCGATAATTGACCTTGGGCTCTAGAGAGCCGAAGGCTAAGGCGAAGGTTCCATCACCATCTCCAGGCCCGGGTAGATTCACCAGTGGCCTTCATCCTCTATCTGATGGCATAGATCGGGGACAACCATGGATCCGCCATTGTTGGTAGTAGAGAAGAAACAACTCCTGCCATCCTTGTTTTGTTCAATGATCTGGCGCTAGGGAAAACTACCAAGGGCCCTGCGACACCTCGAGATCGACTCCATGCCCTTGCAGTAGGGTATTAGACCCCCTTTTATAGCATGGTAATCGGCTCATCGCAGACTTCCCCAATGGATTGGGGAAACATAGATTCATGCTTCAAAACTTCCTAAATTGGGTCTCCATTAGCTCGGAGAGGAGTTCTAAATGCAATGGGAGAGTTCCCATAGATGCTCATGCATCAAACAACGATAAAATCGATCCTAAAACTCGTTTCCCCTATTCCTCCTTTCCTTGTTCCACTGTAATAGATGAAGGTATAGCCACCATTGGATCTTAGATCCAACGGCCCTCATGCCGTGTGCGTGCTCAAATAAAACCAGAAAATATTATCAATTAATCGTGACATTTAAACCAAACCTCTTTACATTAGGAAATATTCAAAAAATCATATCTCTTAAACCATGTATCCCATTGATCCCAAATTTTAAGGGAAAGACCATAACGACTTAATCCACGTGTGTACCAAATGTGGGACTCAAAAAAAAAAGTATGAGATACTTTTCTTTATATGCAAGTTATCTCTTAATAAGACATATTTTATGCATATTTTCTCTCTCCTAATCTTTTATTTTCTTTGATTTTGATTCCTTTTAACATTAGGAACCTTATGGATATAAAAATCTACCAAAGATAACTCAATCATACATCTTTCAACTTATTTCCCATATTTTATCATTATCTTCAATTTCTTTCTTAGTAAGGAAATATTTAATTGATCTTTTCTTTTCTTGTTGCATTATCTTTGGAAATTTGGACTCCTTAGAACCCAAGGAACCCAAGAGGCACGAAATCCAACATTCCTTTTCCTTCTAGAGGTTTCTACATCTTTCATTTCTCTATTTTCTTATTTACTTATTTAATAATGGAGTTTCCTTTGTCTTTTCCTTGTTATTGGGTCCAATAACCAATAAAGGCTACAAAACAACCAACAAGACTATTGTAAATGAAATACTTTTATTCAAAACAAATTATATCATTATTTGTTCAAATATCTTTAATAGGAGAAATTACATTTCTCACTAAAAGAACCCAAAAACTGGGGTTGTAACATCCTTCTTCTCTTATAGGAATTTTGCTCTCAAAATTCCACCAGGCACACAAACAAATAGGATAAGCCTTTCTTATGTCCATCATGGCTCCAATGTGGCCTCACCCTTTCCATGGTGCTTCCCAAGAAACTTCATCATCTCATATTCTTCCATCTGAGTTCTCTCACACCTTGGTATATCGTACCCTCATAGGCAACTCAGGACATTTCAGCCTCTCGTAAAGCTGAATAGGTTCATGGCTCAGCACATGGCTTGGGTACCTCACATAGTGCTCTAGATCGGACTCATGGAATGCATTATACATCATGTTATCCTGAGGGGTAAGGCTAAACACAACCATCTCCACCAATCCATCTCAAATGGACCCATATATCGGGGACTCAGATTTCTAGTTGTAGCTTAGAGGGGTCGGATTTTCACATCACATACTCCCCCACAATGAACTGCATGTCAGTCTGCTTTGCATCAGCTCATCACTCATGTCACCCCTAGGCTCTCTCTCAGCCATTGCATGATCAAAGCGACTTCATCTGCACACATTGTGGTTCTTTCTTGACCTTCACGAGGTCCCTTCACCAACATCATCTTAATGAAGTGGTAACCGACACAACCTCCCTTACAGAGCTTCTTTACATACTGACACTGGCTATGGTGGTTATCATCACATCTTACAGAGGACAAGAACTGTCTCCATGTATCACCCTGAATAAGCACACATGCTCTCATCAGACCCTCTAGTCTGGATCATACTAACCATTAGTTAGGAATGATAAGCTGTACTCACATCGAGTTCTTCATGTATCTACTTCCACCTTTTGGAAGTGAATCTTTAGGTCTTATTCAAGAACATTTGAACTTGGATCCTGGTGCAGTTGAACCATCTCTCTTACTTGTAGTTCAATCGGATCTGTCTCTTGACAATACTCCCTCTTTCTCTTAGATTATGTCATCTAAGTAAGGCGGCCTACCATAACCCATATCGCATATTGACCTTCTCTGGTCCATGGGAAACTTACCACACATCCATAGTGATGAACTCCCATTCCCTTTTAGGGACTCTTTATCGTCTATATCAATCTTATGGGTTATTGGTGTTCGTCCTTCACCTTCTGGTGTGCATGGAGATGAGCCACATGCAACTTCATCTTAGGCATCCAAAGTACTACTGAAACTTACCATCTTAGTAGTACAATGATGTATGGTGACTTAAAATCATGATCTCCTATATATCATGATTCCTTAAGGTTGATTCCTCAAAAACTCTAAAACACTCTAGTCGTGAGTTTCATCACCTTCTTTTCCAAAGAAGCACATCTGAGGTTCTACAACCATCCTTCTATCACATCAAGGCCTAGGCTAGCTAACCAAACAACAAATAACTTGATCAACAGATCTTGTTACATCTGAGTGTTAGCCAAACATATCTCCTTTTCCAAACATAGGGTTAACTTAACAACCTCTTCTAGCCTCCAGCTAAACTGGGCAGCTGCATCTCAACCAGAGCATCCATTACTACCTTTCATATTTAGGTGCTAGGTAATAGTGAAAACATACACTTCCCTATATTCCACTTATCATCTCATTTTGAACTCTAAGACTATCTTCATCAAGGAAACTCAAAGCTCATTCTCTTGGTTATCGAACTCTACCTTGTATAGTTCATAAGTTCCACATAGCTCATGATAAAACATCCTCACATGATGACTACCTTGGTTCTCTTGATGTTTGTAAACCATCCACATATCGTTCACTCCACAAGGGTATGTTATCATCTCTGTCCTCATACCTCATAGCAACATTCCAACTTACATCATCTTTATCCTTGGTGTATGGCATGCGTACTGTCCAATCTCTCACTCCCATAACAAGAGGAAATAAGCATTTGGCAGCTGTCTAAACACAAAGTTCTTCCTATTCCAAGAGTAGACATGTTACATCCCACATTTCTATTACACCTTCAAAACTAAGTTGAAACGTGCAACTTATGTCTCTACATCACAATCATCTTGATATCAAAGTCACTTCCATGGAAAACTGGTCTGGAACCTACTTGGGTCACCACACAATCCTTGGTCATCTCCTCTAGGTATGTAGAGTGTCAGCACTTTTGGGGTCATCCCTCTTCCCTTATGCATCAGAGAGTGCCCTTTTCATCTACCCTTTGGGTCCCACGAGTTCATGAAGGTGATCAATCTCCTAACCCATGGCCCTCAAATAATGATAGATGTTACCTCTGGACCATATGGTCATGTGCAACTAGGGAATTAGGTAACTCCTACTTCCATCAGTCCTATCCCTACCTGACCCTAGGATAGACTTAGGATTCTAACATAGAACATGTCAAACTTAGAACCTTATGCAAGTCTCCATCATCTCTCTCATCATTTGTGGTCTGACTTACATCCTTTCATAGGGGTCATGGCAACCTATCTACCTCAGTTAGGGACCATATCGGTTACCACCATGGTAACACATCCACATGCACTCAGAGATGATCATCTATGGGTCTATAGGTTCACTCTTATACTATGTACTCTCCACTTAGCTTCTCATCCTATGAAACCTCTTAGGGTTTCCGCAAACCCAACAAAAGCTGATATTCACCCTACAAAAGGGTCCCTCTCCCAGGATGGGAGGAAACTACATCTTGATAGCAAAGGTCACAAATGTCCTTATGTCTAGGGTTTACATCCACATGAGCATGCTTAGCCCTAGCAAGCTACTAAGGCACAAGCAAACCACCTACTAAACCATGCTAGGTCATATTTGTTCTCATTCCTCAACATTAGACCAAGAACACACCTTCCCATGTCACCAACTGAGATGTGAGGGGTTCATCAAACGTACCTTGAACTTAAGGGCTTTCCCTCTCCTCTAAACATGAGGAGTGTCATGCTCAAATCTATAGAAACTCAAATCTCATCATGAGCATCAGGTACACCACTTCCCCTCTTAGGCTTAGGAACCCTAGGTTCACTTTTTAGATGTCTCACTACATGCTCAACCTTTTAACCACAAGCCAAGCATGTACAAGGTATGACATGTACGTCCTATTATCATTCCTCTTAAATAACACTTCAGAGTGGAGTCCTCCTCAAGGACAACCAACTAGGTGTAAGGCCTCACAACTTGTTACTAAACCTCTTCATGGTCTAAAGAACTCTTCTTCCTATATCAGAAGGTAAACACATATACCATAGGCACATAGGTACCAATAGTCTCATCCTATCTCTAGGGTTTGGTTCCTCTAAAGGCAACCAAGATACCATCAACCTCCAGGGATCATGTATGGGGCAACTGCAACCATCCACTTAGGTCGCATCATCCTCAACTCCCCAGTGTTCCTCACATCTCGAAGTCTAACCTTCCAACCTTCTTGCTTGGGTCATGCTCTCTCTCTCTAGAGCTAACCCTACAAAATAGTCGCACTACCATAGGTCCTCTCTCCATGAAGGTGGATCAAGCTCACAAGCATACCCCTACATGGGTGAAGCCTATGTTCACTCAAGATCATCCAAAACTCTTTTTGCGTAACTCATAAGCCATCCAACATACTCTCCTGGTCAGGGTTTCAACCTACTGTTGCACTATTGACATACTCTGGGTGCATGCTTTGCCTTACTCACATAATCCCATAGGGTTTATATAGGTTCTTTACTAACCTCATCATTGAAGGAGCTATCCTTCACTCTAACATGCACGACCCTTTCCAGGGTTGGGTCGCCAAAGGTACTAGGTCATCAAACCTCACATGGCTCATATTGTCAGGGGCATCCAAAAACATGTCCACCCACACACCTGGTCTATTATGACATCTAACTCATCATGTCATATCTTTCTCTAACCACCACTTAGGGTTAGGGTTAGCATCATCCTCAAAGGATGTGCCTGATATCTACTTATAATGGAGGTCTCTACCTCCAAGACTAACTTTCTCTACTCATCCTCCTGACAAGGATGTCTAGCCTCAGGTCTCTACTAAGGGCATGACAACATATGTCATACGACCTAAGCATGTATCTAATCTTTAGTTTACGCTTAAACTATTAAGATTATGTCCATGACATCTTATTTACATGCTTTTCATTAATTGGGTGGAGGATTCCTTAAACCTTATCAACTTTACCCATACCTACAGAGGGTGAGGAAAAGAGAGAAAACCCTATTCCTTAAAATCCTTAAAAACATTTGAGTTGAGAAGGGATGAACAAGATGAGAGTGTCCTCAAGGTATCTTATTTCGAGTCAAATCCTAAGACATTGGCCAGACAGTCACACAAATATGGGAGTCCTCATATTCTGACTAGTGGTGCGGAGGAAAATCTTGCCAGCCCCTGGACGTGATTCTTTTCTAGACACCTCTATCTTTTGGAAAGTCCTCTAATAACTCCCTTAGGTTCTACAGAGTTTGTAAAATTTAATAATTAGTAAATATTAGACGAGGAACCAATGCTCTGATACCAAATGTAACGACCATGCCTCCCGATAACCCCCAATTAAGGGAGACCAAGGGGTCAGAGCCGTTATCCCAATTAACAGGATCAAGAGTTCAACAAATAATCAATAATAATTATAAAATTCTACCAAACTATACTAAAAGCTGGTATAAAATAAAACTTTGCATACCTTTTCTAAAAACTTGGATATCTACTTCTATCCACGTCTGGAGTCCATTCTAACTAATCTTCCTTTGTACTTTAATTCTTATTTGATTCCACATATGCCACTTTAATGTTTGTCCTTTTCAAACTTGTACCTAAAATTCCGACAGTCAGTCAGCATAAATGAATATGTCAGTACGTGGGGACAACCAAAATTTTGCAAATATGGCTAACAATATAAATATCACAATCAAGTTAATTAACAAGCCAAATTACACTTTCAGTGTGACATTCTCCACGTCTTTTGCCCTAACCCTGGCATACCCCCTTTCGGGTTTCTCTTTTGCCATTTACATAACGCCACCTTCTCAATCCCGATCTTGGTGTCGGGGTCGCCCTTCATGGTGCCCTTTAGTCATGCAATATCATAGGCCACCTTCTCCATTCTGAGCTTGGTGCCTGGGGTCATCATTCATGGTGCCCATGGGTCTTCCCTCCTGGGATTGACCTTTTTGCATCATCCATCAGGGTGGCATGTAGGTGCGAGAATACACACTTATACTATTATTGTGATAATCATAGTGACTTTATTATTTTCAAGTATGAACATAAAAACTGATAGGTTGCATTCAATGTGATGAATCATCCAGAAAACCTTTGGGAAACTATTGCGATTAACCATAATTAACCACATACCTATCGGTCTGATTTGAGACAGAATTAATCCAATCAATGTAAGAAAATCCAATAGGCAAGCAAGCACACAAAGAGATCATGAAATATGCATACAATTTCCTATCATTGATCATGCCCTCAACATCTATTAAACCTAACTCACTTCCTAGGGTTTCTAGTCCACTCTTAGGGTTTCCATTGCAATTAGGGTTTTACTTCATTTTTACTATTCCACATTTATCCATTAGAAAACCCTAATTACCATATTAAGGGTATTTATCCACAATTAGGAACTTTTATACTCAAAATAGCTTAGAACCATCATATATCAACTTTATACATGAATTTCAACAGTTAAGGCCATTAATAATCTTAATTACTGACATTAGGGTTTCATGGCCCATTAAAGCTTACTTATGTACATGGAACCCTAAATTAATCAAATTTTTATGTAAAATAGATTGCAAATTTTCTTTAATATTCTATAGGTTAATACTTCCCAAGTTAACCCCTTAAACCTCAAAGAATCATCCTTTACCCTCAAGTACGGTTTCTAACCACGCTTTTAATCAAATTAATGTACTTTTGCAAATGGGTATGAAATCAAGTTATCAAACCAATTTTAATGTGTTCCTCATATTTTTCTAAGCAACTATCATGTATAAACTTTTCTCATCAGACTTCCTAGTAGATTCTACAATTTTTGCAAGATAAGCATATACCGACTAATCATAGCTTGACACGTCTGCTTATAGCATATACTCGTTAATCGAAGGGCCGGCTAAAAAAAAGATAACCAATTATCTTTTCACCCATATGACCCAAAACTTGTAGCCCCGTGTGAACTAGACAAAACTGTCTTTTAGCCTGATCGTCTTCCTCCCAACGCTCGGCTCCCACTCGCGAGTCAGGTTATGGGACAAGTGAACTCGATAGTTGACCTTGGGCTCTAGAGCGTCGAAGGATAAGTCAAAGGTTCCATCACAATCACCAGGCCTAGGCAGACTCACCAGTGGCCTTCATCCTTTATCTGATGGCGTGGACTAGGGACAACCATGGAGCCGCCATTGTTGGCAGGGGAGAAGGAACAACTCCCACCATCCTTGTTTTGTTCAATGATCTGGCGCTAGGGAAAACTACCAAGGGCCCTACAACACCTAGAGATCGACTCTTACCCTTGCAGTAGGATATTAGGCCCCCCTTTTATAGCCTGGTAATCAGCTCATCGTGGACTTCCCCAGTGGATTGGGGAAACACAGATTCATGCTTCAAAACTGCCTAAATTCAGGCTCTATTAGCTTGGAGAGGAGTTTTAAATGCAATGGGAGAGTTCCCATAGATGCTCATGCATCAAACAGTGACAAAATCAATCCTAAAACTCGTTTCCCCTATTACTCCTTTCTTTGTTCCACTGTAATGAATGAAGGTACAACCACTGTTGGATCTTAGATCCAACAGCCCTCATGTCGTTCGAGCGCTCAAATAAAACCAGAAAATATTCTCAATTAATCGTGACATTTAAACCAAACCTCTTTACATTAGGAAATATTCCAAAAATCATATCTCTTAAAATGTGTATCTAATTGATCCCAAATTTTAAGGGAAATTCCATAACGACTTAGTCCACGTGTGTACCAAATTTGGGACTCAAAATAAAAAGTATGAGATACTTTTCTTTATATGCAAATTTTCTCTTAATATGGCATATTTTATGCATATTCTCTCTCTCCTAATCTTTTATTTTCTTTGGTTTTGATTCCTTTAAACATTAGGAACCTTGTGGATATGAAAATCCACCAATGCTAACTCAATCATACATCTTTCCACTTATTTCCCATATTTTATCATTATCTTCAATTTCTTTCTTAGTAAGGAAATATTTAATTGATCTTTTCTTTTCTTGGTGCATTATCTTTGCTACTTTGGACTCCTTGGAATCCAAGGAACACAAAAGGCACGAAATCCAACATTCCTTCGCCTTCTAGAGGTTTCTACATATTTCTTTTCTCCATTTTCATATTTACTTATTTAATAATGGAGTTTCCTTTGTCTTTTCCTTGTTATTGGGCCCAATAGCCAATAAAGCCCACAAAAAAACCAACAAGGCTATTGTAAACGAAATCCTTTTATTCAAAACAAATTATATCATTATTTGTTCAAATATCTTTAATAGGAGAAATTACATTTCTCACCAAAAGAACCCAAAAACTGGGGTTGTAACAGACATATACAATGATAATTTTTATGTGATTTGTGTACATGAATAGGTATCACATGTAACATGTTGTGGCTAGATAGCTAGTGAACTATGTCATGTAACATCTTTTGATATGAATGATATATAGCGGGTTAAGTGTATGGCTTCACACATGATGAGTTAAGTTTGATGCATTGTTATTAAATTGGTTTTAATATACCCTCTTTTGTAGTTATTTTGTTGTTAGTTTCAAACCCACACTTGGTTTCAAGTAATCTTGCTTTGTGTAACAAAGGGTAACATAAGTCATAGACTTGCATAACCTATTTTGTTCCTTAAGAAAGGGATTACGACTATGAAGGATATAGCCTAGAGATTTTACTAAAGTGCTTAGATAATAATTAAATCACTGTGAGAGTGGGATTTATATTAGATTAGTAATGCGGTGATTTTGAGTCGCATTTATAGACTTGTTTTACTTGTGTTTTATGCATTTATTAGTCATTTTGGTGGTTAATATTGCATAATTCATTTACTTTGGTCTATGACCCTTATAAACATCAATTATCCCTTATTTTATCATTTTGAGCATAAATGATTACAATAACATGTTTTATTTCGGCTTATGTGATTTTATGTTGCAATTTCAGGAAAAATGCATATTTGCAACTATCAATACTATCAACGACTGTCGATACCATCAACACAGCTACAGGCAGCCTGCCGCAAGGAGCAGCACAAAGTTGATACCATCGACATGGAAGTTGATGGTAGAGACATTCCATCAGGTTGCTGGCGAGAAGACAGTCGATACTATCGACCATAAAGTCGATACTATCAACCCCAGAAGATTCAGTGACGGAAAATGACAAAAACTGACGCCTTAGAGTGTCGATACCATCGACCCGCATCGATGGTATTGAGTCAGCATCAGGCGCATCAAAGAAAGAAAAAACGACTTGTCGATATCGCGCAGGGTCGATACCATTGACTTGAGTTGATGGTATCGACACCGTCAGATGCAAGTTTGTTTCAGATTGATTTGAATCCGATGGTTGTGATATTTTTGGTAACCTAACTCGGGGATTATACCTAATGACGGCGGCCAGGAGCAATCTATCACATCATTAACCGCTGCACACATCCCGAGAAGATGTGGAGAGAAGAACAGAGCCCAGAAGCACGCCCCAGCCATTTCGGAAGCCGAAGAAGACGTTTTCCACCGCCGAAAGGCTGTAGAGAGCGCATTCCACGCCGAGGAATGCTTGGATCTTCTCCGTTCATGGGTTTCTTTACTTATTCACGTTTTTCTCCATGTTTCCCCTTTTCTCTACCATGTTTTGCTCTGAGATGAACATGCAGAGCTAATCCCCTTTGTCTTTAGGACCGGGAGTAGCCCGGGGAAGCATTGTATGACATTTTTATCATAGTAATTCATTATTTATCTCTTAAATCCGTGGTATGATTTTGTTTTCTCAATTATATTGTTATTCTTGATCACCATAATGATAATCTAATGCCTTTAATTACTTTGAAAGAAGAATTAACGGTTTAAAAGAGGCGAAATTCACATTAATTAACAAATCCCTTGAACAAGGCAATGTACGGTTAATGGTGGACACCCAAAGGTCGATTTTAATGCACCTAGTTTAAGGTATATGTTACTACGATGGTGGAACTGACCTAGACATAGGTAGTGAATTGTACCACGACAGTGGGCAATTCTGACTACAGGCCACTACCCGGATCGAAAGATGAAACTGAATTATTATATGGAAATTCATACAATGAAAACCCGCGGTGAAACCGCAATCCTAAAGATTCCCATCTGAATTGATTAAATTAAACACTTAATCTATTGCTTTATTTTATTTTGTTTTCTTTTATTTTTAAACAACTCTCAAAATCTTTTAACCAGTTTAGCTGATCGCAACCAGTTAGTAGTAGTTTACCGATAATTCAGTGTCCCTGAGTTCGACTCGAGCCTCACAAGGGCCTATACTACATTGACGCGTACACTTGCGTTCTACGCACGATAAAAGCATGTCAAGTTTTTGGCATCGTTGCCGGGGACACAGAAATTGTCGGAACTACGAGTGCTGCAAGTGGACATTCTAGGCCACCTTTTATTTTTATTATTTTGTAATAATTTCAAAAATTCAAAGTTTATTTTTCAAATTGTGTAATCGTCTAGCACGGTACTGAACTGAAATTATTATTTTTGCAGGTATTGTGCATGGTGAGGACGCGTAACACTGACTACATGCAGCCTACACCAGAGGTTCCACTGTTGGGACCTGATGACGAGGAAGATTACAATCAAGACCAACTGGAAGATATAGATCCCAGCTCAGAACAAGAATCCATGGTCGAAGAGTAGACGATATGAGAAAAGATAAAAGCTTCTTCCTCATCCGCTTCAAAGGGGCCAATTAAAAAGTAGGCGATCAACATTCTGACTTATAAGATTGATCTTGCATTAATCAACTTAGTCAAGTCAAATGCATTCCATGGGCTAAAGAACGAAGACCTGATGACTCACATTATCCAGTTTGTGGAGAACTGTGATATGATAAAAATAGACAGGTTTTCGCAGGAGACACTATACCTGAAGCTTTTTCCGAGCTCTTTGGCAGGAAATGCACGAGAATGGTTGCACAATCTTGATGATGAATATGTGGAATCATGTAACCACATGGTGGAAGTGTTCTTTGAAAGGTTTTTCCCATCCAAGAAGACAAATGATATGATCAGAAAAATTCATAACATTAGTCAGAAAGCAGGAGAAACTTATTTGGAGACCTGGGAGCATTTTTAGATTATGCCGCAGAGGTGCCCACACCATGGTTTGGACAAGGAGAAATGAGTTAAAATCTTCTACTTTGCTCTTTCCAAACATGATAGAAGTAATCTGGATTCAGCAGGTCCAGGGTTCTTCCTAAACAACAAAGGTACGAGGTGTTGGGAGATTCTGAAAAATATGGCAAAGAAGCAATCTTGGGATGACAGGGATGCACCAAAACAAGTGAAAGTTGCAGACGAGTCCAGGGCCATCAAGGAGTTGAATGATAAATTAGACCTTTTAGCCAAGAAATTGCTTGCCAAAGAAGATGCATAATCTGATGAGGAAGCCCAAGTAAAATTTATGCAACAACAGTGTTATAGAAACAATGATTATGCTTGGAAGAAGGATAAGAAATTCTCATGGAAGGATCCAAACAACTTCCTACAAGATCCAGATGCAAAGCCACAACCAAGGGCTGAAGACAAAAGCACTGAGTTGCTTAGTCAAGTGGTGCAGCAAAATCAGGAGATGATGAGCATGTTTAGTAAGCAGTTGCAGTCCCAAGGTGAGATCTTGACTAAGTTTGGGCATACATTGCAAAGTCATGGAGAACAAATGAGGGCATTAGAGACGATTGTGACCCAGATTTCCAATGAAGTGGCGGCCATGAAGCATGCCAGTCAACAAAGGCAGGCTGGGAATGCAGAGGTTGTTCAAGCACATCATCAAGTAAAGTACATATCTATGATTAAGGAGGCAGATCCCCCAGTGGTAGAGGTCTAGGACAAAAGAAAAATGATTTTTGATATGGAGGCTACACCAAAAATATTGTATCCTCGCATTCATTATGGACTACCAGGCAAATATTGTCCATTCAGAAAAACCCGTCAGGAGCACATCACGCCCGTACCTAGGAAAGAAGAGCAGGTGAAGGTCATGCGTCATGGTGAAGCTGCAGTCACTGAGAGAGAAGAGTCGTCACAAGTAACAACTGCTGAAAATGATGTACCAAAGTCTACGCCAGAGGGTGACATTGAAGCAAGCTTAGGGGAGGAAACCCCTAAAGTGCCATATGTGCCACCACACAAGCGAGCGAAGGACCCAAACATGCCTTTCCCGGATAGTCTGAGGCCGAAGAAAGAGCATAGACACTACAAGAAGTTCTTGGAGATGTTTCAGAAGCTCCAGATTAACATTCCCCTAGTGGAGGCGATAGAGAAAATTCCTTCATATGGAAGATTCATGAAAGACATCATCAACAAGAAACAACGGATCAAAGATACAGATGTTGTGTGTGTTGATGAAAAATTGAGTTCTATAATCCAAGGACGACTACCAAGGAAGAGGAAAGATCCAGGATGTTTCTACATCCCATGTTCCATAGATGGTCAACATTTTCCACAAGCACAGTGTGATTCAGGCGCTAGCATTAATCTGATGCCATTGTCCACATTTCAAAAGCTTGGGTTGAAGAAATTAAAGAAATCTACTGCTTCTAGTGAGTTGGCCAATGGGTCCATTGTGAAGCCATACTGGGTGTGTGAGGATGTACTTGTCAAAGTAGACAGGTTTATCTTTCCAGTGGATTTCATTGTTATGTATATGTCGCAACTCAAAGGTTGCGAAATGCTCTTAGGAAGGTCGTTTCAAGCAACGGCCGATGTTGTCACTGCCATTGGGAGAGGTACTTTGACCTTGGGGATTGGCCATGATCGAGTTGAGTTCAAGCTGTCGCATGATCCTCTGGGCACACTCTCCAAAGCTCCAAAGTGATGAAGCTTGATTTCTTCTAGCCTAAGACGTTAAATAAGAGCACTTGTTGGGAGGCAACCCAACCATCGGTAGCTACGTTTAGTTTCTTTCACGTTTGTACTTTGGTTTGATTTGCTTTATTTTTATTGTAAAAATGATACCTTGATCGTTTGTTCAATGTGCAGGACTGAGGCAGAGTCGATACCATCAAACCTTGTGTCGATGGTATCGAGACGGGTACAGGTTGTTGACTGCAAAAATCTCCCTGCGTCGGTACTATCGACGGCCTCGTCGATAGTATCGACATACCATCAGGTAGCTCGCGAAAATGAGGTTGATAGTATCGACACGGGCGTCGATACTCGTGAGATCTCTGGAGATATTTAGACGAAAATTGTCTCAGTGAAGTCGATACCATTGACGGGCCTATCGATGGTATCGACCCAGTTACAGGAAGAAAGCGGCGGCCGAGCCTCACGACGGTGTTGCCCTAAGCAGATGTCGATACTATCGACTTGCGTCGATGGTATCGACGCGACATGTCACTGATCCGCGAGAAGAAATCAACGGCGATCGCTGCATCAAGGGAGTCAATCTGTGGGATGGGTCGATACTATCGACGCGTCATCGATCCGGGCCCCCAAATCAGGCTATCGACAACCGTCGATACTAGTAGAAGATAGATTGTGCTATAGGAGTCGATACCACCGACTCGTGTCGATGGTATCGATGGTCATATAGCATCGCTAACCACAGTTATAAAAGGGATGGATAGTCATCAGATGACGTCACACCTTCAGAGCTTTCTTCCTCCACTTGTGCCGATGAAGATGGAGGCAACGATGACAATGATAATGACGGCGATGAGAATGAAGAGGAAGAGGAGGCTTTCACTCCTCTTCGGGCACGAGTGGCACCTAGGAAGCATCCTCGCATGCATCCGGGTGCATCTTCTTCTTCGCAGCCTCTGCCACCACAGCCCTTGCAACAAAGCGAGGATGTCTACTCCATGCAGGGGATGTATACGATGCTGCAAGAGATCTAACACACCCAGCTGCATCACACAACTTCATATGTCAGTATTTAGGATATGATGAACCGGCTGCTAGATAACCAGAGGGCTGTTTTTTAAAATGAGCGCTTCCTCCTCAAAAACCAACAGCACATCCACGACATGTTGCATAGGATGGAGATGCAACAGCAACCCTTCTATGATCATTACTGGAGCCATGATTACTTTGGGGGGTATCCACAACCTCCACCAATGCCTCAGTATGATCCGAGTTTTCAGGGGCAATACCCATCTTGGGACCCCATTGCCCCGCAGTACCCGCCTCCTCCGGAAGAATGATTGGTATCTCTGTTCCAACTTTTAAGGTTATTTTTTACTATGAGGCCATAGTCGAATTCAATCTTAGGGGTGGAGTTGGAACAGCTCTATCCTTTAGTTTCCTTTAGTTTTTAGTTCTATTGTTTTGTCTTATGTCTTTTAGTTCTTGCAGTTTTTAGTTTGTTTGTAGGATCCACACTCTATCTAGTGTAATTGTGGATGTCTTAAGTCATGTGTCATCTCGTTGCTTGTGCATGGGAATCAGGGGCAAACTTAAAAAAATTTGGTGTTTTGCAAGCTTATGTTGTTCAACTTTGAGCACATAACTTAATGAAATAATTGGGTTTGTCAACTATAAAATAGAAAATCACAAATGTACATTGTCATGATTCATGAAAAGTGGACGGAATTGGTTGTTTGAGCCTAAACTGATCAAATGATAATGAGACTCTAATTTGAAGTAAGAGAGAGAAACCTCTTAATTACTACACAGGACAGTAAGGAGGGACACATAATAATTTACAAAGGTTTAGTCAATTAGTCTTGTGATCTATCCACCTCATTGTTTTCATACTCCACCTTAAGAACTGGAAGTACATTACAGTTTTAATCTTTTTGATTGCATCTCATGTAGATAGAACTTGCATTGAAACTATTTTCACATATTTAAAAAAAAATAGATTAGCTATACATGCACAATATCCTTAGGTGCATGTCATTTAGTTGCATGAGTATCATTTTGTAGCTGCATTTACATTTTTATGCATATACAGTACATCATGTATCTTATTTCTTCTGAAACATTAAAGGTGATAAACATGTTCCATACCTTCTAAATGCTTCAAGTATATAGTTATGTAACAAGAAGTGAGTCCGACAAATAATTCATTGTCATTTATGGATATAGGGGCCTTAAAAAATTTGAAAAAAAGAGAAAAAAAAAGAATTGAGAAGTAATAAAGAAGAAGAGGGAGAAAGGAACATGTTCTCACCTATGAATTAACAAGAATAAGCGCATGGTGTAGTTTTCTTAGATATTCTATCTCACCTTGAGACGGAATGATAGTGCATGCATCATTCCGCCCAAATGTAGGCATTACGACATTTACACTTGCATATGCATCATTTTAGTCATTTTTGCTTTGTGCATGCTAAAATCGTATAATGCTTCCATTTCTTCCATGAGCCACCCATTCCATCCACCCGTTGCTCGAATTGATAGGCCACTCGTGATTTTCTCCTCATTTGTGAATATCAGGAGAACTGCTTCCATGTAGATGGTAGTTAGGGCGAGCAACATAGAATACGAGATCACAAGATGTACTGAGTCTGAACCAGAGAATTTTATTATGTCAACTGCCTTATTTGATAGTGTTCATTATTTTTGAGGTAGATATCTTTTATGGATGATTACTGTCGCCTTTAGGGTAATTATCATTATGTGGTTAGTAAGGGTCGGTATGTGAATGTCTGGTGGGAATCATATAGTGATGTTTTTTATGATGATCTGTTCTTTAATTGACCCTCACAATTCTATTCTAAAGATTAGTTGCTCGAGGATGAGCAATGTTCAAGCATAGGGGAGTTTGATGCGATGATTTTGAGTCACATTTATAGACTTGTTTTACTTGTGTTTTATGCATTTATTGGTCATTTTGGTGGTTAATATTGCATAATTCATTTACTTTGGTCTATGACCCTTCTAAACATCAATTCTCTCTTATTTTATCATTTTCAGCATAAATAATTACAATAATATGTTTTATTTTGGATTATGTGGTTTTGTGTTGCAATTTCAGGAAAAATGCATATTTGCAGCTGTCGATACTATCGACGGCTGTCGATACCATCGACACAGCTACAGGAAGCCAGCCGCAAGGAGCAGCACAGAGTCGATACCATCGACATGGAAGTCGACGGTAGCAACATTCCATCAGGTTGCTGGCGAGAAGACAGTCGATACTATCGACCATAATGTTGATACTATCGACCCCAGAAGATTCAACGACAGAAAATGACAAAAATCGACGCCTTAGAGTGTTGATACCATCGACCCGCGTCAATGGTATCGAGTCAACATCAGGCGCAGCAAAGAAAGAAAATAAGACTTGTTGATATCGCGTAGGGTCGATACCATCAACTCACGTCGATGGTATCAACACCGTCAGATGCAAGTTTGTTTCAGATTGATTTAAATCTGATGGTTGTGATATTTTTGGCAACCTAACTCGGGGATTATACCTAATTACGGCGGCCAGGAGAAATCTATCACGTCATTAGCTATTGCACACATCCCGAGAAGGTGTGGAGAGAAGGACGGAGCCCAGAAGCACGCCCCAGCCATTACGGAAGCCGAAGAAGACATTTTCCACCGCCAAAAGGCTGTAGAGCGCGCATTCCACACCGAGGAATGCTTGGATCTTCTCCGTTCAGGGGTTTCTTTACTTATTCACATTTTTCTCTATGTTTCCCCTTTTCTCTACCATGTTTTGCTCTGAGATGAACATGCAGGGCTAATCCCCTTTGTCTTTAGGACCGGGAGTAGCCCGGGGAAGCATTGTATGGCATTTTTATCATAGTAATTCATCATTTATCTATTAAATCTATGGTATGATTTTGTTTTCTCAATTATATTATTATGCTTGATCACCATAATGATAATCTAATGCCTTTAATTACTTTGAAAGAAGAATTAACGGTTGAAAAGAGGCAGAATTCACATTAATTAACAAATACCTTGAACAAGGCGATGTATGGTTAATGGTGGACACCCAGAGGTCAATTTTAATGCACCTAGTTTAGGGTATAGGTTACTACGATGGTGGAACTGACCTAGACATAGGTAGTGAATTGTACCAGGACAGTGGGCAATTCTGTCTACAGGCCACTACCCGGATCGAGAGATGAAACTGAATTATTATATGGAAATTCATACAATGAAAACCCACAGTCAAGCCGCAATCCTAAAGATTCCCATCTGAATTGATTAAATTAAACACTTAATCAATTGCTTTATTTCATTTTGTTTTCTTTTATTTTTACAACAACTCTCAAACTCTTTTAACCGGTTTAGCTGATCGCAACCAGTTAGTAGTAGTCTACTGATAATTCAGTGTCCCTGAGTTCGACTCGGGCCTCACAAGGGCCTATACTACATTGACACGTACACTTGCGTTCCATGCACAGTAAAAGCGTGTCAATTAGGTAGTAAATTTCACTGCAGGAGAGAGTAATTCATGCTACAAGTCCCTTGGTCTAGGGCATAGGATAAATGCATATTAATGAAATGATGTTAATTTTAACGTGAACAGTGGTAAAACTATAATCCTAAGGAATGCATCCAAATTATAATCACAAATAAATTTAACTTAGTTCTCAATTCAAACAATCAGTTTTAACTAATCAACCAATCACTCTTTCACTAGGTGTAGCTAATCAAACTACAGTTAGTAGTAGTTTTCGTATTAACATTTCCATGAGTTCGACATTCGAGCCTCTTAGGATTATAGTACTCGACACATATACTTGCATTCGCAGGTATAGTTTTTTCATGTAATGTTTTTGCTCAATTGTCAGGGAAACGCCAACTCTAGCACTATGAGTGTTATGACTGGCCACTCTAGGCCACACTTATTTTTCTATTCATCACTTTTCAAACTCAATTTTTCATCAATGTTACTAGTATCCAGTTCTTACAATTTCCTATTATTGGTAGGTACTAGTGAATAGTTCACACAAGGACCATATATTATGAAGAAGCAACTACACTGGCCATAGGACAAGAGGAGCTTATTTGTAGAGAACTTGAGTTTGGAGCTTTAGAGTCAGGAATCATTCTGACACCACAACCATAGGTGACACAACTAGACAAGGTAGATATGGGGGATGCTAATATGGAAGGTGAGGAGAAGATTGTCTTGGAGAACATCAAGGCATCTTCATCACAACATAATTGGGACCCATAAAAGGAAGGTTGTGAATGTTGGGAGTTACAAAATAGATCTTGGACTAGTAGCATTGATCAAATCTCAAGCATTCCACGGCCACAACATGGAGGATCTGTTGGCTCACATCAACATCTTTGTGAAGCATTGTGATATGCTAAAGATCGAAAGGGTCCCGAAAATAGTGATATACTTGAAGTTATTGTCTTACTCATTGGTAGATTAGCAAGGTTTCTGAGCCTCCCTCTGGAATCCATATAGACATGGAGCGAGATTATTGACATCTTTTTTTAGCATTGATTTCCCCTTCATAAGACAAACGAGCTAGTAGGCAAGATTTACAACTGCAAGTAGTAGACTGAGAAGTCATATTTTGAAGCTTGGGAGAGGTTTCAAAATATGCTTATGAAGGTTCCTCATCATGGGATTGATCTTTATGGCCAGGCGAAATCATTCTATTATGGCCTCCATATAGGTGAGAGAACTACACTTGAAGTGCATGGAGAGGATTCTTCTTCAACAACAAGCCTACTAGGAGCCATGAGATCGTAATGAACTTGGTCAAAAACTAGCCCTGGGGGAAACATAGAGTAGCATCGACTACAATTAAGAGCACCATGGAACAAAGGAGGTTAATGAGCTAAAGGATTAGATGACACAACTAATGAAGAAACTTGAGAAGAAATATGGAACCTCATTTGCAGGTGAGGAGGAGTGCATGTACGTGCAATAGTAAAATAGAAGGGGATGCAATGAGTATTCTTGGCGGAAGGATCCCAAATTTTCTTGGAAAGATCCAAACGAATTTCAGCAGGATCAATAATAAACACAACAAAAACAAGACACCACATCTCAATTGTATCAGCAAGATAGAGGGCCAACCAAAACTGACCGAATCGAAGATATGCTGAGCATTCTAGTTAGTCAGAATGAAACACTTTTGAGCCAGACACAGAGGGAATAGCGGAATTAGGGGGCAAAATCCAAAGCATTGAGATGCAGATCTCTCAGTTGGCAGTAGAGGTGGCATCTCTAAAAAAGCCAACTCAGTAAGGACTTCCAAGGAACATAGATATCCCGTCCACCAATTAGCATGTGAAGGCATTGTTAGTCTGTAGTACCAAAGTGTCGTTAAAAGAATAGAAGACAACTCTAGGGATTGGTGACAAAAGCTGGTGATACATAAGTAGTGTCAGCTAGTGACCCTATTGAGCAAGACACCATACCACAGGAGAAGCAATCAACATCTATTGATCCAACTGAAGTAAGGAAGGAGTCTTATGTTCCTCCTCAGTAGATAAAGATTGTGACTCCAATACCACTCCCCAACAATTTGAAGACAAAGAAGGTTGACCAGCAATTCAAGAAGTTTATAAACACATTTAGAAAGCTTCATGCCAACATACCTCTTGTAGATGTAATAGAACAAATTCCATAACATGGAATTTTTTTGAAAGAAATAATCAACAAGAAAAGGAGGATATCTGATTTTGTTGTAGTGGTATTGAAGGAGGAGGTTAGTGCACTAATACAGAGGAAAGTGCAACAAAAGAGGCAAGATCTGGGTTGCTTTATTATACCACGTTACATTGGCAAAGTCAAATTTGGAGAAGCCTTATGTGACTCTGGGGCAAGCATAAATCTCATTCCCTTGAAAACATTTAAGAAATTAAGACTGAAAGAATCCAGGAAGAGCAACATTACCACACAATTGACAGACAATTAAGTGATAAGGCCAATAGGCATCTGCAAGGATGTATTACTAATTCTATAGCAACGGCTATGATGACATTGATGGAAGCAGATCAGTAGTAAGATTTATTGGCCACTAGGAAGCTAGCTGTCCTTTCGGAAAGCCCAAAACATTGCTGTCTGATCCACCAAGGTTGGACTTAGAAGTAGTGGTTCATTGATCGGGGCAAAAATATGCCAATCGAGGTATCCATCCAAGCTAACGATGCCAGCAAAGTCCTTTCAAAAAAGGGACCTCGGTCAATTGCGCGCAACAAGTTTAGATTTTATAATGGGTTGAAACCCAAGGAATACGTACGATTATTAGTTCCTTTAGAAGGCGCTCGCGTAAAGCAAATCAACTCTTTAATATGAGTCGTTAACAAGTTAATGGACGATCTCCAGCTGTTGACTTTGTTGCGCAGGATAAGGGAGAGATAGATTACCTAACTTGTCTTTTTCTGTCACCACTCCAATTGTTTGGCACTAGACTAATAAAAGATGCACCAACTACGTACATGGATGACAGTGGTTGGTTTCAAAGGATGTGAAAACCACGTTTCCTCCGACTTGTTTCCGGCATCCATTTTCCCTTCAAATCCAAGTTGTTCAACATGAAAAGTCTGCCATATGGTACTCCCTTTTTGGAGTGGTTTCGCGGGATGAGGCCAAAATTTTCGTTAAACAAGGTTTCCTTGTTTACCTGTCGTCCACTACATTGTGGCTTGATTTGGGGTTTTAGAGGTGATTCAACCGCAAAGCATTTAAATGGAATGGTGAGCTGTTTGATGGGAAGGGAGGAGAAAAGATGACAAATGTATTCATTCGGCCGAAAGGGAAAATTGCAAAAGTCTAACTTGGCTATCTAACGCAATTACTCTTTTATCTTAATGCGCATGTTGAAAATTGTTCAAGTGCTTTTCATTATGGCAAGATGGTGGTGTATTGCCGTATTGCAACATTTTATCTATAAGGTCTGCTTTAGGATAGAGGTTGACATAGTTCGACTTTGTTTTATTTAAGACGAGAACTGCAAACGGTATGGTCCGATTTGAATTTTTTTTACAGTAAAACAATAAACCATGACATTCCTACCAATTAGTAACTTCTTAAAGAGAATTCGGAGTGCTGAGTAGTCCAAAACCAAATCTAAATACATTGATGTTCTGCATATTTGTATAATTTGATTTATCTTCAACCGAGTATATAACAAATTCAAAATTGGTTCATAGGCATTTGATGATAATGCCCATCATTTGTCGACACATTCATCTATACATATCACAATAGACAACCAGCTTCAATAAATATGTTTTCGCAAGAAAGAATTTTAAAACGATTAGTAAGATCTGCACCGATATAATCCACCTAACTCAAATGAATATTGAGTGTATTACTGACGTACTTTTCTATTGATTGAAACAATATTTTTTATTGATTTTGCACTAGTTTAACGCTTTAACACACAAAAATGTATTGAGTATTATGCAATTCATTTAAGATAAGTAATTTTAGCATATATATATATATATATATATATATATATATATGGGATTGTTTTATCTTAGAAAACTACCATGTTCTGAAAATGCGGTGGCATGTGTCGTAAATATTTGTATTTTTTTGTATATTGGCTTCTTTCCCGTGCCGCTCTGAACCAGTATCAGGTGGATGCTCTGGGATGGAAAATCGGCAATGACGATGCCGCTACAGATTGTTGCAGGCATGGGAGGACCTAGTTGTTGATGTGGAAGTCCCAATGGACGAGTGTGGGATATTCCTCTTCCTCCATGGACCTGAAGAAGTCGTTCTCCGGAGTCCTCTGGCCAAGTCACCATTGGCACTCTGTCGTTGATCACGCATGTTGCTGCTGGTCGAATCCCACTGGGAGTTTGGGGTGGAAGCGGATGTTGCGGAAGAGGCTGTTGTAATTGGTGATGTTGGAGTAGGCGTCTGTGCTAGGAGGCTCGATCAAAATCGTTGCCGTCGACACCCGCGACATCCAGGCTGTCCATCACAGTTGTGATGGCACTCCACTTGCATGATGTGGATTCGAGGAACCACAACCTCCCAAGACCTTCTTTGAGGCACTCGCTCTTCACCCTACCTTGTACATCCAGTCTCAATTTTGTGTTTTCGTTGTGATTCGAAAAGATGGCAACTAGCTAAAGGCGTTGGTAGTTGATTCACCGCTAAAATCCCATAGCCTAGGTCAAAGTTCTCTAACAGAGGCAGTAGGGGGTGGAAGAACAACGGAACAGTTCCATTCTAATAATTTTCTAGTTGCATGCTAGTTTGTTTATTAATCTGATCCATTCTATATTCTAGCATGCATCAATGGTTCTCCACTAACAAACTTTTTCCCTACATCAACTACCACCACAGAGTTAAGCTTGGTAGTTTTTTTGGGCCACTTCGGCTGCCGCAACACCTGTATCGATGACCTTATACTGATAGTAATTACCTGGTTGCATTCAGGATGTTTTGGTATCGAGGGTGATTTTGTGTCATGGAAGCCAAATCAATACCCACCGGAGTGTCAGAACTAGAAACGTAGGGAGGCAGAAACGACATGGCAAAGGCTTGTGAAAGAAATAGATCAATCTTCATTTTTTACCAGGGGGTACTTGCATCTGATTCTCATCAATGAGAGCTGTCAAAAGCCAAAAAGCATATCAATTACTATGGATCCCCTGTCTTTGATACTTGGGACATTATTGAACATATTGGGCTATATATACTAACATACACATCGACCATGGTCGAAGAAAACATATGCTCGTTCCTCCACCACCACAATAATATATTTTAAGTTATTTTTTTACTAATGAAAGATAAACAATGACTCTGCAGATAAAATTATAATTAATTATTATGGAACAAGAGGTAACTATATGGATCCATATAGTTACTTTTAACAAGTCAATGTTTGTTACAACCCCAACTTTTGGGTTCATTTGGTGAGAAATGTAATTTCCCATATTAAAGATATTAGAACAAATAATGATATAATTTTTTTTTGAATAAATGTATTTTTTTTACAATAGCCTTGATGATTGTTTTGTGGGCTTTATTGATTATTGGGCCCAATAATAAGGAAAAGACAAAAGGAACTCCATTATTAATAAGAAATCGAGAAAAGAAAAATGTAGAAACCTCTATAAGGCAAAATAATTTAATCCAAGAGTGGATTTCATTCCTCTTGGGTTCCTTGGGTTCCAAGGAGTCCAAAGAAAATGCAATAAGAAAAGAAAAGATCAATCAAATATTTATTTATTAAGAAAGAAATTGAAAACAATGATAAAATGTGGGAAATAAGTGAAAAGAGGTATAATTAAATTATTCTTGGTGGATTTTCATATCCAAAGGATTCCTAATGTTAAAAGAAATACCAATGAGGAAAATGAAAAGAAAGATAAAGAGAAATCCTCAAAAAGAGCTATTTTAATAAGAAATAAACATGATAATGAGAAATAATGAATATAGATGCATCTAGAAGGATAATAATTATCCTTAAAAAGAAATTTCGAAATCTTGGAGTTTCTTGGGGTCCAAGGAGCCCCAATGGAGAAGAAAGAAAGAGAAAATACAAAAAAATGCAAAATAAGAGGATAATGTGATACATTATTAATGATTTTGGTGGCCTTGCTAAAAAGGAAGTATTTTCACTAAATGAAAATAGAATTTCGTATCAATGGGTTAAAAGTCAAGCAATAAAGAGAATAAGTGAGAGGAATTTCGAATTCCTAATATCTAAAGAACAAAGTATATTTAAAGGGATAATAAAGAGAGAGAAGTTGCTTCTTAACTAAGGAAAATATGTTTCCTTTTGGGAAAAGGACTTGAGTCCTCGTGGATGCACGTCTTAGGGTGTGAATACCCTCCTCTATATAAAGGATAGAACCCTGGTTCGAGTTGAAGGAAGATCCCATGTTTCTCTCTCTCTTCCCCATCTCCTTCTTCATGAAGTATTCACTCAAAACCCTAAGATAAAGGTATAGCTTGACCATGGAGTAACGAGGGACCATTAAGTAGTCTTGAAGGAAGCAAGACGCTCCCACGACAACTGAGGAGGGAACAACCATCACCACCTTGCTCCCACCATCGCGCAGCACGGCCGTGGGTCGTAGGCCCTGTGACCCTGTACTCAGACATCTGGGTCGAGGGTGGAAGCATGGGTGTATGCAGTGGAGGGCGTCAGAGTCAGAGTTGCAGTCGTCGGTGGCCTCTGGGTCCAGGAGAGGGGTGGAGAAGCCACGCGAGGCACGACTATGGTGACGTTGTGCGCTGTCGCGAGGAGGAAGACGACCCACAGATCATTGGACCATCTTGCCCCTCCGCGGGCTAAAGGAGCGATCACTTAACCAGGGGTGTTTTCGTAATTGTGTTATGTTTGCCATCGGCAACTTTGCATGACTTAGATGACGTGGCAGTCTCTCATTGGCTCAAGTAAGTGAATCCTTGTAAAATGCATATCTAATTTACGATAGCTCGGATGGATACGCATAATATATGAATTTTGATCAGAAGAACATGAGGAATGAAATAAAAATATAATTATAGCCTTTTTCTAATTGCAATCCGATAAATGGTGGGAGTTATCAACTTTAATGCTTTAGTTATTAAGAAACCCTATTTTAGAGATGATTAATGTATTTAGTAGGGTTTGATGGATGATTAAAGTTGATATTAATTTGTTAATTGTAAAAATGTGCATTAGGAATAAAAAGGGTGAACTTTGCATGTAATTAGTTTATTTGGAGTTTCATGTGCATAAATATGCTTTCATGGGCCTTGACACCCTAATATTAGTAAATGTGACTCATAATGGTTTTAATTATTCAAAATCATGAATAAAGTTGAGGTATGATTATTCCAAGCTATTTTAAGTATAAAAGTTCCCAATTGTGGATAAATACCCTTAATGTAGTAATTAGGGTTTTCTAATGGATAAAGGTAGAATTAATGACTAATAGAGTTCATATGTGAATTAGACCATAATGAACTATGAATTGATGATAAATGAGCATAATGATTTTGTCATAGATTAAAAGGGTAAAAATGGTAGATTTAATGTAAAAGAGGCTTAATGGACTTAATTGATGGTTAATTATGCTTTTTCTGATGTCAGGGTTATATATTGTTAAAAGATAACCTTAGTCTCTTTCATGATGAATAGATGAGATAATTAGGGTTTGTGAGTAATTGTATAAAATTAGGGTTTAAAATAGTAAGAGATGAAGGGAAACCCTAATTGCAATGGAAACCCTAAAAGTGGATTAGAAACCCTAGGAAGTGAGCTAAGTTTAGTTGATCTTGATGGCATGATTAATAATAGGAAATTGTATGGATATTTCAGGATCTCCTAATGTGCTTGCTTGCCTATTTGGATTTCTTGATTGGATTATTCTATCTCAAATAAGCCTGACAGATCCTGGTCCTCCTCTGTGGCTTTGCTCAGATCCTGGTCCTCCTCTGTGGCTTTGCTAATGATGAAAAGGGTAACCTGGTAAAGGGTCTACTTGTTAAATGGGACCATCAGTTTATTAAGAGTTAGGGATTGGTCTACCTATGGGTAGTGCCATGCGACTCTTTAGCACACCATGACTTAGGGATTGCGCTACCTATGGGTAGTGTCATGCGACTCTTTAGCACACCATGAGATAGGGATTGGGCTACCTATGGGTAGTGCCATGCGACTCAACCCTAGATATTGATCTACCTGTTAGGTTAGATCATGGGGGGTTTAATGGGGATCTACCATGAGGAAGGTAGCATCTAGGTCTTCCTATTTTGTTGTACCTCATCCCCTCCCTCATTTGGGGTTGTTTGTACTTGTTGTTCACAGATTCCCTTCTTCTTCTCTCCACATTTTCTTCTTAATTTTATATTTCTAAGTGCTAAATTGCTAAGTTTTATCTACTTCTATACTATACTACTATCTTCTAATTGTCTCCTATATCTCTCCCTCTATGGCTAGCTATTTTGGTGTACTTTTGCTACCTAATAGATTGTTAAGCTGCTGAATTGGTGGTGCACCTGTTGCTTAATTGAATCAAGCTTTGGATAGGATGTTGATGTTTGTATGTGGATAATGTTCCTTTGTAAAGTTTATGATGTAGTTGAGGCTACAAATAAGTTGTAAAGGATATTGAGCATTATATGAAATACAACAAGTTGCAAGGATTTTATGAAAATGTTTCTGAGCAATTGGGAATTATTGAAATCAATTTTAATTTACCATGTTTTCTGGGTGTGTGTTTAGTTGATGTGTAATCTTATTTTGTGTTTTGAGTAATCTCATTTAGTGTAATAGGTTCTTACAGATCTTCTTTGTATCAAAGCAAGTCATGTGAGGAATAATTTATCTTTTCCCATTTGACATGAATATCTTGAAGAAGACAATACATTATCATTGTGGAGCTTTTTGCAATATCTATTTGATTCTTTTTCGGATGCATGTTGTAGTTAACTAGGGAGAAACCACATGTGTCTTAATAACCAGATAAGAAAACAGAAGGATGTATTTAATCCTATATGAGACCTCAAGCTTCTTAAGAATTTTTTGGAAATTTAAAAGAGATAGATCAGGGTCAAAGCTCTTGTAAAAGGCTTCTGGTTCAAGGAGGTGTCGGTAGGTGTAGTAGGAAGACATCAAAATTGATATGGAGTAAGATTGATAAGTATTCAATGAATTCTCAGAGATTTGGAATCTTATCCTAAAAATCATGGATGTCACAACCACTTGGGTGTTAGGAGGAGGCATTAAAGTGGTGTAGTTCTAGGTAATATTCTCATAGAACTCATGTACCACTGTTAAAACCCCAAATTTTGGGTTCTTTTTGATGAGAAATGTAATTTCTCATATTAAAGATATTTGAACAAATAATGATATAATTTTCTTCAAATAAATGGATTTCATTTACAATAGCCTTGATGTTTGTGTTGTGGGCTTTATTGGCTATTGGGCCCAAATAACAATGAAAATCAATTAGTAATTGAATAATTGAATATTTGAGAAAAGAATGAAATAGAAACATCTAGAAGGCACATCCAAAGAGGATTTCGTGCCTCTTGGGTTCCTTGATTTCCAAGGAGTCCAAAGTTGCATAGAGAAGGCAATAAGAAAAGAAAGGTTTAATTAAGTATTTCTTTATTAAGAAAGAAATTGAAAATAATGATAAAATGTGGAAAATGAGTGGAAAGAGGCATAAATGAGTTTTCTTGGTGAAAATTCGTATCCATGAGGTTTCTAATAATAAAAGGAATGCCAATGAGGAAAATAAAAGAGAAATAAAAAATAAATCCTCAAAAAGAGATATTTTAATGAGAAATAAACAAGATAATGTGAAATAATGCATAAAGATGCATCTAGAAGGATAATAAGTATCCATTAAAAAGAATTTCGAGATAATGGAGCGTCTTGGGATCCAAGGAGTCCCAATAAAGAGGAAACAAAGAGAAAATATCAAAATTGCAAAATAAAAGGATAATGTGATACATTATTAATGAATTTTGAGGTATTGATAAAAAGAAAGTAATTTCTATTAAAGGAAATAGAATTTCGTGTCTATTGGATTAGAAGACAAGAGTAAAGAGAATAAGGGAAATAATTTTCGAAATTCTAAAATCTCAAGCATAAAGAATATCAAGGAGATAAAATTCAGTTTTCCTAGTAAATAAGGAATATGAATTATTAAGGAAATAATTAAAAGAGGGGATTACTTTATAATCAAGGAGAGGATGTTTCCTTTAGATAAAGAGACTTGCTCTTCTCGTGGGTAGGCATGCAAGGACGCTGCTACCTATCCCTATTTAGGGGAAAGATCCATAGACTCGAGTTCTTCATTGTCTCCCGCTCTTCTCCAACCATACAACAGTCCAAACCCTAACCAAAGGGTATATCTCTAACCTTGGGGTAGCGAGCAACCTTGGATTTATCATCATGGACGGGAGATGTCACGCTTTGCCAGAGGGAAGCACGGCCATCACCCTGGTACTCCAACGCATGCACGGCGGCCGATGTACTCCAACGCATGCACGGTGGCCGATGTACATCTGCATCAACCTGGTACTCCAACGCTCTTCTCCAACCATGCAACGCATGCATGGGGTTTTGTGCATGGTTATGCATTAATGAGCTTGAAAACCCTAATTTCGGTGAATATTTCTTTTAATTAGTTTAATTGTTTAAATCCATGAATAAATAGGGATATGATGATCCTAAGTCAATTTGGGTACAAAAGACTATTAAAATGGATAGTTGAGCAATTAAGGTTCATATAAATGGAAAAGAGTATTTTAGGGTTTGTTAACCTAAAAGGGATAAAGTTTGAGAAATTGATCTAAGAAACCCTAATGCATATTGATGAAACCTTAATGCGGATTAGAAACCCTAGAAAGAGAATCCAAGTCAATAAAGTAGATTCTTGATAAAGTGTGTAATAAATAGAGTACATATTCTTTTCAGGAATTATGTGATGATTGAATTACTTGCTTGGATCTATTGATTGGCTTGATTGTATATACATGAAGTACATGTTGAATAATCTGCATGACTCATCAAATCTGGTATGTAGTTACACTTATGAATAATCGTTCTAGTTTCACGGTGATTCCCGAAGTTTTAATCGGTTGCTTGAAAATAACTGTTGGATGTTTATTTATTTCATGCAACTATAAAGTGACTATGATTATAACTATAAATGTGAGTATATATAACTGACTAGATCTGGGTCCACCTCTATTGCTTTGAAAAGGCTAAGAAAAAAAGGGGTAATCCTAGAGCAAGGTCTAGGTTACCGAGAGTTAGAAATTGGGCTACCTACGTGTAGTGCCATGAGACTCATTAGCCTGCCATGAGTTAAGGAGTGGGCTACTTACGAGTAGTGCCATGTGACTCAACCCTACAAATTGGTTCACTTATAGGTGGATCATGAGGGGTTTAATGGGGACAACATAGAGGATAGGGTACTCTTGGATCGCGGAGTTATATCTAAACTGTAATCTTGGTTGTGAAATGATTAACTGAATGATTACTTTGTTAACGTTTTTACATAATTATTGTTTCCCCCACATACCAGCTTCGGCTGAACAACGTTTTGTTTGTCGGCATTTTAGGTACAAGCCAAAAGGACAAATAGTAAATCGTCATACTATGAAATACACGAAGTGAAATACAAGGATGATTAGTTAGAGTAGAATCTTTAAGTGGATAGAAGTGTAGAGATCCAAGTTTTTAAAAAGGTATGCAAAAATTTATTTTCTTACATCTTTTCAGTATAGTATGTTAAAATTTGATAATTATTCTTAGTTAATTGTCGAACCTTTGACCCAAAAGTTATGGGTGTGGCTTCGACCTCTCGGTCTCCCTTAATTGGGGGTTATCAGGAGGTGGGGTCATAACACTTGGTATCAGAGCTTAGGTTCCTAAGTTAACCATTAATAATTATTAAATTTTACAAACTCCATAGAACCCAAGGGAGTTATTAGAGGATTATGCAAAAGATGGAGGTGTCTAGAACAGGATCACGACCGGGGGCTGGCAATATTTTCCTCCACACCGCTAGTCAGAATACGAGGACTCCCGGATCCGTGTGACTGCCTGGCTGTTACAACCCCAATTTTTGGGTTCCTTTGGTGAGAAATGTAATTTCTCATATTAAAAATATTTGGACAAATAATGATATAATTTGTTGTGAATAAATGTATTTTGTTTAAAATGGCCTTGTTGTTTGTTTCATGGGCTTCATTGGCTATTGGGCCCAGTAACAAAGAAAGAACAAAAGAAACTCTATTATTGAGTAAATAAAGAAATAAAGGAAAGAAAGATGCGGAAACCTCTAGAAGGCAAATCCAAAGAGAGATTTCGTGCCTCTTGGATTCCTTGGGTTCCAAGGAGTCCAAAATTGCAAAGGTAAAGAAATAAGAAAAGAAAAGATCAAATAGATATTTCTTTATTAAGAAAGAAATTGAAAATAATGATTAAATGTGGAAAATAAGTGGAAAGAGGTATAAGTGAGTTATACTTGGTGGAATTTCGTATCCCAAGGATTCTTAATGTTAAAAGGAATGATAATAAAGAAAATAGGAAGAGAAGGAAGAGACAATAGGTGTTATAATACATAATATGTGCCTTATAAGTACTTGACTTGCTTATGAAGAAAAATGGTTTTTCCTTTCGAGTTTTAGTCTCATCCTTGGCACACACGTAGTTTAAGTCTTTATAGACTTTCCTTTAAAATTTGGTATTAATTGGATAATCGATCTGAGAGTTCTGATTTATACAAAATATAATAAAGTGGAAAAGGTAAAGGAAATAATTTAAATGTCACACCTTTTGTTTATGGGCGAGTGACACGGACCGTTGGATCCTGATCCAGCGATAGCTGTATATCGCTCAGTTCCATCTGTTTTGGGAAATAGGCTGCCAACTGATAACTCTTCCAACTCGTTTTTCTCATGATCTGAGGCATATGCATCCAAGGAAATTACTTCTACGTGTTTGGGAGAAGATTCCGCACAAAACCGACCTAGGTTTTGTTAGTTGTCCTGTTGTTTCTAGAAAACGCCCAAACCCCTTTGGGCAAGGGTTCGACGGCAAGGTAGGGAGAAAACCCTAGCCACCCGTGCCTATATATTTAGCCACCCTCAGCTTCGGGAGTCCCTCGCGAACTCGACCAGCTGCTCCCAGGCCCTTGGCTCCCTGTCCCTCTCGAAATCAACATCTCTCCGGTGAGAGCGCCGCCGCGGAACCGTCGCTAGCGGTTTCCTAAAGAAGAAGAAGGATGAAGATCAGTAGCCGTCGGATTAAAAGTCCACCGTGGGCTCGTTATCGATCCAACGGATCGATGTTGAGACAGCAGCGTGCATTCAAGTTAGTGGGGGCGCGCGACGGGGATCGTCTGATCTCGTGTAGCCAAAGCGAACCACCGATCGAGCGGCCTGATATTTTTGGTAAATATCCTCTCTGTCAAATATTCCATAAAAAGGGTTTTACTTGCAAAATCACAACTTTTGATACGAAGCTCCGATGAATAAAGTTAATACATGAAAGTTTCTTAGAAAAATACAAGGAATCCAATAAAAATACTATTATAGACTAGTTTTGCTTCTAGTTCGAAAAGTACCCAAAGAAAGTAACTTTAATGCTTTATTTGTAATCAAAACCCTAAATGTTGTTTAGGGATGAGTTCAATTACTTAAGATTGGTACTAAGAATCAACATTTATCCTTTTGGCATAAAATGGATAATATGAATCTGATTTGAGTTTCAAAACCCACGATTTGCTTAATTAGGGTGTTAGGACTAAGAAAGTGTAATAATGGGCCTAAAATCCCTAATGTTGAGTAATGTGAATTTAATGAATTTTATTTCGAGAATATGAATATCATAAACAGAGACATATTGATCTGAAGCTTAATTAAGAAGCCTTGGAATAGATAACTTAATGAGATGAAGTTTTAATATGTAAAAAGGGTGTTTTAAAGTCTAATATGAGGGAAGACATACTTGAAAACCTAGAAACCCTAATATCGGTGTTTTTGAATTTAATAAGCTATGTTTTGAAATATTATGTGGAAGATGAAGATTAGAACTAAGCATAAGCTAGATTGGTAATAAAGAGGCTTAGATATGAATGATTAAGTAATTAGGGTTTTGGAACATGGAAACAATGTTTTAGGGTTTAGTTGACCTAAAAGGTAATAGTTAAGAAACGAATATAAGGAACGTTAAGGATAACCCTAATTCAAATTAGGTACACCTGAGGAGGGAATTCTAATTCAATAAAGTAAGTGCATGATGAACGTATGAGTAATTAGATTGCACATGTTTTCCAGGTTTCTTGTTGTTCTTGATTGATTGGGGTGATTGGTTGCCTGGCTTGGTTGGCTGTTTAATTAAATGGATATTTTGCTTACAATCCTTGGTTGGGGTGATTTTATCGATGTTTCTATCGTGGCTTGAATTAAACTGTTGGATGTATTTAATTCATGCAAAGTATAATGTGAATATGACTATCACATAAGAAATATGCCTACTAGCTCAGATCCTAGTCCCCTCTGTAGCTTTATAGATTGACCTAGTAAATGGCTACCAATGAGGGTAGGTCCATCAGGTCATTAAATGACTTAGTAAATGGCTACCAATGGGGTAGGCCCATCAAGTCATCATGAGTCAGGGATTGGTCTACCTTTGGGTAGGACCATGCGACTCCATAACCCTAGGTATTGGCTACCTATGTGGTAGTGCCATGGGGGTAAGGATCTACCACATGAGAAAGGTGGTATCCATGTCCACTGCAGGGACGTTACAGAGAAAGGGGATAGGGAAGGATTGAGTAGTACTTCTTAAAATGTAATTTGAATGTTAAATGATATTTGGTTGATTACATTGTTAACCTAGTTGCACAATTATTGTTTTCCCCCACATACCAGTTTCGGCTGACCGACGTTTTGTTTGTCGGCGTTTTAGGTACAAATGAAAAGAACAAACAGTAAAGTGACACATCTGGAAAGTAAGAAATAAGTACAAGGATGATTAGATAGAGGAATTCCAGTAAGGGATAGATAGTTTCCCAAAGTTTCAAAAAGGTAAATAAAGTTTTAATTTTTCCTGCCAAAATTCAGTTTAGTGCTAGAATTTTATAATTATCATTGATTATTTGTTGAACCTTTGATCCTGTAAATTGGTTAATGGCTCTGACCTTCGGGTCTCCCTTAATTGGGGGTTACCGGGAGGCGGGGTCGTTACAATTGGTATCAGAGCGTAGGTTCACCATCTAATCATTAATAATTATTAAATTTTACAAATTTTGTAGAACCGAGGGAGTTATTAGAGGATTTTCTGAAAGACTGAGGTGACTAGAAAATGATCACATCTGGGGGCTGGCAAAATTTTCCTCCACACCGCTAGTCGAAATATGAGGACTCCCGGATCGTGTGACTGCCTGGCCGACGTCTTAGGATGAGATTCGAAATAAGATACCTTTAGGACTCTCTCATCTTGTTCGTCCCTTCTCAACTCAAATTCTTTTAAGGATTTTAAGGATTAGGGTTTTCTCTCTCTTTCTCACCCACATGTGACATGGGTAAGAAAATTAAGGATTAAGGAATCCTCCACCAAAAATTAATAAAAAGCATGTAAATAAGATGTCATGGACATAAGCTTAATAGAGTAAGCGTAAAGGAATAGATATATGCTTAGTCCTTATGACACGAGATGTCATTGGCCTCAGGAGAGACCTGAGGATGGACCTCCTTGTCAGGAGGGTGAGTAGAGAGAGAGTTAGTCTAGGAGGTAAAGACCTCCATTAAAAGTAGAAACCTAGCACATCCTTTGAAGATGGTGTTAACCCTAACCCTAAGTGAAGGTCAGAGAGAAAGACGACATGATGAGTTAGATATCATGGTTGACCGAGCGGTTGGTTGGACATGTCTTTGGGATGCCATAAGAGGTTAAATTATCAAGAACCATGGCAACCCAACCCTGGAAAGGGTCATGCATGTTAGAGTAAAGGATAGTTCCTTCATCGATAAGGTTAGAGAAGAACCTATAGTTACCCTATGGGCTGTTGCAAGTAGGATATAGCTCGCACCCCGAGTACATCAGTAGTGCTGACAGTAGGATGAAACCCTGGCCAGAAGGGCACAACGGATGGCTTATGAGATAAACATAAAGAGCTAATGATGATCTTGAGCCAAACAGGAGTTGAGCAAAGGCTTCACCCAGGCAGGGATATGCTCGTGAGCTTGATCCAATTTCATGAAGAGATGACCTCCATTTGTAGGATTGGAGGTGGAGTTAGCTCTGGAGAGAGAGAGCAGGAGTCGAGCAAAAGAATCCCAAGACATGAGGAACAGTGGGCAGTTAAGGATGATGCGACCTAGGTGAATGATAGTGGTTGCCTTATGCTTGACCCCTGAAGGCTGATGATGTCTTGGTTAGCTTGAGAGTAACCAAACCTAGGAGAGAGGGTGATGCTTCTATACCTGTGGTATAAGTGATTACCTACTGGATGAGATCAAGAGTGCTTTGGACCCTGAGGAGGTTAAGTCACCAGTTGGGAGGCTTTATACCTAGTTAGTTGTCCTGGAAGAGGTATCAACTCCAAAGTGTTAATCGGGTAGAAAAATCATGGGATTACATGACATACCTTGGACATGCTTGATTCGTGGTTAAGAGATTGAGAAAGCAGTTCGATACCCAAAGGAGAACCTAGGGTTCCTAGGCCTAAGAGGGGAAACTGTGTACCCGATGCTCATAATGAGGTTTGAGTCTCTATAGTTTCGAGCATGGTACTCTTAATGTGTAGAGGTAAAGGAAACCCCTCAAGGTAAGGGTATGTTTGATGAACCCTTCACCACTAAGTTGGTCTAATGCTGAGAAAAAGAACAAGTATGACCTAGCATGGTTTAATAGGTGGTCTGCTTGTACCTTAGTAGCTGTTGGGTTAGGCATGCTCATGAGAATGTGAACCCTATGGACGGTTGTGACCTTGTTGTCAAGAGTTGTAGTTTCCTCCCATCCTGGGAGAGGGACCCTTTGGTAGGGTGTATACCAGTTTTGTTGGTTTTGAGGTAACTTAAAGAGGTTTCAGAGGATCTTGTGAAGCTAAGTGAAAAGTACATGGTGTGAGGACAAACCTGTAGACCCATAGATAACCATCTCTAAGTGCATGTGGATGTGTTACCATGGAGGTAACTGGTATGGGGCCTGACCAAGGTAGGCAGGATGCCATGACCCCTATGAAGGGATGAAAGTCAGTCATGAATGTAATGAGAGATGAGGAAGGATTGGGTGAGGTTCTAAGGTGAACATGTACTATAATGTAATTCTAAGTCTATCCTAGGGTCAGGTAGGGATAAGACCGATGGAAGAAGGAGTTGCCCAATTCCCTAGTTGCACATGACCATTGGGTCGGGAGGTAACAACTATCATTGTCTGAGGGCCATGGGTTAGGAGATTGATCACCTTCGTGAACTCATGAGTCCCAAAGGTAGATGTGTAGGGCACTCTCAGGATGCATAAGGGAAGAGGTATGACCCCAAAAGTGTCAGCACCCTATAGACCTAGAGGAGATGACAAAGGATTATGTAGTAACCCAAGTAGGTTTGAGACCAGTTTTCCATGGAAGTTATTAGCTTCAATATAATGATGATTGTGAGGTAGAGACATGAGTTGCACGTTTCAATTTAGATTTAAAGGTGTAATGGCAAGGTGGATTGTACCATCTCTACTCTTGGAATGGGAAGAACTCTGTATTTGGACGGCCGCCAAATGCTTATTTCTTCTTGTTATGGGAGTGAGAGATAGGACAATACGCATGCCATACACCAAGGATAAAAGATGATGCCAGTTGGAACATTGCTACGAGGTATGATGAAAGAGATGATAACATACCCTTGTGAAGTGAATGGTACATGGATGGTATACTAACACTAAGAGTATTAAGGAGATCATCTTGTGAGGATGTGATACTGTGAGCTATCTGGAATTTGCAAGATATGCAAGGTTGTGTTTGATCACCATGAGGATGAGCTTAGAGTTTCTTAATGAAGACAAACTTAGAGTCTAAGAGGAGATGATAAGTATAGCACATGGAGGTGCATGTTTTCGACATACCTAACACCTAAGGATAAGAAGTGGTAAAGAATGCTATGATTGAGATCTAACTGCCTAGTTTAGTTAGAGGCTAGAAGAAGTTGAGGTGGTTCGACTAACCCTATGTTTGGAAAGAAGATGTGTTTTGGATAATACTCGGATGTAACGAGAGTTGTTGACCAAGATTAGTGGTTGTTTGGTTAGCAAGTCTAGTCCATGATATAATGAAAGGATGGTTGTAGAACCTCCGATACACGCCTTTGAAAAGGGAGTTGATGAAACCCTGATTAGAGTGGTGTAGGGTTTCTGAGGAATCAGCTTGAGGAATCATGACACACTGGAGATCATGATTTTAAGATCATCATATACCATGATATTATTGAGATAGTAAGAGATAGTAGCACTTTGGATGCTTAAGATGAAGATGCATGTGGCTGGTAGCCATGCATGATAGAAGTGAAGGACGAAAATTAGTAACCCAGTGTATTGATATAGAGGATAAAAGAGTCCACGAGAGAGGATGGGAGTTCATTACCATAGATTAAGTGCAAATTAAAGAATAGATACATGCTTAGGTCGTATGACATAAGTTGTCATGTCCTCAGAAGAGACCTGAGGCTAGACCTTCTTGTTAGGAGGATAAGTTAGTCTTAGAGATAGGGATCTCCAATGCAAGTAGAGACCTGGCACATCCTCTGAGGATGATGCTAACCCTATCCCTAAGTGAAGGTTAGAGAGAGATGAGTTGGACCAGGTGTTTGAAAGGACATGCCTTTGGGATGCCATATGATCCATGGGTGACCTAGCACCTTTGGCAACCCAACCCTGGGAAGGGTCGTGCATGTTAGGGTAAAGGATAACTCATTAGATGATGATGTTAGTGAAGGACCTTAGAAACCCTATGGGCTTGTGCAAGTAGGGTATAGCTGGCACCTAGGGCATGTCATAGTGCTGACAGTAGGATGAAACCCTGGATAAGGAATCATGATGGAGCACAAAGGGTCATGGATGACCTTGAGCAAACATAAGTTCGAACCTAGGCTTCACCCATGTAGGGTATGCTTTTGAGGTTGATCCTTCATGAAGAGAGAACCTCTAATGGTGAGGTTGGATGTAGGGTTAGCTCTAGAGAGAGAAGGAAACCCAACAAGAAGGTTGGAAGCTTAAAACCCTCCGATATGAGGAACAATGGATGATACTGGTTGCCTTATGATGGATCCCTAGAAGTTGATGATATCTTGGTTGCCTTTAGAGGGACCAAACCCTAGAGAGAGAAGATGAAGATTCTGGTACCTCTGTACCTATGGTATAGATGATGAGAAGAAGAGTTCCATAAACCATGTAGAGGTTTAGTGACAGGTTGTGGGGCCTTATGCCTTGTTGGTTGTCCTTAAGGGGGGGACCCAATTCTAAGTGTTGCTCAAGTTGAAGGATGACAAGGAGTGCATGTCATGCCTTTTGCATGCTTGGTTCATAGTTAGGAGACAGAGCATGCAGTTAGACACCTAAAGGTGAACCTAGGGTTCCTAGGCCTAAGAGGGGAAGTGGTATACCTAATGCTCATGACAAAAATTAAGTTTCTATAGTTTCGAGCATGGTACTCCTCATGTATAGAGGAAATGGGAAGTCCCTTAAGTTTAAGGTATGTGTAATGAACCCCTCACAACTAGGTTGATGATAAAGGAAAGTATGATCTTGATCCAACATCGAGGAAAGAGAATAAGTATGACCTAGCATGGTACAGTAGGTGATCTGTTTGTGCCTTAATAGCTTTCTAGGGTTAAGTAGGCTCATGTTGATGTAAATACTAGACCAAAGAGCTTTTGTGACCATGGTGTCAAGAGATAGTTTTATTCCCATCCTGGGAGAGGGACCCTTTTGGTAGGGTGTATATCAGTTTTGTTGGTTTAAGGTAACCTGAAGGGGTCTCACATGATCTTCAGAAGCTAAGTGAAAAGTACATGGTATGAGAATGAACCTGTAGACCCATAAATATCCATCTCTAATTGCATATGAATGTGTTACCATGGAGTTAACTGATATGGGGCTTGACCAAGGTAGGCAGGTTGCCATGATCCCTATGAAAGGATGAAAGCCAGCCCATGAATGCAGAAAGAGAGATGATGAAGACTTGGGTAAGGTTCTAAGTGAACATGTACTATAATGGAGAATCCTAAGTCTATCCTAGGGTTAGGTAGGGATAAGACCGATGAAAGTAGGAGTTGCCTAATTCCCCAGTTGCACATGACCATAGGGTCGGGAGGTAACAACTATCATTGTCTGAGGGCCATGGGTTAGGAGATTGATCACCTTCATGAACTCATGGGACCCAAAGGGCAGATGAGTAGGGAACTCCCTTGATGCATGAGGGAAGAGGGACGACCCCAAAAGAGCCGGTACCCTATAGACCTAGAGGATATGACCAAGGATATAAACCTCAGTAGGTTCAAGACTAGTTTGATACCATGATGTCTGTGATGTAGAGACATATGTGGCACGTTGCAACTTAGATTTAAAGGGGCACTGGCAAGGTGGGATGTACCATCTCTACTCTTAGAACAGGAAGAACTCTGTATTTGGACTGCAGCCAAATGCTTATTTTCTCTTGTTATGAGAGTGAGAGATAGGACATTACGCATGCCACACACCAAGGATAAGAGATGATGTAGGTTGGAACGTTGCTACGAGGAATGGGGATAGAGAAGATAACCTACACTGGTAAAGTGAATGATACATGGATGGTTTGCAAACACTAAGAGAAATGAGGTAGTAACCTTATGAGGAAGTATTTATCATGAGCTATGTAGAACTTACAAGTTATACTAGGTTGAGTTTGATCACCATGATGATGGAATCAGAGAGTGTTCTTAATTGAAGATGGACATAGAGTTTGAGGGGAGATGATAAGTGAAATACATGGAAGTGTATGTCTTCAACGTTACCTAATACCTAAGGATGTGAAGTGGTAATGGATGCTCTGGTTGAGATACATCTGACTTGTTTGACTAGAAGCTAGAAGAGGTTGTTTGGCTAAACTTAAGTTTGAAAAGGAGAGGTGTTTGGATAACACTCAGATGTAACAAGATTCGTTGAAAAGTTAAGGGTTGTTTGGTTATCCAGTCTAGTCCTTGATGCAATGAAAAAATGGTGGTAGAACCTCAGATGCACTTCTTTGGAAAAGAAGGTGATGAAACCCCGACTAGAGTAGTTTAGGGTTTCAGAGGAATCGATCTTGAAGAATCATGACATACAGGAAATCAAGATTGAAGATCACCATACAACGTGGTAAATGGCAATAGCACTTTGGATGCTTAAGATAAAGTTGCATGTGGTTTATGGCCATGCAAGCCAGGAGGTAAAGGACGAACCCCAATAACCTAGTGTATCGATATAGAGGACAAAAGAGTCCCCGAGAGGGAATGGGAGTTCATCACTATGGATGTTGTGATAGGTCTCTCCTAGACCAAGGAAGGTCGAGATGCAATATGGGTTATGGTAGATCACCTTACCTAGATGACATGAGAAAGAAAGAGTACTGTCAAGGGACAGATCAGGTTGAATTACGTATGAGAGAGGTGGTTCAACTACACCATGAGGTTGAGTATAAAGGTTCTTGAGTTTGACCTAAAGGTTCGCTTCCATAAGGTGAGCGTAGGTACATGAAGAACTCGTTGATAGTACATTTTATCACCCCTAACTAATGGTTGGTATAATCCAGACTAAAGAGGTCTGATGAGAGCATGTGTGCTCGTTCAGGGTGATATCTAGAGACAGTTCTTGTCCTATGAAAGATGTGACAATGACCACCATAGCCTGTATCAGGTTTTATAAGAAGCTTTGTAAGGGAGGTTGTGTCGGTCACCACTTCAGTAAGGTGATGTTGGTGAAAGGACCACATGATGGTTAGAAAAGGACCACAGTGTGTGTAGATGAAGTCGCTTTGATCATGTAATGGCTGAAAGGAGCCTAGAGATGATGAAAGTCATGAGCAGATGCAAAGCAGACTGACATGCAGTCCACTGTGGGAGAATATGAGACATGAAAATCTGACCCCTCTAAGTTATAACTAAGAGAGCTGAATCCCCGATGCATGGGTTCTTTTGACATGGTTTGGTGGAGAAGGTTAAGTTTGACCTTACCCCTCAGGATAAAGTAATGTGTGATGAGTTTGAGGTGTCCAATTTAGATCACTATGTGAGGTACCCCGACCATGTGCTGAGCAATGAACCTAGTGAGCCCCGAGGGAGGCTGAAATGACCTGAGTCACCTGTGCAGTTTATAGACGCCAGGATGAAAGAACTCAGAGAAAAGAATATGTGATGATAAAGGTTATTTGGAAACTCCATGAGTACGGTAAAGCCACATAGGGGCCAATGATGGACATGGAAAAGTCTTATCCTGAATTGTTTGTTTGCTTGATAGAATTTTGAGGACAAAATTCCTATAAGAGGGGAAGGATGTTACAACCCCAAATTTTGGGTTCTTTTGGTGAGAAATGTAATTTCTCATATTAAAGATATTTGAACAAATAATGATATATTTGCTTCAAATAAATGGATTTCGTTTACAATAGCCTTGATGTTTGTGTTGTGCGCTTTATTGGCTATTGGGCCCAAATAACAAAGAAAAATCAATTAGTAATTGAATAATTGAATATTTGAGAGAAGAATGAAACAGAAACCTCTAGAAGGCACATCCAAAGAGGATTTCGTGCCTCTTGGGTTCCTTGGGTTCCAAGGAGTCCAAAGTTGCATAGAGAAGGCAATAAGAAAAGAAAGCTTTAATTAAGTATTTCTTTATTAAGAAAGAAATTGAAAATAATGATAAAATGTGGAAAATGAGTCGAAAGAGGCATAAATGAATTTTCTTGGTGAAAATTCGTATCCATGAGGTTTCTAATAATAAAACGAATGCGAATGAGGAAAATAAAAGAGAAATAAAAAAGAAATCCTCAAAAAGAGATATTTTAATGAAAAATAAACAAGATAATGTGAAATAATGCATAAAGATGCATCTAGAAGGATAATAAGTATCCAATAAAAAGAATTTCGAGATAATGGAGCGTCTTGGGATCTAAGGAGTCCCAATAAAGAGGAAACAAAGAGAAAATACCAAAATTGCAAAATAAAAGGATAATGTGATACATTATTAATGAATTTTGAGGTATTGATAAAAAGAAAGTAATTTCTATTAAAGGAAATAGAATTTCGTGTCTATTGGATTAAAAGCCAAGAGTAAAGAGAATAAGGGAAATAATTTTCGAAATTCTAAAATCTCAAGCATAAAGAATATCAAGGAGATAAAATTCGGTTTTCCTAGTAAATAAGGAATATGAATTATTAAGGAAATAATTAAAAGAGGGGATTACTTTGTAATCAAGGAGACGATGTTTCCTTTAGATAAAGAGACTTGCTCTTCTCATGGGTAGGCATGCAAGGACGCTGCTACCTATCCCTCTTTAGGGGACAGATCCATAGACTCGAGTTCTTCATTGTCTCCCGCTCTTCTCCAACCATGCAACTGTCCAAACCCTAACCAAAGGGTATATCTCTAACCTTGGGGTAGCGAGCAACCTTGGATTCATCATCATGGACGGGAGATGCCGCGCTTGGCCAGAGGGAAGCACGACCATTGCCCTAGTACTCCAATGCATGCACGGCAGCCGTTGTACATCTGCAATGACTGGCTGCGGATTGCAGACCCAACCGACCTTCACCAGCAGTGCTGGCCACAACTGGAGGGAACACTTGGATGCGTGGGGTTGCATCGGAGGCAGGGCATTGTTCTCGGAGGATATTCACGCCTTGGAGAGGTCCCGCAATTAGCTGCAGCACGGCTGCATCACAGCTGTGGGCTGCGGATCTTATGGGCTTGCTTACGGTCGTTTGGACGCATCTTGGGAGTGTGTTGCGTACGCCATGGCACGATGTGGGCAATAGCACCCTCCCTGGTGGCCAACGGGGTCGAGGGAGGCAAGGAGGAGCCGCGCCCAGGCGGCTAGGGCAACAACAGGCTTCCGTCGTGAGCAGGAAGAAGGCAGAGTGGCCGTTGGATGAAAATGCCCTCCGTGGGCTGAAGAGGCGCGTAACTTAACAAAGGGCATATCAGTCATTTGGTTATGTTTCCTGAACTAAGGGCAACGTTGCATGGAGCACACGTGGCACAACCTGATTGGCCAAGTAAGTAACGTTTTGCTAAAATCATAATTAATTCTAGGAAACTCGGATTAAAACAAGTTATATATGAAAATTGATCCTCAGAACGAGAGGAACACAAAGAAATTATGTTTGAATCCTAATTTTGCATGATATTCGAAAAGTAGTGTAAATTATCATCTTTAATGAACTAAAGATTAAGAAACCCTATTTTGATATAATTAATGTGTTTTTTAATGGATCTTTAGGGTTGATGTTAATTTGTTAAATGTAAAAAGGTACATTATGTTCAAAAAGGAATAACTTTACATGTGATTAGTCTAATTTCGATTTTATATACATAAATATGCTTGAAATGTGAAAAGTACATGAAGTTATCATCTTTAATGATTTAATTAAAGAAAAACCCTTAGAATTGATGGTAGATGGTCTTAATGACATTATTTGGATAATTCAAGCTGATATTAACCTGTTGTTAATAAAAGTGAAAGTAGGATCTAAAAATATGATCTTTTTATATATAATTGGCTTAATTTAGGGTTTCCTGCATGGTTATGCATTAATGAGCTTGAAAACCCTAATTTAGGAGAATATTTCTTTTAATTGGTTTAATTGTTTAAATCCATGAATAAATAGGGATATGATGATCCTAAGTCAATTTGGGTACAAAAGACTATTAAAATGGATAGTTGAGCAATTAAGGTTCATATAAATGGAAAAGAGTATTTTAGGGTTTGTTAACCTAAAAGGGATAAAGTTTGAGAAATTGATCTAAGAAACCCTAATGAATATTGATGAAACCTTAATGCAGATTAGAAACCCTAGAAAGAGAATCCAAGTCAATAAAGTAGATTCTTGATAAAGTGTGCAATAAATAGAGTACATATTCTTTTTAGGAATTATGTGATGATTGAATTACTTGCTTGGATCTGTTGATTGGCTTGATTGTATATACATGAAGTACATGTTGAATAATCTGCATGACTCATCAAATCAGGTATGTGGTTATGCTTATGAATAATCGTTCTAGTTTCACGACGATTCCTGAAGTTTTAATCGGTTGCTTGAAAATAACAGTTGGATGTTTATTTATTTCATGCAACTATAAAGTGACTATGATTATCACTATAAATGTGTGTATATATAACTGACTAGATCTGGGTCCACCTCTATTGCTTTGAAAAGGCTAAGAAAAAAAGGGGTAATCCTAGAGCAAGGTCTAGGTACCGAGAGTTAGAAACTGGGCTACCTACGTGTAATGCCATGAGACTCATTAGCCTGCCATGAGTTAAGGAGTGGGCTACTTACGAGTAGTGCCATGTGACTCAACCCTACAAATTGGTTCACTTATAGGTGGATCATGAGGGGTTTAATGGGGACAACATAGAGGATAGGGTACTCTTGGATCGCGGAGTTATATCTAAAATGTAATCATGGTTGTTAAATGATTAACTGCATGATTACTTTGTTAATGTATTTACATAATTATTGTTTCCCCCACATACCAGCTTCGGCTGACCGACGTTTTGTTTGTCGACGTTTTAGGAACAAGCCAAAAGGACAAACAGTAAATCGTCATACTGTGAAATACACAAAGTGAAATACAAGGAGGATTAGTTAGAGTAGAATCCTTAAGTGGATAGAAGTGTAGAGATCCAAGTTTTCAAAAAGGTATGAAAAAATTTATTTTCTTACAACTTTTCAGTATAGTATGTTAAAATTTGATAATTATTCTTGGTTAATTGTCGAACCTTTGATCTAGAAGTTATGGTTGCGGCTTCGACTTCTCGGTCTCCCTTAATTGGGGGTTATCGGGAGATGGGGTCGTAACAACCACTTTATTGCTCGAGAGGAAGTTGTTATATGTGATGCATTCATAGCAAAGAACATCAAGTTTGTGGTTAGAAAATAGTTTCTTAACCTCTATAAATAGCTCATTTCTAGAAATTAAGAAAGGCTTAAAGGGATAAGGGTTCTTAGGCAACAACTCCCGGTAATGATTAATTGCTTGATTGGGGAAAAAGGAGGTCCCATCATAAGAGATAAGCCTAATGGTTTTAGAGGATGAAGGTACTCCTAATGGACCTTATCTTTTTGGATTATTTGTTTCCATGAAGAGAAGATCAGCTAAAGATGGCGATAAAAAAGGAAGATAACACAAGCAACATGCCGCCCAAGCTAGGGTTCAAGACTAGGGAAGGTCAAATGGGGATGGTTAGGGCTAGGAAAGGGGATTTGGTGACCTAGAGTTCAAGTAAAAACTGAAGAGGAGACAAGTCGGTCAAGTTTTCTCTAGTTGAGAGGGAGAAAATGAGCTGATAGTCTATATATATTTATGTGCAACAATGTTGTCAGTTGAGTTTGATATTTGGGAAACTCGACTAACACCATTATGTGTTCAGTCCTTCGGTCTGTTGTCGGTCGTGTTTCCCTAGAGAATCCTCAACCAACAAAGAAGTCTATTAAAAATATTTGAAATTTATTTCTAGGCCACTAGAGTGCTATTTAAATTTATTTTTCTAGAATATCATGCATTTTGAACATATTAAGGAATTTTCCACTCATCATTGGCTACTATTTTATGATAAAATAAGTGTTAGCAAAAAATAGCCAAAAAAGCAAAAAAAAGGCATTAAAACTGTGCATATGTAGCATAACAAGCATAATATGAGCAATTTATGAGCAAGAACATATAGGTAAGAGAACATATAGCTAGGAGACATATCATTATCATCAAGAGAACTAGTAAGCAATTTTGATCTAATGAAAGTAAATTGCTCTCTAGCTAAAGGTTTGGAAAAAATGTCCACATGCATGATATAGATATCTTTCTTGGCAATGTGGTTACGGAGGGAGTGATGGTATATTTTAATATGTTTGGATCTACTATACAATATAGGATTGCAAATAAGTTTATTACACTAGTATTATCACAAAAAATAGGAGAAGTATCATAATGAACGTTACTTGGAGCATTTGGTTCATGCATAGAACTTGGGCACAACAATTCCCAGCTATAATGTACTCAATATCTATAGTTGAAGGAGCCATTATGCTTTGTTTCTTAGAGAACCAAGAAACTAAGTAGGGTCCTAGGAGGAAGCAAGTGCCACTTGTGCACTTTGTATCAATTAAGCACCCGACATAATCCACACCACTATAACTAGTAGGAGTTAAGCCCCTTGACATGGGATACCATAGCCAAAATTTTAGGTTTTGGCTAGGTATCTTAGAATCCTATTAACCTCTTACGGTAACATTTTCGAGGGCTATATTGAAATATAGCACACACGCCAACACTAAACATAATATCAGGTTTAGAGGTTGTTAAATATAACAAACTACCAATCATACCTGTATAGAGATTCTCATCTACCTTCTCACATTCCTTGTCTCTATCATGTTTGGCAGTTTTTAACATGGGAGTATCCATCTTCTTGGTGTTCTCCATCTTGAAGCACTTTAAGAGTTCACTTGTATACTTATCTTGGTTGATGAAGTGTTTTCCTTTTCTTCATTGATTTGGAGCCCAACGAATAAAGTAAGCTCCCCTATCATACTCATCTCAAACTCACTCTTCATCAGAGAACTAAACTCCTTGCAAAGATCAAGATCAGTTCTGTCAAATTTGATATCACCAATATATATTTGAATAATCAAGATGTTGCTAGAAGTGTGTTTAAGGCAATAGCATAGAATTGACTTTGTCGATGACATAGCCATTGTCTAACAAAAAAAAATTAAATTTCTCATACTGGGCTCTAGGGGCTTGTTTGAGACCATAAAGAGCTTTTTGCAACAAATAAACATGTTTAGGAAGCTTGTCATGTTCAAAGTCTGGAGGTTGAGCTATATGGACTTCCTCCTCTATTCTACCATTTAAAAATGCACTGTAACATCCACTTGGTAAAATAAGAAATTTTTATAGCTACAAAGGCAAGTAGCATTCTAATAGATTTAAATCTAACAACACGAGAATAAGTTTGATCAATGTCAATACTATCCTATTGATGATAGCCTCAAGAAACTTACCTTGATTTGATCCTTCCCACTTTGCCTCTTTCATCTACCTTGTTGTGATAGACCCACTTGGTGCCAATGATCATTCTATCACTTGGTCTTGGCACTAATGTCAACACTTTGTTCTTATCAAACTGCTCTAGCTCCTCTTGCATAGTTAGGATCCATTTCTCATCTTTAAGAGCTTCTTTGATGTTCTTTGGCTCAATTTTTAAGGTGAAGGCAATGTTAGTTTGTTCTTTGATGAATACAGACCACGTCTTCACCCTTTCAAAGGATTTCCTATGATGAGTTCTTTAGGATGATGTTTAGCTAATCAGGGAGTTGGATCCTTCTTTTCTTCTTCTTTTTATTGTTCATCAACTACCACCTTTTTTACTTTGTCATCGATGTTGAGTTCTTTTAATACAGGAATCACCTCATCTACAACATCATCATCCACAATATCTTTAGACAATTCAATTTAAAATACTCTATATGATCTACTAGTTGTGTTGTAGCCACGAAAGAAATCCTTATACGATTTTGCATCAAACTTGTTGAGAGAATCCATGGTATTAAAAAAACAAGGACAATTAAAGACATGAAGGAAATTGATAGAGGGATTTTTACCATGCCATAATTCATAGGGGGTTTTCTTTAAGGAAGTATGAGTGGAAACGTAGTTTTGCACAAACATGAGGTGCTAACGGCTTCAACCTAAAACTTCCTAGGAGTATCATACTCTAAAATCATGGTCCTAGATATTTCCTGTAAGACCTATTTTTTCTCTCTACAACCCCATTTTGTTGAGGTGTACGAAGGGAAAAAAATTGTGTGTATAATTTGATTCCTCACAAATCTTTTGAAACAAATCATTATCAAATTCTTCCCCATTTTCACTACAGATAGAGGTGATTGAACACGAAGCTTCATTTTCAACCCGTTTGCAAAAGGTAGAGAAAACATTGAGAGTATCACTTTTTGAAATTAAGAAGAATGTTCAAGTAAAGCAAGAAAAATTGTCGACAATCACGAGACAATACTTGCTACTATGAAGGGATTGAGTTCTCATTGGTCCAAACAGATCAATGTAAAGAATTTTAAGAGCTCTCTTGGTAATTAGGACTCCTTTGAATTTTAAAGAGATTTGGTTTTCTTTCCTTGTGTACAAGGTTGACATTCCTCATCCTTCTCATAGTCCAATTTGGGAAGTCCTTTAACCAATTACTTTTTACTCAACTTATTCAATTGATGCATATTTACATGAACAAGACTATGGTGCCTCAAAGATATATCACTTTTATTTACAACAAGGCATTTACCAAGAATAGGCTTAAGAGAGTCAAAAATAATTAAATAAAGATTTCCATTTCTATTTCCCTTATATATGACATTATAGGAGAGAGCATCTAGAAGCAATCATTCAAGTGAATTGAATAAAACAAGATAACCATTATAACATAATTGTCTAATGCTAATAAAATTTTGATGTAGGCCATCCACAAGAATTAAATTCTTGATGCATAGTGAATCACCCACATCACCCTCACCCATAAATTTACCTTTGTTGTTATCACAAAAAGTCACTGATCCTCCTTTTTTTTATGAAATTGTTGAAGTGGATCATCTCACCAGTCATGTGCTTGGAGAAATCACTATCAGAAATCCATTTTCCTTTTACCTATATGAAAGAAAGATGTTAGTGCCCAATTCAAACCTTGGGATCCAGAATTAGCTTGGGGACCCATTTCATCTTTGGGTTGGTCCCCTTTTCTTTGTAAGGACAATAAGTAGAATAATGATAATCACTCTTGTAATGTGCATAGACTATATGTTTCTTAGAATAGGATGACTCTCCATGGAAGATAGGAGGTTCCTTAATCTTTTTCTTTACCTTGCCCTTGCTTTTGGGAGCTCCCTCATATCCCAAACCACTTTCACCATTTTGTTTAGTAGAGTGATATAGGACTTCATTGAGGGATTTTTTTTCCTTTGAGGTACTTTTGCAAGGAATCTCTATGCTAGTAGTAATCATCACTAAGAGTTATAATGTTAGAATAAAGGATAGCTAGATCATCATGAACATGAAGCAATTCGGCCTCTAAACAAAGCGCTTTATTCAAGTAAGAATCTCTCTCAAGAGTTAGACTAGCTACCTCATTATTAGGAAATATAGGTCTATAAGAAAGATCATTGATTTTAGCAAGCAATCTAGAATTTTTAGTTCTAAGCATAGTAAACTCATAAAGATAGATTCTAATTTCATCTTTAATACCATCACATAGATGACTAAGATCATTAAACTTGATAGCAAGCTTGTCATTTTCTGTTCTTATCAAAACAAGATCATTTAGGAAAGTATGGTTTTCATCTTTAAGATTATTGATGTTCTTAAGATAAGTACCATTCTCAACCTAAAAAACATTGTATTGTAATTCAAGTTTAAGAAATTGACCTTGCAAGAATCTATGCTATCAAGATGGACTTTTTCATTTTGCTCAAGAAGATTAAATTTAGCATACAAGTCATCAATAATTTTCACTAACCTTTTCTTCTTGGATTTGCATTTAGAATAAGAAGAATGGGAAACATTAATCATGACAATGAGGGATTCTTTAAATAATTAATTCAAGCTTACCTCACTTACCTCACATACTTCACTTGTTGAGGCCATGAGAGCATGGTGACATTCTCCTTCATTGGAGTTGGAATTATATGAAGAAGATTCCCCCCATGTGGCACGAACTGCATCTTTCTTTCTATTTACTTCTTTTCCTTCCTCCTGGACTTGCTCTCCTTCTTGTAGTCCTCCTTCTTCATGGATCTTCTATTGTAGTAGGACTTCTTTGCATTGGGGAAATTATTCTTTTAGTGTCCCTTTTGACCACAAACATATCATGTAATGCCCAGGCCCACTGCCCAAGGCTCTAGTAGAGTTTCAGGAATGACGACTGGCCCCACAAACCACCACTAGCCTTAACTGCGCACTTTGTCCTCACTCACGCGCATGCCAGGATCAACTTCCCGACAGGTCACCCATCCCAGTACTACTCCAATCTGAGCACACTTAACTATGGAGTTCTTAGTGATGGGCTCCCGAAAAAGGAGGTGCACCTTGGTGATATGGGTAGTCCAATCATTCCTTTTAAGATCATGTTATCTGAGGCCTCAAATCTTGGGTTGTTACAATGTCCCCCACTTAGACTCTTGACGTCCTCATCAAGGCTCAACTATAAGGCCTCATAATCTCTTCCCCATTTTAGTACAGACCCACAATGGCCCATGGACACCCAACTCTCGATCACGGAATACCAGCACAAGGGTGGCTACGTCAACCATGGATAGCCCTTTCCTACATGCCTGGACCACACGTCTCAAGACTGGCATGCCATGCCCATGTGGGCCCCACCTACTGGAGGGGAATTGGCTCTGATACCATTTGTAATGCTCGGGCCCACTGCGTAAGGCTCAAGTAAAGTTTCAGGAATGACGGTTGGCCCCACAAACCACCACTAGCCTTAACTGCGTGCTTTTTCCTCACTCACATGCATGCCAGAATCAACTTCCTGATAGGTCACCAATCCCAGTACTACTCCAAGCTGAGCACACTTAACTATGGAGTTCTTAGTGATGGGCTCCCCAAAAAGGAGGTGCACCTTGGTGATATTGGTAGTCCAATCATTCCTTTTAAGATCATGTTATCTGAGGCTTCAAATCCTGGGATGTTACATATCACCTTGGAGTATAGGAGGAGGAGAGATTTCCTTTGAAGTGCTTTCCCTTGGTGTAGTTAGGTTCATGATCACTAGGGCTTCACCTTCACCTGAGGAAGGTGTAACATCCCAAATTTTGAACACATGCACATGAGAGAAAGTGTTAATTCCTAACTTGTAATATTGATGGGGGTGTCATAAACATTGAATATCATATACAATGAATAATTGAAAAGATAAACAACTTTGGTTCACACATCATTTCTCATTCTCAAAAGTTTACATAAGATGGAAACACAAACCAATTAGTGAATAACCAAAGACTTGAACATAAACATTCTAGTCTTACTACATGAAATTAAACATATGGTGGATAATGGCATTGGTTATGTATGCCCTGAGAGCCAATCATGCGATGATTGTAATGGCTTAGCATGTAAAAACGTTTTGATTAATAATGAAACGCAAGCTTCCAATTTATTCTATTTAATTTAGTATGAGATAGTGATAAAACATTATAAATGTCTAGAGAATAATATTACTCAATGACATATGCATTCAAGTTACTAACATTGTGGATCAGATCATACGTATGTTAAGAGTACATATTCTCACTATGTCCCTGATTAATTGTTATTGTTGAAGGTTGATAGACAACGATAACACATAAGATCAAAGTGTGAGTTGGTCGATGAATAAATCTCTTTAGTCATGATATGGAAATATCAAAGCAACCACATAGATACATGTTAGACAATAGTGTATCAGACAGACCCACCGTGAGACTGACACATGGAAGTCATAGTTAGGTCTCACAGTGATGGTGGTTGTTGTGGTTCTCAGACCTAAAATCATTGTACTCAACACATGTCATTGGGTACACTTTGAGATCATCAGACATAGTCCTGAAACATGGGTTGTTATAAAGGTGGTGATTAGGTGGCTTTGACACATGGGGATTGATTGTGAGTGTTAGATATGATATTCGTCCCTCTTATGGGAGTTTGATGTCCTAGGCCTCTTGATTAAGGAGACTGAGAAAAGCATGTCCATGCGCATGTGAGTCAATATGTGACATTTAGCTTACATATATCTCAGAGAGTCTTCTATTGGTTCACGAAACAAGATTGAATAATAATGACAGTTACTGCTCCATGCCTCTAGCTCAATTTGTACATCAGTGATAAAGGAACTATACAAACACTACAACACCATACAAAGATTGTAGGTTGAAGTTATTTTCCAACTTTCCATTCACTTGGGTAGCATTGATGTGTGACTAGGCACCACTCCTTGCTTGTAATGTCATAAGTTGTTATGGACAGTCATTGCCAACGTGATATGGGACCTCTATGGTCACACACATAGGTCTCGACCTAGAAGAGGAGTTCAAATCTTGAATGACATTTGAATTAAGTGCTAAAGTGTGTAGGAATTTGATTCATGCAACAAACAGGCAAACAACATCACCAAACATTCATCTCAAGTGTTGAGACGGGTGTTTGGAAGTTCCAAGCGGTCGTCTCAAGCATGAGATGGTGTTGGGTTTTAGGGGAGATAGAGAAGGCAGCGAAAACAAAAATTTTCTTCTCCCAAACCCAGAATAAAGGAATCGTGTCAACATCTATACAATAGGAAGGATGGTTTATAGAGGCTTACCTTGTCCTGAGGCTTGCTCGGGGACGTTACCTCACGGCTTGTGCGGTCCTCACCTCCAGTCTTGGATGGTGTCTGCGCAGCTCGTGGTCTCACTTGTACTGTCAGGATTGACAACTATCCTCTGAGCGGCAGAAGTCTCCCACCTCTGCAGTCGTCCACACGGACTGCCTAAACTCCGATCTCCTTGTCCCACAACGAATTAGAAGGAGTCATACCCTCATGTCAGCGTACTAGTCACTGACACACTCTCCTACAACCTGTTGCCTTTCTGTAGTTGTATTTCCCTTATTGTGCCTCCCTTATCAGGTAGCACTTGCTCGGGCTCTCTCGGTTACCAAAACCAGAGAGAATGACAACTTTTCAGAGAAACTGGTGTTCTGAGTTATACTTTGAGAAGCCCCCACTACCCCTATATATAGGAGGGTTATGGGACACAATTCTCTACCCCAGACAATGCGAGATTAAAGCAGGAGTAGAAGGGTTTGAAATTTTACACAAAACAACCAACTGCGCCAGCTGAACCGATCGTTTCAACCCTAAAATAGTCATTTGGTGACCTCAACCGATCAGTTCACACCAGAACCAATCATTTGGGATACCTGAGCCGATCGGTTCACTTCTGAACAAATCGGTCTGTGGTCCTGGTCCAACTCAAATTGAATTTCATATTTGTTTTCGATTAATCAAATATTAATCCTTGTTAAAATCAAATTGGTACAAGTGAAACAAATTGTATTTGCAAAATAGTCTTCTGACTTTCCAAACGATCTCGGTTAGACCAGTTGAGCTGATCAGTTCAACCCTTGAACTGGTCATCTCAGCCTATCTTGAGCCAATCGGTTCATCACATGAGCCGATCGGTTCACTAACTTGAGCCGATTGGTTCATCACATGAGCTGATTAGTTGGGGCATCAGACTATGCAAATCAGTCAATCACTGTTTCAATCAATCTAATACTCTAATCAATCAGTCCAACACCTCGAACACTATGATATTGAGCTATCAATTGGTTGAGTGTTTAATTGAACTACTAAACTCATTTAGTAATCAATCTAAACATCATTTGTGGATAAACTCCTCTTCCAGGTTAAATCCTATGTGTTTGATCTTGCATGTCCATTTCATGTTGGCAGTGCAAGTCCATGACACTTATGACTTCACAAGCAAAGAGTGGTGTCTAGTCACACATCAATGCTACCCAAGTGAAATAGAAAGTTGGAGAACAACTTTCAATCCTACAATCCGTGAATGTGTTACAGTGAAGGTATAATTCCTTTGTCACTAATGTCCTGAATGAACTCAAGGAATGGTACAATCACCCTTTCAATGTTCATCCATTTCCTTGATCTCAGAGCAGACTCGGTGAGATGTGTGTGACATCAATATCACATATTGATTCACACATGCATGTGCATGCCTTTCTCAATCCTACTCATCAAGTGGCCATGGACGTTAAACTCCCTTAGGAGGGACAAATCCCATATCTATCACTCACCCCTCAAAAGCCCCATGTGTCAAAGCCACCCAATCATCACCTTTATAACAACCCATATTTCAGGACTACGTTTGATGATGTCAAAGTGTACCCAACGACATGTGTTGAGTGTAGTTATTTCAGGTCGAAGAATCACATTCACCACCATCACTGTGAGAGTTGACTGTGACTACCAAATCATGGTTCCATGTTTCACACTCATGGTGGGTCTGTTCGGCACACTTGTTCTCTAACAAGTACCTATGTGCTTGGTTTGATATCACTATATCATGACAAATGAGATTTTGTCATCAACCAACACACAATCTAGTCTTTAGTGTTATTGATGTCTATGGTTATTTCCACAATAACAATCGACTAGGGACTGAACAAGAATGTATACTCTCAACATTCGTATGATCTCATCCTTTAGGTCCTGAACCGAAAAGAATATGCCATAGAGTAAACAATTCTTTAGACATCTATCATGTTACACTATCATCTCAGAAATAGTTAAAACATATAGATCGGAAATTGCCTTTATTATTATTCAAATCATTTACAAAGTATCCCATTACAATCATCACATGACTTGCTCTATGGGCATACATACCAACAGACTCCCACTTGCACTTAGAGCCAGTCACCTAGGAACCTTAGTCCTTGTGAACTAGCATGACCATCATGTTTCTGTTGAGAAAGGGCCTTAGTCAGTGGATCATCTATGTTATCTTCAGTTGGTACTTTGCAAATCTTCACATCTCCTCGTTGTATGATCTCTCATATGAGATGGAAGCACCGCAGTATGTGCTTGGACCACTGATGTGATCTGGGCTCCTTAGCTTGTGCAATAGCTCCATTATTGTCACAATAAAGCTCAATTGCATCACAACTATTGGGAACTACACCAAGTTCAATGATGAACTTCTTGATCCACATAGCTTCCTTTGTTGCATGTGAAGTAGCAATATACTCGACCTCTATAGTAGAATTGACAACTGTTTCTTGCTTGGAACTCTTCCAACTCACAGCTCCATTGTTTAGGCAAAATACAAATCGTGATTGCAATCTGTAATCATCTTTGTCAGTTTGGAAGCTTGCATTGGTGTAACCCTTTACAACTAGTTCTTCCTCGCCGCCGTATACAAGGAACTGATCCTTAGTCCTTCACAAGTACTTGAGGATGTTCTTTATGGCTATCTAGTGAGCATCCCCGGGATCTGAATGGTACCTGATCGTCATGCTGAGGGCATACGAGACATCTGGGTATGTGCACAACATAGCATACATGATGGATCTAATGTCTGATGCATATGGGATTCCATTCATACACTCCCTCTCTTCATAAGATTTGGGACATTGAGCTCTAGAGATAGTGACTCCATGTAGCATGGGGACGTTGCCTCTCTTTGAGTTATCCATGTTGAACCGCTTCAACACCTTGTCAATGTATGTGCTTTGACTTAGTCTGAGAAGCCTTTTAGATCTATCTCTATAGATCTTAATTCCTAGAATGTAGGATGATTCTCCTAAGTCCTTCTTTGAGAAAGTATTCCCAATCCAAGTCTTTACCTTCTCTAAGTCTGAGACATCATTCCCTATCAATAGTATGTCATCTACATATAATATGAGGAATGTGGTCATGCTCCCACTAACCTTCTTGTACACACAAGGTTCATCTTCATTTTGAATAAAGCCAAATACTTTGACTTCCTCATCAAATTGAAGATTCCAACTCCGAGATGCTTGCTTCAATCCATAGATTGACCTTTGCAGCTTATAGACTTTATTGGCATTCTTTGGATCTACAAAACCTTCAGGTTGTGTCATGTACACATCCTCATTTATATTCCCATTAAGGAATGCAGTTTTAACATCCATTTGCCAAATCTCATAGTCATAATAAGCCGCAATAGCAAGCATGATCTTGATGGACTTAATCATGGCAACTGGAGAAAATGTTTCTTCATCGTCAACACCTTGAACTTGTCGGAAACCCTTTGCAACCAATCCGCCTTTATAAGTTTGCACATTGCCATCCATGTCGATCTTCTTCTTGAAGACCCACTTGCACCCTATGGGTTTTACCCCTTCAGGTGGTTCCACCAAAGTCCATACTTTGTTGGAGTACATGAATTCCATCTCAGATTTCATGGCCTCAAGCCATTTCTCAGAATCCGGTCCCTCCATAGCCTCCAGATAGGTAGTTGGATCATCATCTATGGTCAACTCACCGCTTTCCTGAGTCACAAGGTATCCAAACCTCTCAGGTTCAAGGCGTGTCCTACTAGATCTATGAGGTCCTTGTATTACTTGAGGAGACTGAGAATCCACAACACCTTGTAAATCTCTATGTTCCTCTTGTACATCTACCGGTTCATTGTTTTCTTGTTGGGATTGAACCTCTTCAATCTCTATTTTCCTCCCACTGTTTCCACTAGAAATAAATTCCTTTTCTAGGAACACAGCTGTCCTAGCAACAAACATGTTGTTGTTAGTAGGGTGGTATAAATAATATCCCCTCGTTTCCTTGGGGTATCCAAAAAAATAACATTTATCGGACTTGGGTCCAAGCTTATTAGGAAACATTTTCCTGACGTAAGCCTCACAACCCCAAATCTTAATTAAAGACAAATCGGGATGCTTCCCGTGCCATATCTCATATGGTGTCTTTTGAACCGATTTAGATGGTACTCGGTTAAGTGTAAATGTGGCGGTTTCAAGAGCATGACCCCAGAAGGAAATCGAAATATCAACAAAACTCATCATTGATCACACCATATCCAGTAAAGCGTGATTCCTTCTTTCAGACACACCATTATGTTGTGGTGTTCCAGGCGGAGTCCACTGTGATACAATACCACAGGCTCGCAGAAGGTCCTCAAACTCCTGGCTTAAGTATTCTCCACCTCGATTGGATCGATGTGCTTTAATACTTTTACCAAGTTGGTTATGTACTTCATTCATGAAATCCTTGAACCTTTCAAGGGTTTCTGACTTATGTTTCATCAGGTACACATAGCCATACCTACTGAAATCATCAGTGAAGGTAATGAAGTATTGACACCCATTTCTGGCATTAGTTCTAAAAGGCCCACATACATCAGTATGTATGAGTCCTAATAGATCACTAGCTCTCTCACCTTTACCTGAAAAGGGAGTCTTGGTCATCTTGCCCAGCAAATAAGATTCACATGTCTCTTTTGATTCATAATCAAAAGAGTCTAGATAACCATCTTTATGGAGTCTAGAGATGTGCTTCTCATTTATGTGCCCTAGACGACAATGCCAATGATAGGTTTTGTTTGAGTTGTTGAGTTTTTGCCTTTCGATGTTTACATTGTATACACATGTCTCTAGATCTATCAAGTATGGACCATAAGACATTGGGGCACTGCCATAAAAGATCCCATCTTTTGAAATAGAACAATTTGCATTCTTAATAAGAAATTCAAAACCATCCTTGTACAAATAAGAGATGGAAATGATATTCCTATTTATGGTAGGTACATAATAGTAGTTCTTCAAATCTATTATTAGCCCACTAGGTAGAGTTAACTCATAGGTTCCTACGGCACTGGCGACAACTGTTGATGTAACGCCTAGATCCACTGCCATGGCTCTAGTAGAGTTTCAGGAATGACGACTGGCCCCACAAACCACCACTAGACATAACTGTGCACTTTGTCCACACTGATGCGCAAGCCAGGATCAACTTCCCGACTGGTCACCCATCCTAGTACTACTCCAAGATGAGCACACTTAACTATGGAGTTATTTAGAGATGGGCTCCCAGAAAAGGAGGTGCACCTTGGTGATATCGGTAGTCCAATCATTCCTTATAAGATCTTTTTATCTGAGGCCTCAAATCCTGGGATGTTACAATCTCCCCCACTTAGACTCTTGACGTCCTCATCAAGGCTCAACTATAAGGCCTCATAATCTCTTCTCCATTTCAATGTGGACCGACAATGGCCCATGGACACCCAGCTCCCGATCACGGAATACCAGCACAAGGGTGGATACGTCAACCATGGACATCCCTTTCCTACATGCCTAGACCGCACGACTCAAGACTGGCATGCCATGCCCATGTGGGCCCCACATACTGGAGGTAAATTGGCTCTGATACCATTTGTAATGCCTGGGTCCACTGCCCATGGCTCTAGTAGAGTTTTAGGAATGACGACTGGCCCCACAGACCACCACTAGCTTTAACTGCGCACTTTGTCCACACTGACGCGCAAGCCAGGATCAACTTCCCGACTGGTCACCCATCCTAGTACTACTCCAAGCTGAGCATGCTTAACTATGGAGTTCTTTAGAGATGGGCTCCAAGAAAAGGAGGTGCATCTGGGTGATATGGGTAGTCCAATCATTCCTTATAAGATCTTTTTATCCGAGGCCTCAAATCCTGGGATGTTACACATGCCCCATTGGCAATATGTAGTTCAACCTCACCTTTCAATAAAGACCTACTTCTGTTAAGATCCTTCACATTTGAACACATGTGAGATCCACATCCGATAACAAGTACCCATGACAAAGAAGTAGTAAAGTTAATATTTATCACATATACACCAGAAGTAGAGAACTCTATCTCTCGCTTCTTCTTCCATAGTTCCTTCCATCCTCTCCATGTTTTGAGCGTAGAAGATTCTAACATTGGTTCGGCGAGAGAACCCTTCTCTCCCTCACATTTGTCCTTGGAGTTTGTTCCATTGATCTCCATCAATGAAGTATCCTTCTTTTTAAGCACACATAGAGTGGATTCAAAGGCTACTGGTATATTTGGATTGTGTAGAACACTTCTCACAATCCCTAACCAGATATGGAATTTATTCTCAATTACTTTTCCCATTTTAAAAGATGATTATTTTTCCATTCTACAAGAGAAAATTTCATTTGTCAAAACTCCTTTTGATTTGATTTGATTTGAATAAAATTTAAAAGTAGTTAATTAGGCATTTAATTAATTACCGTTCCCACTATTTTGATTCAAATTGATAGCCCTCACCATCAATTTAGAAGATTGCAGCGTACAATCTTCTAGTGGGTCAAGATCCTAAAATCCTCTGATTCATGGACCAGCTAGGGCTGTCACCTACAACTCAGATCTTCCAGGTAGGCAACTTTTGCCAATTGCATCATATGCAAAACACCTTGCCATGATCACCTCCATGCCTCAAGGTGCTAGATCCTATCTAGGTCACCTTGTTAAGTCTGAACCAAAGCCAACACGATGAATATGCACCCTGCTAGGGCAGACCCACATATCCATCCTTCACACTTCCATGAGAAAGACGGTGCACCACGCTAGGGCATGCCCACACTTGGTCGATCAAGCTTTTCACATGTGTCGCATTTGGAAGGCATCTAACACTTTAATAGTTAATGATGGATTTGGTTTTTATAGTTACATATACATATCCAATCACCACAATATAGTAAGTATCGTATACATGCTATATCCCACAGAAAACGTATAAAATGATAAAAGCAATGATTATGGCCATCCTAATGTGATTCCTCAAGCCAAGAGGAATCACAATCATCTAGGTCCACAACACATGCAACCTGCACAAGATGAACTTTGTGCTTTGCCTTTCTGGGTTTGATCAACTCATCTTCGTGATTGATTGGCTCACCATCAGGCCAGTCAGTTGGGTGCCACCAACCGATCGACTGGCGCCTCCAACCGATCAGTTCACTGGTCGTCATGCATCTCCTCAGGCTGCCACCCACACATCTCGCTCCTCGAACCGGTCATAAAAAAGTATGTTGTTCTTTGACATAGTAGTTAATAAAAGTATATCCTATTTTACATTTGAAAGTCGAAACCCCGAGTTACATTCAGGGGGAGCAAATGTAGGAAAGAAATCTTGAGTTATCTTGAGTTACATCAGGAATAGGAGATAGGGAATCGATGCACAGACCGAGATGCAAGCAACCACATTCAACCAAGCACACATACATAGGGTTTATTGGCCATAACCATGCTATAAATCCACCACAAAACACTTTTAAGGGTGACGTGTATCGAGTGCATTTATATTACATATCATATATGTATATTGGGATTTGTGGATTTAGGATTGGACATGCATAAAGCCAATTTTATTCGCATCGTATGCAATAAATAAAGGTGAAAAACCAAAAATCGACCACATCGAGAATCCTAAAGTATAGAGTAGTTGATGTGACTCTGATACTACTGTTGGGTTTTAGGGGAGACAGAGAAGGCAGTGGAAACAAAAATTTTCTTCTCCCAAACCCATAATAAAGGAATCTTGTCAACATCTATACAACAGGAAGGATGGTTTGTAGAGGCGTACCTTGTCTCGAGGCTTGCTCAATGACGTTACCTTGCGGCTTGCGCGATCTTCACCTCCGATCTAGGACAATGTCTGTGCAGCTCCTGGTGTCACAGAGACTGACGGGATTAACAACTGTCCTCCGAGCGGCAAAAGTTTCCCACCTCTATAGTCATCCACACAGACTGCTTGGAACTCCAATCTCCTTGTCCCACAAGGAATCAGAACGAGTTGTACCCTCCTGTCAGCGTACTAGTCACTGACACACTCTCCTGCAACCAGTTGTGTGTCTATAGTTGTCTTTCCCTTGTTATGCCTCCCTTATTGGGTAGCGCTTTCTCGAGCTCTCTCCGTTACCAAAACCAGAGAGAACGACAACTTTGCAGAGCAAATACTGTTCTGAGTTGTACATTGAGAAGCCCCCAATACCACTATATATAGGAGGGTCATGGGATAGGGTTCTCTACCCCAGGCAATGCATGATTAAAGTAGGAGTAGAAGGGTTTGAAATTTTCCACAAAACAACCAACTACGCCAGCTGAACTGATCATTTCAACCCTGAAATGGTCGTTTGGTGACCTCAACCGATCGGTTCACACCTGAACCGATTGTTTGGGATACTTGAGCTGATTGATTCACTTTTGAGCCAATCGGTTTGTGGTCCTGGTCCAACTCAAATTGACTTTCATATTTATTTCTGATTAATCAAATATTAATCCTTGTTCAAATTGAATTTGTAGAAGTGAAACAAATTGTATTTGCAAAATAGTCTTCTGACTTTCCAAACGATCTCGGTTAGACCAATTGAGACGATCAATTCAACCCTTGAACTGGTCGTCTCAACCTGTCTTGAGCCGATCGATTCATCACATGTGCCGATCAGTTCACTAACCTGAGCCAATCGGTTCATCACATGAGTTGATCGGTTGGGGCAGCAGACTGTTCAAATTAGTCAATCACAGTTTCAATCAATCTGATACTCTAATCAATCGGTCCAACACCTTGAACACTATGATATTGAGCTATCAATTGATTGAGTGTTTAATTGAACTACTAAACTCCTTTAGTAATAAATCTAAACATCATTTGTGGATAAACTCCTCTTCCAGGTTAAATCCTATGTATGTGACCATGCAGATCAATTTCATGTTGGCAGTTCAAGTCCATAACACTTATGACTTCACAAGCAAAGAGTGGTGCCTAGTCACACATCAGTGCTATCCAAGTGAAATAGAAAGTTGAAGAACAACTTTCAATCCTACAATTCGTGAATGGTGTTACAGTGAATGTATAATTCCTTTGTCACTAATGTCCTGAATGAACTCAAGGCATGGTACATTCATCCTTTCAATGTTCATCCATTTCCTTGATCTCAGAGCAGACTGGGTGAGATGTATGTGACATAAATATCACATATTGATTCACACATGCTTGCACATGCATTTCTCAATCCTACTCATCAAGTGTCCATGGACATTAAACTCCCTTACGAGGGACAAATCTCATATCTATCACTCACCCCTCAAAAGCCCCATGTGTCAAAGCCACCCAATCATCATCTATATAACAACCAATGTTTCAGGACTGTGTTTGATGATGTCAAAGTGTACCCAACGACATGTATTGAGTGTAGTGATTTTAGGTCAAAGAATCATATTCACCACCATCACTGTGAGAGCTGACTGTGACTACCAAATCATGGATCCATGTGTCACTCTCATGGTGGGTCTGTCCAGTACACTTGTTCTCTAACAAGTACCTATGTGCTTGGTTTGATATCACTATATCATGCCTAATGAGATTATATCATCAACAAACACACAATCTAGTCATTAGTGTTATTGATGTCTATGGTTATTTCCATAATAATAACTGACTAGGGACTGAAAAAGAATGTATACTCTCAACACTCGTATGATCTCATGGTTTAGGTCCTAAACCTAAAAGCATACGTCATCGAGTAAACAATTCTTTAGACATCTATCATGTTACACTATCATCTCAGAAATAGTTAAAACATATAGATCAGAAATTGCCTTTATTATTATTCAAATCATTTACAAAGTATCCAATTACAATCATCACATGATTTGCTCTATGGGCATACATACCAACAGATGGATATCTGGGTGTCAGGCCTGGTTTGAGTTGAAATTGGCAAGGAACAAACTGACCCAACCAAACTAGCTCGATTCGAGTCAGTAGACAATCGTCTGGGTGGCCGATATGACTGTCTCGCATGAGAGTGATGGTTCACTTCGTTTGGGGAAGGTTCTAAATGTTTCCATACTCATTTCTTTTGAGAAATACTTGTTTCACAATGAAATCAATGTCTAACATTGATGGGAATTGATTTTCCAAATTCATGTACAACTGGGAAACTGCGAGATGACTGTTTTGGTTGTTTCATGTTGCAAAAATTTGAGATCTTTCGGTCCCTTCCACTCCCGCATAGACTGAGAGCCTGGACCGAAACCACACCTATAAATAGAGGGGTATTGGGGGCTTCCTAGAGTACAACATAGACAAATGAGAATCAGTTCCTCTAACAACTATTACCCTCTCTAGTTGTGATAACCACAAGAGCCTAGGAAGGTCCTACCCGACAAGGGAGGGATAACCATGGGAGAGAACAACTGAGAGTTGTCATGGTGCTAAAGCAAGTTGGTGACTAGTACACCAATTGGAGGGTCAACTCCTTCCTTGTTGTTGCTAAGTTGCATGAAATATGAGTTGCATGAGCAATGTGAGGACATGAGTATTATTGAGATGGTGACACATCTTAATCAGATAACACTTGGTCTTGAAAGGAAACAAAGGAAAGCTATTTTAAAGGTGTTGCTTGAATCAAAGTTGATAGAGGGAACCTAAGTAGAAGAATATGTTGTCAATAGGATTGGAGATGTGTATCACCTTGAAGAACTGGTGTAAGGAGGTGGGATCACCCCGTTACTAAAAAAATTGAAGAATAAAATATCCATTCAAAACACACTCAAAGGTATGCTGGAATAGGTGTAACATTTTCAAATTTCAATAAATGGTATTCAAAACAACCAAAGTATAGAAGCGGAATAAAAATGTTGACTAAATTCAATTTATCACAAGGTTATTACAATAGTGCATCATAATATCCCGTAAGGGTTTACATGTATAATACAACATAAGGATCTGAGTATAGGGAAATCCAAACCATTTACAACTTTGTCTCCAAGCTTTAACTCCAGAAGCTAGTCCAAAACTTCATGCCTTATCATCCAAGTCCATAACCTTGGGTTGGAAGCATACCCCAACAAGAAGAGAAAATAGATGACATCAGTAAAGGCTAGTATGTGCATACTAAATAGGAAATTGAGCAATATATGGAATAAAGGACATCAAATATAAAATGCTTCCCATAGAAAGGATAAGGACCACCCAAATGGGTATCAAGAGAAAAGGAATTAAAATCATATCATAACAAAAGAATACTTGCCATTAATAAAACATAAAGATTGTTCCACACAAGAACATGTAAAGAATTAGGGCACGCTCCCCATATCATTAACCGGCATGCATGTGAGATAAACATAGCCCTAGAAAAATATAAACACAAAGATGACCAAGTCTCATAAACTTGAAACCTGATAGAGAAAAGAATATTGCCAATCTCCCAAATATATAAAACATGGGCCAAGAATCACACATCTTTCCCTGGGTATGAGGTTCCTTTCCATCCCAAAACAGCAGGAAATATCACATCTACTCAGTAAGAAATAACACATTTGCCATAGAAACCAATGCAATTACACTACTCTCATGCTACTAAATCACATAGTATGTCAAATGTAGAGGCAAGTAGAAAGTATAGTCAGAATATATAAACCTCATAAGTGACCAACATATACATCCACCTCATAAGTGGGCAAAAGACATCACATGTCATCTTTTAGAGTTCCATCATGAACAAAGCATAAGATAAGAGTTCAAAAGAATCTCAATGATCACATGATCAATATCAAATAAGGCAGTTCACATGAACCATGATTTTCAAAAGAAAAGACATTGTGTATAGGCTAATTTTCATAGGACATAGAAAATGAATAAGTATAGGTGAATTTCTCAACATAGAAGAATAGGGGATACATCATACATTTAGAGTGAAGAATTAGAAATTGCTCCATATATAAATAGTATGGGATGCAATCATATCTATACTTCAGAGTCTAAATAGTCCATGTCAATCCTAGGCCTCCAAAGAACCTCTAGGTAAGGTGGACATGTCCAATAAGTAAGGTTACCAAGCTCAGAGAGGCTGGTTTCTCCAACAAAGCTCCTATCTTGAGAAAGAAGCACCTTCTCCAGTTTAGCGGTGAAAAACCCTAACAAAAGAACATGGAGATGAGGTGTTTATGGGTTCTAGGTGGAATTTCACCATGGAAGGCCATGGTTCCAACCTGGAGGAAGGTGGAAGGCAAACTAACAACATGAAAATAGGGAAGGAAAGGAGGATACTTACTAGTTTTGGTCAAAATCACCAAGGAGGAGCTTAAGAAATCCTACATAGAGAAAATTTGAAACCCTAGGAACCTTCTTCACCAAGGTAGGCACCTCCTTTTATCTTGGGACAACACCTTCGTGGCAAAACATAGTAGAATTGATGCTCTAAGCTAGAGGAAATAAAGGAGAGTAAGAGTTTTTGAATTTTAAGTTGGGAAGGGGTAGATATGGATATATAAAGAAAGAGGTCAAGTATGAGGTGTCTATGAGACTTTCCATGTGTCACTGGGAAAACAAACTGCACTATGATCAAATTGAATACAATCCCTGATCAGCCATTCCATTTATGTTGTTCTTCCCACAATTAGGTGATGCAAATTTGAAAATCATCAGAGGTCACAATTGCCTGTCTCGTCCTCGATATTCATTGACTCTTTCATCCAACGTTGGTTTGTGTCTCCGTAACAAATGGTCCATTTATTGATGGGCGAATGACGGGGATTGAACCCGAACGTGGTGGATTCACAATCCACTGCCTTGATCCACTTGGCTACATCTGCCCCTACCACCTTAACAGGTTTCATTTAAGGAAGAAGTCAAACACGAGGTGTCAAGTTACTTTCCATGTGTCCAATGATAAGGGTGCCTATGGACATGCAAACCTTTATGGATAAGGAAGAAGTCAAGCATGAGGTGTCCATCGAGCTTTCCATGTGTCCTTAGCCTAGGGATTTCATAGCCATGCAAGAGGACAACTCATAGAGGCTTCTTGAATATCAAATGTCAGTTTATGGACACTTATAGGCCATCCCAACCAACCTCCAATCAAAGAAATAACCCCTTTGGTTGATAGCTTCTAAAGATAAGCTCATTTCTAAAGAGAGTAATCCCTAAAATGCCCTTGGAAAGAAACACCTACAAACCAAGGTTCAAATAGGTGCCCTATTGTTCAAAAACTCGAGAATGGTAAGGGAATATCTAAATATTATAATGCATGTGATAAATTGCAAAGAAAACCTCCCAATTGCGTAAATTGTAGAAAAGTCCAGAATGTACCTAAAATTGCATAACTTGCACAAACAACATCCAAATCGACCAAACTTCATCCACAATTTATCTTTGATGTGTTGAATATGAATTTTCCATTATTTCCATATTTTGAAGTTATATAATCACATTATTCATTACTTATTCCTTTTACTCATTTTCTCTCTCCTAAACTTATCCTAATATTTCAAGGTTTTCCAAATTAGATAAATTTGACATGTAGGCTAATTTGGATATGTAGATTTCGAATTTCAAGTTTATTTCCACTTTTGAGACTTCTTTTTGTGAGATATGTCATATGGCCCATTAACAATCTATTGTCTAAATTATTCATCCAATGAAGTTCCTTCCCACCAAAATGAGTTATGTGGAATATTTTATGTATCCATGATTAACTTAAGAGTAATGTGAAAACATCAGGCTACATTAGGGTGATAAAATCATGTATTTGCTCATTAGGATCATACTAAACATCTATTTATGTCTAACCTTCAACCTTGTTTGGCTAAGTCCAAAATGTCAACTTCAAGGGTAGGGTCTGAGATCTAGTATATTACAACTGGGATTCACCATGAGCCAAGATTTGGCTACTGATATGATTCTAAAGACTATGCCAAAATCATATAGTCATTTAATTATGTGTTATCATGTGAGTAATTTGGCTGAATAGATGTTAGAATTGCTTGCCATGTTGATTCATTCTGAAGCAAAAGTGAAGAAGGACAAGCCCGTGATGGTGATCAGTGGGGTTGAGTCCAAGGATCAAAGAAAGATTGAGAGAGTTTTAAGGTCAAGCCTAAGTCCAATTCTTCAAAACTCAAGATAAGGAGAAAGAAAAGTACAAGAGGAAATCATCCTTTATACGTGAAGGCTATTATGAAGAAGATCACTACTACATTTTTGGCCAATAATGTCTCTATCGAAAGCATCACTTTTACTAGCAAAACCAACCTAATAAGCTATTGCATCATTTCTTTAAAAGAAAAACAAACCAATAAGTCATTAGGAAAAAAGGCGGGTACCGATTGAGGTACAAGGTCAGTTATAGTAAGGCTAATCGATGCTGCAAAAGACCCGCAAAATAAAAAATTTGCACCAAAAGCTCACACACATAAACATAGTATTGGTTTTATCAGAAAACCGGCCCAACAGGTTTCCCGCAGCAAAAGTGGCTCCATTTTGACTTCCCATCTCCTTAATTGTTGAGCTATATGGTCAATTTTTAGCAAAGAACTGACCTAGTAGTGTAGAAAATTTCAGGTATCGGTTGCAGACCTATTGAGTCAGTTGTCCATAAAAACTAACCTTCAAAGTGTTAAATGAGCTCTAGGGTCAGTTTTTAGCAAAGAAACGACCTAGTAAGGTCCAATTTTCGGGAGAACTGTTAAGACAATTTTCCTTGATAATCAACCTAACATGTATTTTTGTGCAAATATTTGAGTACTGCTTTTCTCTGTTAGGTCGGTTTTTACCACCCAACCGACCCTATAGGGGGTATTACCTCCTCACTCCGCACTCTATCGGGGTTTCTACCAAGGGGTTTCATTTTCTAGCTAGCAGGTTGCGACCAGCGCGCCACGCTCAAGGAGATTTACATCGCTGTCGTTGGTCTCCGGCGCTCTTCGATTTGTCTCCGTCTCAATCCACTAGTTGTCTCTGTTTCTCTTCAGTTTGCGGCCACCATCGGTGGTTTGAATTCGCTGTTGTCCATCGTCTCAAGCCCCCACCACCATCGTCTATTTCCCCTATTGAGGAAGGAGAGATCATTACCACCGAGGAAGGAGATATCATCGTCGCTGAGAAAGGAGAGCTCTTTGTCATCGAGGAAGGAGCGCTCGTCACCGCCGAGGAAGGAGAGTTTGTCTCCATTAAGGAAGGAGAGCCCATCTCCATCCATTGTCGGTGCTCACAAAAATCATCCACTACCACACCATGTTGTCATCCTCTTGCTCACAATAGTTGACACTCTGGCGCTCGACGGTCATCCTCTTGCTCCTTGCCACCTGCATACCTTCCACTGCCCACGTGTTGTCTTCTCTCATTTTCATCTCAACAGCTCAGGTCAATTACATTGTTTTTCCATTTTATTTGACTAGCAACCCAACCAATAATAAAAACATGCATTCTTTCATATCTACATTTTATTATCAGTCACATATGTAATCATTGTATACATTCTAGAAATATGACAGTAGACATTGTATAGTCCTAGTTTGACACTTTAGTGTTTATAGACGAGATCATGGATGCGTGATTTTTAACTTAATATATAAATATCATAGTAATAAATTTATATATTAGCTTAGAAACCCATTCAAAATTTACTCATTCAAAGTAAATTTTGGATAGTCCCTATTTTGGGACTATTTTTGGATATTTAATCTCACTTAGGATGTAAGTGTATTTGTATGTTTAGTTTTGAAGAAAATTTTAGTAGTATTTCCTCATATGTTCTCTGGTTACATATGTGGGTGGTTATTTGCCATTTACATCGATGTAATTTTAGAACTTAAGGGAAATGCTGCTAAAATTTTCTTGAAAACTAAACATACATTATATAATTATTAGTGAGATTAAATATTCAAAAATGGGATAGGTGGTACACTTTAGTATAAAAGTAATTAACTTCCTATCAATAAAAACTTACAACTTATAATATCAATATTAAATGCTTAGTTTTATAATTAATTTTCATGTGATCTAGAAAATGGATCGAAGATGGATGTCTATCAAGAACTGTTGCAGTCCAGAGTTTGCCAAAGGTCTTGATGAATTTATCTGATTTGTTGAGGAACATAGGAAACTGCCTATATATAGGTTCTAATGTCCATGTAGAAATTGTGGTAACAATTGGAAAGTTGATATTGTTGAGGAAATTAAGAATCATGTCACATGCAATGGGATCATACAAGGTTATAATGAATTGTATTTGCATGGAGAGAAATTTAATTATGGATCAAAAAATGTCGACACTAATAGTTGTGGCATTGAAGATATAGATAATGATGATAATGTCAAAAATGAATCGATTCAAGATGATATGGTTGATGAGATGCTACATAGTTGTCGAGACAATGTCATTGATCCACCTTTTTTATTTGTAAACATTGTCAATGATGCTAAAAGAACGTTATATAAGGGTTGTACTAAGTTTACAAGGTTGAGTGATGTGATGTGATTATATACTCTTAAAGCTCAAAAATAGGTGGAGTGATAAAAGTTTCACTTCATTGTTATCTTTGTTAAAGGAAATTCTTCCTGAAGGCAATGAGCTTCTAATTTCAACATATCAAGCAAAGAAAATAATGTGCCCAATGGGAATGGAGGCTAAGTAGATTCATGCATGTCCAAATGATTGTGTGTTATTTCAGAAGGGCTATAGTATTTTGATAAATTGTCCAAAATGTGGTACGTCAAGGTACAAGACCACAAATTCAGGTAAGGCTAAGAATGGATCTCCTGCCAAGGTGATGTGGTACCTACCAATAATACCATGATTTCAACACTTATTTGCTAATACTGAAGATGCGCAAAATTTGTCTTGGCATGGGGAGTTAAAGACAAATGAATATGGCATCCTACGACACACATATGATTCACTACAATGGAAGAAAATTGATTTATTATACCCTCAATTTGGTAAAGAAACAAGAAACTTAAAACTTTGACTCTGTACAAATGGAATGAATCCATATGGTACATTAAGAAGCCAACATAGCACTTGGCATGTTATGATTGTTATATACAATCTTCCTCCTTGGTTTTGTATGAAAAATAAGTATGTCATGTTGTCAATATTGATATCAGGGCCCAAGAAACCTAGAAATGACATTGATGTTTACCTTCAACATCAAATTGATGACCTAATGAAACTATGGGAAGAAGGTGCTGTGGCATATGACGCTTCACATGAAGAGATCTTTAGTTTGTGTTCTATGTTGTTTTGCACGATTAATGACTTTCCAGCTTATGGAAATTTGTCTGCATATAGCATAAAAGGATACAAAGCATATCCTATTTGTGAGGAAAATACTAATTCAATCCAACTGAAACATGGTGGTAAATTGTATATCTTGGTCATTAGAGATTTCTCCCACAAGTGCATCCTTATTGAAGACAATGCAAAACCTTTAATGGATCAACTGAGGAATGAAGTGCTCCTAAAGCTATATCAAGAAATCTTGTATATGAAAGGGTGAAAGATATTGTCAATGAATTTGGAAAGAGATCAAGTAGTTGTACTCTCAGATGTGACAAATCTTTATACAAGAAGAGGTCAATATTCTCAGATCTTCCTTATTGGATATTCTTGTCAATTAGACATTGCATTGAGTTCATGCATGTTGAAAAATATGTTTGTGATAGCATCATTGGTACGCTATCGAATATGCCAGGAAAGACTAAATATGGCATCAAATCCAATAAAGATTTAAAATTAATGGGTATAAGAAAAGAATTATCGGTGGAGATCTAGGGTCGCCACACATATTTACCACCAGCTTGTTACACTTTGTCAAAGCAGGAGAAAAAGACTCTCTATGAGTTCTTTTATAATATTAAGGTTCCACAAAGATACTCTTATAATATTCATAGATTGGTATTAAAGAAGGATGTAAAGTTGATAGGTCTCAAATCTCATGATTGTCACACCTTAATGCAACAAATTTTACCTGTGGCTATTCGATCTATATTGTCGAAGCATGTACAGTTTGCAATCACAAGACTATGTTTCTACGTCAATGAAATATGCAACAAAGTGATACATCCTGATAGTCTCGATAAATTACAAAAAGATGTAATTGTTACCATGTGTCAGCTTGAAATGTACTTTCCTTGTTCATTTTTTGATATAATGGTTCATCTTGTAGTACATATAACAAGGGAGGTGAAGTTGTTGGGTCCAATTTTCTTACACTGGATGTATCCATTTGAACGCTACATGAGTGTTTTTAAAGGTGATGTTCAAAATTGTTATCGTCCTGAAGGGACTATTATTGAGAGTTATGTGGCTAGGGAGGTGCTGGACATTTGCAATGATTTTTTATGAGCATTATGAGCATGTTTTTATTTTATCACTTATGTTTTTATTTTATCACGTATACTTGCAGGTTTTTCTAAAATGGTAAGTGAAGATGAACATTATGAGCATGAGCACCATGAGGGTGGTAGTGGTGATGCTTCTGGTAGTGGTGATGCTTCTGGTACTGGTGATGCTAATAAATATATAGGTCCCACACTAATACATAGGTTGCAGTAGTTCAGGGCCAAAGGGGAGAAATTGCCAATACAGTTTGATGTCATAGGAGCACCTATTGAGGAACATGCTAGTGCTTTCAAGCATTATGTAGGGGTGATCACACGCAGTAAGGTGGAAATAGATATAGAAAATTGGCATGATGTTGATATTGCCTGAAAAGACCTTCTATGGAAAGATATATCTGTCAGTTGAAGTGATATTATTTTATTAATATTTTTTTTATTCTAATTTAGTTTTCTTAGAAAGACATATCCTTGTTGAAATAACATTATTGCTTTTGTATGTATAAGGTGTTTTTCATCTAAATGAAAAAGATCACAAGAAAAAAGTGCTACAATGTTGTGGTGTTCGATGGAGGGCTTTTAAGACCTATCTTAAAAGGGATTATACAGATAATATGAATCAAAAGAAGAAAGCAACCGATCAATATATTTTATAAATCCTAAGGTGTGGAAAAGATTTGTTGCATCTAGGAAGTCAGATGAGTTATAGGTAATAAAGATTGTGATGTATTGCATTAATCTTTTTATACAATTAATATATATATATATATATATATATATATATATATATATATATATATATATATATATGATCTAAATTACAATACCTCATTTGAAATGATCAGTCTATTCATGAGGCCCAAAAGGAAAGGCAGGCCAAAAATGTGCATGACCATCACTTGGGGCCCGGTGATTATGCCTTCCGTCGTCAACTACAAGAGAAGCAACTCTTTTCTAGAGAAGAGTCTAGTACAACTCAAGTTGAGTATCCACCTCAACACTTGATGTGGGTTGATGATAGAAAAAATCGAGAAGGTGAAATTCCCAACCCTGTAACTAAGGAGGTGGCACAAATGATGGTAAGTAAAGAGTAACTCCCACAAACATTGATTTATTTTTATCTAATATTGTGATTTAATATTATTATTAAGTATGAATAGATTGATCTCCATGAGCAAAGGAAGAAAGGAAAGTTCATCCCAACTAGCCACACAAATGAACTAAAAGTTGCTCTTAGTACGAAGGAGCATCCTGGCCGTGTTAGGACATTAGGAGCTGGCATAGGATTCGAGTCTTATTTTGTCCCTTCACAAAAGTAATCTAGAAGAGGTTGTACAGGAGGTCTTACACAAGAGGAAGTTGAAGCATTAGTAGCACAAAATGTAAAAGAAATGATGTCTTCATTTCAACCTAGTCAACCTTCTCAACCTATTCAAATTGTGCGTCTCTCAGATGATGAGATACAAGCCCTTCCTCTAGTTGTATAAGGTTGTGAGAGAACTCCCAATGACCCACCACAATAATCTACATTAAGTTTTTTTTATATGTTGTGTTATTAGTAAAACACACACACACACACACACACACACATATATATATATATATATATATATATATATATATATATATATATATATATATATATATATATATATAGTTTTAGTAGGTATTTAGTTTACCGCTTCATATATAAACTTATATTATTTCAATTCTAGGTTGGTATGAACTGCAAACTTGTAGTGGAGGTTCTAGAATATGATATTATGGCAGTGGGCAAGGTATACAACCTCATTGGTACATTGCATTGCCAACCAATTACTGATGATATTTTTCATGTGTCCATCCATCTTGTGTATGACAGAATGGGGGGCAAACCATTGCCCATACATAATCCTGAATGTAGTACAGTTGAAGTGTAGATGGTGCTATGACGGGGTGGCCTAGAAACTTGGTTCTCAATGATAAGGTATACCTAAATTCTATTATGTTTTTCCTATTTGACTACATATACGAACTCATGTGATATAAGTATGTAATTTAATTAACATGTTTATAAACCATAAAGTCAGAATCCTACTAGTCATCCTCCTATGCCCAAGCCATCTTTCATTCCAGATTCACATTCGACGAGTTGGGAAGTAAATGTCAATGTTTGTGTCGATACTTAGCCAACCAAAGCTCGAGATCACCTAAGTTGGTCAATTTAAAAGAAGATGCAACTTGGAGGGACTTTGAGAATTATATTTTTCTTGAAGATATTATAGAGTTGTTCTGGTATGAATGGATAAATACTTGGATATTAGAAGTATGGATAAGGTAAGGATGTATAAATATAGAAAATTCCAATACACATTTTTAATTGATTTCTATATATGAAATGATTACAAATGTTTTATAGCCACTTATATACCGAGGCCATAAACTTTGAAATAAATAATGTTAGATTCTTAGTTCCTTTAGTCACTAGTTAGGTGGAAACACATATTGACGATGTAAATGACTACTTCTCTACTGCATTCAACTATTTTTCTAGTGTGGGAAAGGAATTTATTCTAATTCCTTTTAATGTCAAGTAAGTTTTATTATTCAATATAATTTTAATAATGATTAAATTCCTTTATTTTAAAGTTTGTTTTATTCTTACTCAGATCTAGACATTGGGAATTAGTGGTGGTCATCCCAAAATTGATGATTGTTTATTATCTTGACCGAATGGGAAAAATAACAAGGGGCCACAAACTAAAATTGCCAACTTTAGAGTAAGCATAAATTTAGTCTCTACCACATCAATTGTTTTGCTTCAACATGATATATGTATTTAAAATTCTATTTTTCCAACTATCTTATTCATTTAATTAATAGGGGTATTGTAACGACCCCACCTCCCGATAACCCCCAATTAAGGGAGATCGAAAGGTCGGTGCCGTTATCCAATTAACAGGATCAAAGGTTCGACAAATAATCAATAACAATTATGAAATTATACTAACTAACTAGAATTTGGTATAAAATTAAAACTTTACTTACCGTTGAAAACTTCGGAAATCTATCTATCCTGGTCTTGAATTATTCTATCTAATCCTCCTTGCACTTTATTTCTTTTTCCGCAATGTGTCACTTTACTGTTTGTTCTTTCAATTGTTGTTCCTAAAACGCCGACAAACAAAACGTCAGTCAGTATATCGAAATATACTGGTATGTGGGAACAACCAAAATCTTGCAAATATGGCTAACAATTAAATAATCACAATCAAATTAATTAACGAGCCAATTTACACTTTTCAGTATGACATTCTCCACTGCTTTTGCCCTAACCCTTGCATACCCACCTTAGGGTTCCCTTTGCTAATGACTTAAGGCCACCTTCTCATTCCCGAGCTTGGTGCCTGGGGGTCACCACCCGTGGTACCCACTAGTCATGCAATATCATAGGCCACCTTCTCATTCCCGAGCTTAGTGTCTGGGGTCACCACTCAAGGTGTCCATTGGTCTACCCATCTGGGCCTGACCTTTGGCATCATCCATCAGGGTGGCATGTCAGTGCGAGAATACATACTTCTATTATTAATGTGATAATCATAGTGACTTTATAGTTTGCAAGTAAGAACATCCAAACTGATAATTTGCATTCAATGCGGTTAACCATCTGGAAAATCCTCGAGAAACTAAGGCGGTTATTCATAATTAACCACATACCTGATCCAGAGCAACTTGATTATCCACGCATTAAGGATAAAGAATCAATCAATAAGCAATCAACAATATCCTGAAATTAATGCATATGATCCAAGTGTTATAGTTTATCCAGAACATTCTAAAGCTGGACTTGGATTCCACCTTAGGCTTTCTAGACCACATTAGGGTTTTATTAGGGTTTTTTCCTTCATAAAACTTTTATCATATTAAATGTTTTCTTAGTTCATAAACCCTAATTTCAACATCATAAGCCTAATTAAAGTCGATTATTTCTCTTTTATACCAAAACTACCATCTTAATCCTTTTAAGTATTTCAAGGTCATTTGACTCCATTATCACCTTTAGTTTCTTTCAGATTAACAACTTATAATTCATGATGGTCTAATTCCCATATGAACTCGATTTGCCATTAATTCCACCTTTTATTCATGAGAAAACCCAAATTACCACCTTTAGGGTATTTATCCACAAATTAGGAACTTTAATGCTCGAAATAGCATATTCCTACTTTAATCATCAAATTAATCAATTTAAGCCATTATTAGTCGAATTAATCATCATTAGGGTTTCAAGGCCCATTAAAGTATATTCATGCATATGAAACTCCAAATAAACTAATTATATGCAAAGTTCATCCTTTTTCTTTCTAAAGTTCCTTTTGATCATTAACAAGCTAATATCCACTTTAATCAGCTATTCAACCTTACTAGTCACTTTAATCATATCAAAATAGGGTTCTTTAAACATTGTTACATCTAAAGCTAATAACCTCCATTACTTTTCGATTTGAAATTAGAATTAGGCTCTAAATATATTTTATTTAGATTCCTCTCGATTTTCTGAGCAATTTTCATATATTACATGTATCCATCCGAGCTACGGTTAATGAGATATGATTTTAGCAAAAATGACTTACTTTAGGCCAATCAGAAGCCGCCACGTCACCCGGTTCCCATGCAATGCGTGTTGGTTTGAAACACAGTCGATTGACTACTTTGCCCTTGGTAAGATAAATGTCCCTTTAGCCCACAGAGGGGCATAACGGTCCAATGGGCCGCTCGTCTCCTTCCTCCGCGTGCCCTACGCAACCGCTGCAGCAAGGGAGTTGGTGCGGCCCTACCGCCCCTCCCTAGGCCTCATCGGCCACTGGGGACCCTTCCACCACCTTCGTCGTGCTCTCATGCTTGCGGTGTACCACCGATTTGTGGCCAATATGGCCGGGTACAACTTTCCAAGCTTCCGACCTTGCATCCGATCTGTAGCATGTCAGAGGTCTGCCCTTCCTTCTTGGGGTTCAAGGATCGCCACCGATCATTCTCCTAACTCCGCCTCCTTTCTCCGTGCTTGGGGCGCGACCAAATCACGACCAAAGTGGCTGGGTTGGGCGGTGGCAGACCTTCAACCCACGACAACTGTTTCAGTCGTACAGTTGTTGTTGTGCCAAGGTTGGGGCAGGGCCACGATGGTGAAGTCTCTTCCCAGTATCGTGGGGTATCCACCCATTAAATCAACCCCACACGGTCTCTCGTTGCTTATGGGATAGAATGGTTCACAAAGGTTAGGGTTTCACGATGAAGATGAACAAGAAGAAGGAGGAGAAGAAGAGATTTACGTGAAACTCCTCTGGAATTGTTCCTGGCTCTACCCCCTTATATAGGGGAGAGCACCCAAGCCTCAAGACGGTCTTATAAGAGGGAACAAGTCCCTTTCCTAATAGGAAACAACTTCCCTTACTTAAGAAGCAAAACTTCTCTCTCTCTCCCTCATCTCTTTGATATATCTTTTCCTTGAATTATTAGGATTTCGAAAATAACTTCTTTCATCCTCTTAAAACTTGCCCTTTATTTTAATGGCACGAAACTCTATTTTCATTTAATAGGAGAATACTTTCTTTTTATCAAATTCACAAAATTCATTAAGAATGCATCACATTATCCTTTTATTTTGCAATTTTGGTTTTATCTCTTTCCTCTTTCTTCATTGGGACTCCTTGGATCCCAAGAAACTCTAATAATTCGAAATTCTTTTTATTGGATACTCATTATTCTTCTAGATGCGTCTAAAGGCATTATTCTTCCTTATATCTCATTATCTTGTTTATTTCTTATTAAAATAATTCTTTTTGAGGATTTCTCTTAATTTTTCTTTTATTTTCCTCATTGGTATTCCTTTTAACATTAGGAATCCTTGGGATACGAAATTCCACCAAGGAACTCCATAATACCTCTTTTCACTTATTTTCCAAATTTCATCATTGTTTTCAATTTATTTCTTAATAAAGAAATACTTAATTAATCCTTTCTTTTCTTATTGCCTTTTTTTTGCAACTTTGGACTCCTTGGAACCCAAGGAACCCAAGAGGCACGAAATTCATTCTTGGATTACATTTCTTTGCCTTCTAGAGGTTTCCACCTCATCTCTCTTTTCTCAACAACTCAATTATTCATTAATTAATTGAATTTCCTTGTTATTGGACCCAATAGCCAATAAAGCCCACAAATCAAACAACAAGGCTATTTTAAACGAAATCCATTTATTCACAACAAATTATATCATTATTTGTCCAAATATCTTTACTATGATAAATTACATTTCTCACCAAAGGAACCCAAAATTTGGGGTTGTAACAGGTATAAAGGCTTTTCGTGAGGGTGGAGGATGAATACCCACAAAATTATAGACATTGAGTTTGAAGAATGTCAAGGCAACTACTTTGATGGCTTAGTCTTATGTACAACTCTTATAGTAATGTATTAATGTCAACTCATATAGTCTTATCTCAACTTCGTTTATAGTAGTTTACTAACAATAAGTATAATTACTTATTTGTAGTGTCCTATACAAAATAATGACTGGGCTTGTGGCTACTGTGTAATGAAATATATGCAACTGTTGTCAAAGGAGAAGCACATGACATTCTGACTATAGATCAGGTAATAAAGAATAACATCATAAATTTACAAGTGAGTTGTAGTCATTTTATAAAATATTAGCATGTGCATTTATGTTGCAAATCTTTACAACTCAACCTTATAGACTTGAGGATTTAAATGAATTCTGAGAAGAGTGGTCAGATTCTTTTCTAAATGAAGTCGCTATGGCATTGGATTGAATGCATATGTTAGCTTCATTTATGTATGTAGTTTCAAACTCTTTCAAATTTACTTTTGTATCTGACATGAATTTTAATATCATCTCAAACTTGGTTAATGCAATCTATCATTTTATGAATGTTATGATGTACTATGCGTATGAATATGTCTCAACTAAATATGTTGAATTATTTTTGTTATGAATGTGTGTGTGGTTTGGAAATTGATATCAATTCAAATAAGATTGAACATAAAACCTAGCAAGTGACTTTAGAATGAATTTTAGGCTTGCATCTTTGCATTTGCATGTCTTCTTTCTATTGCAGGTTTTGATCTTTGTAAAGCATATTTTTGTTTTGTTGGTTCTTGATCTGTAGATTTATGTTTTGCAGAATTTTCTATAAAAAAAAATTGTACACTACATGGTCAATGTTTTAGTATAACCGGCCTTACAAACACTATAGGGTTAGTTTTTAGTATAACTGACCTTACAGACACTATAGGGTCGGTTTTTTAGTATAACCGACCTTACAGACCTAAGGGTCAGTTTCTTTGTACCTCTATTGGATTAGTTTTTGTAGTACAACCAACCTTACAGACTTTCAGGGCCAGGTTTTCGCATATAACCGACCTTATAGACCTCTAGGGTCGGCTATCTTCTTTGCATATTCAAAATGATCAATTTTGGCTATAGGTTCGGTTTTGGTTGATATAAGTGACACAACAGTGTAACTATTGCCTCAGGTTTCTATTTGTGCCAACCCGACACTACTATCTAAGTTTAATTTTCTTTGGTTAAAATAATTGACCCTATAGTGCAATTTCTATAGCGTCGATCACTTAAGAATCGATTAGAAAGTTACGCTATCGGCTTAAAAAAAACGACCCTATAGACCATTACTGTACTAGTGGATGGGTATGGTGATCTCCACATCAGCTATATACATTATTGAGATAAATCTATCTACTTCACCATCTTGGGTATTATATACCGGATGTGGATCTGACATATATTCTCATATGTAGGATCTGAAAGGAAGTAGGCCTTTGGGAAAAGGCAAGGTGGAACTGCGAGTTGCTAATGGCACAAGAGTTATAGCTAGCACAATTGAAATCTATATTATATCTCTACCCATAGGGCTTTTAATAGAGTTAAAGAACTGCTATTATGTACCTGGTATAAATAGAAACATCATTTTTGTATCTTTTTGAGTCAAGCATGCATTTGAATTTCATATCAAATGTTGTCGATGTTCTATTTCAAAAGATAGGATCTTGTATGGAAGTTCCCCTATGTCTTATGGTCTTTACTTGTTAGATCTAAAGACAAGTGTAATAATGTTAATACCAAAAGACTAAACTCCACAACTCAAACAAAACATACTTTTGGCATTTACGTCTAGGGCACATAAATGAGAATCACATATCTACACTAAATAAAGATGGTCATCTGGACTCTTTTGATTTTGAATCAATAGAGACATGTGAATCTTGTTTGATGGGAAAGATGGCTAAGAGCCCTTTTTCGGGTAACAATTAGATGGCCAATGATCTATTAGGACTCATACATACTCATTTGTGTGGACCTTTTATAAAAACCTCTAGAGGTGGATATCATTACTTCATTACCTTCATTGATGATTTCAGTAGGTATGGCTATGTTTATTTAATGAAACATAAGTTAGTAACTCTTGAAAAGTTCAAGGATTTTAAGAATGAAGTACAAAACCAACTTGGCAAAAGTATTAAGGTGCTTCATTCTGATCGAGGTGGAGAATAATTAAAGTAAGAGTTTGAGGACCTTCTTAGGGCCCATGCGATTGTATCTCGGTAGACTCCACCTAGAACACCTAAGCATAATGGTGTATCAGAAAGAAGTAATCACACATTGTTAGATATGGTGCGATCAATGATGAGTTTAGCCAAGCTACTGACTACCTTTAGGGGGCATTCTATTCCAACCACCACATTTACACTAAACTGACTACCATATAAGTCAGTTTAAAAGACACGGTATGAGATATAGAATGGGAATCATCCCAATATGTCTTTTATCAGGATTTGGGGATGTGAAGCTTATGTCAAGAAAGTGTTTCCTGAAAAACTCGGTCCTAAATCTGGTAAGTGTTATTTTGTTGGATATCCTAAGGAAAGTAGAGGATATTAATTTTATTCCCAATCTGATAACAAAGTGTTTGTTGCTAGGGATGTTTCCTTCCTTGAGATGGACTTCATTTCCAAATGAATCAGTGGACAACAAGTGGAACTCAAAAGTTTGATACCAACAGGACAACATTGAACCAATAGATGTACTTGAGGAACAAAAAGATTCACAATATGTTTTGGAATCAAAAATTCCTCAGGTGACATAGGAACCTCATAGATCTGATTGAACATGCCTTGAACCTGAGAGATTTGGATATCTTATGACTCAAGAAGGTATATAATAGGTATTAAATGTTGAGACAATATCCTATAAAGATGCTATTGAGGGACCAGAGTCTGAGAAATGGCTTGAGGCCATGAGATATGAGATGAAATCCATGTATACCGATAAAGTATGGACTTTGGTGGATCCACTTGAAGGAGTAAAACCCATAGAGTGCAAGTGGGTCTTCAATAATAAGACCAAAATGGATGGAAATATCAAAACCTATAAGTTTCGATTGGTTGCAAAGGGTTTTTGACAAGTTCAAGGTGTTGACTATGATGAAACTTTTCCTCCAATGGCCATGGTTCAGTCCATCAGGACGATGCTTGCTATTATAGCTTATCATGACTATGAGATTTGTAAAATGGATGTTAAAACTAAATTCCTTAATGGGAATATTGTTAAGGATGTGTATATGACACAACCTGAGGGTTTAAAAGTCCAAAGTTTGCAAATAAAGTATGTAAGCTACAAAGTTCAATCTATGGATTGGAGCAAGCATTTCAGAGCTAGAATCTTTGTTTTGATGAGACAGCCAAAGAGTTTGGATTTATTCAAAATTAATATGAACCTTGTGTGTATAAGAAGGTCAATGGGAGCATAATGACATTCCTCATATTATATGTAGATGACATACTATTTGTAACGTCCCTAAACTTGCTTAATGAGTTGAATAAGATTAATTACCATAACTAAATGCTTAGAACCCTAATATAACCTTGTGATATACTTTGAAATCATAATACAAGCTTAATTTTCAAATTTTGTCCAATTTGGACACTGGTTGAGTAAGTTATGCAATTTTATGCATATTTTGGACTTTTTTGCAATTTACCCAATTGAGAGGTTTTTTTTGCATTGTATCACTTGCATTATGTTCCGTGGATATTATATCATCCTTATTGAGTTTTTTGAGACATGGGACACCTATTTAAACCTTGGTTTGAAGGTGTTTCCTCCAAGGGTATTTTAGGGTTTACCCCTTCATGGATGAGTTACCTTTAGTAGCTATCAACTAATGAATTATTTGATTGGATGGGAAATATGACTAAGGAAAGATAAGAAGGTCTATACAGATGGTGGGGGAGCTACTTGTGTGTGTGCTTGAATATTCTTAATAAATTAAGGCCATGGACACTTGGATAGATACTAGAACTTCACCTTTTTCTTTTTCTTTATCTTAAAGTTTCATATAATTATCCCCAAGCACCAAAACGATCCATTTTCTCTCCACCACTTCCCTCTTTCTCCCAACCTCATTCTCCCTCTATGTTTCTATGAATTTTCCTGTCCAAGGAAGAAGAAAGTGGGGACCTTCTTGGAAAAAGATCTAGGGTTGCAATTGACTTCCTTTTAGGGTTTAAACAGCTTCCTTCTAGTGATCTTGACCTAAAAGAGTAATAATACCCTTCTTTCCTCCATTTATTTCTTTGTTATCCTTCCTCCTACCTTTCTCCAGGTCGGAACCTTACTGTTCCATGGTAGAAATTCCTCTAAAACTCTAAAACCCTACCTTTCTTGCTCCTTATGCTTAGGGTTTGCTTGTTTGATGAAGAAAGGTGCTAGATGGACGAGTTCACAGCTTATGATTGGATTTTCTACCCTACCTACTCATGTTTTCTTATGTGTGGGAGTTTATCTTCTCATTAGAGGCAATTTTTATAACTTGCTCCACGTTTATTGCTTACCATAAGCTTGCTAGCTCATGTTCTTGCTTGAAAATGATGATTCATGCACTAAAAAGCTATGCTTGACTTGGATTTCGATTTTTATAATGTTCCCTATTCTGATTTCAGTTCTAGATGGACCTGTGATCATGTGTATGTTATTCCTAAGGTATAATATGACTTGGATCAGGTTGTTTTGACAACCTATGGTGCTAAGTACCTATAAACCAATGGTCAATTTTTTGGTTTAAAGTTGATTTCTTATATAAACCCATGACTCGATGATAGTACCATTGCAACAAGCCTATGGTGTTGTGTTCATGGAAACTGATGGTCAATATCAAAGGTTTCCAATGATGGTGACAACCTATGATCATCCCCTTAGGTCAGTTTTTCGATCAATTAGAAGTTTAATGATCAACCATTAAGTACCCTACTGATGTTATCAATCAATGATGACATTAGCTTAATATTTGATGTTAATTAATGAATATAGTGTTGATCTAACAACCTATGGTGATTGAATGGTCACTAATGATGATGGATCATGTATCTACAACATATTTTGAGTTAATCATTGTATTAGTAGCATCAATTAAGCCTTAGACCAATGGTTTCTTGGGTCACTTGATGCAATGGTCCAACCTATATTGTAATTGATGGTTTTAACATATGAACTTGAGCCAATGGTCACGATCTACTATTTATTCATCCAATAAAGTGTAATGATGTCTAATGTAATATGTTGGTCCTAATAATGTTATTTAGATGGTTTCCTTTATATGATCATCTTAAGGACCTTACTTGTTGACAATGGATGGCTTATTTTAAATGAACAGTCGAATGCGGGTTTTACCCTACTCTCAATGGAACTTTTTTTGTTGTTAATCAAGGGATGTCTAGGGTTAAATGGTGACTCTTTCTAGAGTACAAATCAAGGACTTCATATGTGGTTTATCTAAGGTGTTTACTTATGTAAACAACCAATGGTCTTATCTTTTAAACATCCAATGGTTCTGGGTGACATTGTGGTATGGTGATATGGGTTGAATGATGGTGGAACAAATGGAGGGTTACCCTTAACAAGGTAATCTTACCTATTCACTCATATGAATATAAGGGATGGTCACCATATTGTGTGGATATGTAACCCTAATGAGGTATAGCTTGTTATACCTAGCTTTAATATAACTAAATGATGGTAATTGGGTATGAAAAGTACTTGAATGACTAATGCAATCACATGGTACTCTCTTATTGTTGTTGAAACCCTACTATGCTATAACCCTATGGTTACATCTTGATTTATGTGTGGGTTCATACTTGAGAATAGTATGGAATGTGATGGTGATGCTTCATCTTATGCATCCATCATCCAATGGGGATGTCGTGAGTTAGGGCTTGGGTATAAGTGTCGATTAGTAACATTAATATAATTTATCTTATTGAACCTAACTCTAATGTAAATAGATAAAGATGAGTATTCATGTTTAACTTTCTTATATAATGGCATGATAGTGAAATAACATCGTTAATATGATCATAACCTTAATGTGTTAATTGATGGTTATCATAGCTGCATGGTTGACACTTTATTATGATAAGCATGTGCATTATGAATATTATGAGGGTTAAACATATCTAGATTCCTTGCATTTTTATGTAATAAAGGAATATTCTTAATGCTAATCTAACCCTTCTATGATTGTTTATGAATATCTCCTAGCTCATTAATGGAATATTGTGATGATCTGGTGTATTATATGTAAGTGACGTTGTTGAGCCTTGTTATAAATCATGCAAAAATAATGATGATCTTACAAGGAATAGTATGATGGTCTTAATGATCTTTGGGCTTGGTTGAGCCCTGAATGAGGTTTAATCCTCTTGTGTTGATAAGGGATGATACCCTGTGATATTATGAAAAGGATGTATATCATGTGATAGTATGATGGTCTTAATGACCTTTGGGCATTGATGAGCCTTGAATGAGGTGTAATACTCTTATGTTGATAAGGGTTGATACCATGTGATATTGTGAAAAGGATTTATATATTGTGATAGTATGATAACTAGTGTGGTCTCATGAATGCCAAGTGAATAGTACCATGTGATGATGAGATGAGAAATTATGTTTCACACATTTTATATCTTTGCAAAGTTGTGATATTTATATGCTTTCTAGAAGTGAATTAAGGTTTGTATGTCCACTTGTTTGATGCAGCCTTAATTCACCCAATTGGCATAACTAATGAAGTGCAACTCTAATCGTGTAGTACCCTATGTCATAGAACCATATTCAGTGTCAAAACTTGTTGGATGGTGAAATGAGTATTCCTAAGGGAAACTCAGAGCGTATATTGTTGAGTATGTGGGGGTGGAAGGTTGAGGATATATCATTGTCATCCGCAATGTAGATTGTAGAGGTTGGCTATGGTCATGCCTCATACATTTGACGTGATTGAGAAAATATGTGGTCCTATCTCGGTGATTATAACATGATGTGATTAGAGGACAACTACGGTTGTACCTTAGTGATTGGGTTTGAATAACCTCGATGCTAGCGTCGTGACCTGTACCAAGGTGGGCTAGTTACACCACTACATGTCAATGTGGTGGCATCTTTGACTGATATGTCACTGCCTTTTTACTGATACTGACTGAGGGGAAGAGATCTTAGGATATCAACACTCCTAGATCTTGTACGAAACTGAATAGCCCTTCGCAGGGGTCGGTTGGACTTTGAATGGTACAATTCAAATTCCCCAGGGCGTAATAAAAGATGTAATACAGTTGTGTAACATATTTGTTTAGGGTTATACACAACATTTTACATTGGATGATAACCCTTCTTTGTTATATTTACATAAAGATGATGCTTAGTGCAATTAAGAGATAGTAGATATACTTATGTTGTAGATATGCTTAAGATTGTAGATGCATACATTTAGTAACCATGCTTATTTTGATAACTATATTTCTACTACTGATTATAATCATGATGCTAGATATCTCATGTTGTTAGTTATGTTTAGCATGCTCGCCATGACTTTGTTACTAGAGATGCATATACCTCTAATCATGCTTATGTAGATAGTTATTCTTATGTTGTTAGCTCTTCTTATGATGTTAATATGTTTGACCTATTAGACATGCTAATGTTGTTAGCTATGCTTATGTGGCTAGACATATTCATAATGATAGAGATTTTATGTTACTAGACTTGCTCATGATGCTAGATATGCATATGCTACTGAATTGCTTATACTGTCAACAAGATAAAGGGTGATAGTCTGGCTAATGATGATAATTATTATCTGCTCCTTTATGTATTCTATCAATCGTCACTACTATTGAGCCTATTTGTTATATCTGATTAAACTTCTTAACTATTTAATTACTTAAAAATGTTTTAATAAATAAATGTTGTTGGAGGTTACATCTCTTGTTGGGACATGGGTCTCACCTTTGTGGTTCGCCACATTTTTTTAGGTAATTGGAGGTGACAAAAACAAACGTGTGGCAGAAAATTGGAGCTATAGTAATAAATCTTTGAGCAAGTTGATTAGATATCTAGTTTTTCCTAGAGTCATCCATGTACTCTCAGGTCCGGGCAGGAAAAGTTTGTATATGATGTTTCAAACGAATTGAAATTTTGTTAGTATGTTAATGTTTGTTGTGTGGCATATACAAATATTGTTCTCCTGTATATATGTTGTGCCTAAGGCGATAGAACAATTTGTATCAAATTTTTGTCATAGTATGGATATACAAAAGCTGTTGGGCTCTTATAAAAATGTTTCTGAGTGGATGCTGACGTTGAAATCAGTTTTAGTTTACCCATATTTTTGGGTATGTGATGAATTAGTGATTGATTGTTCTTTACATTTTGAGTAATCTTGTTTAGTGTAATGGGTTCTCACAAGATGGTATCAGAGCTTTATGTTCAATGAGTCTACAGGGACACTAGGACTTAAGACTAGGGTGATGTCTAAGTTAGGAAGGTGACACAAAAAAAATGGTACATACTGCCTAATCTCAGAACTTGGATGCCCTGGCCAGGTATTAAATTATTGAAGAAACGATAAGTATGTAAATCTTAGATTGTTATCTTTATGATTACTCTGATCAAGTAGTCATTTTCAGATAATCTAAAGAGCATAATGAATAAGAAATTTTGGTGTGAATATCTCAATCCTACCTTAAAGAAGATGAGAATCGCATCATTATCTATAAAAACTTGAATGTTTAGTAAATATAAGAGAAAGATACAACACTGTGAAATCTAAATCTGAATACAAATAAGGAAAGGAGGAGTTCTTGAAAATGTGATTCAAGAAGATAATAAAGTAAATGACAGACAAGTCTATTCTTATAAAGTGAATCAAGGTATGAAATCCACATAAGATAGAGAGAACTCCTATAACAAGTATGAAATGAGAAGATGAATGGGAACAATGACAAACAAATAAGGTGGAACCTGAGTTAATCTCAAACCAACCTATGTGTGTAAGAAAGTGTTAATGAAAAATCAGCACGACATGTGAAAGAAATTAAGGGAGATGATCCCGATTTAATGAAGAAAATGTGGAATATGATGATTTACCTGTCGATAAGTGGTTGAAAAACATAATAAAATAAGAGAAAATACCAAGCGTGACAAATAGTCATCAAGGAAGGAGTAATGAGATATGTTAATCATGATAATTCCTATGCTAATGGCAAGGAACCTGAAATGAAAAAGGTAAAATGATACATAAGAAACTGTAACCTGCATAATGAAAATAGAATTAGTTACCTTTTTGCTAGTGACCCTTGAAAAATACTACTATGGTATGGGAAGTGTGTTTTACTTTGTATCTTTCCTTTCTAGGGAACAACTTTCAAGTGGATCATTGCCACTTGGTATGTGTGGATTAATTGTAAACATGAGGGTGGATAGCTTAGTATAGCATAAGGTTATTTGGACTATTGTTCTAAGATCATAAAGTTTGTGATGATTTTGCTTTTGAGCCTTCCAATAAATAGGAAGACTCCTCTTATATGTCTTGGTATTTTTTATGTTGGTAAAAGTAGATGATATAAGGATTTGAGTTCCTTATAGCACATGAGGTGGATACCAAGGTAATGAACCCTAGTATCCAAGATGTATCAATAATATGAGAAATATGTGAAGGTTGGAGATGTTTATTAAATGAACATTACAAGTATTCCTCTCCCATAGAGAGAGAGAGATAGAGAGAGAGAGAGTTGATGATGATCCTATAAATGTTGTTTCGAAGGAAAAACAAAAGTGATTTTATAATGTTGTGTATGGTTCAATGATAGTTGGGCAAGACCACTATCAAGGATACATGGTTGTTGGTCAATAGATATGTGATATTGTGTTCCTTTAAGATAAACCTATGATCAAATATCAATGCATAAGAGTTAGATTGGATGACATAATTCACATGACCATGATGAGTTTAAAGTTATGTCCTTTAGACTAACCAATGTACAAATAGAATTTATGAATAGGAGAAACAAAGTGTTCCAGTCATGTCATACAAGTTATATCAAGATTTGAATGATGACATGTCAAAGTATTTCAAATATGGTAAAAAATACTATCAATATTTATTCAAAAATCTTAGGGTTGCTAAAGCAGCAATAGCTATGAGACAAGTTGAATAAGTGTGATGGGGTTGATTAAATTTCTTTTTGGGATCATGATATGTCTTCTAAGTAGGTTATGTAAATTCTAGTAAGGTGAAGATAGTGTTGTTGTTTCACCCCTAACAAGGTTGACTAGGAGTGATGTTTCCCTGTATGGAATGACTGGTGCCAGCGTCATCATTTCTTTTGATGCTGAAAATGAACTAACAAGATTTCTAGTGTCACTGTATCAAAAAGAAGGATGGATACATTACCTTTTTAATGCTTGAAGGAATGGTATGGGACACATGGCATGATTGGCAAAAATCTAGCAAGTATGACTTTTGAGTAATGTGTTGATAGAATAGATATAATTTTAGGATGATATCTAGAATTAAATTTGAACATTACTACTAGAGTTGTATAGATGACACAACAAGTTTCTACATTCCATATTGAGAATGTCTTCTTAGGTGGGGGGGTTTTGTGATGACCCAATATTAGATATGTATGAATTATGTGACATCACCATGATCTGTAAGTAACCATATGAAGGTAATAGGATGAGGTGCAAAGGAAGTACCCATCTTTGTTTACCTTGGATTTTGGGGGCGAAATCCCTGTTAGGGGTTTATAGTTGTAAGGCCCCTAAACTAACTTAATGAGTTGAATAAGGTTAATTACCATAATTGAATGCTGAGAACCCTAATATAACCTCGGGATAGGCTTTGAAATCATAATAAAAGATTATGTTTCAAATTTGGTCCAATTTGGACACTGGTTGAGAAAGTTATGCAATTTTATGCACATTGTGGACTTTTTTGCAATTTACCCAGTTGAGAGGTTTTCTTTGAAATTTATCACTTTCATTATGTTCCTTGGATATTATATCATCATTATTGATCTTGTTGAGACATGGGGCACCTATTTAAAGTTTGGTTTGAAGGTTTTTTTTCCAAGGGTATTTTAGGGTTTACCCCTTCATGGACGAGCTACCTTTAGTAGCTATCAACTAATGAATTATTTGATTGGTTGAGAAATTCGAAAAATGAAAGCTAGGCAGGTCTATACAGATGGTGGGGGAGATTCTTGTGTGTGTTCTTGTATATTATTAATAAATTAAGGCCATGGACACTTGGATTGATACTAGAACTTCAACTTTTTCTTTTTCTGTATCTTAAAGTTTCATATACTTATCCTCAAGAACCAAAATGAGCCATTTTCTCTCCACCACATCCCTCCTTCTCCCAACCGCGTTCTCCCTATATGTTACTACAAATTTTCATGTCCAAGTAAGAAGAAAGTGGGGACCTTCTTGGAAAATGGATCTAGAGTTACAATTGACTTCCTTTTAGGGTTTAAAAAGCTTCCTTTTAGTGATCTTGACCTAAAAGAGTATGAATCCCCTTCTTTCCTCCGTTTATTTCTTTGTTATCCTTCCTCCTACCTTTCTATAGGTTGGAACCTTATTTTTCCATGGTATAAATTGCTCTAAAACTCTAAAACCCTACCTTTCTTGCTCCTTATTCTTAGGGTTCGCTCATTTGATGAAGAAAGGTGCTAGATGGATGTGTTCATAGCTTATGATTGGATTTTCTATCCTACCTACTCATGTTTTCTTATGTGTGAGAGTTTATATTCTCATTATAGGCAAGTTTTATAACTTGCACCACGTTTATTGCTTACCATAAACTTGCTAGCTCATATTCTTGCTTGAAAATGACGATTCATTCACTAAAAAGTTATGCTTGACTTGAATTTCGATTTTTATAATGTTCCCTATTCTGACTTCAGTTCTAGATGAACTGGTGATCATGTGTACGTTATTCCTAAGGTATAATATGACTTGGATCAGGTTGGTTTGACAACCTATGGTGCTAAGCACCTATCAACCAAAGGTTAATTTTAGGGTTTAATGTTGATTTCTTCTATAAACCCATGACTCGATGACGGTACCATTGCAACAAGCCTATGGTATTGTCTTCATGACAATTGATGGTCGAGAACAAAGGTGTCCAATGATGGTGACAACCTATGGTCACCCCCTTAGGTCAGTTATTGGATCAATTAGATGTTTAATGATTAACCATTAAGTACCCTACTGATGTTATCAAGCAATGATTATAATAGCTTAATATTTGATGTTGATTAATGAATATAGTGCTGATATAACAACCTACGGTGATTTAATGGTCACTAATGATGGTGGATCAGGTCTCTACAACATATGTTGAGTTAAGAATTGTATTTGTAGCATCAATTAAGCCATAGACCAATGGTATCTTGCGTCACTTGATGCAATAGTCTGACATATACTATACATATGAACTTTACCCAATGGTCAAGATCTACTATATATTTGTCCAATAAAGTGGAATGATGTCCAATGTAATATTTTGGTCCTAATAATGTGATTTATGTGGTTTCCTTTATATGATCAACTTAAGGAGCTTACTCATTGACAATGGATGGCTTATTTTAAATGAACAGTCGATTGTGGGTTTTACCCTACTCTCAATGGAACTTTTTGTGTTGTTAATCAAGGGATGTCTAGGGTTAAATGGTGACTATTTCTAGAGTACAAATCAAGGACTTCATAGGTGGTTTATCCAAGGTTTTTACTTATGTAAACAACCAATGGTCTTACCTTTTAGACATCTAATGGTTCTGGGTGACATTGTGGTATGGTGATATGGGTTGAATGATGATGGAACAAATGGAGGGTTACCCTTAACAATGTATTCTTACCTATTAAATCATATGAATAGAAGGGATGGTAACCATATTGTGTGGATATGTAACGCTAATGAGGTATAGCTTGTTATACCTAGATTTAATATTACTAAATGATGGTAATTGGATATGAATAGTCCTTGAATGATTAATGCAATCCCAAGGTACTCTCTTATTGTTGTTGAAACCCTAGTATGCTATAACCTGATGGTTACATCTTGATTTATGTGTGGGTTCATACTTGAGAATAGCATGGAATGTGATGGTGATGCTTCATCTGATGCATCCATCATCCAATGGGGATGACGTGAGTTATGGTTTGGGTATAAGTGTTGATTAGTAACATTAATATAATTTATCTTATTGAACCTAACTCTAATGTAAATAGATAAAGACGAGTATTCATGTTTAACCTTCTTATATGATGGCATGATGGTGAAATAACATCCTTAATATGATCATAACCTTAATGTGTTAATTTATGGTTATCATAGCCACATGGTTGATACTTTCTTATGCTAAGCATGTGCGTTATGAATATGATGAGGGTTAAACATATCTAGATTCCTTGCATGTTGATGTAATAAAGGAATATTCTTAATGCTAATATAACACTTCTATGATGGTTTATGAATATCTCCTAGCTCATTAATGCAATATTTTGTTGATCTGGTGTATTATATGTAAGTGATGTTGTTTAGCCTTGTTATAAGTAATGCAAAGATAATGATGATCTTGCAAGGAATAGTATGATGGTCTTAATGACCTTTGGGCATGGTTGAGCCCTAAATGAGGTGTAATCCTCTTATGTTGATAAGGGTTGATACCCTATGATATTATGAAAAGGATGTATATCCTATGATAGTATGATGGTCTTAATGACCTTTGGGCATTGTTGAGCCTTAAACGAGGTGTAATCCTGTTGTGCTGATAAGGGTTGATACTGTGTGATATTGTGAAAAGGATTTATATGTTGCGATAGTATGATGACTAGTCTAGTCTCATGAATGGCAAGTGAATAGTACCATGTGATGATGAGATGAGAAATTATGTTTCACACATTTTATATCTTTGTAAAGTTGTGATATTTATATGCTTGCTAGAAGTGAATTAGGGTTTGTGTCTCCACTTATTTGATGCAGCCTTAATTTACCCAATTGGCATAACTAATCAAGTGCAACTCTAATCGTGTAGTGCCCTGTACCGTAGAACCATCTTCAATGTCAGAACTTGCTAGATTGTGAAATGAGTATTACTAAGGGAAACTCAGAGCACATACTATTGAGTTTGTGGGGGTGGTAGGTTGAGGATATATCATTGTCATCCACAATGCAAATTGTGGAGGTTGTCTATGGTCATGCCTCATACATCTAATGTGATAGAGAATGAATGTCGTCGTGTCTCGGTAATTATAACATGATGTGATTAGAGGACAACTGTGGTTGTACCTCAGTGATTGGGTTTGGATACCCTAGATGCTAGTGTCGTGACCTGTACCAAGGTGGGCTAGTTACAGGACTACATGTCAATGTGGTGACAGTTTTGATTGATATGTCACTGCCTTTTTACTCGTATTGACTGAGGGGAAGATATCATAGGATACCGACACTCCTAGATCTTGTACGGAACTGAATAGCCCTTCGCAGGGGTCGGTTGGACTTTGAATGTATGATTCAAATTCCCTAGGGCATAATAAAAGATGTAATACAACCATGTAACATATTTGTTTAGGGTTATACACAACATTTCACATTGGATGATAACCCTTGTTTGTTATATTTACAAAAAGATGATGCTTAGTATAATTAAGAGATAGTAGATATACTTATGTTGTGGATATGCTTAAGATTGTAGATGCATACATACAGTAGCCATGCTTATGTTGATAGCTATATTGCTACTACTGATTATAATCATGATGCTAGATATCTCATGTTGTTAGTTATGTTTAGCATGCTCCCCATGCCTTTGTTACTAGAGATGCATATACAGCTAATCATGCTTATGCAGATAGTTGTTCTTATGTTGTTAGATCTTCTTATGTTGTTAATATGTTCGACCTATTAGATATGCTAATGCTGTTATCTATGCTTATGTGGCTAGACTTATTCATAATGATAGATATTTTATGTTGCTAGACTTGCTCATGGTGCTAGATATGCATATGATACTGAATTGCTTATACTGTCAACAAGATAAAGGGTGATAGTCTAGCTAATGATGATAATTATTATTTGCTCCTTTATGTATTCTATCAATCATCACTACTATTGAGCGTATTTGTTATATCTGATTAAACTTCTTAACTGTTTAATTACTTAAAAATGTTGTAATCAATAAACATTGTTGGAGGTTATATCTCTTGCTAGGACATGGGTCTCACCCTTGTGGTTCGCCACATTGTTTTAGGTAATCAAAAGTGATGAAAACAAACATGTGGCAGCAAAGAGGATCTATAGTAATGAAAATTTGAGAAAGTTGATTAGATGTCTAGTGTTTCCTAGAGTCGTCCATGTACTCTCAGGTCCGAGCAGGAAAAGTTTGTATATGGTGTTTCAAACAAATCAAAATTTTGTTAGGATGTTAATGTTTATTTTGTGGCATATACAAATATTGTTATCTCGTGTATATATGTTGTAGCTAAGGCGATAGAACAATTTGTATCAAATTCTTGGCATAGTATGGATATAAGAAATATGTTGGGCTCTTATGCAAATGTTTCTAAGTGGGTGCTGACATAGAAATTGTTTGTAGTTTACCCATATTTTTGGGTATGTGATTAATTTGTGATCGATTGTGTTGTATGTTTTGAGTAATCTCATTTAGTGTAATTGGTTCTCACACTATTAATGGGGAATGACATCCCTACTTTACAAAAGGTAAAGAAATATCATGGAAATACATTCTTTATGAAAGACGTGGGAGAATCATCCTACATCTTGGGGATAAAGATCGATAGAGTTAGATCTAGAAGACTTCTCAGGCTAAGTTAGAGCACATACATTGACAAAGTGTTGAAGTGGTTAAGCATGGATAACTCAAAGAGAGGAAATGTTACAACCCCAATTGTTTTGGGTTCATTTGGTGAGAAATGTAATTTCTCATATTAAAGATAATTGAACAAACAATGGTATAATTTGTTTTGAATACATGGATTTTGTTTACAATGGCCTTGATGTTGTGTTGTGGCCTTTATTGGCTATTGGGCCCAAATAATAAGGAAATCCAATAAGTGAATGAATAATTGAATATTTGAGAAAAGAAAAATGTGGAAACATCTAGAAGGCAAATCCAAAGAGGGATTCATGCCTCTTGGGTTCCTTGGGTTCCAAGGAGTCCAAAGTTGCATAAAGAGTGCAATAAGAAAAGAAAAGATCAATTAAGTATTTCTTTATTAAGAAAGAAATTGAAAATAATGATAAAATGTGGAAAATGATTGGAAAGAGGCATAAATGAGATTTCTTGGTGAAATTTCGTATCCATGAGGTTTCTAATATTATAAGGAATGTCAATGACGAAAATAAAAGAGAAATAAAGAGAAAACCTCAAAAAGAGTTATTTTAATGAGAAATAAAAAAGATAATGTGAAATAATGCATAAAGATGCATATAGAAGGATAATAAGTATCCAATAAAAAGCATTTCGAAATAATAGAGTGTCTTGGGATCCAAAGAGTCCCAATAAAGAGGAAAGAAAGAGAAAATATCAAAATTGCAAAATAAGAGGATAATATGATACATTATTAATGAATTTTGTGAAAAGGATGTTATTTCTATTAAAAGAAGATAGAAATTTTGTGCTAATACATAAAAGGCAAGTACAAAGAAGATAAAGGTGGTAATTTTCGAAATCCTAATAATTCAAGAGAAAGATATATCAAAGGGATGAGGGAGAGAGAAGTTTTGCTTCTTAAGTAAGGGAATTTATTTCCTATTAGGAAAGGAACTTGTTCCCTCTTATATGAACGTCTTGAGGCTTGGGTTCTCTCCCCTATATAAGGGGTAGAGCCAGGAACAATTCCAGAGGAGTTTCACATAACCCTCTCTTCTTCTCCTCCTTCTTCTTCTTCTTCTTTACGTAAAAACCCTAACAATGAAGGTTTAACCCTATCCCTAGAGATGAGGAGCCGTGGAAGAGATACAATAGGGTCGTGTTGCTCCCACGATATCAAGTAGACGCTCAGTGGTCGTCCTCGTCCTCCTAGCTACGTGCAGCAGTAGCAGTTAGGCTGCTATGAAGGCCGATGGAGTCTGGCATGGAAAGCAACGAAGCAGCCACCTTGGTCGAGATCAAGAGGTGCCCGCGTGCGCTAGATCATGGCAGAGGTAGAGAGGGAGTTTTCGGCGAAGATCATGACCCAAGGAGGAAGGGGCAGCCCACACTTGGCTGTAGGATCACGACTGCGTAGGGTTCCAGAGGAAGAAGATGACCAAACCAGCTATGGATGTTTATACCCCTCCGTGGGTTAAGGAGCCTGCCGCTTAGTCAGGGGCAAAATTGACTTTGCGTTATGTTTCCTGATTAGCAACGTTGCATGAAGTCGAGTGACGTGACACACTCCGATTGGCCAAGTAAGTGAATCGTTGCGAAAATCATAACTAATTCTAGGAAACTCAGATTGAGAAAAATCTTATATGAAAATTGATCCTCAAAACGAGGGGAATTCAATAAAAATATGGTTAGAAGGTAATTCCTCGTGCTATGTGAAAAGTAGTGTAAATTATCATCTTTAATGAATTAAAGATTCAGAAACCCTATTTTGATATGATTAATGTGTTTAATAGGGTTTAATGGATCATTAGAATTGATGTTAACCTGTTAAATGTAAAAAGGTACATTATGGAAGAACTTTGCACGTGATTAGTCTAATTTAGAGTTTATGTGCATAAATATGCTTGAAATTTGAAAAGTACATAAAGTTATCATCTTTAATGATTTAATTAAGGAAAAACCCTTAGATAGATGGACTTAATGACATTATTTGGATAATTCAAGCTGATATTAACCTATTGTTAATAAAAGTGAATATATGATCTAGAAAGATGATATTTTTATATAATTGGCTTAATTTAGGGTTTCGTGCATGATTATGCATTAATGAGCTTGAAAACCCTAATTTAGGAGAATATGTCTTTTAATTGGTTTAATTATTCAAATCCATGAATAAATAGGGATATGATGATCCTAAGTCAATTTGTGTATGAATGACTATTAAAATGGATAGTTGAGCAATTAAGGTTCATATAAGTAGAAAAGAGTATTTTAGGGTTTGTTGACCTAAAAGGGATAAACTTTGAGAAATTTATCTCAGAAACCCTAATGAATATTAACGAAACCTTAATGTGGATTAGAAACCCTAGAAAGTGCATCCAAGTCAATAAAGTAGATTCCTGATAAAGTGTGTAATAAATAGAGTGCATATTCTTTTCAGGAATTATGTGATGATTGAATTGCTTGCTTGGATTTCATTCTTGGTTGGGTTTACTTAATGCTGGTGAAATCATCAAATAAGGTATGTGGTTACGCTTATGAATATATCGAGTTAGTTTTCCGAGGTTTACCAAAGTTTTCATCGATGACATGAATTAATTGTTGGATGATTTTAATTCATGCAAACTATAATGTGGATATGATTATCACCTAAGATATGTGCCTACTAGCTCAGATCATGGTCCCCTCTGTGGCTTATTAGTTGACCTTGTACATGGATACCTATGGTGTAGGTCCATCAGGTCATCAGATGACTTAGTACATGGATACCAATGGGGTAGGTCCATCAAGTCACCTTGAGTTAGATATTGGGCTACTTCTGGGTAGTGCCATCTGACTCTATTACCCTATGTATTGGCTACCTGTAAGGTAGGACCATGGGGGTAAGGATCTACCTAAAGAGTGGTAGCATGCAAGGACAACACATAGTTAAGGGATAGGTTAGGATTGAGTAGTATGGCTTAAAACGTAATCTTGGTTGTTAAATGATTAATTGAAGGATTACATTATTAAGAATAATTGCATGATTATTGTTTCCCCCAGATACCAGCTTCGACTGACCGATGTTTTGTTTGTCGGCATTTTAGGTACAAGCCAAAAGAACAAACAGTAAATTGTCATATTGGGAAACACATGAAGTAAAATAAGGAGGATTAGTTAGAGTAGAATCCTTAAGTGGATAGAAGTTTAGAGATCCAAGTTTTTAGAAAAAAAAGGGATGCAAAAGTTTATTTTCTTACAACGTTTCAGTTTATTCTGTTAAAATTTAATAATCGTTCTTGGTTAATTGCCGAACCTTTGATACGGGTTATTGGTTAACGACTCTGACCTTTCAGTCTCCCTTAATTGGGGGTTACCGGGAGTCGAGGTTGTAACATTTGGTATCAGAGCGTAGGTTCCTCAGTTAACCATTAATACTTATTAAATTTTACAAACTCCATAGAACCCAAGGGAGTTATTAGAGGATTATCCGAAAGACGGAGGTGTCTAGAAAAGGATCATGACCGGGGGCTAGCAATATTTTCCTCTGCACCGCTAGTCAGAATATGAGGACTCCCGGATCCGTGTGACTTCCTGGCCAAAGTCATAGGGTATGAATCAAAATAAGATACCTTTAGGACTTTCTCATCTTATTCATCCCTTCTCATCACAAATTCTATTAAGGACCTTAAGGATTAGGGTTTTCTCTCTTCTCCTCGCCCTCTTGAGGTATGGGTAAGGTTGATAAGGATTAAGGGATCCTCCACCAAATTAATGAAAGCATGTAAATAAGATGTCATGGACATAAGCTTAATAGATTAAGCATAAACTAAAGAATAGATACATGCTTAGGTTGTATGACATAAGTTATATTTTCCCTCAGGAGAGACCTGAGGCTAGACCTTCTTATCTGGAGGATGAGTAGAGAAAGTGAGTCTTGGAGGTAGAGATCTCCATTAACGTAGAGACCTAGCACATCCTTTAGGGATGATGTTAACCCTAACTCTAAGTGGAGGTTAGAGAGAGAGATGACATGATGAGTTAGACTGGGTGTTTGGATGGACACACCTTGGGATGCCACACGAGCCATGAGAGGTTAGATGACCTAGTACCTTTGGCGACCCAACCGTGGAAAGGGTCGGGCATGTTAGAGTGAAGGATAGCTCCTTCATTGATGAGGGACCTATAGAAACCCTATGACTTGTGCAAGTAGGGTATATCCTACACCTAGAGTACGTCAGTAGTGTTAACAGTAGGATGAGACCCTGGTCAAGAGATCATGATGGATGGCCTATGAGACAAGCATATGGGGTTATGGATAATCTTGAGTAAACATAAGTTCAGGTATAGGCTTCACTCAGGTAGGGGCATGCTTATGAGATTGATCCTTCATGAAGAAAGGATCTCATATAGAGAGGTTGGTTGTAGGATTAGCTCTAGAGAGAGAGAGAGCCGACCTCAGGTAAGAAGGTTGGAAGCCTAAAACCCCGAAACTTGAGGAACAATGGGAGTTGAGGATGATGCGACCTAAGTGGATGACCGTGGTCGCCACATGCTTGACCCTTAGAGGATGATGATGTCTTGGTGGCCATGAGAGGAACCAAACCCTAGAGAGAGTATGAGTATGCTAGTACCTCTATGCCTATGGTATAGGTGTTTACCTCCTGAGATAGGTAGAAGATTTCCTTAGACTTGAAGAGGATGAAGTAGCAAGTTGTGAAGCCTTGTACCTAGTTGGTTGTCCTAGAAGAGGACTCAACTCTGAGGTGTTGCTCGAATGAAAGGATGACATACCTTGGACATGTTTGCTTTGTGGTTAAGAGGTTGAGCATGTAGTTGGACACCCAAAGGTGGACCTAGGGTTTCTAGGCCTTAGAGGGGAAGCAGTGTACCCGATGCTCATGATAAGATTTGAGTCCCTATAGTTTCGAGAATAGAACTCCTCATGTGTAGAGGTAAAAGGAAACCCCTTAAGTTAGGGGTATGTTTGATGAACCCCTCACGACTAAGTTGGTCTAATAATGGAGGATGAGAACAAGTGTGACCTAGCATGGTTTAGTAGGTACGCTTGTACCTTAGTAATTGCTGGATTAAGCATGCTCATGTGAATGTAAACCCTAAGGACGTTTGTGACCTTTGTTAACAAGGTGTAGTTTCCTCCCATCCTGGGAGAGGGACCCTTTGGTAGGGAGTTCACCAGTTTGGTTGGTTTTGAGATAACCTAAGGAGGTTTCATAGGATCTTAAGAAGCTAAGTGAAGAGTACATGGCATGAGAATGAACCTGTAGACTCATAGATATCCATCTCTAAGTGCATGTGGATGTGTTACCATGGAGATAACCGGTAAGGGGCTTGACCAAGGTAGGCAGGTTGCCATGATCCCTATGAAAGAATGAAAGTCAGCCCATGAATGCAGGAAGAGAGATGATGAATGACTGGGTATGGTTCTATGTTGGACATGTACTATGATATAAGCCTAAGTCTATCCTAGGGTTAGGTAGGGGTAAGACTGATAGGAGTAGGAGTTGCCTAATTCCCTAGTTGCCCATGACCATAGGGTCGGGAGGAAATAGTTATCATTGTCTGAGGGCCATGGGTTAGGAGATTGATCACCTTTATAAACTCATGGGACCCAAAGGGCATATGAGTAGGGCACTCTCTAATGCATGAGGGAAGAGGGATGACCCCAAAAGTGCCGACACCCTATAGACCTAGAGGAAATGACCAAGGATTGTGTAGTAACCCAAGTAGTTTCGAGACCAATTTTCCATGGAAGTAACTTTGATATCATGATGTTTGTGATGTTGAGATGTATGTTGCATGTTTCAACTTAGATTTAAAGGTGTACTAGAAAGGTGGAATGTACCATCTCTACTCTTGTAATAGGAAGAATTCTATATTTGGACTGCAGCCAAATGCTTATTTCCTCTTGTTATGGGAGTGAGAGATAGGACAGTACGCATGCCATACACCAAGGATAAAAGATGATGAGAGTTGGAATGTTGCTATGAGGTATGAGGACAGATAAGATAACATACTCTGGTAAAGTGAATGATACATGGATGGGTTGCAGATGCTAAAGAGAAATAAGGTAGTTATCTTATAAGGATGTTTTTATCATGAGCTATGTGGAACTTGTAGGTTATACAAGGTTGAGTTTGATCATCCTGAGGATGAGCCCTGAGTTTTCTCGATGAAGATAGTTTTAGAGTTGAGATGAGATGATAAGTGGAATACATGAAGGTTTATGTCTCCAACATTACCTCATACCTAAGGATGAGAAGTGGTAATAGATGCTCTGGTTGAGATATATCTATCTAGTTTGGCTAGAAGCTAGAAGAGGTAAGTTTGGATAATACTCAAATGTAATGAGATCTATGGAACAAGTTAATGATTGTTTGGTTAGCCAGCCTAGGCATGGATGCTATGAAAAGATGGATGTAGAACCTCAAATGCACCTCTTTGGAAAGGAAGGTGATGAAACCCTGATGAAAGTGGTTTAGGGTTTTTGAGGTATCGATCTTGAGGAATCATGACATATAGGAAATCATGATTGAAGATCACCATGCACCATGGTACTACCAAGGTAATAAGTGACAGTAGTACTTTAGATGCCTAAGATAAAGTTGCATTTGGTATATGGCCATGCAAGCTGAGGGAGAAGGACGAATACCAGTTACCCAGTGCATTGATAAAGAGTCCCCAAAAGAGAAAGGGAGTGCATCACTATGGATGTGGTGAGTCTCCCCTAGACCAAGGAAGGTCAAGATGCAATGTGGGTTATGGTAGATCGCCTTACCTAGATGACATGAGAAAGAAAGAGTTCTGTCAATAGACAGATTTGGTTGAACTACTCATGAGAGAGATGGTTCAATTACACCATGAAGTGAGTTCTAAGGTTCTTGAGTTTGACCTAAAGGTTTCCTTCCAAAAGATGGAAGTAGGTACATGAAGAACTCGATGTTAGTATAGTTTATCACCCCTAACTAATTGTTAGTATGATCCAGACTAAAGGGTCTGATGAGAGCATATGTGCTCATTCGGGGTGATAGCTAGAAACAGTTCTTGTCCTATGCAAGATGTGAAGTTAACCACCATAGCCAATATCGGGATTCAAAGAAGCTCTGTAAGAGAGGTTGTGTCGGTCACCACTTCAATAAGGTGATGTTGGTGAAAGGACCACATGATGGTTAGAAAAGGACCACAGTGCCTGTAGATGAAGTCGCTTTGATTGTGCAAGGGATGAAAGGAGCCTAGAGACGATGAGAGTCATGAGAAGATGCAAAGTAGACTGACATACAAGTTCACTGTGGGAGAATATGTGAAAATCTGACCCCTCTAAGTTATAGCTAAGAGAGCTGAGTCCCCGATGCATGGGTTCTTTTGATATGGTTTGGTGGAAAAGGTTAAGTTTGATCTTACCCCTCAGGATAAAGTAATGTGTGATGAGTTCCATGTGTCCAATTTAGATCACTATGTGAGGTACCCAGATCATGAGCGAGCAATGAACCTAGGGAGCCCCAAGGGAGGCTGAAATGGCCTGAGTCCACCTGTGTAGTTTATAGACGCCAGGATGAGAGAACTCAGAGAAAAGGATATGTGATGATCAAGGTTCTTTGGAAGCACCATGAGTATGGTAAAGCCACATAGGGGCCAATAATGGACATGGAAAAGTATTATCCTAAATTGTTTATTTGCTTGATAGAATTTTGAGCACAAAATTCCTATAAGAGGGGAAGGATGTTACAACCCCAATTTTTTTGGGTTCATCTGGTGAGAAATGTAATTTCTCATATTAAATATAATTGAACAAAGAATGGTATAATTTGTTTTGAATACATGGATTTTGTTTACAATAGCCTTGATGTTGTGTTGTGGGATTTATTGGCTATTGGGCCCAAATAATAAGGAAATCCAATAAGTGAATGAATAATTGAATATTTGAGAAAAGAAAAATGTGAAAACCTCTAGAAGGCAAATCCAAAGAGGGATTATATGCCTCTTGGGTTCCTTGGGTTCCAAGGAGTCCAAAGTTGCATAAATAGTGCAATAAGAAAAGAAAAGATCAACTAAGTATTTCTTTATTAAAAAAGAAATTGAAAATAATGATAAAATGTGGAAAATCAGTGGAAAGAGGCATAAATGAGATTTCATGGTGAAATTTCGTATCCATGAGGTTTCTAATATTAAAAGGAATTTCAATGACGAAAATAAAAGAGAAATAAAGAGAAAACCTCAAAAAGAGTTATTTTAATGAGAAATAATGTGAAATAATGCATAAAGATGCATCTAGAAGGATAATAAGTATCTAATAAAAAGAATTTCGAAATAATAGAGTGTCTTGGGATCCAAAGAGTCCCAATAAAGAGGAAAGAAAGAGAAAATATCAAAATTGCAAAATAAGAGGATAATATGATATATTATTAATGAATTTTGTGAAAAGGAAGTTATTTCTATAAAAAGAAGATAGAAATTTCGTGCCAATACATAAAAGGCAAGTACAAGGAAGATAAAGGTGGTAATTTTAGAAATCCTAATAATTCAAGAAAAAGATATATTGACGTGGCTTATCGCACTAACAAACTCACTTAGGGTTGAAATCCCTAAGTTTTTAACTAAAACAACGTGCAATAATACCACCCGCAAGAGGACGGGTCTTATCGCAGTATAGTTGAGGATCAAATCCCAAGGGACAACGTTTTTAAGAATCTTTCTCTAGTCGAGTCTAGTTGAATCAAGACTAATATTTAGAACAAGGTTGGTTGAAATGAGTTTAATTAAGCTAAATGCAAGAAAAGTAAAAGAGCAGGATTAAAGGTTTATTAAAGATAAATGATGGAAATCACTGGGACGGTCCCGGGTTTCACCACCACTACTCATGCAATCACATCCAAACATCAAACATCCAGGCAAGATATAACCATTCAAATAGAGATGCTGCAGAACCCCCCGTATGGGCGTTAGGTTCGCGTAAGCATCACCTTAGGTATCAGATGTCTCGTCTCCATACAGATCACATACTTACGGCTCTGAAGATACAGAAATCCAAATGAAGTTGTAGGCCCCCTATATAGGCGTTAGGCACACAGAAGCGTCATCGTGGGTTAGATGGCTCGTCACCACACGGATCATACACTTACGACTTCAAGGAATCCCACTCTATTTCTAGTTTGGGAGTCAACCGCGTATATCGACATTCAAAACCTACACATAGAAGTTCTCGCAACATAGGAAACGAACAAGATAAATGCAAGCAGGTGATCAGTCCACAAGCACACATCGACGATTAACAACGAAATGAAAGATTATATACAAGCCATGGAATGTTTAACAAAAAGATATGAAAGCATGGGCAGCGGGGTTAGTCCCAGCACCCCAGCAAAAGTAAACTACTCCCTCATGGTGAGAGAAACAAGAGAAACAAGAGAAAGAGAAGATTCCGCCATGAGCATGGTGAAGAAGATGGTCACAGCTCGGTGGAGAACCGGTATTCTACACCACGTCGGGGCACATCTGGAAGGAGAGGGAAGAACACCACGGCAGACGGGGCAGATCTTCTCTCTCCACCTCCTTCTTCTTGTTGTCGGGGTAGACCGGCAGCCTCACGGCGTCTCCCGATGATCCTTTGAATGTCTAGGGTTGCCTTCTATTTATAGGCAGGCATGAACCGACTTAAAGCCACGGTCGCACCATTATGCAGATGCCGCAGTCGCGGCTTTTTCATATTCCACAGTCGCAGTGTTTGGTTGTTAAAAGGTCGCAACTTTTCTGTGCTGTATATGGGTGTCACGGTCGTGGCCAGTTGTAATGATGGTGGGTGTTAGCGAGGGCAGAGCGTGGAGGGAAAAGGAAGCAGCTGTGGATGGTGGAAGCGTCGCTGTTGTTGAAGGAAGTAGCAGCAAGGGTGATGAGAGCAGGTTGCTGCTGATCGCGGCAGTTATCAAAGGAGGTCGCGGGTGGTTGCAGAGAGAAGGCAGCCTGTGTTATGTGAAGAAGGTAGCTGCAAGCATGGGTGGTGAAGGAAGAGCGGGAGCAGCAGGTGATCATGATCCATTTGGGTGGAGAAGAACCCAGCAGGTCGTGGCTTTCGAGATCGCAGGCCACGGTCGCGGCTTATGCCGTGGTCGAGGCTTTAGCCGCGGTCGCGATTAGAGGTGCTGTTGAACCGTGGTTGATGGAGAAATGATCGCGGGCGATGGAGGTGATTGCGGGAGGACCCATGAGCTGGCAGAGGTGTGGTCACGATGGAGATCGAGGGTGAGGCCACGATGCTGAAAGAACGCAGAGGGAGGCAGAGAGAGAGCCGCGGTCATGACAAGGATGTAGGTCACAGGGTTTTTGGTGGATACCGCGATCGTGGGAGTTAGGGTGGAAGGCGCGGTCGCGGGTATTTCCGCGGGCGTGAGCTGCGGGTCAGGCCTTGATAGCTGGAGTCGAGGCCACGATCGTGGGGTCTGCTGTGTGGTCACAGAATTGGCTTCTTCAGGCCGCAGGGTAGCTATTAGGGTACATAGGTGAACAGGAGCCGGCTGGGCACTGTGGCTGCGAAGGAAATAGAGTCTCAGCCCCACTTGTGGGCCTTGGTGTTGCTTGGGCCCAAGAGTTACAAATTAGCCTTAGGCAAGATCTGACCAAGCCTGATCCAAGGCTAAACAAAGGGCCAGAAGGTTATAGTTGCATTGGGATCAGGCCCACAAGCTCCAAAAAGCCTGGTCGTATCCACACCTTGGGCACATAGAATGTTGTAGCAGAGAATCAGGAAGGAAAAGATCCTGATTGCATGATGGCGGGTGATTTGGCCCAAGTGCCCAATTCATCCTACAAAACAAAGATAAAATCCATTAAAAATAGGGATAAAATTGATTGGACCAAGATAAGTTGAATATAAGAAGATATGGCCAAAGAAAGCTCGGAAAAGCAGTTAAACCAAGTCATCTCGCATATAAGAAGATAGAGCTAGTAAAAGCAAATAATCAGGGAAAAATAGGGCCAAACGAGGCGATTAGACTCAGATGAAAATGCATTCATCAAAATACCCCGAACTTAAACGTTGCTCGTCCTCGAGTAACACAAAATCTAAAACGGTCGCCTAATGAATACTTTCAACGCGCGCGATTGCCTCATCTTCACATCACGATTGTTTCTTTTCTGCTCAGTATGACTAGGTGTCTCAACATCCTGAGATCACAGAACACATCTTTCCATATCTTTGTACCTGAGTTCGCTTCCCAATATCACTTCCTCTCTACTTTTTCCAAAATCAAGCATGTTAGAGAGCTTCGTAAGAGTCCAGAGATACCCGCAGAACAACAAGCGTGCACCTGATCTGACACTGGTGTTTTTAGGATGTTGGTGAGCGTTGGCATTCATTGTGCCAGTAGGTGGAAAAGGGAGTGAAGGGTGGTATGGAAGAAAGAAATAAATCTCTCCTCTATTCGAATCGAGATTTTTATCATATGATTTGCAATGTCATTGATTGCATTTTTTGTGCAAATATCTCCTCTATTCGACTCGAGATTGTGTTTCTTTTCATGTGCGCTTAGGCATCTTTTCTTGGTGATACACCCCTATTTCGTAGTGAGGGGTATGGAAGAAGCGTAAAGAGAGAGAGTGTGCCACCCCGAACTTAGGGTTTGGCACTATATTGGCTATATTTGTTTGTTTTTGATGAGCGAATGGATAAGAAGATGGTAGAAGAAGTGTAGAAGAGAGTTCAGATCAGAATGCAACTTGATTTACAATTCAGTGCACCGGGTCATTCTCCTTATCATACTCTGCTCAAATAATGACTTGATGAGGATCTAGTGGAGATTCCATGTTATTGTTCCATTAGTCAGATAGGAAGCACAACATGTTTGATCCCTCTCAGTTTGATAGATACTTGCCATATCTACTGATCATGATGTTAGGATTCATAAGCTTCACACGGTGATTTCTAATCATAGGCTTGTTTCAGAAATTGTTCTCCTTGAGGCTTCACTTCGAATAAGGAGGGTATAATGATTCAAAACTGCATGGAAAAACAGGATAGCCGGCTAGGTAAAGGCTTTGATTGAAACGAAAGTGTCAAAACTTCATCAAGTTTCTATACAAACAGCTATGAAAACTTTTGGAAATGTTTAAAATTTTTGAAAAATTTGCTCAAAATTGCAACGATGAGACCTTAAATCTGAAATGGATAGGAGAGGGTGGAAAGTAGAGTACGTACCACCCACCCTCCACCCCGAACTTAGAAATTTGCTCGTCCCGAGCAAACTCTAAATCCAAGATGGAGGGGAAAACTCGTGCCGGTTGGTCCACCATATGTGGTTGCATTCCTTTCGGCGACGCGTCCTCCATCTAAAATCTTAGAAATGGAATCTATCATAACTTAAGACGGAATCTTGCGATGCATTGTCTACCAGGTGCAAAATTTTCAAAAAAACAAAATTAAAAGTAAAAGCTAAGTTAAAGATCGGGTTGCCTCCCGAAAAGTGCCTTTGTTTTATGTCGATGGCTCGACGTGATATTCTTTAGCTTTCTGGTGGGTATGTCGGTTTGGTTAGATTCATCAATTCTTCAGTGCTAGTATCGGCTGTGGTGAAATATCTTTTCAAGCATTGGCCGTTTGCCACAAAATCACCTCACTTCTCACTCCATAAAGTAAATGCACCATGTGGATAGATGCTCTTGACCATGTATGGTCTAGACCATCGAGAACGAAGTTTTCCTGGGAATAACCTCAGTCTTGAGTTGAACAGCAGAACTTGGTCTCCCATTTGAATGTCCTTCCTCTTCAGATGACCATCATGCTAAAGTTTTGTGCGTTCCTTGTAGATTCGTGCATTTTCATAAGTTGTCATTCGGAGTTCGTCCAACTCTTGAATTTGTAGAATCCTAGTTTCGCCTACTTTCTTCATGTCAAAATTCAACTGTTTGATAGCCCACCATGCTTTATGTTCGAGTTCCACGGGCAGGTGACATGATTTTCCATAGATGAATCTGAAGGGTGTTGTTCCAAGAGGAGTTTTGAACGTAGTTTGGTAGGCCCATAAAGCGTCATTGATTTTCACAGACCAATCCTTCCGGTTGCGTCCTACTGTCTTTTCCAGGATATCTTTGAGTTGATGGTTCGAAACCTCTACTTGCCCACTTGTTTGTGGGTGGTAGGGGGAAGCTACCTTGTGCGTTACACCATATCTTCTCAGCAACGCTTCAAAGCTTCTTTCCAGAAAATGAGAACCTCCATCAGAGATCACAGTGCGTGGAACTCCAAAATGGGGAAAAATGATATCTTTGAACATTTTAATCACGGGTTTTGAATCGCTAGTAACCATTGGTGTTGCCTCTACCCATTTGGAGACATAATCAACCTCGACTAGGATGTAGAAAAATCCATATGAGGATGGGAATGGACCCATGTAGTCCACTCCCCAAACATCAAAAATCTCAACTTCTTGCCATAGCTTAAGTGGCATCTCATCTCTCTTCGTAATGTTTCCCGTTCTTTGACACTTGTCACATGACAACACAAAGTTATAAGCATCTCTGGATATGGTTGGCCAAAAGAACCCGCATTGTAGAACCTTCAAAGAAGTTTTCTTAGAACTCATATGGCCTCCGACTGGGCCTGTGTGACATTGCTCTAAAATAAGTTGGGCTTCTTCCTCAGCGATACAACGTCTGTAGAGACCATCCGCACAGAGCTTGAAAAGGTACAGTTCATCCCAGTGATATTGCCTCACATGATGCATGAATTTCTTTAGAGCGTTGCCAGTACACTCAGGGTGGATGACACCAGCGACAAGGTAGTTCACATAGTCCGAGTACCAAGGAGTAGCTTCTGAGACTTTCATAAGCTGGTCATCTGGAAGAGAGTCATTAATTGGTATCTTCTCAGTTTCCAGAGTGTGGATACGACTTAAGTGGTCTTCTACAACATTTTCTGTGCCTCTCTTATCTCTAATCTCAAGATCAAATTCTTGCAATAGGAGAATCCATCTTATTAGCCTTTGTTTTGCATCTTTCTTTTTTAGAAGATAACGAATAGCAGCGTGATCTGTGTAGACTATCACCTTTGAACCAATAAGGTAGGATCTAAACTTATCAAAGGCATATACGACTGCTAGGAGTTCCTTCTCAGTAGTTGCATAGTTCCTTTGGGCTTCGTCAAGGGTCTTCGACGCATAATAGATGACATGATGTTTCTTCTCTATACATTGGCCCAAAACGGCACCCACAGCGTAATCACTGGCATCACACATAATTTCGAATGGGTTGTCCCAATCTGGGGTACGAATGATGGGTGTCGTTGTAAGGGCATGCTTTAGGTTGTTGAAACTCGTGATACACTCTTCATCAAAATGGAAGTCAGCGTCCTTCAGTAACAAGTTTGTCATGGGCTTGGTTATCTTGGAGAAATCCTTTATAAACCTTCTGTAGAAACCTGCATGACCAAGGAATGCACAGACTTCTCTTACATTGGTTGGGATTGACAGTTTGGAGATCACTTTGATCTTGGCCTTGTCCACTTCAATTCCTCGATTACTGACTCTATGGCCAAGGACAATACCTTCTTTTACCATGAAATGACATTTTTCCCAATTAAGCAGTAGATGTGTTTCCTCACATCGTTTGAGGACAAGGGAGAGGTGCCTTAGGCATGAATTATACGAATCCCCATATACAGAGAAATCATCCATAAAAACTTCCATAATAGTTTCAGTTAGCCCGGCAAATACGGCTGCCATGCAACGTTGGAAGGTTGCAGACGCATTACAGAGCCCGAATGGCATCCTTCTAAAGGCGTATGTTCCAAAGGGGCAGGTGAACGTAGTTTTCTCTTGGTCATCTAGATGTATAGGAATTTGATAGAATCCAGAGTAACCATCGAGATAGCAAAAGTATTCTTGGTGAGCTAATCACTCTAAGACTTGATCTAGGAAAGGCATCGGGAAATGGTCATTGCGTGTGGCCTTGTTTAACTTCCTATAGTCGATGCACATCCTCCACCCAGTGACTTTTTGAGTGGGGATGAGTTCGTTATTTTCATTCCGTATAATAGTAGTGCCACCTTTCTTTGGAACGACATGCACAAGACTCACCCACGGTGAGTCAGATATCAGATAGATGATTCCGGTAGTGAGCAACTTGATAACTTCATGGCGGACTACTTCCTTCATATTAGGATTCAACTTCTGTTGATGCTCAACAGTCGGCTTGTGGTCTTCCACCATAGGGATTTTGTGCATACAAAGTGCTTGACTAACCCCGGTGAGATCGCTCATCTTGTAGCCGATAGCTTTCTTCCTTTCCCTTAATTCTTTCAGGAGTTTATCTTCTTGTTCGATCGTTAGATCGGAGTTTATAATAACTGGACAAACCTTGAGATCATCCAAAAACACATACTTAAGTCCCTCGGGCACGGGCTTCATTTCAGGGGATTCTGGCTTCTCACATGGCTCTTTAGTTACATTCACAGATTTGAGTTCCTCGAACTTAGATTCAGGATCTTCTTCTATAGAGTCGAGGCAAAGGATACAATCCTTAACTTGTTCGTTGATGAAAATTTCAGCAGATGGGTTTGTTAGTGCCATTTCTAAAGGATCATCTTGTTCATATTCCTCTTGTGTGAGGAGAGACATTTTCTCAATGCAATCAATCAAATAGACTTCTTCCTGCATGCTCGGTCTTCACATGCTTTCAAAAACTTTGAACTCGAGGGTTTCTTTCCCTAGTCTGAGCAATAAGGTCCCTGCTTCAACATCAATCAAGGCTCTTACAGTGGCGAGGAATGGACGGACAAAGATAAGAGGGTATCTGGCGTCTTCTTTTATGTCCATGATGACAAAGTCACAAGGGACATAAGAGTCTTTTCCAACCTTGACAGGGACATCTTCGATGATTCCCAAAGGAAGAGTCATAGAGTTATCTGCAAGTTGAATGGTCATTCCAGTTGGGAGTAATTCTGCAAACCCTAGCCTCTTGCAAAGGCTAAGTGGCATGATTGAGATGCTAGCAACGAGGTCAGCTAATCCCTTTTTACATGAGGAGTCACCGATATGACATGAAATCCCAAAGGATCCCGGGTCTTTCTTCTTCTCGGGCATCTTGCTCTGAATGATATCAGAAGTGGTTGATGCTAGCTTGACTGTCTCATATTCTTCAGCTATGTACTTCCTTGTTAGGAGAGACTTTAAGTACTTAGTCCAGGCTGGTATCTCGGCCAACGCATCTAGAAAGGGTATATCTACATGAAGCTTCTTCATAGCTTCTTTAAACTTGTTGAATCTAGTATCGAGTTTTGTCTGCTTCAAACGAGCTCGGAAGGGAGGACATGGCTTGTATACTGGCACATCCAGCTCAGGTGTATCTTCTACCTCTGCAGTCGATGGTTCCTCCAATCTTGCTTTGTCTGTCTTATCAGCGGTTGGTTGTTCCTTCGGTTGGGACTCGGGTGTTGCAGAGTCTTGGTCATTTGTAAGGTCATCATCGTTTGTTGCCAATATTGGTATCTTAGCAGGGGAGTCAGAATAGTTTTTCCCAGACCTGGTGGTGACAGCCTTTAGTTGCTCCGGATGTTTAGGATTGTTTTTGGGTTGCCCAGCAAAGGTTCCAGCAGGTGGCTTCATGCTAGCCGCAAGTTGAGCTAGTTGAGATTCAATAGCCTTCTGATGGGCTTGCTGGTTAGCTATCATAATCTACTGTGACTGCAACATCTTCTCAATAGCTGAAAATTTGTCATCGGGAGAGATGGGACTAGCTTGTTGCCCTAGTTGTTGTTGTTGATAAGGGACATGGTTGGGGTTTTGAAACTGAGAATTGTTCTGATAGTTGTTGTAGTTTCTATTCTGGAAGTTACCTCGATTCCCAAAATTTTGTTGTTGGTTATACTGGAATCCTGGCGGGCCTCATTGTTGAGTATTTACACCAAGTTGTCGCGAGTTCTCCGCTCCACAAAGGTTCCCATATTGAAAACCTAGATGGTTCCTATTTCGATTCGGATTATAGTATCCTTGGCCAGGGATGGTGTTGACAGCATTCAGATTTTCCATTTGACCACTATCTCCCTGAGCACAGGTATTACTCAAGACAACATCATAGAGAATGTTACAGGCTAGAGTAGAATGGTCAGTTCCTTTGCATGCTTCGCAGAAGAGTGAGGCTGACTTAACTTGCTCTTGTTGTCGAGGGGCGAACGTCTTCTTTCATAAGCTGCGAGGGACGATTCTAGATGGTCTTGCTTTGCAACTAGGAGTTTGAGAGATTCAGCGATAGACTTGTACTCGGGTGTTGCTTCAGCCATAGCTGCCTTCAGCACTCCTTTACCCATAGGTCTTCCCCAGTTGGCTTGGTTTTCAGCTCCAAGGGTGACAACCTTCCATGCACTATCATAACTCTGACGCATGAAGTTTCCTCCAGACGAGGAATCCAAAAACCTCTTGATATCATTGTCTACACCTCTACAAAAGATTTCAATGAGTTGATTCTTCGGAATGCCATGATGTGGGCACTTGCGTAGAAGCTCCTTGTATCTCTCCCATGCTTCAGCTAGAGATTCTCCAGGGGCCTGGGTGAATTGAGTTATTCGGCCCCTAATCTCGTAGGTGAGAGAAGGAGGATAGAATTTCTCCAGAAAAACATTTTGAAGTTGTTCCCAAGTGGTGATGGGTTCGCATTGCAAGGAGTTATACCAACTCATGGCCCTATCGGCACGAGAGTATTTGAAGAGACGGAGTCTGATGGCATCATATGTGACTCCATTCTGCTTTGTCATGGCGCACAGGTCTATGAATCTCAGCAGATGTTCTTGACTATCTTCTCCTTGCTTACCATAGAAGGGATTGTTTTGAAGCAACATGATCCAATGCGCCCGTATCTCAAAGTTGGGGGCGTTGATGGGAGGAGGTTGCACTGGGTGATGAACGTCAGCAGCTTTAGGGATTGAGAACTCCCTCAGGTCTTTTTGTAACTCTGGTAGCTGAGATGCTGCTTGAGCTGCTTGGATTTCTTCTTGAACTGCAGCTCGGGCTTCTTGCATAAGCCTATCTCTTTGTGCATTAAGGGCTTGAGCTACCCTTCAAGCAATTTCCTCCTCTTGAGCCATTCTTGCTTGGTTCTCTCTGTACAGATGGTGAAAAGTTATGTCTATCTCAGGGACAAAGCTGGCAGCGAGTCTGGGACTGTCTGAGCGGCGCATACACTAGACTTTGTGTGAACCTAGGATAAAAAGATCTTTTGCTGGTAAGAAGGACGGAGTAGAACCGAATTCAAGTATATATGATCGATAGTATCAAAAGTAAAAGAAAAACCTAAATTAGTCTCAAAATAACTAGATTTAACTAGATGATTCCATTGTCCCCGGCAACGGCGCCAGAATTTGACGTGGCTTATCGCACTAACAAACTCACTTAGGGTTGAAATCCCTAAGTTTTTAACCAAAACAACGTGCAATAATACCACCCGCAAGCGGACGGGTCTTATCGCAGTATAGTTGAGGATCGAATCCCAAGGGACAACATTTTTCAGAATCTTTCTCTAGTCGAGTCTAGTTGAATCAAGACTAATATTTAGAACAAGGTTGGTTGAAATGAGTTTAATTAAGCTAAATGCAAGAAAAGTAAAATGGCAGGATTAAAGGTTGATTAAAGATAAATGATGGAAATCACTGGGATGATCCCGGGTTTCACCACCACTACTCATGCAATCACATCCAAACATCAAACATCTAGGCAAGATATAACCATTCAAATAGAGCTATTGCAGAACCCCCCGTACGGGCGTCAGGTCCGCGTAAGCATCACCTTAGGTATCAGATGTCTCGTCGCCATCCATATCACATACTTACGGCTCCGAAGATACAGAAATCCGAATGAAGTTGTAGGCCCCCTATATAGGAGTTAGGCACACAGAAGCGTCACCGTGGGTTAGATGGCTCGTCACCACACGGATCATACACTTACGACTTCAAGGAATCCCACTCTATTTCTAGTTTGGGAGTCAACCACGTTAATCGACATTCAAAACCTACTCATAGTTCTCGCAACATAGGAAACGAACAAGATAAATGCAAGCAGGTGATCAGTCCACAAGCACACATCGACGATTAACAATGAAATGAAAGATTATATACATGCCATGGAATGTTTAACAAAAAGATATGAAAGCATGGGCAGCGGGGTTAGTCCCCGCACCCCAGCGAAAGTAAACTACTCCCTCATGGTGAGAGAAATAAGAGAAACAAGAGAAAGAGAAGATTCCGCCATGAGCATGGTGAAGAAGATGGTCGTAGCTCTGTGGAGAACCGGTCTTCTACACCACATCGGGGCAGATCTGGAAGGAGAGGGAAGAACACCACGGCAGACGGGGCAGATCTTCTCTCTCCACCTCCTTCTTCTTGTTGTCGGGGCAGACCGGCAGCCTCACGGCGTCTCCCGATGATCCTTTGAATGGCTGGGGTTGCCTTCTATTTATAGGCAGGCATGAACCGACTTAAAGCCACAGTCGCGGCCATTATGCATATGTCGCGGTCGCGGCTATTTCAGATTTTGTGGTCGCGGTGTTTGGTTGTTAACAGGTCGCGGGTTTTCTATGCGGTATATGGGTGCCGCGGTCGCGGCCAGTTGTAATGATGGTGGGTGTGAGTGAGGGCAGAGCGTGGAGGGAAAAGGAAGCAGTTGTGGTTGGTGGAAGCATTGCTGTTGTCGAAGGAAGTAGCAGCAAGGGTGATGAGAGCAGGTTGCTGCTGATCACAGTGGTTATCAAACGAGGTCGCGGGTGGTTGCAGAGAGAAGGCAGCCTGCGTTAGATGAAGAAGGTAGCTGCAAGCATGGGTGGTGAAGGAAGAGAGGGAGCAGCAGGTGATCATGATACATCTTGGGTGGAGAAGAACCCAGCAGGTCATGGCTTTCGAGATCGCAGGCCGCGGTTGCGGCTTATGTCGTGGTCGAGGCTTTAGCCGCGGTCGCGATTAGAGGTGTTATTGAACCGTGGTTGATGGAGAAATGATCGCGGGCGATGGAGGCGATCGCGGGAGGACCCAGGAGCTAGCAGAGGTGTGGTCGCGATGGAGATCGAGGGTGAGGCCACGATGGTGAAAGGTTGCGGAGGGAGGCAGAGAGAGAGCCACGGTCGCGGCAAGGATGCAGGTCGCAGGGTTTTTGGTGGATACCGTGATTGCGGGAGTTAGGGTGGAAGCCGCGGTCGCGGGTATTGCCGCGGGCGTGAGCTGCGGGTCAGGCCTTGATAGCTGGAGTCGAGGCCACGATCGCGGGGTCTGCTGTGTGGTCGCGGCATTGGCTTCTTCAGGCCGCGGGGTAGCTATTAGGGTAGATAGGTGAACAGGAGCCGGCTGGGCACTGTGGCTGCGAAGGAAATAGAGTCTCGGCCCCACTTGTGGGCCTTGGTGTTCCTTGGGCCCAAGAGTTACAAATTAGCCTTAGGTAAGATCTGACCAAGCCTGATCCAAGGCTAAACAAAGGGCCACAAGGTTATAGTTGCATTGGGATCAGGCCCACGAGCTCCAAAAAGCCTAGTCGTATCCACACCTTGGGCACAGAGAATGTTGTAGCAGAGAATCAAGAAGGAAAAGATCCCGATTGCATGATGGTGGGTGATTTGGCCCAAGTGCCCAATTCATCCTGCAAAACAAAGATAAAATCCATTAAAAATAGGGATAAAATCGATTGGACCAAGATAAGTTGAATATAAGAAGATATGGCCAAAGAAAGCTCAGAAAAGTAGTTAAACCAAGTCATCTCGCATATAAAAAGATAGAGCTAGTAAAAGTGAATAATCAGAGCAAAACAGGGCCAAACGAGGCGATTAGACTCAGATGAAAATGCATTCATCATATATCAAAGGGATGAGGGAGAGAGAGAAGTTTTGCTTCTTAAGTAAGGGAAGTTGTTTCCTATTAGGAAAGGAACTTATTCCCTCTTATATGAATGTCTTGAGGCTTGGGTGCTCTCCCCTATATAAGGGGTAGAGCCAGGAACAATTCCAGAGGAGTTTCACATAACCCTCTCTTCTTCTCCTCCTCCTTCTTCTTCTTCTTTACGTAAAAACCCTAACGATGAAGGTTTAACCCTATCCCTGGAGATGAGGAGCCATGGAAGAGATACAATACGGTCATGTTGCTCCCACAATATCAAGTAGACGCCCAGTGGTCGTCCTCCTCCTCCTAGCTACGTGCAGCAGTAGCAGTTATGCTGCTATGAAGGCCGACGGAGTCTGGCCTGGACAGCAACGAAGCGACCGCCTTGGTTGAGATCAAGAGGTGCCCACATGCGCCAGATCATGGAGGAGGCAGAGAGGGAGTTTCCGGCGAAGATCATGGCCCAAGGAGGAAGGGGCAGCCCACGCTTGGCTGCAGGATCGCGGCTGCGCAGGGTTCCAGAGGAAGAAGATGACCAAACCACCTCTGGACGTTTATACCCCTCTGCGGGTTAAGGAGCATGTCGCTTAGTTAGGGGCAAAACTGACTTTGCGTTATGTTTCCTGATTAGCAACGTTGCATGAAGTCGAGTGACGTGGTGCACTCCGATTGGCCAAGTAAGTGAATCCTTGCGAAAACCATAACTAATTCTAGGAAACTCGGATTGAGACAAATCTTATATGAAAATTGATCCTCAGAACGAGGGGAATTCAATAAAAATATATTTAGAAGCTAATTCCTCTTGCTATGCGATAATTGGTGTAAATCATCATCTTTAATGAATTAAAGATTAAGAAACCCTATTTTGATATGATTAATGTGTTTAATAAGGTTTAATGGATCATTAGAATTGATGTTAACCTGTTAAATGTAAAAAGGTACATTATGGAAGAACTTTGCACGTGATTAGTCCAATTTAGAGTTTATGTGCATAAATATGCTTGAAATTTGAAAAGTACATAAAGTTATCATCTTTAATGATTTAATTAAGGAAAAACCCTTAGATAGATGGACTTAATGATGTTATTTGGATAATTCAAGATGATATTAACCTGTTGTTAATAAAAGTGAATATAGGATCTAAAAATATGATATTTTTATATAATTGGCTTAATTTAGGGTTTTGTGCATGATTATGCATTAATGAGCTTGAAAACCCTAATTTAGGAGAATATTTCTTTTAATTAGTTTAATTGTTCAAATCCATGAATAAATAGGGATATGATGATCCTAAGTCAATTTGGGTATGAAAGACTATTAAAATGGATAGTTGAGCAATTAAGGTTCATATAATTAGAAAAGAGTATTTTAGGGTTTGTTGACCTAAAAGGGATAAAGTTTGAGAAATTTATCTCAGAAACCCTAATGAATATTAACGAAACCTTAATGTGGATTAGAAACCCTAGAAAGTGAATTCAAGTCAATAAAGTAGATTCCTGATAAAGTGTGTAATAAATAGAGTGCATATTCTTTTCAGGAATTATGTGATGATTGAACTGCTTGCTTGTATTTCATTCTTGGTTGGGTTTACTTAATGCTTGTGAAATCATCAAATCAGGTATGTGGTTACACTTATGGATATATCAAGTTATTTTGCTGAGGTTTACCGAAGTTTTCATCGATGACATGAATTAATTGTTGAATGATTTTAATTCATGCAAACTATAATGTGGATATGACTATCACCTAAGATATGTGCCTACTAGCTCAGATCCGGGTCCCCTTTGTGGATTATTAGTTGACCTAGTACATAGCTACCTATGGGGTAGGTCCATCAGGTCATCGGATGACTTAGTACATGGCTACCAATGGGGTAGGTCCATCAAGTCACCTTGAGTTAGATATTGGGCTACTTATGGGTAGTTCCATGTGACTCTATTACCCTATGTATTGGCTACCTATAAGGTAGGACCATGGGGGTAAGGATCTACCTAAAGAGAGGTAGTATGCAAGGACAGGACAGAGTTAAGGGATAGGTAAGGATTGAGTAGTATGGATTAAAACGTAATCTTGGTTGTTAAATGATTAATTGAAGGATTACATTATTAAGAATAATTGCCTGATTATTGTTTCCCCCACATACCAGCTTCGGCTGACTGACGTTTTGGTTGTCGGTGTTTTAGGTACAAGCCAAAAGAACAAACAGCAAATCGTCATATTGGGAAACACATGAAGTAAAATAAGGAGGATTAGTTAGAGTAGAATCCTTAAGTGGATAGAAGTTTAGAGATCCAAGTTTAAAAAAAAAAGGTATGCAAAAGTTTATTTTCTTATAACTTTTCAGTTTCGTCTATTAAAATTTAATAATTGTTCTTGGTTAATTGTCGAACCTTTGATCTGGGTTACTGGTTAATGGCTCTGACCTTTCGGTCTCCCTTAATTGGGGGTTACTGGGAGTCGGGGTCGTAACAGGAAACCTACCTACATGGCATGGTGTCCCCATATCTAGAGATTAATGTCCCAGTTCTTGTGAAGAAAGGGAATGCATGAGTGTGATTCCATATGCCTCAGCAATTGGATCAATCATATATGCAATGTTATGTACCCATCTAGACATCTCGTATCCCCTGAGCATGATGAGAAGATATCAGTAAGATCCATGTGATGCTCACTACATAGCCATGAAGAACATCCTCAAGTAGTTGAGAAGCACTATGGATTCGTTCTTGGTCTACAACAGAGAGGAAGAGTTGGTGGTAAAGGGTTACACTGATGCCAGCTTCTAGACTAATCAAAATAATTACAAATCACAATCAAGATTTGTGTTCTATCTCAACAATAGAGTTGTCAACTTGAAGAGTTCCAATCAAGAAATAGTTGTTGATTTTACAACAGAGGTCAAGTATATAGCTGCATCATGTGTAGCAAAGGAGGATGTATGGATCATGAAGTTCATCATAGAACATAGGATCATTCCAACCATCAGCGATGCAATTGAGGTATATTGTGATAACAATGGTGTTGTTTCATAGGATAAGGAACCCAGATCACACCAATGCTCAAAACACATACAAAAGGGGTATCATCTTATACGAGAAATTGTACAACTAGGAGATGTAAAGATTTTCAAAGTACCAAATGAGAACAACATTGTTGATCCCTTAACAAAGGCACTTTCACAACAGAAGCATGACGATCATGTAAGGTCACACATAATAAGATTCATGAGTGACTGTCTCTATGTGTAACTGGGAGTATGTTTCTTATGTATGCCCTGAGAGCCAATCATGTGATGATTGTAATGGTGTGTCATGTAAAAACAATTTGATTATTAATTAAAGGCAAGATTCAAATTTATTTAGTTTAATTCAATTATGAGATAATGATATAACATTATAAATGTATAGATAATAATATTACTAAATGATGTCTATATTCAAGTTACGAACCTTGTAGATGAGATCATACATATGTTAAGAGTACATATTCTCACTATGACCTTGATTGGTTGTTATTATGGAAGGTTGATAGACAACGATAACACATAAGAGAAGAGTGTGAGTTGGTTGATGACTAAATCTCATTAGTCATGATATGGAGATATCAAACCAAGCACACAAATACATGTTAGAGAATAGTGTATTAGAGAAACCCACCGTCAGACTGACACATGGAAGCCATCATCATGGAAGTCATAGTCAGGTCTCAAAATGAAGGTGGTGGTTGTGATTCTTAGACTTGAAATCAGTGCACTCAGCACATGTCATTGGGTACACTTTGACATTATCAAACATAGTTCTAAAACATGGGATGTTATAACAATGCTCATTAGTGGCTTTGACATATGAGGATTGACTGTGAGTGATAGATATAGGATTTTTCCCTCCTATGGGAGTTTGATGTCCTAGGCCTCTTGATTAGCGAGACTAAGAAAAACATGGTCATGCACATGTGAGTCAATATGTGATATTGAGCTTACATATATCTTAGACAATATGCTCTTGGTTTAAGAAACAAGAATTAATAATAATGAGGGTGACTGCTCCATGCCTCTAGTTCAATGTAGACATCAGCGACAAAGGAACTATACAAACACTACAACACCATACACTGATTGTAGGTTGAAGTTGTTCCCCAACTTTTCATTCACTTGGGTAGCATTGATGTGCGACTAGGCACCACACCTTGCTTGTGATGTCATAAGTTGTTATGGACATGCACTGCCAATGTGATATGGTACCTATAGGGTCACACACATAGGTCTCGACCTAGAAGAGGAGATGAAATCTTGAATGACATTCGAGTGAAGTGCTAAAGTGTTTAGGCATTTGATTCATGCAACAAACAAGCTGAAAAACACTGCTAAATGCTCATCTCAAGTGTTGAGATGGTCATCTAGAAGTTCCAAATGGTCATCTCAAGCATTGATATGGGCGTCTGGATAACTCAAAACTTGAACCACGCCCACCCATTAGATACATGCAAAGAGGACTATCTTCAGACCTAGTTTTGAGTTGAAATTGGCAAGGAACGAACTGACCCAACCAAACTGTATGGGTGACTAAGAGGACCATCTCTCATGAGAAAGATGGTTCATTGTGGTCAGGGAAGGTTCTATATGTTTTCCTATTTGTTTTGCTTGAGCAATACTTGTTGCACAAGGAAATCAATTTCTAACATTGATGGGAATTGATTTACCAAATTTGTGTACAATTGGGAAACTGTGAAACAACCATCTCGCAATGTGAGATGACCTTCTTATAGTATGACATGACTGTCTTTCTTGTGAGACAACCATCTCATCTATCCCAGGTTGCAAAATTTCCAGAACTGTTGCAAACATTTTAAATCTTCTAGTCCCTTCCACTCCCGCATAGACTGGGAACATGGGCCCAAACCCCACCTTTAAGTAGAGGGGTACTAGGGGCTTCCCAGAGAACAACATAGACAACTGAGAATCGATTCCTCTTATAACAATTGTCCTCTATGATTGTAGTAACCACTAGAGCATAGGCAAGTCAACCCGACAAGGGAGGGATAGCCACTGGAGAGAACAACTGAGCGTTGTCATAGTGGGAGAGCAAGTTGGTGACTAGTACACCAACAGGAGGGATGACTCCTTCCTTATTGTCCTAGTAGGGTGATAGGAGATCTAGGTGGTCCGTGTTGACTACCATATAGGTGAGAAGTTGTTTTCTGCCGCTAGGAGGACAACATCAACCAGTAGTATGTGACAAGAGGAGCTTCTGAAGAAGATGACATTCATGACTATAGTATGTACCATAGACAACGATGTGCATCAGTCACACAAGTCCCAGTGAAACCAATATATAGAAGTTGTGTATCTATGACGAATAGGGTTTTAGCTAGACTTCCTCCAGGATCAGGTATATCCTCAAAACCATCCTCCCTACATTATAGTTATTGATGCGGTCTACTTATTATGGGAATATGGTAGATAAAATTTTAAATTCTATTTCCTACTCTATAGCCATATTTCCCAACAAATGGCACCCTACAAGGGCACTCCTAGTCTTTCATTAGGTCCTCCTTATTCTCATCATGATGTCCTAATCCTATTGTGCTCTTCACCTACATACATCACGTCCCCAACCATGGATTAGAAAAATGATCATTAGTAAGAGGAATGAGTATTATATATATGAAATACTAGAATATGAAAATGACTATACATTATTCTTAAACATGATGCATGAAAACTAACACAAAAATTGAATGAAACTTGAACATCAATATATGATCTTTCTTTAAGATTAGTTCTTATCTTTTTATGTAACTTATGTCAGAGACTAGTACACTGGTACCTAGGTCTCATGGCCTGCACTCTAGCATGGGTCATCTTATGTAATTCTTCCTACACTAATGATGTGGGCCTCATGATCTACTCTAAGGGTCAGGGTCATGTCTCTCGAGTCAACTTGCACTAAGGCCTAGGTCTAACTCCATAGTTTGATGTCAACTTAATTTGTATCATAACTATAATCTTATTATAGGAAAATAAGTTGAAATATGAGTGCTTAACATGATTAACATGATTACTTGAAGACTTAAGTAAATCAGAATGATTACATGAAAATTGTGTATTTTATCTTGAGTTATTATAATCCCTCTCTTGAATGAACCACAATTCTCGCAAGGTTGATTAAGGCTCTCATAAGGCCAATTATGGATCACGTAAGGCCGGTTAAGGCTCACATAATTCTCCCACAAAGCTCATAAGCCTGGTTAAGGCTCTCTTAAACATGATTGAGAGGATTATATTAAACTAACATGATTTTTTAATCTTAAACATAATTTCCATAATATCTTAATTCATTAAACATGATTATCATCAACTCTTGATTCATTAGCATGTCAATGATACATAATATTTCATTTGAAATCATAAACATGAACACAATATAAAGTCTAGCTTCTTAACATGAACATGATTTTACATAAGCATATAAATCATGAATATATCTCTTAATAACATAGACATGTGAATATTCTAAGAATAATAAATATTAAATACTCATGGGCATGTACCATTTACCTTCACTGTAATGAATAAGGCATATACATTACTTCTGATATTAACCCCTAATCAACTTGTAATAATCATATAAGGCTTCTTAATTAGGATCTCTAACCCTAATTGTGCTAAGGCTATATGTAACGTCCCAGGATTTGAGGCCTTGGATAACATGATCTTAAAAGGAATGATTGGACTACCCATATCACCCAGGTGCACCTCCTTTTCCCGGATCCCATCACTAAAGAACTCCATAGTTAAGTGTGCTCAGCTTGGAGTAGTACTAGGATGGGTCACCTGTCGGGAAGTTGATCCTAGCATGCGCGTGAGTGAGGACATAGCGCGTAGTTAAGGCTAGTGGTGGTCTATGGGGACAGTCATCATTCCTAAAACTCTACTAGAGCCTTGGGCAGTGGGCCCGAGCATTACAAATGGTATCAGAGCCAATTCCCCTCTAGTAGGTGGGGCCCACATGGGCCTGTGGCATGCCAGTCTTTGAGTTGTGCGGTCCACGCATGTTGGAAAGGGCTATCCGAGTTGATGGAGCTGCCCATGTGCTGGTAGTGTCAAGGCATGTTGGAAAGGGCTATCCAAGTTGATGGAGCCACCCTTGCATTGGTAACCGTGGTTGGGAGCTGGGTGTACATGGGTCATTTGGATCTACACTGAAATGGGGAAAAGATTATGAAGCCCTATAGTTGAGCCTTGAGGAGGACGTCAAGAGTCTAAGTGGGGGAGATTGTAACGTCCCAGGATTTGAGGCCTTGGATAACATGATCTTAAAAGGAATGATTGGACTACCCATATCACCAAGGTGCACCTCCTTTTCCGGGATCCCATCACTAAAGAACTCTATAGTTAAGCGTGCTCAGCTTGGAGTAGTACTAGGATGGGTGACCTGTTGGGAAGTTGATCCTGGCATGCGCGTGAGTGAGGACAAAGTGCGTAGTTAAGGCTAGTGGTGGTCTGTGGGGACAGTCGTCATTCCTAAAACTCTACAATAGCCTTGGGCAGTGGGCCCGAGCGTTACACTATAACTTCGTGAAAACCAACCCAAAGCAGGTCCTAAAACCTAGACCATTATCTAGATCTGAAAAAAATTGATCAAAATTCATAAATGGTTCGACCCTATCTGAGCCCTAGGCTATTTTCTATGGTTTATTGAAGATCAGACTAAAACTGGCCAATCAGAGTCGAGATAAACCAATTAAGCTACTTTCTATAAAATTTGGAAATCATTTAAAAACCTTGATTGCAAAGATGGAATTGCCCTTGCATTAAGCACTGTAACATATGATGTGTGATAGGGATAATCGTGGTAAAAAATAGGAGCATTTGATCACCAAAGTAAATCAAGAAAACCCTAAAGCACACTAGTATGTGTGATATATATATTAGAGCAGTGAGGGGAAGGAAAGTCATTTGTGCATTTGGCTTCTTCCCTTCTGTCCATGGCATCGAGCTGCTCCACTGGAACAAGGGACTTAACCCAAACATGAACTACAAACCATATCTTCCACTAGAGTCTTTCTCAATAGTTTGTCAAGGAAGTGTCAATCTTGGTGAGCCATTATTGAGGCTTCTTAGAGAAATGGAGCCCCAAGTCCCTATTGCCGCCAAATCTATAACAGAATAAGGGACTTGAAGAATGGAAAGTAGCATAGTAGTAGTGAAAACTGGTATGCAAAGGCATACTTAGACCCAAAATTATTTGATGACCATGTAAGACACATAAGCATAACCTGAACCAAACAAATAAACCTCAAAAACCAACCTCTTCTACGGCTAGGTGGTTGAGATTCAGAGCATTTGTAGACCATAACCCAACACTGTTACTCCTGGGTAAAAGAAAGTACATCTGGTAAGGATGCTTACAGAGTCCTTACTTTGACAATGGTAGTTGGAGGTGTTGGCTAGCTCTCATCATCGCCAAGGAAGAAGGTAGGGTCGGTGATGACTCCTTAGTTGTCTCTGAATGAAATCAAGCCCGGGAATAAGTCATTTGGCATCATCTTGTGCTCCATATACTGATTAAAGGTATTCTGATGCGTTGAGGTAGAGACAAGGGTTTCCCTTTTCAACTAGCAGTGGTGTGCGTAAATTGGGATTTTGGAACTTTTCTGTAGGAAGTGCAGTAGTTACTAATCTAGGGTTTGAACAACACTAAACGAGCTCCTGAGTCTGCTAGTAAGAAAATCATAGGGATACATGGAGGATAGAGAGGGATCAAGGATAAGGAAGGTGCAGGGGATTGTTCCCCCCTCGCCGTGAGAAAAAGGGAGGTAGGAGACAAGGTCACCCTCATTGGATCATCATCTGATGGCTTGAAAAGTGCCATAGATCAACTCAAGGTGTGATGCACATGTGAAGGTGTAACATTGGAAAAAGTAACAAAATTGGCTGCATAATTAGATGATTAGATAACTTTAGATGGAATGATATGATTATCATATTCTTTTCTTATTGGAATCAATTGACATAACTAGGGTTATCTAAACCTAATGAAATTTGACATGCTTTCTAATTTGACTATGAGGAATTCAAACATGGAATTAAATCTTAATTTTGAGCTAATGGTTCATGTAATTTACAATGATTATATACCAAGAGTTATTAATGCATTAACAATTGTTAAGAAGGAGTTACATTACTTGAAATTAATGGAAGCTCTTATATCCTATTATATACTCATATAACAATCAATGGAACATGTTATTCATGTATGTGGAGTCAATTTCTATTTAAAACTTGAATGCCTAATTCAATCTAGGTTTTGTGCATTATTTGACTATGATGCAAATTGAGGTATCATTTTCATATTCATGTGTCACTTGAGAGTTCATTATGTCCTAGAAGTATATTAAATTTGTAACCTTGTATGATTGCTCATGTTTATTCTAAATTAAAATTTTAGGGATGCTACAATTCTACGTACCTTAAATAAATGTTGTCCTCAAAATTTGCATGCACTAACAGTGTACTACACACCTTAGGTTTCACATACATGTATAGATACACCTTAATCTTTGTCATAAAGACTCATAATTTTGTGCTAACATGTTCATTTTATGGAATTAACATGGACAACTATATATCATCTAACATGATTAACAATATTAACATGTGTATACATTACTAATGGCAATTGAAAACTAGACCATACTTTAGGATGAACCATGACAAAAGTGCTATCATACCCATAACATTAGCATAATCGTATTTTCAATAAGTCAATTAAGATTAGTTCTCCACATAACCTGTCACCAAAGTTGTCATTGCTATGAAGAGCTCATTGCACAAAAGTTCTCATTACCTTAGAGAATCACTTAATTAGCACTACTTTCTTAAAATTACCCTTATTATCTTTCTTCATCTTCATGACTTAATCATAAGTGCATTTAACTACCCACCATGCATAAAATATGTCTTTTCACTAACTAATGTATTAGGTTTTAATAGCTACCTAACTTAGGTCATACATATTAACCCTCTTTATGACATCCCTAGATACGTGTTGATCAGGCACATACCCAACAATGTGAGACATTATCATGCTACTCTCTTAACCTAATAGTGCACATGTCCCATACCACATGAACTAATAATAAGGAAAGAGACACTCAATTAATAAGTCTTTTGGTCATGGAATGCTCTCTACACTTCTCATTTGGTTGGCCAAACCATTGAGGAATGAGAGGACATGTCATATGTGAAGGTCAATACACAAGATCCAAACTAGATGAACATCTATTCCTTGTACTTGTGTCTTCATATACATAAACCTCGTGACTTAAAATTTCTAACTAGGGTTTTCCATCTTTGACTACTCCTCAAATAATAAAGATATTCATCATAACCTCATGAACTAATTTTCTCAATATTAGAAGCATACGTAGAACTTAACCTAGTGGACAAAAATAGTCATCAAACTATATGAGAATTAATGAGAGTGCCTGCTGGCCAATTATCACTCTGATACCAAGTTGTAACACCTAAAATTTTGCGTAAGTGCATGTTAGAGGAAGAATTAGTTCCTAAGTCATAATATGAAAAGGGTGTCACAAACATTCATTTCTCATTCTCAAAAGTTTACATAAGATGGAAACACAAAATAATTAATGACATAACCGAAGACTTAAACATAAACAAGTTGGTCTTACTACATAAAATTAAACATATGGTGAATAATGGCACCCCACCAGGGCACTCCTAGCCTTTCATTAGGTCCTCCATGTTATCAAACTGATGTCCTAATCCTCCTATGCTCTTCAACTACATACATCTCATCCCCAACCATGCATTTCAAAAATGATAATCAGTAAGTGGCATGAGTATTAAATATATATATGAAATACTAGAATATGAAAATGATTGTACAATATTCTTAAACACGATGCATGAAAACTTAAACAAAAATTGAAAGAAACTTGAACATGAATATATGATCATTCTTTAAGCTTAGTTCTTATCTTCTTACATAACTTATGCTGGAGACATGTACTCTTGTACCTAGGTCTCATGATCTGCACTCTGGCCTAGGTCATCTTATCTGAATCGACATGCAATAAGGGTTTGGGCCTCATGACCTTCACTAAGGGTCCGAGTCATGGCTCTTGAGTCAACCTGCACTAAGGCTTGGGTCTGACTCCATTGTATGATGTCAACATAATTCTTATCTTAACTTAAATCTTATTACAGGAAAACAAGTTGAAACATGAGTACTTAAAATGATTACTTGAAGACATAGGTACATCGACATGGTTACATGAAAATTGTGCATTTTATCTTGAGTTAATATAGTCCCTCTCATGAATGCACCACAGTGCTCATAAGTCCAGTTAAGGCTCACATAAGGCTAGCTAAGGCTCACATAGGGCCAGTTAAGGCTCACATAATGCTCCCACAAAGCTCATAAGGCCGATTAAGGCTCACTTAAACATGATTGAGAGGACTATATTAACCTAACATGATATCTTAATCTTAAACATGATTTTCATAATTTCCTATTATCATTATCTCTTGATTCATTAGCATGGCAGGTATACATAATATTGCATTTGAAATCATAAACATGAACATAATAAAAAATGTAATTTCTTAGTATGAACACGATTTTCCATTGGCATATAAATCATGAATATCTCTTTCTTAACAACATAAACATGTGAACATGCTAAAAATAATAAATATTAAATATGCATGGGCATGGACCACTTACGTTTAGCGTAAGTAATAATGCATCTATAGTTTGTTAGATATTAACCCTAAAACAACATGTAATAATCATATAAGGTTTCTTAATATGGATCTCTAACCCTAATTTTTCAAGTCTATAAATTCGTGAAAAGCAACCCAAAATAGGTCCTAAAACCTTGAACATTAGCTAAATCTCAAAAGACTGATCAATATTCATATATGGTTCGACCCTATCTGAGCCCTAGGTTATTTTTTATTGTTTATTGAAGATCATACTAAAATTGGCAAATAAGAGTCGAGATAAACTTATTAAGCTACTTTATTTAAAATTCAAAAATCATTTAAAAACCTTGATTTGCAAAGATGGAATTGCCCTCGCAATAAGAACTACAACATATGATGTACAAGAGGTAGAAACCGAGTCAAAAACCAGGAATGATTGATCATCAAGATAAATTGAGAAAACCCTAAAACACCCTATTATGCTTGACACATATATTAGAGTAGGGAGGGGTAGGAAAGTCATTCATGAATTTGGATTCTTCCCTTCCATCCATTGTGTCGATATGCTCCATTGGAGCAAAGGACTTCGACCCAAACATGAACTACAGACCATATTTTACCCAAGAGTCTTTCTCAATAGTTTCCCCAAGCAACGTCAACCTTGATGATCATTGTTGAGGTATCATGGAGAAATGAAGCTCCAGTTCCCTGCTGCCACTAAAGCAAGAACATAGCAAAGAACTCGAAGAAAGGAACACAACATCGTGGAAATGAAAATCGGTATGCAAAGGAGTACTTAGATCTGAAATCATCTGATGAATTTGTAAGAAGCACAAGCATAACCTAAATCACTTGAATAAACCCCAAAAACCATCCTCTTCTCCAGCTAAGTGGTTGGGATTTTGGAGCATTTGTAGATGATAACCCAACACTCTTACTCATGGTTAAAGTAAAGTATATGTGGTAAGGATGTTGTGACGTCTCCGGATTTTGATTTCTCCAAACCCTATTGGGAGTGAGATGTCAGAATCCAAAAACATCATCCAATCATATCAGAAAGCGATGCGAAAGCATAATACGCATACATGAACATACAACCATAACATACTCAACATTCAACATGCATATTTATACAATATGAATTATTACAAAATGATTTATAGTTACATATTGACTGAAAATTCTACAAGTCTGAACATGTATGCTAACAGGATCTTAGATAATAGGTACAACCTGTACAACTGCTCACTCCCATCTTTTTCCTCCCATACTATCTCTGAACCTAAACCATACATGAAACAACGAATCAACACACAAGGTATTGTGCACGTGGGTAGAAAGATACCTACTAATATGTTTGCATAATTGAAATAAATTAAGAAAGAAAGATTAAAAGAAAACATTGTTTAAAGCAATAATCAGGTAAACATTCCTTTTATTGCATTCACTTTGATGCAGTTGTACTACACATACTTGCACTTGACTTACATCTAGTGTGAGCAATATAGTATCATCATACATCTAACATGGGCCAAGGAATCATACATCCATGTTAGGCAACATACATCCACACCAGGATATGTGCTCTAGTAGCTACAACCCATCATACTCATTTATGATCTATTAGATTTGGCGAAGTATAACTCATACTAGTTCAACCAAGCAATCATATCAAAATACGAGCATTCAGGATATTACATATCATAGGCAACCAGAAAACTAGTCTTATACTTAATAAATCCCACCTACCTGAGTTCAGAGATTTCTAATCATTCTTGCTCATCTAGATATCTGGTCATCACCTGGTTAATAACAAAATCATATACTAGCATCAGATTCTGATCATCTTAACCCTAGTCGTGTTCATTTTAGGGTTTACTTATATCATTATGTTATTCTCATGATTACTTGTATTCTTACTTTATATTTATCTTACTGATGTCATTTTCCATATTACAATTTGTCAATTGGATATACTCATGTATCACATTATTATGTGGACATATTTAACAATATGTCACTTTCATTAACCATATTAGGGTTACATCACATGTATTAAGGGTGCTCCTCATATAACATGCATTTTATGCATCATCATGATCTCATAATTAAATCTCAGTTTCCAAATACAAATTTGAGCTTACTCTGTAAATTTCATCATTTATTGAGCATGCATGTATTTATTACATTTTCTTTAGGGTTATTAGCCCTAATTAGCCATATGGAGCAAATTACATGATTTCATACATCAACATGACCATAACTGGCATCATATGCATTATAAACATGAATATAGACTTACTGACATGTTATCATAATTTTAGAGTATTGTTTGATATGTATTGCCCATCACATGAGCATTTCACATCTTACATTATATCACTATTATTAGTGCAACAAAAGGCTGATATTATGCTTTCATATTATTCTACACATTTTTCTAAACATTTTGGTATATTATTTGTAATTTTCTGATAAGGGATGTATTTACTATGAATTTTGTAAGATCTGAGCATTTCTAGGGATTATACCTTTTTGGGCCAATCGAGTAGTGCCACATGGCAGGCAAGGGTGTTGCTTTATTCCTGAACCAGTTAGGCTGTCCACTTGAACCGGGTTCACTTCTTCTTCTCTTCTTGTGATCTGCACGATTAGGTTCTCCGCCTAGCGTCCGCTTGAGGAGGCTCCATTCTGGGCGAGAATGAGGGTCGCCGCCACTCTGTTTCGGTGAGCAATAGGCACCCATCTCCTACTCTTTAGGTCTCTGCTTCACGCTGAGGGAAACTGCCTGAGTGCTGCATCTATTCTCGGTGCCACCCTATGTCCGCAGGAGCCCGTGCTCCTGCTCCAGACCCACCGTCGCTGCTACGAGCTCTGGCAAGCAATCGTGCACCGCCAGCCCCCTCTTCCTCGCGATCTCATGAAGCGGGCACCCTCGACTCGTTCTCTGCCAAATGGGTATGCGCCGCCCTGTCTCACAGCCGCCATGTCTGCTCAAGGCACTATCGGGTAGCTCCATCCCTGCCTCCTGCTGCAACGACCTAGGGTCATCCATGAGACCTATCCTCCCACGCCGCTAGCCCTGCAGAACTCTGCTCTTACTGCCAGCAACAACGCCGCCACATGTTCTTCTATCCAAGACGCCACCACAGGGGAAGATCTCTGGGTCAAGTTATGCTCCATCACAGCCTTCTATCCGTGAATGCCTCAGCTCCAAGCCTTTCCATCAAATACCGATATATGGATGGTGGTTTGGTAGATCCTGATATTGCGAAGCAATTGGCTCAGTCAGATGAAGATCTCTGTAATTCAGGCTTATCGGCTATCAGGCTCTTAACTCGAATAAATCCAATATTTTTAGAGGTTGAAAAAGATCCTTGCATCATTGAATCTCATCAATGGTGGTAATACAGTCGCGTTGCCACCCTTAGTATTTTTAAAGAACCAAACAAGATATTGTTGTGTAACAAATACAACAACCAAGATCTTGGTTTAATGTTATTTGACTATGGTCTTAAGATGCCTCATTTATCAAATAATCTAACAACTTCAAACGTGTGTGATTGTATATAGGGAAACTCATTTAATCATGAAACCTTAGACCTAGGCTTATAATATCATAACTTATCTACTATCAAAGTTTGGGACACAAACTCCATTTCTTTTTGTCCATGCAAAACGATTCCTCAACAACCCTTGTAATGAGGTGTATGAAACATAAATAATTTTCTTTTAACCATTGGATATTGACCATATAAATCCCCAAAAGACTTTTTATGATGTAGTAACCTCAAGGCTCATCAATATATCACCTGAGTTCACCAAGACTATTAAATGGGTACCTGGACCTCTTAAATATCCAAATCAGTTAAACCAAGGTGTTCATCAAAATTAAACTCAAATAGGTTTGATAACCATAAATTGTACTCCCAAGTACACCTTTTACATGACAAGGATCCATAATTGAAACACAATTACTCAACTTGGCATCAATCATCTACTTAACATTCATCATCTTAAAGTACGATGTTAGGTATCAGAATCCTAAATTCAGGGTCATCACATTCACCCCACCTTAGATGGAATTTCCTCCTCGAAATTCAACGAATATCATTCTCTAGGTGATATCAAGGAGTCCAACCTCATATGTGCCACCAGTTGTAGATTTTTGGGATATCAATATGAACCCTATGTTTTTATCTTAGGATTTAGAGCACCTAGGGTGTACCCACCCCACCTTATATAGGTTGAAGTATCACTTAATGTCTTAGCCATAACATGACATTATGATATCTTAGGGTTACATCACCTCTAAGGGTACATGTTTTGTTTATACTTTTGATGTTCAGGAGGAATTCATTTATATGCCATGATATTTAGATCGTTCAAATCTAACATCATTAATATGTCTTATGATCAACATCTTACAATGATTTCAGCATTAGAGGATATTTATCTTCATCCTTGATATTAGGATTTTTCTACATAAGAAGGGCTTATGTAACATGCTTGACCATTAGGGTTTCACCCTATGGTGTGATATTCATACTCAACATAGAAGCATACATTGAGAAGGATCAAAGTTACGAACTATATTTCTGATCATATATCCTATGATCCAAAAATATCTTTATATCAAGTTCATTAGTTCAACTTTCTATGTCTTGCATGTATTATGTGAAGGGAAAAAGAGAATATACTAAGTTTATCCCATGATATCAGCATCATATCTTTCATGTTTCATATGAAGGGAAAGAGAATATTTTATTGTCAAACTTATAATGATTTCAATCTTGGGTGCTACATATATGATATAGGGGGGAAAATATAGAATAGGTCAAGCTTATATGAGTGACTCCTCATATATAAATCATCTATATAGCTCAAGTGAGGTTTCTATCATCATATATTAAGAAAGAGAAGAAGAAGGGAGAATTGCATTTTTGAGTATCTTTTGCACAAAGCATCATACTCTCATAACTAGAGTTCATATATTACCTCACTTGCAACTAATGATGAGATTCACAAAATTTGTCACTCCAGCTAGGACCTAACTCAGCTAAAGGATTGACTATTGTATGGTTCAACTACCCATCCTTTTCTTTTACCTAATTCTCACATATAGATTTGAATCATGCATAAGGACTCAACTCAACACTCAAGAGTAATCTAGTGTAGGACATGTTTTTTAACACATATCTCATATATTGGAGGCTAGGTCCTATGACCTTCTCATTGTGGGTCTTACTCTCTCTACAGTTCACCACATATCTCATCCTACCGCTAGACATCCTCCTTGTATAAGAGCTTGAGGCTTATGCACACTCAACTCTATCTTAACTTAGCTTATCTTAAGTAGGAAAAGGGAATGTACTTTCATCATCATGACTTAGCATAGATCCTCTAAGAGTGGATTCGGCTCATATACAACTCAAATATTAATAAGGAAACTTATACCATCATGGATTAAAGATAGATAAGATTCTATATGCTTATTTCCTTCATCTTTCTTTTGTCTGTCTATGTATCACATAACCTTATGAGGCTCTAGACGTCTAATCTAGATCTATTATCTCTTCTAGACTGATGTCACTCCCTCTCACTTAGATTACATGAACACCCACTATTCTCCTGTGTTAGGGACACATTTTTATATATACATATATCTAATAAAATATTATATAGTTTTTCTCTGAGAAAGAAGACGTCAGAGAAAACTGTCGAGGTGCAAGCCGATTGGGAAACAAAACCAAACCAACAAACTCGAGTGTCCAACACACAATAGATAGTCTGGTGCCATGTAACCTAGTGAAATTGTGAGAATATGGTGTAGACTAGTGTAGCTACCCAATACATATGAGCTCTATATGCAAAGGGTTTCAGACACTTGTCTAAACCTAGTTCTCGAACATCTAGGTTCTAACCTAGAGGCTAAGTCAAACCTAGTTCCTATAGAACAACTTGCTATGTTTTTAGGGTTTAAAGTAAAAGGTGAAATAGTTTTATGTTTCATGGTGAGCAATTATAGGTGTAGCTATTGTTCATGCTCTGATACCAACTGTGACGTCCCCAGATTTTGATTTCTCCAAACTCTATTGGGAGTGAGATGTCAGAATCTGAAAACATCATCCAATCATATCAGAAAGCGATGCAGAAGAATAATACGCATACATGAACATACAACCATAACATACTCAACATTCAACATGCATATTTATACAATATGAATTATTACAAAATGATTTACAGTTACATATTGAATGAAAATTCTACAAGTCTGAACATGTATGCTAACATGATCTTAGACAATAGGTACAACCTTTACAACTGCTCACTCCCATCATTTTCCTCCCATACTATCTTTGAACCTAAAACATACATAAAACAACGAATCAACACAAAAGGTGTTGTGCACGTGGGTAGAAAGATACCTACTAATATGTTTGCATAATTGAAATAAATTGAGAAAGAAAAAATAAAAGAAAACATTGTTTAAAGTGATAATCAGGTAAACATTCCTTTTATTGCATTCACTTTGATGCGGTTGTACTACACATACTTGCACTTGACTTACATCTAGTGTGGGAAATATAGTATCATCATACATCTAACATGGGCCAAGGAATCATACATCCATGTTAGGCAACATACATCCACACTAGGCTATGTGCTCGAGTAACTATAACCCATCATACTCATTTATGATCTATTAGATTTGGTGAAGTATGACTCATACTAGTTCAACAAAGCAATCATATCCAAATACGAGCATTCAAGATATTACATATCATAGGCAACCAGAAAACTAGTCTTATACTTAATAAATCCCACGTACTTGAGTTCAGAGATTTCTAATCATTCTTGCTCATCTAGATATTTGGTCATCACCTAGTTAATAACAAAATCATATACTAGCATCATATTCTCATCATCTTAACCCTAGTCGTGTTCATTTTAGAGTTTACTTAGATCATTATGTTATTCTCATGACTACTTGTATTCTTACCTTATATTTATCTTACTAATTTCATTTTCCAGATTACAGTTCACCAACTGGATATACTCATGTGTTACATTATTATGTGGACATATTGAACATTATGTCACTTTCATTAACCATATTAGGGTTACATCACATGTATTAAGGGTGCTCTTCATATAACATGCATTCTATGATTCATCATGATCTCATAATTAAATCTGAGTTTCCAAATACAGATATGAGCTTACTCTGTAAATTTCATCATTTATTGAGCATGCATGTATTTATTACATTTTCTTTAGGGTTATTAGCCCTAATTAGCCATATGGAGTCGATTACATGATTTCATACATCAACGTGACCATAATTGGCATCATATGCATTATAAACATGAATATAGACTTACTGACATGTTATCATAATTTTAGAGTATCGTTTGATATTTATTGCCCATCATATGAGATTTTCACATCTTACATGATATCACTATTATTAGTTCAACAAAAGGCTGATATTATTCTTTCATATTATTCTACACATTTTTCTAAACATTTCGGTATATTATTTGTAATTTTCTGAAAAGGGATGTATTTACTATGAATTTTGTAAGATTTGAGCATTTCTGGGGATTATACCTTTTTGGGCCAATCGAGTAGTGCCATGTGGCAGGCAAGGGTGCTTCTTTATTCCTGAATCGGTTAGTCTGTCCACCTGAACCAGGTTCACTTCTTCTTCTCTTCTTGCGATCTGCACGATTAGGTTCTCTGCCTAGCGTCCGCTTGAGGAGGCTCCGTTCTGGGCGGGAATGAGGGTCGTCGTCGCTTTGTTTCGGTGAGCAATAGGCACCCATCTCCTCCTCTTCAGCCTCTGCTTCATGCCGAGGGCAACTACCTGGGTGCTGCATCTATTCTCAGTGCCACCCTATGTCTGCAGGAGCCCGTGCTCCTGCTCCAGACCCGCCGTCACTGCTACGAGCTTCGGAAAGCAATCATGCACCGCCATCCCCCTCTTTCTCATGATCTCATGAAGGGGGAACCCTCCACTCATTGTCTGCCAAACGGGTATGCGTTGCCCTGTCTCACAACCGCCATGGCTACTCAAGGCTCTGTCGGGTAGCTCTAGCCCTGTCTCCTACTGTAATGACCTGGGGTCATCCACGAGACCTATCCTCCCACGCCGCTAGCCCTGTGGGACTCTACTCTCACCGCCAGCAACAACAACGCCACTTGTTCTTCTGTCCAAGCCGCCGCCACAGGGGAAGATCTCTGGATCAAGTTATGCTCCATCACAACCTTCTATCTGTGAATGCCTCAGCTCCAAGCCTTGCCATCAAATACCAATATCTAGGGGGTGGTTTGGCAGATCCTGATATTGCACAGCAATTGGCTCAGTCAGATGAAGATCTCAGTAATTCAGGCTTATGGGATGTCAGGCTCTTAACTCGAATAAATCCAATATTTTCAGAGGTTGAAAAAGATCCTTTCATCATTGAATCTCATCAATGGTGGTAATACAGTCGTGTTGCCAGCCTTAGTATTTTTAAAGAACCAAACAAGATATTTTTGTGTAACAAATACAACAACCAAGATCTTGGTTTAATGTTATTTGACTATGGTCTCAAGATGCCTCATTTATCAAATAATCTAAGAACTTCAAATGTGTGTGATTGTATATAGGGAAACTCATTTAATCATGAAACCTTAGACCTAGGCTTATAATATCATAACTTATCTACTATCAAAGTTTGGGACACAAACTCCATTTCTTTTTGGCCATGCAAAAAGATTCCTCAACAACCCTTGTAATGAGGTGTATGAAACATAAATAATTTTCTTTAACCATTGGATATTGACCATATAAATCCCCAAAAGACTTTTTATGATGTAGTAACCTCAAGGCTCATTAATATATCACATGAGTTCACCAAGACTATTAAATGGGTACCTTGACCTCATAAATATCCAAATCAGTTAAACCAAGGTGTTCATCAAAATTGAACTCAAATAGGTTTGATAACCATAAATTGTACTCCCAGGTACACCTTTTACATGACAATGATCCATAATTGAAACACAATTACTCAACTTGGCATCAATCATCTACTTAACATTCATCATCTTAAAGTACGATGTTAGGTGTCAGAATCATAAATTCAGGGTCATCACAGATGCTTAATGAGTCATTAATTTGACAATGATAGTTGAAGGTGTTAGATAACTCTCACCATCGTCAGGGATGAAGGCAAGATTGGTGACGGATCCTTAATTGTCTTAGACTAAAATTGAGCCTGGGAACATGTCCCCTGGTGTTAGCTTGTGCTTTAGATATTGACCGGAGGTATTTCGATGCGGTGAGGTGGCATAAAGGGTTTCCCTTGTCAACCAATAATGTTGAATGTAAACTGGGATTTTGGGTCTTTTAAGTAGGGAGTGGACTAGTTCCTGATCTAGGGTTCAAATGACTTGGAACGTGCTTGTGAGTCTTCCAATAAAAATATCATAGGGAGACATGGAGGACAGAGTGGGGCTGTTTCCCTTTTGCAATGAGAAAATTCAATGGTAGGAGATGAGGTCCTCTTGTTGGATCATCATCTGACGGTTCTAAAAGAGCCCGAGATCAAGTCAAGGCATGATGCACATGTGAAGGAGTAACATTGGAAAAAATAATGAAATCAGTTACATATCTAGATGATTAGATAACTTTAGAAAATGATATGATTATCCTATTTTTTCTTCTTGGAATCGATTGTCATAACTAGGGTTATTTGAAACCAATGAAATTCAACATGCTTGCTACATCAACTATGAGAAATTCAGATATGCAACTAAATCTTATGTTTGAACTAAAGGATCATGTAATTTACAATGATTAGATACTTAGAGTTATTAATGCTTTAACAATTGTTATTAAGAAGTTACATTACTTGAAGTTAAGTGAATATCTTATATGATGTTATATACTCATATAATAGTCAAGGGAACATGTTATGCATGTATGTGGAGTTAATTTCTATTTAAACCCTGACTAGTCATCAATGCCTAATTAGGGCTAGGTTTTGTGCATTATTTGACTATAATGCAAATTGATCTGTCATTATCATATTCATGTGTCACTTGAGGGTTCACTATATCTTGGAAGTATATTCAATTTGTAACCTTGTATGATTGGTCATGTTTATTCTAAATTTAAATTTTAGGGATGTTAGAGAAGGACTTTGACAAGAAAGTTGTTGTTGTTGAAGAACAATTGCCACCAATTGATATTTGAAGGAATTTTCCTTCATCTTTTTTAAATCCTTCTCTTCTAGCTTTTCATCTTCTTCTCGCTTGTCAAGTTTAGGATCGTGGGCTTGGAGATTCCCAATGAGCTCTTAGGTAGCAATATCACCAAGGTTTCTTGTTTCTTCAATAGACGTCACCTTGAATTGACACCTCTTATGAAGTGACCTAAGGATCTTGGTGTTGATGGTGTATAATCCATGGGTTGACCCAAATATGCAAGTCCATTCAAAATGGTGATGAGCCTTGAGTACATCTCAGACACTCTGTCCTTCTTACCCATCTTGAAGTTCTCAAGGATACCTTTGAGCATGTAGACCTTGGACTCCTTGACTTGTTTGGTCCCTTCAAAGGTAATCCATAGTTTGTTCCATATGTTTTAGGAGGTGTCCCAAGAAGAGATGTTGTTGAATTTGAAAGGAGTGAGGGTTGCATAAATGATTCTTATGGCCTTTGCATTCATCTGGGATTTCTTCAAGGTAGCTTCATTCCAAGTAGTCAATATCCTCTCAGCTCCTTATAGGGAAGGATGACCACTTTCCAGATGTCTTAGTCTAATCCTTGCATGTAGAACTACACCTTTCTCTTCCAATCGAGGAAGTTTGTGACGTCGAAGATTGGAGGTCTCATGGAGAATCCACCCTCCAAGTTGCAAGAACCTAAAAGGTTGTCTACCATATTCTCGTCTCGTGGGAGATCGTGTCAGAGAAGACCTTGGCTCTGATACCACTTGTTGGATCAATGGGCTCGAGAAGGGAGGTTGAATAGACCTAAAAGGACTTAAACCAAATTTGTTAGACATTCAAATTACTTCAAGAGATAAGATTACAAATATGGAATTTGATGTGAAACTAACATACATAGCAAGGATGAGAGATATTGAATGAGATCAAGAACAAGCTATGTATAGTGGTTCCAAACTCAAAACCAGGAGAGTGTTCATCAACTACCTAGAGAGGTCAACCTCTAGTATTTTTCAACCATTACACACTTATATTCGATTATAAGACATACAATAAGACCTTCCCTTTACAAGGCAAGGATGCTTAGTGCTCCTTTTTAAGGATCATAAGGAGCCAATAAACCTTATAGTGTCTTAAATATCCTTTGAGTGAGAGTCTTCAACCTCTATAAGGGATTGTCCACTTTTTCAAGGAGTTGGACACCTTAGCCAGGGAGCTCCCCTCTTGCAACAAGTCTTCCGCATTAAAGGAATTACCTACTCGTCTTGGATCTTCATCCTTCACCTTCTCATTTAGCAAGGAGAAGTTTTCACCAACTTTTCAAGGAAAGGGGTTGGGAAAGAGAAGATTGACAGCATCACAAGGATTACAATGAAGTATCTTTCTCACAAATACCTATCTCACTCATATTGATGTTTTGATTAGTAAGCAAGAGTGAGAGAAAGCGGCTCTTAGTAGACAAATCCTCTCAACTATATGTAGGATCATGAGAGGCAAACTTGGGATGAAGCCTAAGGGTTCCTATTGATATTTGGGTATGTCTACTAGCCAGTAGAAGCACTTGGGAATGAATTTCATAGTTTATGGTGTTACAACCGATCTATTTTTTATGTTTGCAACACTCCAACAGCTAGAAACACTTTTTCTGAAAACTCCGTACACTACGGTCGGTCAAGTTTCAATAAAGTAAGCTCAACCAATAGAAATATGCGACAAAGAAAATTTGAAGTTTCAGTCGAGTTTATCGTAGATGAAACTTGGTCGATAGCTTAAATCCATTTTGGATGTGTAAGGGTGTCGCTCAAGTTTGTCCTGGTGAAACTTGGCCAAAACTGGCCTTTCACAAAATCCATCAAGGGTGTTGGTTGAGTTTGTCAAAGATGAAACTTGGTCGACAAAAGTCCATGTAATGAATTTTGGAAATTTTTTATTAGAGTGCTTATATTCATTTTAAGTTCTCTAATTTTTCCTCATCTTAATTACAAGTCATAACAACAATACAAATGATTACAAAATTTTTCCTAAATGCTTTAGGGTGTTTTCCACAAAATATCATTTTTAGTAACTTTGTCTTCTATTTTTTCAAATTAGGGTTTGATTGAACTGACTCTTTTCATGTACTTAATACCTGAAACCAATCTCAAATAGAAATATTATATAATATGAATGGATTGGTTAAGTCATTATCAAAATGTGGACAATGTAATACTGTTAGGATAATAGAGATATAGTATGATATTGTCAAATATAATTATCAAGTTGTTGTTGATGATGATGATGATGATGATGATGATGATGATGATGATGATGATGTATAATTAAGTTTCTAAATCAAATAATCATGTACATGTGGAATTAGGTGTTTTAAATTGTCAAATATAATTATCAAGTTGATGATGATGATGATTGTATAATTAGGTTTCTAAATCCAATAATAGTGTACATGTGGAATTAGGTGTTTTAAATTGATGTTTATACTTTGTGATCATGTTGTTTTGTTGAACTATTTTTTTGTTGTTGAACACTTTGTGATCATCTTTATCCACATAATCTGATATATGTAACATGATACAATGTATCTAATAATTAGTGTTTAACCTAATATTCCTAACAGGTTTTGTAAACCTTAGCGAACATAATTTTATGGAATTAGGATTTAATACCCTTATTCCAAGTCCACACCCAGATGACCCTAAACCCCAGATCATGACCAATGTTAGGTTTAATTTGAATAATGTGAATATATTGGGACACATATGTAGTACATAAATTTCAGATACTATTGTTTAATTGTGGATTAGCTTGATTATACCTTGATGATTGTATTGCACATAAATAAGAGGATGGTTCTACATAAGGTACATGGTTATGATTTTGAATACTCACATGTATCGACTCTTGGAACATGCTGATGGTTTCTCGATGATTGATGAATAAATTGTTGGATGTTTATTTAATCCATTTCAACTATAAAGCCACTAGGAGCATCACATAAGAGAAACTATGATATTCTAAACCATGGGTTACACTTATTAAGGGGTAATGCACATAATTCCAGTGATGGATAGAGATTACACATGAGATAGTTGACTAAGCATGGGTTAGAATATCTAATGAAAATACAAGTTCATTTGTGCCATTAAATTCTTATTGAATATATACGTACATGTGATGTTTTGGATGAACCCACATACCAGTATAGAAATATGTTGGCCACATTATGTTGTCGACATTTCAGGTAGTTGATACACATGATACAAGGTCATAAATATAAATATGAAAGTTATTGATGATATTATCACTATGCCAATTAGGATTAGTTAGATGTACCACTTTTTTTCGTGTGTATAGTTTCCTAGAAAATATTCATGTAACTCCTTAGAGGAGGATCATTATACATTGTAAACGGTTCAAGTTCATGAATGGAATTTATTATCTACTCCTTAATATTTGTTAAATATGGTCCTAGAAAATTTAGGTAGTGATCCTCAACTTTAAGGTCCTCTCTTTATTGAGGAGCACTCAAAATTGACATTCATTACATTTAGTATTAGATCCTAGATTTATCAACTAATATTCAATATTTGATAATTTTAAATAATCCCTAGAAAATATAAGGAAAAAAATTAGGTCATAACCTAAGGTAATGGTGTCTAGAAAGGATGAAGACTTTGGCGGTTGGCAATGTTTCCTCCCCACCATTTATTTGATATATGAGGACTCCTTTAGCCACTGTCATACATGCCCAGATAGAACATATGTTTTTCCTCAAATAATGTATCCTCTAAGTCTTGACATGTCTAACTTTATCGAGTTCTCATCCCCTTATTCAATAAACCCTAAAAGGCACTTCCCTCCTCATCTCCAGTTAGGGTTATGAGAAGAAGTAGGAGTAAGGAATCCTCTTCGAATTAATGTACATATAATGCCAAAATAATGACATTGTAATGAAAATGGTTTATGGTTATATAGGTCATCCTATAGTGAGGGTAAAACCCTATAATAACCTATGTATGGGTGGGAAAACCTAGTCATTCATAAAGGTCTTGATTGGGGTATGAAAACCCTAATTGCTTAATGGAATCATAAAACCTTAAGATGTAGGACATAGTCCCTAAACCTAACCCTAAACCCTATCCTGGGTAATGGGAATAGTGCATGTGAATTAATAACCCTACCCAACCTGTGACACCTCATCACGCTTAACGAGATTACTCAAAACACAATCAACTACTAATTTATCACACAGTCAAAAAATGTGGAATAATTAAAACCGATTCAAACAATGTATATAAACTCTAGAACATTTACAAAATATCCATAATTCCATTCTCATATACTATAACAAGTGTTTACATATGGGTCCAAAGACCTCATTCACATCCTGCATACAAAAGATATTTCACATGTATATGCCATATATTTACAAACATTGGAATACTACAAAAATATCGTATCGATACAAGTATATCATCTAGAAAACACATCTCATACCCAGACCTAAGAGTATAGGGAAGACACTAGGACTCTACTAATAACATCTACAACTAACCAACCTTCTGAATCTATTGATCACACGGTTGGTTTTCTTCCACAACACGACCTCAACCTCATTTCCTGTGACCACCTAAAAAAATGTGGTGACCCACGGGTGAGACCCAGTCCCAGTGAGAGATATAACTCTCTCCAACATATATTGATTATAACATATTAATTAAAAGTAAATACATTGAGAAGTTAGGGTATTGAATAAACAATATTAATAGATTGAACAATTTAAGCATACTAAGCAATTAAGAAAATAAGTTGTAACATCAAGTAGAATTGTACAATTTTCATAAGTCTGCATCATGTAAGCACTATTCAGTGTAAAGACAAGACAAGGGTTAATCAACCAATGTGATATGTATTAAACACTAGCAATTATACTACACAGTTGGTATCACTTCTTTTATTACATTGCCCTGAGGGATTTCAGAAATACCATTCAAGTCCCAACTTACCACTACTAAGTCAAAATCAGTGCCATACAAGATCAAATAAGAGCCAGACTCGTAAGATCTTCTCCTCCCCCAGTCAGTACGGGTCCACTGTAGTGACACATGAGGTCAAGCTGCTAACAACCTAGTCCATCCTTGGTACATGTCACGACACTAGTGAAAGGAGGTGGGTATGCATACCCTACCATCTGAGGTACAACCATAGTTGTCCTCCAATCTTATCATCATATATATATAATCACTGAGACACGACCGCAACCATTCTCAAACTAAGGGCTAGGTATGACCATTGTCATCCTCCCTAACACTTGAATTCAAGATAACAAGCACCCCACATACTCATCAGTTTGCACTCTGAGTATCCCTTAGGAATACTCATTTCACTATCTGGCAATTTCTGACACTTAGATAGATCTATGGCACATGGCACTACATGATTAGGGTTTCACTTCAGTAGTTATGCCAATTGGGTGAATTAAGGCTAAATCATACAAATGGATATTCAAACCCTAATTCTTTTCTGACAAGAGTATATGTATAACAACTTCAAAAGATATAAAACATTTGAGATATAAATCTTAATCACATTACCACATACTATCATTCATTGCAAATTAATGTACTACACTTATCATCATACTTTTATAAAATACCAATATCTTATCACAAGTTCCAGGGTTTTAACCCTTATTAGAACATGAAGAGGATTTTACCTCAATAATGTCTTCAAACATGCCCAAAGGTCGTTAAGACCATCACATTATTTATAGTAAGGTTATCATCATCATTCCATGCCTTAAACAAGGCTCAAAAGATCATTAACACATGTGTCCATAGATATTAACATGACAAGGCACTATGATATTCAAATAGTACTACAATGTGGTTTCAACACAAAAAGAGTGTAATTCATTATCACATTAATAATTCAAGAGGTCTTATTATAACCAATCAATATCATATAATTAAACTAAGGTTATGTATAACAAGCTAGATCACATGGGAGTTACACATCCACTTATTATAGCAATTTGTCAAATATAACTATATGACGGCAAAGGTAAGACTACAAATTAATGGTATTGAACCATCAAATTATCATCACTAGGACCCACATATAATACCATGTGATTTATTCTAATCCATTTGATGTTACAGAATCCAATATTATTCATTGGATCAGGTTCATTATTCAAGGTTATCAATTGAAGTATAAGTGTAACGATTAAATCAATTGAACAAAGGAACCATTGGTTTAAGGTTTAGTCAAATGTACAATTACATTGCTAATTCATCATATATGGTGATGACCTGATGCACCATTAATTGTGATCATTAGGTCACCATTGGTTGCTAGATCAGTAATACATTCAGTTAACACCATCAAATATTAAGCCAATATCATCATCGATTGATAACATCATTAGAATACTTAGTGAATGATAATTAAACGTCTAATTGAGTCAAAAATGACCTAAGGGTGGTGACCATAGGTTGTCACCATAAATTTGACACCCTTGATCACGAACATCAATTGCCAAAATAGCAACACCATAGGCTATTGAATGGTATGACCATCGGTGGTGTGATAGGGAATGAAATAGCTTAAAAACCCTAATTTGAACCATCAACTATTTTGTGCTTAGCACCATAGGTTGATGCTATCAACCTGTCCCAGATCATGTTACACCTTAGAAAGGTCATACACATGTTTACAAGTTCATATAGAACTGTAACAAAATAGGAAACACCACAAAAATTCGTAATTCTAAACAAGCATGGTTTTTCTATGCTTAAATCAACACATTAAGGCATAAACATGAACTAACAAGCTTCTAGTAAGCAATATAAGTGAAGAATGTTATATAACTCGCCTCTATAGAGTAGGTCAGATCCCAAACAGCAAGAATCTTTAGCAAATAAGGCAAGAAAACCTTGGATTCAGATCTGAATTTGGCCAAATAGGTACTTCTCTCCACAAAGAAGCACAATCCTAGAAAAAGAAACAAGAAGGATAGATTTTTGAGTTGTAGAGCCACTTTAACCATGGAACAAAAGGTTTACGACCTGTAGGAAGCTCGAAGGAAGGAGAAGAGCAAGAAAAACGAATAAGGAAGGAAGAAAACAACTTGCCTTGGTCGAATTCCCTAGAATATGACCTTGGAAACCCTAGGTAGGGCTAGATGGAGCCCTATGAGAACTTCTTCTCCAAAAAGGGGTTGTCTTATACCTTAGAGAAGTTGGTTCCACATAAAAACAGAGTGGATTCGTTGCTCTAGGTTAGAGGAAATAGAAAGCAAGCCTAGTTTCTTATTTGGGCAAGGAAGAGGTAAATAGAGCTCATGGATAAGGATAGAAGCAAGCATGAGGTGTAAAATTAGCTTCCCCCTGTGTTTATGGCCTTAAACTATTAAGAATATACAAGAACAGACACAAGAAGATCCCCCACCATCCCTATTAACCTGCTTAGCTTTCCTTTGTCGAAATTCCTAGCCAATCACATAATTCCTTAGTTGATAGCTACTAAAAGTAGCTCATCCGTGAAGGGGTAAACCCTAAAATACCCTTGATGAAAACACCTTCAAACCATGGCTAAACTGGGAGCCCCATGGCTCAAAAATCTCATGAATGATGATATAACATCTAAGGAACATAATGTATGTGAAAAATTGCAATGAAAATCCCTCAATTAAGTAAATTGTAGAATAGTCCAAAATGTACAAAAAATTGCATAACTTGCTCAAACAATGTCCAAATTGGACCAAATTTGAAACTTAAGATTTTGTTATGATTTTAAAACATATAAAATTTTATATTAGGGTTCTAATCATTCAATTATGGTAAATAAGCTCATTCAACTCATTGAGTAAGTTCAAGGGCCTTACAACTATAAACCGCTAACAAGGATTTCGCCCCGAAATCCTAGACAAAAAGATATGGGTATTTTATATGCATCTCATTATCTAGTTCCCATGTGGCTTCCTCTATGCCATGATGATTCCACAAAACTTTCACTAGTATTGTATCTTTTCTCTTCAACTTTTTTACCCTTCTATCCAGGATATTTTTTTCTGAAGCCAGGGGGTTCTTTTATTCATCCCACCCCCCTCGTGTGGGCGAAATCAATCAAAGAAAGATACATCTTCTGCTTATAAATGTCGCAGGTATTATCTCCTAAGACAAATAAACACACATCAGATGCATCACAAGGCCATCGACCCAGCCCAACATGCCTCAGTCCAGCCATAAAAACCAGCAAGCACAGAAAGCAAACAACACATATGACAAAAGCATAGTCACAACCACCTGTTGTGAAGCTAGGAACTGATAAAGGGAAGCAGCTATCCACCATGAGTGTGTCTCTGAAAGGAAGTGTCTATGTAAGGAATCCCTCTCTTCTCCAGATTGATGAAACCTCTCACCCTAAGAGGAATCATAGTAGGCTCAGTGCATACAAACATCCTAGGTTGGGAGGACGCCCATGTACCAAGATCCCTTGTAGCTGATTTGACTATCTTAGGAATGTGATGCCCCAATATCCCTAGCTCTTCAAGCTCTCTTTGCAGGTCTCTGCTGATTGAGACAACTTTCCACAGTACTGGTGTGTTCCTCCATAACATATTATATGTATTCACGTCGTCGATCTCAATCACAGATAAATTCAGATTCTTTTCGTAGGCGATCTTGAGAGAGACCGCACAAGATGAAATTTATGCAATAGTGAACTCCTCGTCTCTAAGCCAGGTATGGAAATCTAGACTAATCTGACATTTTGAATCTCTAACTAATACTGATGCCCATCTTCTACAGTGACCAGCTGGATCTCTACTTCATCAAATGGTGACATTAAGCTTGAGATTGGCGATGTCTGGTGGGGACATCTCACCAGGGAAATCTGTCCAATGCACATTCCTGGCTCGCGAATGCCATGCTCAGCCAAACCATTGTAAAAATTCACATCTTCCAACTTAATGAACTCAATGTTTTTAAGGAAGTGATTTAAGATGTAGATGATGTTGTGCCATCGGGACTGCAACATAACTCCCTTCCCTTCAAACCTATGTGTGCATCTACAACACCATATATTCCAAATTATCAAGGCGCATAACATACCATGAATCCATGCCTTAGCAGAAGAACTCGAGTGCAACCGCACACACAAGTGGAAAATCTCACTGATGTCTGTTGGAGGGAGATGTCCAATAACCTGTGACATCTTCTTCCATAAGAAAGCTGCTATTTGACTCTAAATAAAGAGGTGATATGTCAATTTTGTTGATGCTTCATCGCAACAGGAACACTTAGAAGCCATCATGATTCTACATCTGGAGATGTTTTCATCCGTTGGAATGGCCCTGTATGCGATCTTCCAAAGAAGCAAACAGACGTTGGGGTATGGAATTTTCTAAATTCCCTAAATGTGTTGGTTGTGCCCCGTATTATCAGTGTGAATAATGTTACTTTTGACTGAACGGATGGTGAATGCACCATTAGACTCAAGAGTCTAAATCAGCTTGTCATCATCTTCTTCTGAATTGTATGCTCTGTTGTTTCTAAAGATATGAATGCCTTCTTCATTAAGAATGTGTCTGAGTGAATGCCAATCCCACCCATTTGGGGTCCAAGAATCTTTAATCTTGAAATCCATTCTCCGATCACTAGCATTGATGGTGAAACCAGCGAGAGGTATGCCGCACCATCTGGCATCCCATAGGGAAATGTCTGTCTTTCCTGTAATCCATCTACAATAGGAGTTGAACATGGGAAAAGTGTGCCAAATTTGTTTCCAAGCAGGTGCGGAATTCGCGCTAAGCTTCAGAAAAGGTGGATAGAAACCAGATCTATTCGCGATGTCAGATCTGTATTTGTGTCTGTAGAATATCGCCCAAGGTGAGAAACCAATCATAATCTCCCAACAGGCTTTGTAAGTGAATGCCCAGGTGATGCTTCTCATGGTGTCCAAACCTAGATCTCCAAATGTGATCGGGGTGGTAGTATTCTTCCACACCACCCAGATTTTGCATTTGTTTCCATCTCTGCATGCCCATAAGAACTTAGACATAAGGTTGTCGATTCTATCACGGATGTCGGGTGGGATCCCAATGGCAGTAGCTACATACAATGTCATGGAGGCAAGGACATGTTTTATCAAGAGGCGATGACCAACAAAAGAGAGGAGATGAGCTTTCCATGTGGCAATTTTCTTAGCAATCTTATCAAGGAGGAAATCAAAGGTATGCAACTTGGCATGCCCATAAAGTATCAGAGCACCCAAATACTTAAGAGGTCCATCTGCTATTGTAACCCCAAATGATTGTGCGACATGATCCATAATAGTTCGATCAGTGTCTCCAACAAGGCAGCTAGATTTGGTTCTATTGATTGACTAGCCAGTAGCATTCTCATAGTCAGTCAAGATATCATTAATGCAGGTGATGGAGGCAACAGAAGCTTTGGCGAAGATGATAATGTCATATGTGTATAATAGGATTGGAGGGGCTCTGGTAGCGTCGCGGGTCTTGAACCTACAAATCTTCTTTCTAGAGATGGCAACATCCATGGCTTGTTTTAGAATATCTTCTAAGATCACAAACATATAGGGTGACATAGGATTTCCTTGTTTGAGGTCCCTATGTATTTGAAAGAAACCTTCGGTATGATCTCCCAAAGTGACAGATGCCCATGATCCCTTAAAGAATCTGAGACATAGTTGTATGGTTTCCTGAAAGAAACAAAATATCTCCATAATGCTACTCAGGACTGTCGAGTTTACACGATCATATGCCTTACTCATGTCATATTTAATATGACATTGGGTGCATCACCACCCTGTCTAAGATCATGACAGATTTCCTTGGTGACCTTAATGTGATTAATAATGTCTCGACCTAGAACGTATGCACCTTGTATCAGTGAAATCATCTTGTGCATCATCTTTCTGAGGCGATTACTAAGAATGGAGGCAAAGATTCTTAGCATAATATTCTCAATGGTAATGGGCCGGAAGTGTGCAACCAAGTCAGTCGGCTGGTCGCACTTGGGAATGAGCGCAATGTGGCATGCTTTGAGACTGCGGTGACATTGTTGGTTGCTGAAAAAGGATGTAGCATAGATTAACACATCATGTCTAATGCAATCCCATGCCACAGTAAAGAAAGAGAGAGTGAATCCATTAGTATCGGGCACAACATGAGTGTTCATGTTACTCATGATGGTGAGAAACGCCTCCTCTGAAGGAATCGTCAGAAGCTCGACATTATCATCAGCTGAAATCATAGGTGTGATGATTTGAAGGAAGTTCGCAATTGAGTCAGGGTCATGTGGGGCAACTGCAAAGAAGAGGTTCTAATAATGTATAGGTGCTACCTTGCAAGCTGTGCTCATACAATCGGTGACTGAGCCATCAGGTAGTTGAATCGTGGAGATGCATCTTCTCCTTCATTTGGCACGCACAATAGCGTGATAGAACAAAGTGCTGCGTTCACCATCGTTGAGCCAAGATATTCTAGACTTCTCTTTCTACATCATCTCCTCCTGAAAAAGTATGTCTTGAAGCTCTTCTTTGGCAGCTTTAAGATTTAGCTCGTTGATTGAATTAGGATGTTCATCAAATTTGATCTAGAGTACGTGAATCATGTCTTCAAGGTCCTCCTTCTTCTGATGGACATTGCCGAATACTTCCCTATTCCAAATTCTCAGGGCTTTCTGAACAGATTTGAGCTTTGCAAAAAGGATATATGACAGGTGTCCTATCACTACTTCACTCCATGTTCTTCTAATGACATCAATGCAATCAGGCTGTAATAACCAGACATAGAGAAAAGTGAAAGGCGGCCACGTCTGCTCTTTCTACTGATCGTTATGAACTCCAAGCAGAGGGCAGTGATCTGACGCCCTCGATCTGGTGAGATGAAGTACTTTGGCACCGGGCATCCATTGGTTCCACGATGCATTCACCAACATTCGATCCAAACATTTCCATTTGGTGGGAGTAAACCATTTTTTGTCAACCCAGGTGCATTGACTTCTTCGAAAGGGGTCTCTCTAAGGTCAGCATTAGTGATGAAGCTATTGAAATTGAGTACTTCTTGAAAATTAGCATCAACAATCCCTCTCATTTCCCAAGCGTGGCGGATAATATTGAAGTCTCTGGCAATCTCCCAAGGCTTGTCTCCAACAATCTGAGATAACTGAAGTAAGGAGTCTCATAAATATCTTCTCTCGATATACGAACATCTGGAGTATATAGCTGTGATGAAAAAGATGTCATCATAGGATGTGGCACATCAAACGGAGATGTGTCGCTTGTGTTTGAGAACAATGGTCGGATTTAAGGAGGAATCCACATAGAACCAAACTTTTCCATTTTCTTCATAATTGTCTGCCGACCGGTCAAGACGGATGATGTCCAGGAGTTCCTCAGCTCTGACGGCGTGTAGGAAGGGTTCAAAAAGACAAACAATGTTGGGCATATGCTTGCAACAGAGTCTACCTAACACTCTTCTCATCTCATTGTTGGATGCTCCTCGAATGTTCCAAAACATGTGGACTAACAGATTCATAAAAGTATATATGGCTGCAATACTCATCAAAGATGATCATCTGTAGCCTTAACAACTACCTCTCGTGTCATGAGCATCATCCATGTCCTCCCTGATTTCATACTCTGAATAGTTGTCTCCATCAGAGGCACGAAACTCCCTGCCTCTATGACAGTGGGATCCTCGTCTATATTGGTACTCCGTCGTGGAGGTGATGCCATCCTCCCTTTCTTGACATTGCTGGTTCTTTCCCTTCTGGTAGATCTCCTGTGTTGGTAGTCATCAGCAGGAAAAAAGTCTTCAAGGCTTCTATTATGAAGTGTGGCTCTATTGCCTTCATGATCAAGAATGACCCTCCCCTCAGATTCGATACATGATGTCTTCTCGCGGGAACCCCCATAGTTTTCCTGGGATGACGGGGATGCTCTAGCCTCTTCGTTGTCAATCATAAGAGGTCCATCACGCTAAAAACGTGATGAAACATGTAGGTCTGCCTCTAAAAATCCAAACTGCGGCGCTCCTGGATTCTCTAGAACAACAGGAGGAATGTTGAATTCATGTCCCATTTCAGAAAGATGGAAAGCTTGATCTCAAACCCCCACTCTAGCAATAAGGTGCAGTTTAATACCCACCCTGCCTTCACCATGGGTAATCACAATGAATTGGGGGACGTCCTCTTTGAAAGCCTCTACCCGGATTAGGATTACTGAAAGGTCGTTGTCATGGTGTTGCCAATTGGAAATGAAATCAAGCTGCCCAAACAGCTTAATAAGCTATTTAATAGTAGGTTCATCTCTAAAAACAATAGGCATATGTGTGAGCCAAACTAGAACTTTTCTCTATGGGCTCTGTCATCACCCACTGTCATAGCTCTCACCATGAGTTTGTGGTGGAGGTAACTGATGTGTTTGGCTTGTCTTTCTCTTCAGACTCCTGTCTGTTGTCGAAGAAAACTACGACTTTCCTGTAAGCATATTTGTATATGTCTATTTCTTGAGGCCAATGGCTCTTAAGGAACTCACCTAGAGGTTGCCACGCAATGCCGTCAGCCCATGAAATCTCAATGTCATATGAAAGGGACTCTATCCTCTTGAGACGCTTAGGGTCTCACGTGTCAAGGGAGACGAAAACCCTCTTAGGTATGTGTTGTGGTCTGCCACATGTAGGGATGGCGGTGGGCATGTGTGGAAACTCTTGCCACAAAAATATGTTCAGTGGCAGTGGTGGCGGCGCCATGCAAGGCGGAGGAAAATGCCTTATCATCATGCACCTAGAATCCAGATGTCTGGATTATCTATAGATATAAAAAACCTTCTCCACGGTACACTGTTCTTGCCAGTGCCCACACCCCATGCACTTAAAACAAGTGTCTTTGGGGATACAGTAGAGCGGAGCATGTTTGGGTCATGATTCCATCAGGACAACAGGGGGTGTCGTCGCGGTTTGCACCTACTCAACTGTCGTCCCTACAATCACATTCACTATAGGAGGTGTGGCATTGGTTGCGTTCACTGCAGGATATGGCGGAGGGACCATCGGAGGGGCCGTCGTATCTCCTTGATGATGCAACTCCATGGTGTTCATGCCTTGTGGTTGCTCGATCACCGGTTGAGGCATAGGATTCACTGGCATCGTGTCAACTGCATTCACCTACGGAGGAGGAGGAGGGTTCGCCATCATATCTGGAGTCGGTGTCGGTGTGCTTCTCAGGGGTTGTACAACTTCGATTATCATCAAAGGCATGGGCGATTGCAGAAGGTTTCTGATATCTGGGATCACACTATCCGGCGACGTGGATGTAGCAGCAAAGTTATCTTGTTGCTCCATGACAGAACTTTGCGCACGCCGACTGTGCACGCTTTGTCGCGTAATCCTACAGAGAAGCAGTGAAGGCAAAATTAGGACATAAGATGTCTCTCCGAACAAAAGATCGAGAGTTAGGTATTGTATAGGCGGGATGGTCACTCGTTGATCAAAACCCTTATCCACATCTTTGGTGACCAACCATCATCCAGCGCTCAACTAAAAGGGCTAGGGAGGTCGATGAGGACAGAAGGGATTAGGAAAGGAAGATCATGGTGGACTCCAATGGGCAGGGTGCCCAACCGGAGGGGGTGCGAGCGGCGGCCACCACTGTCGTCGGATCTGGTCACCCTAGGGATGTGACTACTCACCTCCCTTGTATCCAGGATTAATACATGACCCTCAACATAGGAGATATCATCATCTAACTCAACCTCTACTACTTGGATTGTCTGGTCAGTATCTGGATGGAATTTCCTCAACATAGATATGTGAAAGACATTATGCAATCTGTGTAGCTCTGGTGGTATCTCCAAATTATATGCTACCTTTCAAAATGAGATAGGATAGGGTATGGTCCCATAAATCTGGGAGCCAACTTACCCTTCTTTCCAAACCTCAGCACACCTTTCCGAGGAGAAACCTTAACATATACTCAATCTCTCACTTAGAACTCAAGTGGTCTATGTCGGTTATCTGCATAAGATTTGTGTCTGTCCTAGGCTACTTTCAATTGTTGTTGTATCACATTAATCTTTTTTGTAGTCTGATGTACTAGATCAGGACCCAAAAGTTGATATTCACCTATCTCATACCAGCAAAGAGGAGACTGACATCGTCTCTCATATAGAGCCTCATAAGGATCCATATATATGCTTATTTGATAGCTATTATTGTACACAAACTCTATCACAGTCGGATGCACATCCCAACTACCAAGAAATTGTAGCACACATGCCCTCAAGAGATCCTCTAAAGTCTGAATAGTCCTTTCAGACTGGCCATCGGACTGCATATGAAAAGTTCTGCTGAATCTCAGTTGTGTTCCCATTGTAGAATGTAGATGATCCCAAAAATGCTTGTAAACTGTGGACCTCTATCAGAAACTAGAGTCATTGGAATGCCATGCAGACAGACTATCTCATCAACATATATTTGTGCCAATTTCTCTACTATTAATGTTGTATTAACTGGTAGAAAATGAGCTGACTTAGTCAATCTATCCATTATCACCCATATGGAATCATGACCCTTGGCTATCCTAGGAAGACCAACCACAAAGTCCATAGTAATATGATCTCATTTCCACTGTGGTATTGGCAAGGGTTGTAATGTCCCTATAGGCTTCTGGTCCTCAGCCTTCACCTGTTGACAAACTAGACATTTGGTAATCATCTCTGCCACATCACGCTTTAGACCTAGCCACCAATACATGTCTTTCAAGTTTTGGTACATCTTGGTACTTCCAGGATGCATTGCATACATGGAGGAGTGAGCCTCCTCAAGTACCATCTTCTTCAACCCATCAACATTAGGAACTACTATCCTATTGTGGTAACAAATTATACCATCATCTTCCTCATGAAAGCCATCATACTTTTCACTGCCAATCCCTTATCGGATATTCTGTATCACAGTATCATTCTGTTGTGCATCATGAATTTACTATTTCAAGGTAGGTTTCACTTGTAACTTTGCCAACAATCCTGCCCTTCTAGCTGTACATTCATCTGGCAAAGAGACACTAGTACATCTCTCTTATAGCACATCAAGGAATTTAATTGTGCATTATCTAATGTTGATAATGAAGATGACTTTCTACTCAATGCATCAACTACCACATTTTCTTTTCCTGTATGGTAGTCTATTATGCTATCATAATCCTTAATCAACTCCATCCATCTCCTCTGCCTCACATTCAACTCCTATTTTGAGAAGATATACTATAGATTCTTGTGGTCAGTGATGATTTGATACTTTTCTCCATAAAGATAATGTCCCCAGATCTTTAAGGCATGGACCACCGCTGCAATCTCTAGATCATGTGTTGGGTAATTCTCCTCATGTTTCTTAAGTTGTCGCAAAGTAAAAGAAATCTCATTTTTATCCTACATCAACACGCATCCCAACCCATTCTTTGAAGCATCATAAAAGAAAATATAACATTTTCCTTGCTCTGGCAGTACTAACATCGGTGCACTAGTCAACTTTTCTTTCAAAAGCTCGAAAGAACGTTGACACTTGTCATTCCAAGCAAAAGGAACATCCTTCCTAGTTAACCTAGTTAGGGGTAACACTATAAAACTGAAATCTTTGATGAACCTCCTGTAGTAACCTGCCAGACCTAGGAAACTACGAACATCGTCCTCTTCCTGGAATGTTAAATATGCTTAATTCGAGATATGGTTTGATATTGTTGAATATAATTATCAAGCTAATGATGATGTTCATGATAATGTATAATTAGGTTGTTTACGCCAATAATCATCTATATGTGGAATTAGGTGTTCTAAATTGATGATTATACTTTGATATTGTCTTGATCCACATAATCTCATCTAGGTAACATGATATATTGAATCTGATAATTAGGGTTGCACCTAATATGCCTAATCAGGTTTGTAGACCTTAGGGAACATAAAGTTCTAGAATTAGGGTTTAATACCCTTATTCTAGTCCACACACAAGATGACCCAAAACCCTAGATCATGACCTAGGTTAGGCTTAATGTGAACAATGTGAATATATGGTGACACATATGTAGTATGTACATTTCAGAAATTGTTGATTCATTATGGATTTTCTTGAATATTTCCTGATGACTACATTGCATGGAAATAATTTCATGGTTCTACATAAGGTATACTAGCATGCATCAATGCCAAAGCTTGTTGATGGTTTATCGATGATATATGAATACACTATTGGATGATTACTTAATTTTGTTCAACTATAAAGCCACTATGAGCATTACATAAATAAAATATGATATTATAAACACTTGGTTACACTGATCAAGGGGTGATGCACAAAATTCCAATGATGGATAGTTATTACACTCGAGATAGTAAACCAAGCATGGGTTAGAATATCTAATGCAAATACAAATTCATATGTGCCATGAAATTCTTATTGAATATATATGTACATGTGATGGTTTGAATTAACCCACATACTAGTATAGAAAAATGTTGATCGTGTCTTGTTTTTCGGTGAATTAGGTAGTTGATACACACGATACAAGAACATGAAGATAAATATGAAAGTTATTGAAGATGTAAAATACTTCTTTCATGCCAAGGAAATTTATTTTGAGATTAGATTTCACTTTTGAAGCTTCCTTTTATGAGTTCTAGTACAATTATGATTTAGTATCATTACAATTATATTTATTATATGTTACACCACTATCATCATTTTTTATTAATTAAAATCTCATTAACTTCATATAGTTATACAAAAGAGTTATGGTATATTATATTTCATGAACTTCCAAATTTTACTTAATTAACCTATTAAATATGTTAATCAATACTAAATTAGATGATTACATATTTTTTTTGTTACCTACCGGAATACCGGTTACATTGGAAGACTAAGTGAAATCAAAAGACATTGAGAACTGCTCCTTGTTTGTGGAAAGGGTTGCAGCGGCTTGATCAGGGCACGAGGTCCATTTAGTTGACATGGATGGTTGCTTAAGACAATGCTTCACAAGCATGTCAGTAAGCTTATTCTGGTCTCTCTTCAGGTGCACTAGCCCTTGCATCATCAGTTGCTGGAGAAGCTCCTGTATCTTCCTTACTAGAAGGAGATACGTTCGCAGTGGCTTGACTGTGTCTTTTACCCACAGAACAATGTTCCGTGAGTCCGTAAATATGGTCGTCATTTGCAGAGAATTCTGTATAGCCAAATGTGCTCCTTGGATTATAGCTTTCAGTTCTCCTTCCATCGCATCAGTGCCTGGGTGCTTCGTGGCTTCCCCTTTGATCCAGTCCCCTTCTGCATTCCTTGCAATCACATAAGTGCACGACTGGTTGCTGGTTGATGCTATGGCCACATCAACATGAATGATGGTAGATTCCTTAGGGAGCATAAGTGGCATTCTATTTCCTCTCGCGTTCTCTAAGGAAGAAGTGTGTGGATTTAACACTTGTTGAATAATGTCCGCTTCCGCTCTGCAAATCAGCGCTAGGACCCGGTGTGGGATTGCTTTGTGCTCAAAGATGGCCGCATTCCGATTCTTCCAAAAACTCCAGCAGGTGACAGCAAAGGTCATCTTCCAGCTCTCCGCCCCTATTATTCTTATATATATGGACATGAAAACTCCAATTTGTATTCCAATTTATGCATTAATTACATTATACCTCACACAAAACATGAATCAACCACTAAGTGTACATTAATTAGCATAGGAAACATTGTAACATAATGCATGAACTCACATGTTATCATATATTATGGTTATTAGGTTAATATAAGTGTATCTTGATATGTGATGTTGATTATAGATCCTAATGCCACTTAATGTGTTATATCTATTTGCAAGCCTATTCATGTTAGGATTAACTTTGAGTTATTCATATTACATGTATTAATTATATTCATAATAGTTTCAAACAACTATAGTAAGGTACAACTCTATCCTTGTTTGGTTAAATATAAAGAACCAAGCTTAAGTACCTCATATTCATGGGATTAGGGTTTGTAGAGTCAATATGCTAGGTTTATGTATGTTACAACACTCCAATCCTTAAGAGGAGTTCATCCATAAAATTTGTCCATCCTAACACTCCCATTAAATGGTTAACCTAATAAGTTGAATTAAACAACTGGAAAAGGTATTAGGGTTACAAATTAAACTTAGGTGTTTGTTTAGAATATACATAGATCACGCCACCAACAAAAACGCCATAACCACCTAGGGTTGAGATTTAGGTCCTACTATTTCTAACCTCACAACATAAGAATCTAATAAGTCACAAGGGACAAAAATCCTCATCCTAAAGGGGTAAAAAAAAGGTAGGTCCACAAAACCTTTAATACAAGATACCATTTTCTAGTCATCACTCCATTGTCACACCAGGGTTGGGATGTATGTACTAACTAATTCTCTGGTCTCTCTACCAAACTTGACACATTGCTTCATTATGAATTAGTTCAAGGAAGTATTGATAAAATCAAAGAAGTTTTTCTTACATTTATTAGTATAATGCATAATAAGTTTTTCTTTGAGAGGTCATGCAAAATAAATCAAAGATGAATTCAGAATCAATGAAAAAACAATGTCACACTTTTTCTCCATATTAAAATCTCCTTATCCTACTATTTTAACATCCTAGTTACCAAATCCATCCTAAAGTCAAATGTCATAAGTTCACAAGTGATTTATCACAACTAACTAAACTTACATGGCAAGAGAACCTAAATCCTCATCACATTAGGGTTACCAATCAGGATTCTTATGTGTATCTCATATGATTCTAAATCTTCCTTTCATAATATCATGAAAAACATTTGTAATTTCTAGGGTACGCATCTCACTTAGAGGGTGAAAATGTAAGGAAGGGTCCTACATAGGGACTTATGGAAAATTATAGAAGACCTAAGTGAGATAAAATTGACATAGTTAGAATTAGACTGCCATGGCTTAGATACCATCTTGCAAGGAGTGGGACCCGAGAGGGGATCACCTCCCTACTAAATAGAATAATAGTCATCATCCATAACAAACACGTAATTTTTTTTTGCAATGGATAAGTAATATTCAATACTTCAAAAATGGATATCATTAAGACCAAAGTATAGTAGCAGGATAAAATAGCATAACTATTGCAAATTATAATACTATATGAAGACAACAACTTTGAGATCTTTGTATAGGGATATCCCAGCTATTTCAAGTCTATTTACCAAGAGTCAGATCCACTTATCCAAGTACAAATGATCCTGCCATGTCCATTTTGTCCTTCACCTAAGAGATTGGAAGCATACCCCACAAAAAAAGACAAAGTGGAACTTTTCAGGACAAAAATATTGGTATGTGCATATAAATAGGGATTGAAGAGAAGTATTAGGGAAAAATAACAATAAAAATTATCAAGGCTTTCAATAAAGAGGAAATGGGAAAATCCAAATGGATATCAAAGAGAAACAATATAAGGTAACAAAAGATGCACAAGCCATATATCAACATATCACATGTTCTACATAAGCATAATTGAATAAAATAGTGCACAAGTGCATCCGTCCAAAGGTGCTTACACTAACCAATTAGATTTGGATTAGATGTGCCTCATGGGACTTAGAACACGCACTTGGGATCTTTTGAATTTATAAAGGGCCCTAAACCATCACAATAACGCAAACCAAATAGTTCACCCGCAAGCACACAAGATCATATTGTAGAGTAGGTGATAGGAAAGTAAAGGGGTCGATCTGCAGGGAGAGAGGGGGCACTAAATCTACATTAGGGTTGACACATTCCTAATGCAGAGAGTAGGGTTTCAAGATGATTTTGGTTGATTAATCTAATTTTGCAAGCAATTAAAGACGAAGGAAACTAGATTACCGAAAACCCTAAGTTATCCTAAACAAGTTAAGTCTAAGAAGAAAGGAAAGACAATTAACTAAGCAAGAACATGGAACTACAACTAAGCTACACTAGACTAGCAATGCAAGTTGACACCTAAGAGACAAGTTAAGCACTATAGCAATTAATGACCTAGGCTATGACTAACTAGAAAGAGAGAAACTACTTAAGAAAAATCTAAATAGAAAGAACTAGGCAATTAACTAAGAAGGAATTAAGAACAAGAAACTACTTAGCATGAACAAGTTAAATTAGCAAGATTGGTTTTAGAAATGATATGGATAGGTGGGTCATTTGGGAAATGTCACAAACATTCCAGTTGAGGGGAGATAGAACAAGAAAGATTAATCAATCATTCTAGATTACTTAAACCAAAAAACTAGTCAAATGCTAAGAAATCACCCTACACTATTAGTTAGCCTTAGGTATAGGAGAGATTTTACTAGGATTTGACTAACCTAGGTTTCTAGCATAGGGTTTCTTAGTGTAATTGGGAGACAAAGGTATAATTGGGGAGTAGAGGTGAGGGTGTTTCACCCGACATTACCCACCACCTAGCTTTTAGTAAACTCCAAGGAAATTGCACCAATCAATCTTATACTAGCTACTTAAATCACACACCTAGGAGTAGGAGAAGTACCATATGTAGGTGGATATGGGGTGCTAGATAGGGATCTACTAATTGTATGTAGGAGCAAGTCCCAAGATAGCACCACATATGCTATCTTCTTGTAGACTTATGTGGCTTCAAACACACAAACACAATGAATTCATATTTTTAGATACAAACCACAAGTAGAGAAATGGGAAATGATATTTTAGTAGTAAGAAATCATCATAAAATGAAATCATAGAGTTTACAAATTATTTACCCCCAACATGGTATGAAAGTATATTTTTGATCCAAATGGCCCACCACAAGGGGCTTAGCTACACATTACTAAACAAAAGAGCAAAAAGAAGAGAAGAAAGAGGTAGAAATCCATGGAGCTCAACTCATGGTATACCCTCCTCCTTCACCTCCTTGTAGCTGTAGAACATGGAACCTCCTCCAAGATGGATGAATGGCATGGAATTATGGGGAATTATGGTGGAAAACCATGAAAATTGGGGTTTTAGGGTGGAACTAGAGTGGAAGTGGATGGTGGGAGGTAGGTGAATGGATTGAATGCAATGAAGTGGATAAGGAAGCTCTAGAGTATCTATAGGGATTCTAACCTTCATTATCCAGCTGCCACCTATGTATATATAGGTGGTGGGGGAGCACTAGGGTAAGTAGGGGCACAATGGGAAAATAGTTGAGAAAATGGGTAGGTTTAGGTGGTCACCACGGCCGTGGTGAGGCACCACGCCTATGGTGGGGATTGGGTGGCCTAGTCGTGGGTAGTGGGAATGGCTGAGGTGGAAGGTGGAGGTGAAATATACGCATAGGCATGAGTGGCCAGGGCCGTGGAGGGTGCCACAATCATGATTGGTAGAGGGTGTCACGGCCGTGTTGCGTAGCAAAACCGTGTTGGAGGAAGTTTCCAGAGGCGTGCCTTCTCTGGAGTTCGTATTGACTTCACATCACCATGGTCATGGCACACCATGGGCGAGGTGGCCTTCAGGGGCCACGGTCATTCTAATGGACATGATCATGGCCATTCACGTGTATTTTTGGCTGATTCATTGTTGGTTTTTGGAACCTTGGAGATTAATTTTCCATGGTCATGGTATGCACCACAGGCGAGTTGCAGCTCATCGTCCATGGTCGTGTTGTTGGCCACACCCGTGGTGTCTTTAGTGGTCATGGACATTTTACTAACCACGACCATGGCCATTCACGTACAAATTTGTTGAAGTCCTATGATATTTGGAGATTAATTCACCACAATCATAGTGGTTTTCCACAACCATTTTGGGGCTTCCTTATATTGACTTTAACTTCAACTTGTTCATTTTACCTCCTTTTTATTTGGGTTGATCCTTATGCATCAAAGGAGATCTCGAGGAGGAGTTAGGTCCAATCTTGGAGTACATGGAACCAAATATGTTTTTCGTCTCTCTCCCTTACATTAATGCATGCATAAGTACCTTGAAAAACACAAAAAAGGAGGGTGGGAGAAATAACCTGCAATCTACAATGTTTAGATGTTATTATAATGCAAAAAAGACACAAGTTGAATCCCTAAAATAAGGTTACATCACTGTCGGAAACTTAAAACATACTTGTCCTCAATTATGCTGCAACTAAATATCTTTGTTCAGTTTCTTTTAATCAAACCAGAATTATAAATGCATTATAAAAGATGATTATTGACTAAATGGTCTCAAAAGTGACTAAGTGCATGTGTTACACTTCTCTCCTTTCCACTTTCATAATATAATCATGAAAAGTGCAATGAGCATACAAACTTCGAATATACATCATAGAACAGACAAGCTTTCCATATTTCCTTATGTAATTCTAGGTAAACCGTTTAATGATGGTGTTAATCAATGATGACTAGGAGTTTTGTTTCACTTTCATGCATTCAACCTTATGCTTGAAACAACACCAAATGAACCACGTGGTTATAGAGAATTGTAAAGTGAGCTATGTTTGAGGTTTTCTAGCTCAATGGGTATGAAAATGGAAGAAAGGATTGTGATAAGAAATTGGAGTGGTTTAACACTCATCTTTTATTTACATGCTCTTAAATAGGAGCATATTTTATTTTGTTTTTGCTTTTTGTTTTCTTCTTTTCTTTTTCTTTTCTTTTGTCCTTGGTGTATATAGGGCATATGGTGGAGACACTAAAGTGAGGGGATGTAGATATGGCCACTCCAAACTTTTCAAGGTGGTCAAGGCTAAATATGTTCACATAGGCATCCTCTCATGAGGCAGACATATATGAAGATGATGAAAGAAGAGTCGCGTTAAAGAGTGGTCATTCGTTTGGTTCTCGACATAAAATCTCAAGCATGAAAACTAATCCAACAATACTCAAATAATATCACACCACATGAGTGTACAACATGAGACTCACATTTCTATCATGTGATTCAATATGCTCTAAGCGTTCATAGCTTGCTCAATTCACAATTCAATCCAAGCATTAACAAACTGGAGAGAGATGATGCACATGTAAATAGTCAAAAATTAAGACCATTTGCAATAAAATATAAGAATACGACATGCATTTGTCAAATATCAACAACTTTTAATTTAAAATTTTGAGATCTAGGTTGAAACAAGCTTATGGACAAAGAGTTCAATATTTGGGCAAAATTGGCCAAAATGGTGCCAATTTGCACTTTAATCACATCTAAACCTAGATTAGGGAAATTAAAGCATAAAGAATCAAATTTTAGATAAAACACACAAAAATTACAAATATCTACATGAAAATGCAATGCATGGCATGGAAGAGCAAAAAGAACAAACATTTTAAAAATTACACAAAAATGCTTGAAATTGAACTACATGTAAGCATGGATGCAAGCAAAAGGAACTTTGTTCTAGATATGGTGGTATCAAATAGTTAGTCAAGTGAGTAGGTCAAACAAAATGAGAAAGATAGGGTGGTGCATACCACTATACCACCCCAAACATTTAAATCATGTTGTCCTCAACATGAAACTAAATGTTAGGGAAGGTAGGGTAAGAATCATGTCTGGTGTAGCTGATCAAAAGGTAGGTCTCCCTATTGTGGGTGGTCTAGATGGTGTTGGTGAGGTATTGCTTAAGGAGGTGGAGGACTTGGGCAGGATGGAGGGAACTAATAGTAGTAAACCCAGTAAACATCCTGAGGAGGAGGGTAGATCTCTTGATATCCCAAGATACAAACCCAGAAATCTTCACCCCATTCAAGGTTTATTTGTGCCTGAGCATGGTGGTAGTGATACAAGTGGTTGACCTAGTAATGCATCTATTGTTGGTCATGCAAAATGTATTGCTAGGTGAGTTGCATCTCCTGATTTGTCTTTTGAATTTCTTCAAGATGCGCGACATGCCAAAACTGTGCGTAAAAATGCAAGTGCACGCGTTGCGTAATACAGGCCTATGTGAGGCCCGAGTCGAACTTAGGGAGATGTATTCCTAGTGACTACTACTAACTACAGTATGATCAGCTAAGTCGGATGAAAATGTTGAATTGAAGTTTAACAAAACAAAAGAAAATTTAGAGAAAATAAAAATGGTTGATTCAAATATGGTTAAATTCCTTAGGGTTACCAGTTTCACCACGGGGTCTCATTGTATATTATCTCTATCGAATTAACATAAATTCCTACTTCTAACTTGGATAAAAAGCTTGTAGCCTGAATTTTTCGCTCCCACAATACAATTCATTACCTAAATCCAAGCCAATTCCACGTCGGTGGTAATTTATTCTTACTTTAGGTGCATTACTGAAAACTGTGGGTTCCTTCCACTACAAATACATTACCTATTCCAAGGAATGCATAGGTAAGTGTATAAGTTATGATTTTCTAACTATTAATCCCCGTCCCAGAGTAATTATTGGTTTGTAATCATATTGATGGTGATCAAGAAGGGATAAGTCATTCAAATCTACACTTATTGTAACATCCCTGACCTGGGTTATGTAGTAACCCTAGGTGTTTTGCATAATGAGAGTAATTATATGCATGCTTTTTTCTTTGAAAAGTATGTAGGGTTCAAGAGGAACTTATATTACAATTTTAGTCCATTTTGAATATTGTTGAAATCAAGTTTTGCCTATTTTGGACTAAAGTGCAATTTACCCAAGTTGAGGGGTCTATTTGCAAATTGTGCAGGATAATATGTTCCTCATGTGTTGAAGCATCATGAGAGTGAAGATGGTGCAAATGTATGACATATGGTTGCCTGAATTCCAAGAAAGAGCTAATTAATCAATGTTTGTGCATGAAAACCTAGTTTTGGTGTAAAGTGCAAATTACCCAAAACCTAGGGTTCAATAAGTAAATTACCACTTCAATTAGGTCCCTAATATTTCTTGGCATAAATTGGAGCAAAGAATTTGAGAGGGGCGCCTCATTTGAATTAAGTTGAAGAAGAGAGAATCTTGATAATAATATAATCAAGATTTAAGCATAATGGTAACATTAATGCAAAAATAAATAAAATAATTCAAGCGCCTTCAACCAAAATTAATTTTATGGAATTCAGATGTGTGTGTGGACGTCCTTGAGGTTGGAAAGGGCCGAAAATATCTTAAGGAGGTGAAATTCCGCTCACCTTATTATAAGGAAAAGAATTTCCACTCAAAAAGATATATTAGTATTATAATGGATTAAGGTGCTTATTTTCTTTTCCCTTAATCCATGTATAATGGAAGGGAGTTCGGTGGATTTGAGTTTCTTTTGTATGCAATCAATCCAAGGAGGAAGAGGTGGTACCATTTTTTAAATTAATTGAATTTTAATAAAACATTTTCTCTTTCATCAATTTTCTTATAAAAGAGCCTTTTCCAACCCACCTAAGGATCTTTTTTTATTCCTTTTCTTCCCCTTTCTTGCAAAACTAACCAAGAAGGCTAAGGACAGAAGGTAGCACGTCCCCAACCTGTTGGTAAGCCTTTGATCTTCGTTCTTCATGATTTCATGGTGAAAATCATAAAACAATGTGTAATTCCTTCATTTCTTCACTCCATCTTCAACCCTAGCCGACCCTTTCATTCCAAAAGCTTGAGAAACGACTTAGGGAGGTTTCTAGAGCTTCAAACACCATTGGAGCCGTGAATCTTGGAGCTTGGGATCAGATTTGAAGGCGGGTTATATAACTTTAACCCCTCATCTTTGCCATTGAATTCGATTTCTACTTGCAATTGATTTAATTGTCATTATTGAAATGGCCTTGTTTAATTGATGGAGTTGCCATGAAAATGGCAATAGTTCCATGAGATTAAAGGTTGAAGATGATAACCTATTCATAAACACACACCTTAATCAAAGAACAATATCAAACGGTTTTGGATTTTTGGTCCAAACGGTTTTGCAAACCGTTTGGTAAAGTTGATTTCCAAACCGCATAGAATGGTTGACCGTTTGGTATAGTTGACCGTTTGGACTCCAAACCGAATGACTTGGTTGACCGTTTGGTATGGTTGGCCATTTGGTGTCTGAACTTGATCATAGGTTTGATGATGATCTAATGGACTCAATTGATTGATCCAATGTGTGCACGATCTTTCAGGTAGTAACCCTAATCGAGTTGATTGATGAAACCCTTGATTGGTCCTTATGATTTCAAGACTTTTTGGGGCAAACGGTCTTGAGTCCATTTGAGCCCAAATGGTCTTGAGACCATTTGGGACCAAATGGTTTTGAAACCGTTTGGTGGATTGAAGTTTGATCCTTGACCCATGGATGATGATCCAATGGTTTAGATTGATGATCCCTTCAATTGAATAATCAATGGCCATTTCAATGGTGCAATTGGAAATTGATTTGATTGAGATTTGACCTAGTTAGCCCTTGTGGGTTTGGGACTGATTTGGCCCAAACGGTCTTGAGACCATTTGAGACCAAACAGTCTTGAAACCGTTTGGGGCCTAACGGTTTCAAAACCTTTTGGTGGCAAACAGTTTCAAAACCGTTTGGTGATGTAACTTCAAGACCGCATGGAGATTGATAGTGGTTCAATCATTAGGATATTAAAGACAATGCTAGTCCTAATTATCCAATGATGGTTAGTAATGTTAATCAATAAGGTACAAAGGTGGAAACCCTAAAAGTACCTATGTGATTAGTGTTAATCAAGGAAGAAACCCTAATTGCTAATAAGAGCAATGACTTGGTACACTATGTCACTCATAGTTGTATGAACTTAATTAAGGATTGATATGATTTAATCAAGTTGAGAGGTATGATAACATGGATTTTCTACATCAGTATGACTCATATGGTGATTAAGGGTATGATTCTTAAGTAGTAAGATCATGAAACCCTAATCATGAACCTAAACCCTAATTGACCAAGTTGTTGATCCTTAACCCTAATCTAGGGCAATTATAATTGAAAACCCTAATCCATGGTATGGTTGTAACCCTAATTTAGGGTGATGATGTGAATGGACCTAATTAAGAGTAATGTGATCCAAAACCCTAATTACAGGAATGGACCATGAAACCCTAATTGGGATGAATAGTAAACCCTAATTATGGGAATGAACCATGAAACCCTAATTGGGATGAATAGTAAACCCTAATTATGGGAATGGACCATGAAACCCTAATTGGGATGAATAGTAAACCCTAATTATGGGAATGGACCATGAAACCCTAATTGGGATGAATAGTAAACCCTAATTATGGGAATGGACCATGAAACCCTAATTGGGATGAATAGTAAACCCTAATTATGAAATATTAAATGTAAATCCTTTTATAGGATGAATTTGATGAGAAACCCTAACTAAGGATGGTTTCATGAGAAACCCTGATGTTTGATGTGTTGTGAAGCCCAAACCCAGGGTAATGCTATGTATTGCCTAATGAACCCTAATCTTGGGCAACATGGTGATCAACCTTATCTTTGATGTGATAAGGGGATGACTATCCTTAAATGACATGAAATGGGAAACCCTAACCCTAGTAAGGGAATAGTGATGTTACCCATGAATAGTGAATTCATATTTGTTGAACATGGTTCTGATATGCAATTGATATCACTGTATCATTTGTGCTAACCCTGCAGGTATCTTGAAATGATGATCATGGCCAGGTATGAGCTATGATGTTTAATTCATTATTGTGATTGTATCTTGAGTGCCTTAATATACCTTGTTGCCTGGTAAGAGGTAACAAGAGAGTTAATGAGCCTCAAGTACCATGTGTGATGCTTGTAATAGCAAGTATCATGTTTGACTTGGTCAATTGACCAAAAGGTGATGGTTACCTCGAAAAGTGGTAACAATGCTAAATGATGAATCAAGGGTTTAATTACCCAGGACCATATGATTATGGTGATGAAATTGAGAAGGGATTGAGTTCCCAATATCTTTTAAGACTATAAGTAATTGATGGAATTAGTACATGTTTACTTTTTAGCATTGATATAATAAGTTATGTTTGAGAACTTGCCTGATGATAAATGAATATGAAAATGTACTTAATTAATCAAGTGAAATCTGTTCATGTAGTGCTCTGACCATAGATCCATCATCGTCAGCAACTGGTGATGGTGAAACAGGTTTTCTATGGAATTCGCATATTTTGAATATGTGGGGGTAAATGGGCGAAAATATCCTTATGTCCATGTGAAGAGATTGAGGGAAGGTAAACATCAAACCTCTCAATCCTTCATGTGTCAGGATAGATATATCATAAATCTCCCGATGGTTGGGATATATGTAACATTAATCTCCCAATGATATTTAATGTCGGGTCGAGGAGATAAACATTAAATCTCTTGATGGCCGATGAGACTGCAGTTGATGCTGTAACTCTATAGTGAAGTTCCAGTATACCTTGGAAGGCTATTTGAGCAGTCGGCACAGTCCTTCTTGTAGTCCTGTGCTGACCAGGATGTGTGAGGTCATGGGAATCTGGCTCTTCCATTGACCAATTTATGGTACCGATTTCGATTCTAGAAATGGTCGGTTGGAATATGAGCGGTATACCTCATCTCCTTAGAGCTTAAACATGTTTGTAAAATATAATCATCCATGTAGCATATTTGCATAAGATTGAAATACGAGAAACACTAATTGATGATATACTGCTTAGTATGCCCTTGATACAAGAATGTACTTATGTTCCTTTAATTCATATTGAATATGAGACATGCTTCTTAATCAAGTTATAGCTTTAATATTGCATAAGAATGTTGCTCTAGTCTGCATAGATGTGATTTCATCGGCTATTGATTTATATTATCTCATTGTTCAGTTTATTTCTATTAAACTGCAATGACAATGTTTTGGCGGAGAGTTATATCTCCCGGTGGGGCAATTTTTATAATTGTCTCACCCTCGTGGGATTCAATGTTTTTAGGTAGACACAGACATCAAGGTAGAAACACTTCTTTAGGAGAAGAGTAGCAGAAACAACAGTAGACATAGGAACAACAGTGATCCATTAGGTGGAGACATTGGTTGTCTGGTCTTTGTGTAAATAGTCCTATAGTTGTCTCTGTACTCTTGGGTCCTACGAGTTAGTGTTTTGATACTTTGATCTGAGATTTTGTGCATGTATGCCTCAAGGTGCAATGATGCATGTAATGTATATAGGAACCAGGATGTAATGTTTTACTTTGGTTCTGAATGAAAGAGTTTCCTGTGAATGGACCTCTTGATAAATGGTTTTAATTTTTAGTGATTTTTTATAATTCCACTGATTAATAACACACTTCCGCATTAGTTAATCTTGTTTTCACGAGACGGACGTCACACTTATATATCCAGGATTAAAGAGAAACTTATACTAAATCATGTAAACAATCAATACAATGATTCCTCAGGCTATTCACGAGTCCTAAGGAAAAGAGGTGTTATGACCCCACCTCCCGATAACCCCCAATTAAGAGATACCGAGAGGTCAAAGCCGCACCCATAACTTCCAGATCAAAGGGTCGGCAATTAACCAAGAATAATTATCAAATTTTAACAGACTATGCTGAAAAGCTGTAAGAAAATAAACTTTCACATACCTTTTTGAAATTTTGGATTTCTAACTTCTATCCATGTGTGTATGCTACTCTAACTAATCCTCCTTGTATTTTACTTCATGTATTTCACAACATTACGATTTACTATTTGTCCTTTTGGCTTGTACCTAAAATGCCGACAAACAAAACGTTGGTCAGCCGAAGCTGGTATGTGGGGGAAACAATAAACGTGCAACTATGATAACAACATATTCATTCAATTAATCATTTAACAACCAAGATTACGCTTTAAATATAACTCTGTGATCCAAGGGACCCTATCCTCTGTGCTGTCCCCATTAAACCCCTCATGATCCACCTATCAAGTGAACCAGTTTCTAGGGTTGAGTCACATGGAACTACTCATAGGTAGACCACTCCTGAACTGATGGTACGCTAAAGAGTCTCATGGCACTACACGTAGGTAGCCCAGTTTTCTAACTCTCGGTAACCTAGACCATGCTCTAGGATTACCCCTTTTTTAGCCTTTTCAAAGCAACAGAGGTGGACCCGGATCTAGCTAGTTATATATCTATTTATTGTGATAATCTTAGTCACTTTATAGTTGCATGAAATAAATATACATTCAACAGTTATTTTTCAAGCAACCGATAAAACATTTGAGAATCACCGTGAAACTAGAACGGTTATTCATAAGCGTAACCACATACCTGTCAGGATGATTTTGAGATAGAATAATCCATGCAAGAAAGAAATCCAAGCAAGCAAGCACTCATATCAAGATCTTGAAATAACTATGTAATTTCCTTTATTACTCATGTCATCAAAATCTATTAAATCTAGCTCGCTTCCTAGGGTTCCTAGTCCACTTTTAGGGTTTCCATTGCAATTAGGGTTTCCCTTCATCTTTTATTATTTTAAACCCTAATTTTATACCATTACTCGTAAACCCTAATTATCTCATCTATTCATCAACATTCAGGTTATCTTAACAACATGTAACCCTATTTTCATATTAAAGGCACCATTAACCATTAATTAATTTCATTAAGCTCCTTTTATATTAAAGCTACGATTTTATCCTTTTAATCCATGACAAGATCATTACACATATTTATCATCAATTCAAAGTTCATTATGGTCTAATTATCATATGAACTCGATTTGTCATTAATTCTACCCTTTATTTATGAGAAAACCCTAATTACTACATTTCGGATATTTATCCAGAATTAGGAACTTTACTGCTCAAAATATCTTAGAATTGTCATATCTTAACTTTAACCATGAGATTGAACAAATAAAACCATGATGAATCATAATTACTAGCATTAGGGTTTTAAGGCCAATTAATGCACATGGAACCTTAAATGAATCAACTTTTTACGTAAAACAGATTGCAACTTTACTTTAATATCCAATAGGTTAATACATCCCAAATCAACCACTTAAACCTCAAAGATTCATCTTTTACCCTCAATTAGGGTTTCTAACCACACTTTTTAATCAAATTAATGTACTTTTGCAAATAGGTACAAAACCAGGTTCTCAAACTAATTTTAATGTGTTCCTTGTATTTTTCTAAGCAACTTTCATGTATAAACGTTTCTCGTTAGAGCTTCCTAGCAAATTCTATAAATTTTGCAAAGAAAAATATTTTCCTCATTTATTCATTAAGTCGAGAAAACTAGTGGCCGCCCGAACCGTGGTCCCAGGGACCACACGGATCCAAAGGCCTAGAAACCGTGCGCCAACTTTAGATTCAAAGTGTGAATCACGGTTTTACCCTTACCATCCTTCATAGCCATCGAGGTCAAGGAGGTCTTTTCCTCCTTTCATCTTCTACCTCCAGATCTTGCAAACGGCGCACCATAGCTCCAGGCTAGTCAACTCCCGAGTTGACTCAGAGTTTCAGGGCGTGGGAGGCTAGGGCAAAGGTTCCACCACCTTCACAGCATCAGGGTGAATTCAATGGTGGGATTCTCCATATGTCCGATGGCGTGGAGCATGGGCACTCGTGGAGCCACCCTCGCTGGCAGGGAAGGAGCAAGGCTGGAAATACTTTCCCTATTCAAATAACTAGCACAAGAGGAACCTTCTATATACCCTACGGAACTCCGTGGTTGAGTTTATGCCCTCGCAGAAGACCTCAGACCCTCCTTTTATATCTTAGACATCCAGCCCAGTGAGGACACCTCTGCGGATTGGGAAAAACTTGTACAATTCGGGAAAGGTCTGCAATCCCAGGTCGGTTGGATGTGAAAATCTCTCCCGAACTCAACCATGTACTTTCCTTACCCTCAGATGCAAAGATTCATAAGTAAAATTAAGTGGAAGAATCCCACTACTGCCAACTTGTTCCTAGTTTGGCTAGAACTAGAAGACAAGCGGCCCTCGTTGGATCAGGATCCAACGATCCTCATCACTCGCGCCTGAACAAAAGAAAAGCATGTCCTCTTATTTTTTTTAGGGAAAATATTTTTCATTTTAGGATGATTTGGAAGAATCATAACTCTTAATCCATGGCTTTGTTTTATCCCAAATTTTTAGGTAATCTTATTAATGATTTAATCTACCTTTCCCCCAAAATTGGGCTCATTATTTAGAAGAAAACGTACCTTTTCATTAGATGCAAGATATTATCCATTTATGCATATTTCTCACTCTTTTTCTCTTTCCTTTGCTATTAATTTATCATTCTAAGTTCCTTGAACCTCAAGGAACCTTAATAGATCAAACTCCCATCTTGAGGATAAACCTTAGCCTTTTACTTATCTTTTAGTCATTATTTCTCATTATCAAAATATATCTTATTGCAATAACTCTTTTTAAGGCTTTCTCTTTATTTCTCTTTTATTTCCCTCATTGGCATTCCTTTGAACATTAGGAATCCCTTTGGATACGCAAATACATCAAAGATAACTTAATTACCCCCTTTTCCACTTGTTTTCCACATTTATCATTATTTTTATTTTCTTTATTAACAATGAAATACTCATTTGATCTTTTCTTTTCTTATTGTATTCTTTATGAAATTTTGGACTCCTTGGAATCCAAGGAACTCAAGAGGCACGAAATCCATCCTGGGATTACATTATTTTGCCTTCTAGAGGTTTCCACATATTTCTTTTCTCAAATTCTCAATTATTCATTAATTAATTGAAAGCCCACAAAGCAACCAATCAAGGCTATTGTGAATGGAATCCATTTATTCAAAACAAATCATATCATTATTTGTTCAATTATCTTAAATATGAGAAATTACATTTCTCACCAATTGAACCCTACAATTGGGGTTATAACATCCTTCCCCTCTTATAGGAATTTTGTCCTCAAAATTCTATCAAGCAAACAAACAATTCAGTATAAGACTTTTCCATGTCCATCATTGGCCCCTATGTGGCTTTATCGTACTCATGGCATTTCCAAAGAACCTTTATCATCACATATTCTTTTCTCTGAGTTCTTTCATCCTGGCATCTATAAACTACACAGGAGACTCAGGCCATTTCAACCTCCCTTGGGGCTTACCAGGTTCATTGCTCAGCATATGGTCGGGGCACCTCACATAGTGCTCTAAATTGGACACATGGAACTCATCACACATTACTTTATCCTGAGGGGTAAGTTCAATCTTAACCTTCTCCACCAAACCATGTGAAAAGAACCCATGCATCGGGGACTCATCTCTCTTTGCCATAACTTAGAAGGGTTGGATTTTCATGTCACATATTCTCCCACAGTGAACTGCATGTCAGTCTACTTTGCATCTGCTCACGACTCTTGTCATCTCTAGGCTCCTTTCAGCCATTGCACAATCAAAGCGACTTCATCTACACACATTATGGTCCTTTTCTAACCATCACGTGGTCCTTTCACCCACATCACCTTACTGAAGTGGTGACCGACACAACCTCTCTTACAGAGCTTCTTTAAATCCCGATACTGGCTATGGTGGTTATCTTCACATCTTTCATAGGACAAAAACTATCTCTAGCTATCACCCAAATTGAGCACATATGCTCTAATCAGACCCTTTAGTCTGGATCATACTAATCATAGTTAGGGGTGATAAACTATACTAACATTGAGTTCTTCATGTACCTACTTCGACCTTTTGGAAGGGAACCTTTAGGTCAAACTCAAGAACCTTTGAACTCGCATCATGGGGTAGTTGCATCATCTCTCTCATGGGTAGTTCAACCAAATTTGTCCCTGGACAGAACTCTTTGTTTCTCATGTCATCTGGGTAATATGATCTACCATACCCCATATTGCATCTCGACCTTCCTAAGTCTAGGGGAGACTTACAACATCCATAGTGATGAACTCCCTTTCTCTTTCAGGGACTCTTTATGTGGGATCTGATCTCCAATCCACGATATAAACACGATTTAAACTTAGCGGAAGCGATTCGATTAGCAGCAGAGTACCAAAAATCAGCGGAAATTAAAACTTTTTGAGATAAAGCATTGAAATCATAAAACTTCCTTCATAAAAGGAGATAAACTATTTACATCTCAGATAATTACTTCTTGAGTAATTATATACAACATGATACAAAATATCAAGAACTCATAACCAAAATCTCAGAACAAAAGACTCCAAGACCTGAGAGTACAGAGGACACATAGGACTGACTCTAACTACACCACATGGCAGGCTAAATCTCCACCTGAGATTTCACTGCTGCCCCTGGTACTGTTGCTGCTGGGATTGGTCACTTGTAGACCTGTTCCTCTATCCTCGACGTCCACCTAAAAAGTTGAAGTCTATGGGGTGAGACAATTTTACATAATTGTCCCAGCGAGAGTTATAACTCTCCGCCAGAAGCTTTATTATAGCATCAAAGAATAACTTAAGCAGTAAAAGCTTACAAAGTATTCAATACCAGTTGCAGTTGTAAACAAGAGTTCAACATTTATGAAACATGAAGAATATAAGCACTATACAGTGTAACATCAATCAACTAACTCGTAGTTATCTCTAACAGGTATACTACGCTGTAGAGTATGTTTTTCAAACATTACTTTTATGCCCTGTGGAGATGAGGTTTACCACTCATACTCCAACCAATCACGGCTAAGTGCCTCGGTATCATACTAGGTCATCAAAAGAGTCGGATTCTCATGACCTTCACCTTCCTCAGTCAGTAAGAGGATCACTTGTAGGACATTTCGTGTCTCTACTATTATAGCTCACCAGGGTAATCTGGTCCTTCGCTATTTTAGAGTTACAGTGGCGTTATGTACTCTCTTCGTCATTAGGAGATTCCATGTTTATCTTCACTGATACGGATATCTATGTTTTCTTCATCATCAGGAGGTTTCATGTTTACCATCCACTGATACGGTATGGGTTTGTAGTGAAGGATTGATGGATTACACATCTACATCAAGTTCCTACACAAGGATGTAAGGTTCTACACATCCATATACCCCACATACTCAACAGTATGTGATCCAGGAGTTCCCTTAGGAAAACCTGTTTAACCATCATTTGATCTCTGACAATGATGGATCTATGATCAGGGTTCTACATTACACTTGATTAGTTAGGTGCATTCAATATTCTTTTACATCATACATTGTTCTTCAAACAAAGCAATAGCATAACAGCTATGAAAGTAGAATACTAAATGTAACAAACCTAACTCACATCAATCATCATTTCTCAGTATACTCATCACAATTCATCTCTAAACCATGACCTTGATGGTATTGATGGCTCTTACAGCCCATTAAAACATAGGATGCCACTGACAAGGCATCGGGATATTTTACTATTCATAAAGTTAACAACATGCTTTCAATGAATATAGTATCATCATTCATACCTGGATATGATCACCTTCATATCAAAACCTGCATGGTTAATTCAACTGATAAAGGTAATTCAGAACAAGAATATACTTTCCACTCTTGTCATAAGAGCTAAGTTCTCTAATTCTCATCAATTAGAGTTTACTACTCATATTGTATGTCATCACCCTTGAATTAGGGTTTACTATTCACATTATGGTGAATTTAACTCATAACATCATCATGTATGAGGAACATCATCATTGATGCTCTCAGATTAGTTTAAGATTCATCATTTATCATAATTAGGGTTCCATGATCTCACATAGGTGGATCATACCCTAATCATGCACATTCATGTGTATTGAAGGTACCTTACTTGAATTTTCATCATAAAAGGGTAGTTTCTCTTTCTTAAGATACTTTCTCTCTCCTCATACTTGTAGATGGTGATAACGCCAATCTAGATCAGGTTGGGTTAAGTCCACTTTGATTAACATAGACCAAATCACCACTATTGAGTGATTAGGGTTTGATTAGAACAAGGTTTCACTCAATTGAACCTTTCAAGGGTATTATGGTAAATTACACATTGATCATCATCATGGGTTAATTTACTAACCACTTGACCCTTAATGTCTTTTGGTATCATTAGGGTTCAGGTTGAACAACTATTAAACCATTTAATCCTTCAAGGCATTAGGCAGACTTAACTTCAAAAGTCTCCAATAGGTTTCACACCTTCAACCTTCAAACGATCCTGAGATCGTATAAGGTTGTAGATCGTTTAAGCTTTGTCGACCGTTTAAGGTTTGGTTGACTTCAAGACCGTATAACACTCAAGACCTTTTACCCTCATTCGGTCTTGAGGTCGAATGGTCTCATTTGGTCTTGAGGTCGAATGGTCTCATTCGGTCTTGAGATCGAATGGACTCATTCGGTCTTGAGGTCGAATGACCTTATACGGTCTTGAGGTCGAATGACCTCATACGGTCTTGAGGTCGAATGACCTCATACGGTCTTGAGGTCGAATGACCTTATACGGTCTTGAGGTCGAATGCCCTCAAAAGCTCAAGATCGTATGGACCTCCAATGTGGTTCAAAGGGTAAACTCGATTAGGGTTTACTATGTTGAAGCCTTCAATTGGTCTCAAGCTTGCTAACCACTTATCAATTGAGACAATTAGGGTTAGCCTTAGCCAATTGGTCACTAAATTCACCCTCAATTGATATCCAATTAGGGTTGGAGTTGGTTCAATTAAGGTCTATAAACGTTCAACCATCAACACTCAACAATGTGAATCAAATTGAAGTTGAACCCATCAATTGACCTCCAATTGGGCTCAAACTTGGCCCAAATGGTCTTGGGATCGTTTGGATATACTCCAAACGGTCTTGAGACTGTTTGCCCAAGAATTCATCAAAATCTAGATTGATTTGATAGGGGTTGAACCTTAATTAAGTCACAAATCAGCAATTTGATTATTTCAATAACCCATTGTAATTGGGCCCTCAATTGATCAAATTACTTTAACCCTAGACCTCCAAACGGTCTTGGGCTGTCACCAAACGGTCTTGAGACCGTTTGGATGAGTTCCAAATGGTCTTGAGACCGTTTGCCCATCCATCCTTTGGACTCTAGTGAACATTCATCAAGGTTTGATTTATTGAGTTGATTATTACATCAATACTTAATTGCAATGTAATTTGGTATCTTTGTACCTTCAATTGGTCAACTATACTTGACCCCAGACCTCCATACGGTCTTGGGTGATCCCCAAACGGTCTTCAGACCGTTTGGATGATTCCCCAAATGGTATTGAGACCGTTTGGGCTAATCAACCCAAAATCTCAAATTAGCTCATTGTGATTTCAGCACTGATTTCAATTAGGGTTTGCCCTAGTAATCAACCTTCAACTCTTAACTCGTTTGGAATTAGTCCATCAAATTTGGTGAGTCATTAATTAACATCATTATGCACAGTAATATCATACGGTCAACGCTTAGTCAACCATCTTATACGGTCTTGAGACCGTTTGCCCAAAAAGGGCAATTTAAGCAGATTGAAAATCAGGACTAAATTCAATTGGATTTGCTGATTGATTTGCTTATATCTCGCGATCCCTTTTGAGTTAACTTCTCAAATTTTGTGGGTGATTAACCTACATAAAGTTGAACAGGATTCTCATACGTTCCATGCTTTGTCAACGCGGCAATACGGTCTTGAGACCGTATGCCTTCATACGCCCTTGAAACCGTTTGCCCACCAAACGGTTTTGTAAACCGTATGGGCAATTGGTTGAGGTCGTATGGTAAAGTGGAAAACTGTGGATAAGCATAGGAAATAACGCCCTCATCTTCTAGCTCAATAACAGCAACAGTTCCTCACGGATTTGCTTGCAAGGAAGCAAGGGAAGATAGGGAAGAAGAAGAACTAGCAACTAAAAGCATAGAAAAGATGTATATAACAAAGCATAGGTTTAGAGTTATAAAACCCGCCTAAAGCTTGCTGCTTGAGCTCCAAGCTTTCGAGCTCCAAGCCTTTAATGGCGTCCTAGAAGCTCCACAGGTCGGCCAAGGTGAATCCTCCAAGGAAAGTTGAGAAGAGATGGCTAGAATGATAGAGCTAAGTGAGCTAGCCATGAATTTGACCTTGAATTCGAGTTTCATCCAAGAATTTAAGCAAAAGGAAGGATCCAAACCTACCTTGCACTCCCCTGGTCGTCCTTCTGAGCTCCAGAGCTCTCCTTAGTCGGTTTGAGCAAGGGGAACAGTGAAGGAAACGAAAGAAACATTCCTTTGCTAAGAGGGGAAAAAGGCTTATATACTTAGGTGGAATTTTAACATAGGCACATAGGTTTTCCTCACTTTCAACTAAGTCCCTCCTTTTCTTCTTTGCTCGTCCCTTCTTCTTATTTCTAAGGACAACCTTCTTCTAAGGTCAAGAAATGAAGGCAAAGAAGATCAACCTATTACTAAAGCACACACATAAAAGGGCTATAGTACTTACACCTTGATTATTCAATCACAAAGGTGTTTTTCATTATATGATTATTCAATTAAAGTGACTTCTTCATCATTTCTTCTATAAATGATGACAAGAGTCTGACAAGATATTTTAGATGGTGTATTTTACAAGTTGCACCCCTCAAATTGGGTAAATTGCACTTTACTCCAATTTAGGGTTTCAAGCACAGGGATTGCTTCCACAGCTGCACCTTGGTGCTCAAGCTTGGGAAATCCCTCAAACTTTACCATAATCATTCTTATGATGTCTCAACATCAGAGGAGCATCTCAACATGTGCAAATTGTAAGTCAACCCTTCTAACTGGGTAAATTGCACATAGGTCCCTGTATTACAAAACAATCAATTCAATCATTGTTTAAAAGGGACAGAAAAGGAAAAGTATGTTCCTTAGGAACTTAATTACATGCAAAAAGATAATCACCAGTATCTTAATTACATAATTAGGCAAAACACCTAGGGTTAACTCATAACCCAGGTCAGGGATGTTACAAATTATCCACCCCTTACAAGGATTTCGTCCCTGAAATCGATAAAACATATTAAGAGAAAAGGGCAGGATACTTCCTTCTCATCTCAACCTCTAGTTCCCAAGTGGCTTCTTCAACACCACGGTGGTTCCAGAGAACTTTCACAAGGCGTATATCTTTCTTTTTTAACTTTTTAATTCTGTTATCAAGGATTGACACTGGTCCTTCCTCATAAGATATATCATCATTCAATTCTACCTCCATAGGTTGTAGAATTGACTCAGTATCAGGGTGACATTTCTTTAGCATAGAAATGTGAAACACAGGATGTAACCTCTGTAACTCTGGTGGCAGCTCTAGTTTATAGGCTACTTTTCCAATCCATTCAATGATTGGATAAGGCCCCATAAATCTAGGAGCTAACTTCCCTTTCCTTCCAAAATGAAGGACTCCTTTCCAAGGCGAGACCTTGAGATACACTCTGTCTCCAACCTGGAACTCTAAGGGTCTACGACGCTTGTCAGCATAAGATTTCTGCCTATCCTGTGTAGTCTTAATCTGTTGTTGTATTACTTTAATCTTCTCTGTGGTCTGCTGCACAAGATCAGGACCTAACAACTGATGCTCACCAGTCTCAAACCAACACAAAGGTGATCTACAACGTCTACCATATAAGGCTTCATAAGGTGCCATATCAATACTATGTTGATAGCTATTGTTATAGGCAAACTCTATCAAGCTTAGGTGTAGATCCCAACTTCTGGTAAACTGGAGAACACATGCTCTCAACAGGTCTTCTAAGGTCTGTATGGTCCTTTCTGACTGTCCATCAGTTTGTGGATGAAAGGCCGTACTAAACCATAGCTTGGTGCCTAAGGCTCTGTGTAACTGTTCCCAAAAATGACTTGTAAACTGAGGACCTCTGTCAGAAACTATTGTGACAGGAACTCCTTGCAGACGCACTATCTCTTGCACATACAACTGTGATAACCTTTTAGCAGAATAGGTTGTTTTGACAGGTAAGAAATGCGCTGTCTTAGTCAACCTATCTACAACTACCCAAATGGAATCATGTCCTTTGTTTGTCCTGGGTAGGCCAACAACAAAGTCCATGGTAACATGATCCCACTTCCACTGTGGTATGGGTAAAGGTTGCATTGTTCCTGCAGGCTTCTGGTGTTCAGCTTTAACTTAGTGACACACAGGACACCTCAGAACAAACTCTGCAACATCCTTCTTCATTCCAGGCCACCAATACAGTGCCTTTAAACTACGATACATCTTGGTGCTCCCTGGATGCATAGCATACATCAAAGAATGAGCTTCTTCCAGGACTAACTTCCTCAAGTTATCCACATCTGGCACTATCATCCTCCCATGATAACATGCTACATGATCATCCGAGTCATGGAAACCATCTGGCTTCTCATTTCCATACTCTGGCCTAATCTGTTGAACTTCAGCATCAACCTGTTGTGCTTCCTTAATCTGCTCTCTTAGGGTAGGTTTAATATGCATCTCAGCCAACAACCCGGCTAACAATGACACCTTCAACTGTACATTGTCTTGCCTTAACGAGATAAACATATCTCTCTTAGAGCACACTAAAGAGGTTAATTGTGCTCTATCCATGGTTGATGTTGTTGATTTCCTACTCAAGGCATCTGCAACAACATTGGCCTTGCCTGGATGGTAATCAATCGTACAGTCGTAATCCTTGATTAACTCCATCCAACGATGTTGCCTCATGTTAAGCTCATGCTGAGAGAAGATATACTTAAGGTTTTTGTGGTCTGTGAAAATCTGGAATGTCTCTCCGTAGAGATAATGCCTCCAGATCTTCAAGGCATGAACCACAGCAGCTAACTCCAGATCGTGTGTCGGATAATTCTCCTCGTGTTTCTTAAGCTGTCGAGAAGCAAAAGAAATCACTTGTTTATCCTGCATCAACACACATACAAGTCCATTCTTGGAGGCATCACAGAAGACTACATATCCTTTTCCTTGTTCAGGTAGCACAAGCACAGGTGCACTTGTCAACCTCTCCTTCAACAACTGGAAAGACTATTGACACTTATCACTCCAAGAAAAAGGAATATCTTTTCGGGTTAACTTGGTCAAGGGTAAGGCTATAGAACTAAAGTTCTTAATGAACCTTCGATAGTAGCCAGCTAACCCCAAGAAACTTCGAATCTTCGTCAGTGTCTTCGGTTGTTCCCTCCGTAGAACAGATTCTACCTTTGTAGGGTCAACACGAATTCCCGAGGCAGATATCACATGTCCTAGAAAAGATACCTCCGGCAACCAGAACTCACACTTGCTAAACTTAGCATACAGCTTGTGTTCTCTTAGCAAGGTCAAAGCTTGGCGAAGATGTTGCTCATGCTGCTGAGCATCCTTACTATAGATCAGAATGTCATCTATGAAGACAACAACACACTGATCAAGGAAAGGTCGAAAAACTCTATTCATGAGTTCCATGAATGCAGCTGGTGCATTGGTTAGTCCAAACGACATAACTGTGAACTCATAGTGACCATACCTTGTCCTAAAGGCAGACTTGGATATGTCACTATCCTTAATATGGAGTTGATGATATCCAGACCTCAAGTCTATCTTTGAAAAGACTGTTGCACCACGGAACTGGTCAAAGAGATCATCAATCCTCGGCAGAGGGTACTTGTTCTTTATTGTTACTTTATTGAGTTGTCTATAGTCAATGCACAACCGCATTGACCCATCTTTCTTTTTAACAAACAAGACCGGAGCACCCCAAGGTGAAGTGCTCGGTCGGATAAAACCCTTCTCAAGTAACTCTTGAAGCTGTTTCTTGAGTTCTGCCATCTCGGCAGGCGCCATCCTATACGAATTCTGGGCTATGGGTTTCGTATATGGGATCAGATTGATTTCAAAATCAATCTCCCGAAGTGGTGGTATACCAGGAAGTTCTTCAGGAAATACATCCTTGAATTCCCTAACTATGGGAACTTCGGCAGGATTGGAACTTTCCTTGGTAACATCTACCACATGGGCCAAGAATGCATAACATCCTTGCCTCAACAGCTTATCAGCAACCATAGCTGACACAAGACAGGTGGGCAGAATCTTTCTTTCACCTTGAAAGATCCATGTGTTGCTTTCATCAGCAAACACAGCCAACTTGGACTCACAATCCAAGACAACTCTATACCTCTCTAAGGTATCCATCCCGAGGATTATATCAAATCCTTGCATACCAAGTGGTATAAGATCCACTTGAATGCGATGGTCAGAAAAGAAGAGGATGCAGGGAGAGCATACCTCCTACAAAACGACAGAACCAATCAACGGAGTCTCCAACAACAAACTATCTACCCTATGACTAACAGTCACATTGCAGTTACGAATCACTCTATGAGTGATGAAAAAGTGCGTAGCACCCGGGTCAATAAGAATAGATATAACATAGGATGTAGACATATCAGGATATAAAAGTTCCATCTGACCTGCCGCTACCCATGGATTGACCACTGCATCTGGTGGGTTCATAGCATAGAACCTCGCTGTCGCCTGGTGTTGAGGTGGTGCTGATGATCCAGCTTGAGACGCTTGTCCACGTCCTCGAGCTGCTCCTTGAGATTGCATTCTCTGAGATCCTTGTTGATTCTGTCTCGGAGGCTGTGTCACACTGACAGGCCTAGAACGGCAATCCTTCATCAAGTGTCCCACCTTACCACAGTTGTAGCAACTCCTCTCCTGTTGTTGTGGTCGGGGTGGTCCAGTAACTGACATCGATGCAGAACTGTGAGTCCCTTGAAGCGGTTGACTCTGTCCTCTACCTCTGCTTGGTGACCATTGAGTTTGAGAACTCGATCTGGGTGGTGGAGGGTTAGGTGCAGAGAATCTAGGTTTCTTGGAATCCCTAGATGAAGAACCCTGGAATTGTGGATATCTTTTCTGGGTTTGCATCTTCTCAACCACAGATCTCTCTATCCTTCAGACTGACTCAACGAAGGTAGAGAATCTCTCTCGGTTTTCTAAGGCAGACACATGGGTTGACATATCAGCATTCAAACCCTTCTCGAATCTCCTGATTCTTTCCTCATATGTGGTAGCCATGTGTGGACAGAACCGCAGCAATTCCATGAACTTACCTTCATACTCGCTAATATTCATCATGCCCTGCCTCAATCTCTCAAACTGAGAGATCTTCTCATCTAGGAAGGTCTTTGGAAAATATCTATTGATAAATTCCCGACAAAATTCTTCCCACGAGAACTCTATTCCAGGTCTCTTCTGCTCTTCCATGTTCCACCAGTGACCTGCACTGCCTTTGAGAAGATAGACAGCATGTCTAACCTTCTCAGCCTCCAGGATAATAAGAATCCTGAAAGCCTTCTCCAACTCTGTTAACCATAGGTCAGCATCTGCGGGGTCGGCAGTCCCAAAGTACTCGGTAGCTCCGACACGACGAAGTCGCTCGAACGTCTTACCGATACCTTGTCCATCAGGTTGGGTAGGTGCCCTAGGTACAGGCATGGGCATCATGTCGGTGATGTGTGTCATGGCAGTCATAAACTGCCCAAACATCGTCTGAACTGCTGGGTTACCCATATCAGCTGGGTCAAACTGGGGTGGCTCAGGTGCAGACTGTTCTATTCTTGGAACCCTTGCAACGTCTTGAGGTGCACTAGCACTACTCTCCGCCACATACTCTTCATGTGGCTCTGCCATTCTTATGTATCTTCTTCTCCTGAGGAGCAGAAGATTCTATTATATAAAGAAGGAGTACTAAAGATAGACTCGACATCCTAAGTCATATGCCTCTGTAGACTCAACGGACCTAGAGCTCTGATACCACTTAATTGTGGGCTCTGATCTCCAATCCACGATATAAACACGATTTAAACTTAGCGGAAGCGATTTGATTAGCAGCGGAATACCAAAAATCAGCGGAAATTAAAACTTTTTGAGATAAAGCATTGAAATCATAAAACTTCCTTCATAAAAGGAGATAAACTGTTTACATCTCAGATAATTACTTCTTGAGTAATTATATACAACATGATACAAAATCTCAAGAACTCATAACCAAAATCTCAGACCAAAAGACTCCAAGACCTGAGAGTACAGAGGACACATAAGACTGACTCTAACTACACCACATGGCAGGCTAAATCTCCACCTGAGATTTCACTGCTGCCCCTGGTACTACTGCTGCTGGGATTGGTCACCTGTAGACCTGTTCCTCCATCCTCGACGTCCACCTAAAAAGTTGAAGTCTACGGGGTGAGACAATTTTACATAATTGTCCCAGCGAGAGTTATAACTCTCCTCCAGAAGCTTTATTATAGCATCAAAGAATAACTTAAGCAGTAAAATCTTACAAAGTATTCAATAGCAGTTGCAGTTGTAAACAAGAGTTCAACATTTATGAAACATGAAGAAAATAAGAACTATACAGTGTAACATCAATCAACTAACTCGTAGTTATCTCTAACAGGTATACTACATTGTAGAGTATGTTTTTCAAACATTACTTTTATGCCCTGTGGAGATGAGGTTTACCACTCATACTCCAACCAATCACGGCTAAGTGCCTCGGTATCATACTAGGTCATCGAAAGAGCCGGATTCTCATGACCTTAACCTTCCTCAGTCAGTAAGAGGATCACTTGTAGGACATTTCGTGTCTCTACTATTATAGCTCACCAGGGTAATCTGGTCCTTCTCTATTTTAGAGTTACAGTGGCGTTCTGTACTCTCTTCGTCATCAGGAGATTCCATGTTTATCTTCACTGATACGGATATCTATGTTTTCTTCGTCATCAGGAGGTTTCATGTTTACCATCCACTGATACGGTATGGGTTTGTAGTAAAGAATTGACGGATTACACATCTACATCAAGTTCCTACACTAGGATGTAAGGTTCTACACATCCATATACCCCACATACTCAACAGTATGTGATCCAGGAGTTCCCTTAGGAAAACCTGTTTCACCATCATTTGATCTCTGACAATAATGGATCTATGATCAGGGCTCTACATTACACTTGATTAGTTAGGTGCATTCAATATTCTTTTACATCATACATTGTTCTTCAAACAAAACAGTAGCATAGCAGCTATGAAAGTAGAATACTAAATGTAACAAACCTAACTCACATCAATCATCATTTCTCAATATACTCATCACAAGTCATCTCTAAACCATGACCTTGATGGTAATCATGGCTTTTACAACCCATTAAAACATAGGATGCCACTGACAAGGCATCAAGATATTTTACTATTCATAAAGTTAACAACATGCTTTCAATGAATATAGTATCATCATTCATACCTGGATATGATCACCTTCATATCAAAACCTGCATGGTTAATTCAAATGATAAAGGTAATTCAAAACAAGAATATACTTTCCACTCTTGTCATAAGAGATAAGTTCTCTAATTCTCATCAATTAGAGTTTACTACTCATATTGTATGTCATCACCCTTGAATTAGGGTTTACTATTCACATTATGGTGAATTGAACTCATAACATCATCATGTATGAGGAACATCATCATTGATGCTCTCAGATTAGTTTAAGATTCATCATTTATCATAATTAGGGTTCCATGATCTCACATAGGTGGATCATACCCTAATCATGCACATTCATGTGTATTGAAGGTACCTTACTTGAATTTTCATCATAAAAGGGTACTTTCTCTTCCTTAAGATATTTTCTCTCTCCTCATACTTGTAGATGGTGATAACACCAATCTAGATCAGGTTGGGTTAAGTCCACTTTGATTAACATAGACCAAATCACCACTATTGAGTGATTAGGGTTTGATTAGAACAAGGTTTCACTCAATTGAACCTTTCAAGGGTATTATGGTAAATTACACATTGATCATCATCATGGGTTAATTTACTAACCACTTGACCCTTAATGTCTTTTGGTATCATTAGGGTTCAGGTTGAACAACTATTAAACCATTTAAGCCTTCAAGGCATTAGGCAGACTTAACTTCAAAAGTCTCCAATAGGTTTCACACCTTCAACCTTCAAACGATCCTAAGATCATATAAGGTTGTAGAACATTTAAGCTTTGTAGACCGTTTAAGGTTTGGTTGACTTCAAGACTGTATAACACTTAAGACCATTTACCCTCATTCGGTCTTGAGGTCGAATGGTCTCATTCGGTCTTGAGGTCGAATGGTCTCATTCGGTCTTGAGATCGAATGGACTCATTCGGTCTTGAGGTCGAATGACCTTATACGGTCTTGAGGTCGAAAGCCCTCATACGGTCTTGAGGTCGAATGACCTCATACGGTCTTGAGGTCGAATGACCTCATACGGTCTTGAGGTCGAATGACCTTATACAGTCTTGAGGTCGAATGCCCTCAAAAGCTCAAGATCGTATGGACCTCCAATGTGGTTCAAAGGGTAAACTCGATTAGGGTTTCCTATGTTGAAGCCTTCAATTGGTCTCAAGCTTGCTAACCACTTATCAATTGAGACAATTAGGGTTAGCCTTAACCAATTGGTCACTCAATTGACCCTCAATTGATATCCAATTAGGGTTGGAGTTGGTTCAATTAAGGTTTATAAATGTTCAACCATCAACACTCAACAATGTGAATCAAATTGAAGTTGAACCCATCAATTGACCTCCAATTGGGCTTAAACTTGGCCCAAATGGTATTGGGATCGTTTGGATATACTCCAAATGATCTGGAGACCGTTTTCCCAAGAATTCATCAAAAGCTAGATTGATTTGATAGGGGTTGAACCTTAATTAAGTCACAAATCACCAATTTGATTATTTCAATAACCCATTGTAATTGGGCCCTCAATTGATCAAATTACTTTAACCCTAGACCTCCAAACGGTCTTGGGCTGTCACCAAACGGTCTTGAGACCGTTTGGATGAGTTCCAAATGGTCTTGAGACCGTTTGCCCATCCATCCTTTGGACTCTAGTGAAAATTCATCAAGGTTTGATTTATTGAGTTGATTATTACATCAATACTTAATTGCAATGTAATTTGGTATCTTTGTACCTTCAATTGGTCAACTATACTTGACCCCAGACCTCCATACGGTCTTGGGTGATCCCCAAACGGTCTTGAGACCGTTTGGATGATTCCCCAAACGGTCTTGAGACCGTTTGGGCTAATCAACTCAAAATCTCAAATTAGCTCATTGTGATTTCAGCACTGATTTCAATTAGGGTTTGCCCTAGTATTCAACCTTCAACTCTTAACTCGTTTGGAATTAGTCCATCAAATTTGGTGAGTCATTCATTAACATCATTATGAACAGTAATCTCATACGGTCAACGCTTAGTCAACCATCTTATATGGTCTTGAGACCGTTTGCCCAAAAAGGGCAATTTAAGCAGATTGAAAATCAGGACTAAATTCAATTGGATTTGTTAATTGATTTGCTTATATCTCACGATCCCTTTTGAGTTAACCTCTCAAATTTTGTGGGTGATTAACCTATATACTTTTTAACAGGATTACCATACGGTCCACGCTTGGTCAACGAGGACATACGGTCTTGAGACCGTATTCCTTCATACGACCTTGAAACCGTTTGCCCACCAAACAGTTTTGTAAACCGTATGGGCAATTGGTTGAGGTCGTATGGTAAAGTGGAAAACTATGGATAAGCATAGGAAATAACGCCCTCATCTTCTAGCTCAAGAAAAGAAACAGTTCCTCACGGATTTGCTTGCAAGGAAGCAAGCGAAGATAGGGAAGAAGAAGAACTAGCAACTAAAAGCATAGAAAAGATGTATATAACAAAGCATAGGTTTAGAGTTATAAAACCCGCCTAAAGCTTGCTCCTTGAGCTCCAAGCTTTCGAGATCCAAGCCTTTAATGGCGTCCTAGAAGCTCCACAGGTCGTCCAAGGTGAATCCTCCAAGGAAAGTTGAGAAGAGATGGCTAGAATGATAGAGCTAAGTGAGCTAGCCATGAATTTGACCTTGAATTCGAGTTTCATCCAAGAATTTAAGCAAAAGGAAGGATCCAAACCTACCTTGCACTCCCCTGGTCGTCCTCCTGAGCTCCAGAGCTCTCCTTAGTCGGTTTGAGCAAGGGGAACAGTGAAGGAAATGAAAGAAACATTCCTTTGCTAAGAGGGGAAAAAGGCTTATATACTTAGGTGGAATTTTAACATAGGCACATAGGTTTTCCTCACTTTCAACTAAGTCCCTCCTTTTCTTATTTGCTCGTCCCTTATTCTTATTTCTAAGGACAACCTTCTTCTAAGGTCAAGAAATGAAGGCAAAGAAGATCAACCTATTACTAAAGCACACACATAAAAGGGCTATAGTACTTACACCTTGATTATTCAATCACAAAGGTGTTTTTCATTATATGATTATTCAATTAAAGTAACTTCTTCATCATTTCTTCTCTAAATGGTGACAAGAGTCTTACAAGATATTTTAGATGGTGTATTTTACAAGTTGCACCCCTCAAATTGGGTAAATTGCACTTTACTCCAATTTAGGGTTTCAAGCACAGGGATTGCTTCCACAGCTGCACCTTGGTGCTCAAGCTTGGGAAATCCCTAAAACTTTACCATAATCATTCTTATGATGTCTCAACATCATAGGAGCATCTCAACATGTGCAAATTGTAATTCAACCCTTCTAACTGGGAAAATTGCACATAGGTCCCTGTATTACAAAACAATCAATTCAATCATTGTTTAAAAGGGACAGAAAAGGAAAAGTATGTTCCTTAGGAACTTAATTACATGCAAAAAGATAATCACCAGTATCTTAATTACATAATTAGGCAAAACACCTAGGGTTAACTCATAACCCAGGTCAGGGATGTTACACTTTATCCTTTATAGAAATGCACGGGGTTACTGGTTTTCGTCCTTCACCCTTAGCTTGCATGGCCATATACCACATGCAACCTTATCTTAGGTATCGAAAGTACCACTGTCACTTGTTAGCTTCGTAGTACGGTGTATGGTGATCTTAAAATCATGATCTCCTGTATGTCATTATTCTTCAAGATCAATTCCTCAGAAACCCTAAACCACTCTAGTCGGGGTTTCGTCACCTTCCTTTCCAAAGAAGTGCATCTGAGGTTCTACCACCATCCTTTCATTGCATCAAGAACTAGACTGGCTAACTAAACAACCATTAACTTGTTCAAAAAATCTCATTACATTGGAGTATTAGACAAACATATCTCCTTTCCAAACTTAGGGTTAGCCTAACAACCTCTTCTAGCTTCTAGCCAAACTAGTCAGATATATCTCCACCAGAACATCCATTACCACCTCACATACTTAGGTATTAGGTAACATTGAAGACATACACTTCCACGTATTTCACTTATCATCTCAAACTCGAATTCTAAGTCTATCTTCATTGAGAACACTTTTGACCTCATCTTCTTGGTGATCAAACTCAACCTTGTATGACTCATATCTCATGATAAAAACATCCTCATAAGGTGACTACCTCATTCCTCTTAGTGTTTGCAAACCATTCATGTATTATTCACTTTACCTCATCTCTGTCCTCATACCTTATAGAAACGTTCCAACTCACATCATCTTTATCCTTGGTGTATGGCAAGCGTATTGTCCTATCTCTTACTCACATAACAAGAGGAAATAAGCATTTGTCGGCCGTCCAAATACAAAGTTCTACTTGTTCCACGAGTAGAGATGGTACATCCCACCTTGCCAGTACACCTTTAAATCTATGTTGAAACGTGCCACATATGTCTCTACATCACAACTTCATGATATCAAAGTTACCTCCATGGAAAACTAGTTTTGAACCTACTTGGGTCACCTCACAATCCTTGGTCATCTCCTCTAGGTTTATAGGGTGTCGACACTTCTAGGGTCATCCCTCTTCCCTTATGCATCCAAAGAGTACCCTACTCATCTGTCCTTTGGGTCCCATGAGTTCATGAAGGTGATAAATCTCCTAACCCATGGCCCTCAAACAATGATAGTTGTTACCTCCCGACCCTATGGTCATGTGCAACTGGGGAATTAGGAAACTCCTACTTTCATCAGTCTTATCCCTATCTAACCCTAGGATAGACTTAGGATTTTCCATTATAGTACATGTTCACTTAGAACCTTACCCAAGTCATCATCTCTCTTTCTGCATTCATGGGCTGGCTTTCATCCTTTCATAGGGATCATGGCAACCTGCCTACCTTGGTCAAGCCCCATACTGGTTACCTCCATGATAACACATCCATATGCAATTAGAGATGGATATCTATGGGTCTACAGGTTCATTCTCATATCATGTACTTTTCACTTAGCTTCTCAAGATCCTATAAGACCTCTTTAGGTTACCTTAAACCAACAAAACTAATATACACCCTACCAAAGGGGTCCCTCTCCCAGGATGGGAGGAAAGCTATCTCTTGACAACAAGGTCACAAAATCTCTTAGGTCTAGGGTTTACATCCACATGAGCCTACTTAACCGTGGCAAGCTATTAAGGTACAAGCAGATCACCTACCGAACCATGCTAGGTTATACTTGTCCTCTTTCCTCAATGCCGGATCAAGATCATACTTTCCTTTATCATCAACCTAGTTGTGAGGGGTTCATCAAACATACCTTAAACTTAAGGGGCTTCCCTTTTCCTTTATACATGAGGCGTACCATACTCGAAACTATAGCAACTTAATTCTCATCATGCACATTAGGTATACCACTTCCCATCTTAGGTCAGGAACCCTAGGTTCACTTTGGGTGTCCAACTGCATGCTCAATCTCTTAACCACAAACCAAGCATGTACCGGGTATGACATACACTTCCTGTCATCCTTCTCCTCGATCAACACTTTAAGGTTGAGTCCTCCTCAAGGACAATCAACAAGGTGCAAGGTCTCATAACCTATTACTATACCTCTCCAGGGTTTATGGAATTCTTCTTCTCATCTAGACCATAGGTACAAAGGTATAAGTAGATTCATCCTCTCTCTAGGGTTTGGTTCCTCTAAGACAACCAAGATATCATCAGCCTCCAGGAATTATGCATGAGGCAACTGCTATCATTCACTTAGGTCGCATCATCCTTGACTCCTCACTGTTCCTCATATTTTGGGGTTTTAGGCTTCCATCCTTCTTGCCGGGGGTCATGCTCTCTCTCTAGAGTTAATCCTACAACCAACCTCACAATTAGAGGTCCTATCTTCGTGAAGGGTCAACCTCAAAAGCATGCCCCTAGCTAGATGAAGCCTATGGTCAACTTATGTTCGCTCAAGGTTATCCATAACCCCTTATACTTATCACATAAGCTATCCATCAAAGTCTCCCGGCCAGGGTTTCAACCTATTTCTCACACTACTGACACATTCTGGGTGCATATAAGCTCATGGGGTCTCCCTAGGTTCTTTTCTAACCTCTTAAATGAAGGAGCTATCCTTCACTCAACCATGCTCGACCCTTCCCAGGGTTGAGTCTCCAAAGTTACTCGGTCATCCAACCTCTCATGGCTCATACGTTGTCCAAGGTATGTCCATCAAACACCTGGTTTACTCATCATACCATCTCTCTCTAACCTTCCCTTAGGTTTAGGGTTAACATCATCCTCAGAGGATGTACTAGGTCTCTACTTTTAATGGAGGTCTCTACCCCCAAGACTAACTCTCTCTACTCATCCTCCTGCCAAGGAGGTTTATCCTCAGGTCTCTCTTGAGGGCAATGACAACTCGTGCCATACGACCTAAGCATGTATCTATTCCTTTACGCTTACTCTATTAAGCTTAGGTCCATGACATCTTATTTACATGCTTTTTATTAATTTGGTGGAGGATTCCTTAACCCTTATCAACCTTGCCCATACCTCAAGAGGGTGTGGAGAAGAGAGGAAACCCTAATCCTTAAGGTCCTTAACAGAATTTGTGACGAGAAGGGATGAATAAGATGAGAAAGTCGTAAAGGTATCTTATTTCGATTCATACCCTAAGACTTTAGCCAGGCAGTCACACAGATCTGGGAGTCCTCGTATTCCGACTAGCGGTGCGGAGGAAAATATTGCCAGCCTCCAGTCATGATCCTTTTCTAGACACCTATGTCTTTCGGATAATCCTCTAATAACTCCCTTGGGTTCTATGGAGTTTGTAAAATTTAATAATTACTAATGGTTAACTGAGGAACCTACGCTCTGATACTAAATGTTACGACCCCACCTCCCGATAACCCCCAATTAAGGGAGACTGAGAGGTCAAAGCCTCACACATAACTTCCGGATCAAAGGTTCGGCAATTAACCAAGAATAATTATCAAATTTTAACAGACTATATTGAAAAGCTGTAAGAAAATAAACTTTCACATACCTTTTTGAAATTTTGGATTTCTAACTTCTATCCATGTGTGTATGCTACTCTAACGAATCCACTTGTATTTTACTTCATGTATTTCACAACATGACGATTTACTGTTTGTCCTTTTGGCTTGTACCTAAAATGTCGACAAACAAAACGTCGGTCATCCGAAGCTGGTATGTGGGGGAAACAATAAACGTGCAACTATGATAACAACATATTTGTTACAACCCCAAATTTTGGGTTCATATGTTGAGAAACATAATTTCTCATATTAAAGATATTGGAACAAATAATGATATAATTTGTTTTGAATAAATGGATTTCAATGTCCTTGTTGGTTGTTTTGTGGGCTTGATTGGCTATTGGGCCCAATAACAAGAAAATTCAATTAATAAAGGAATAATTGAGAATTCGAGAAAAAAAAGATGTGGAAACCTCTAGAAGGAAAAATAATGTGATCAAAGGATGGATTTCATGCCTCTTGGGTTCTTTGGGTTCCAAGGAATCCCAAGTTGCAAAAAGAAAGCAATAAGAAAAGAAAAAGTTAATGAAGTATTTCTTTAGTAAGAAAGAAATTGAAAATAATGGTAATATGTGGGAAATAATTAAAAAGAGGTATAATCAAGTTATCCTTAGTGGAATTTCGTATCCCAAGGATTCCTAATAATAAAAGGAATACCAATGAGGAAAATAAAAGAGAAATAAAGAGAAATCCTCAAAAAGATATATTTTAATGAAGAATAAACAAGATAATGTGAAATGATGCATGTGGAAGCATTTAAGGATAATAAGTATTCCTTGAAAAGGAATTTCGAATTCTTTGAGTTTCTTGGGGTCCAAGGAGCCCCAATAAAGAGGAAAGAAAGAGAAAATACCAAGATTGCAAATAATAGCATAATGTGATATATTATTGATGATTTTTGTAAAATGGATAAAAGATAAGCAAAAGGCTAAGGAACATTACCAAGATGGGATTTTGAGCCATTAAGGTTCCTTGAGGTCCAAGAAAATCCAAGATAATAATTTAATAGCAAAGGAAAGAGAAATTAGGTGTGAAATATACCTAATTGAGTAATAACTTGCAACTAAATAAAGGGACCCAATTTCTTTGTATAAGGATCCCAAATTTGTCATGATGATACATTAAGTCATTAATACGATTCCCTTAAAATTTGGGCTTAATTGGATAAGCGGTTTGCGAGTTATGATTTTTACAAAATCTTCTAAAGTAGAAAAGGAAAAGGCAATATATATTAAATGTCACAATACATGGAGCGACACAGATCGTTGGATCGAGATCCAACGATAGCTGTGTGTCATCCAGTTATGGCCGAACTAGGAAACAAGCATGTCGGTTGGTGATTTTCCAAACTAATTTGCTCACGTTATGATGCATGTGCATCTGGGGGATTCATTCCAGAAAGATTGGGAGAGAATTTCGCACCTTTTAGACGTAGTTTTGCTAGGTTTCATGGTTGTTTCCAGAAACACCTAAATCCCATCGGGACAAGGCTTGGCGGTAGGTTGGGGAAGCCGACCCTAGACCCCCATGCATATATATAGACTCCTATCAACTCCTTGTACTAAAACAAACACAAACGGCCTATTCGTACGTGCTCTCACATCCCCAAAGCGCGGATTGGCCAAGCTCCGACGAGCTTCAGGCTTTGGCTCTGCCGCAGGTAGCTCTGTTAGTTTGGGAGAGGATGACTAGCAGCCACCGTCAGATCGAGTTCTATCATGAGCCACGTGTGGGATCGACGGCTCTGGTACTTCGTGCCTCAAAGTAGCTGTGGGTGGACACGCTCGATGAAAACCACTAGATCTTGCTTGGTCAACAACGACTTGTAATCCGATGGTCGAGGATTTTCCACAAAGACCAAGTAAGTCGCTTCTCTGTCCAAAATTTAAGAAAACTGATGGATCTTGTACAAATCATTTAAAATAGATCCTTTGGCTGAAAAATACAAATGAGTAGTGCTTTTGGATCAGAAAAATATGAGGAATAAGTTAAAAATAGTTTGGGAATATAAATCAGTGTAATTTTGTAAAAGTGTTTAATTTGGATAGAAAAGGTATTAATTTGTGGGTATTAACCCTAATTGATGATCAAAAATAGATTTAATCTTGCAAATGTGTAAATTCAAGTATTATTAACTGGTTTAACAATTAAGATAGATTGTAACCTGTTTTGATGATGGAATTGCAAGGATTAGGGTTTTAAACCTAATATGTTGATTAAAGCCCTTAGAAACCTTAAGTGAGGGAAAAAGGGAAGAAAGGATATAATAATCCGAAAATTAGGGTTTTGGTGATCGAAATTTGATCTTAAGATATTAATGGAAAATAAAATACGATAATTAGGGTTGGATGGATATTTTGATAAAAATAAAGTAAAAGTGGTAAACAAGGAAGTGAAACCCTAATTATGTTCAAAACCCTAAAATGGGCTAGTAACCCTAGGGCACGTTTAGGCCTATTAGATTTGTGTACCATGATCGATGATAGAAAATATTGGATGAATATTTCAAGATTGAATTGTGCTTGCTTGATTTACTCTAGATTAATTGATTGTTTGGACTGAATCTGCATTCAAAACAGCTTGACAGGTATGTGGTTACGCTTATGACTACCCGAATTAGTTTTCTGGGGTTTTTTCGATGTTTCCATCGTGACTTGAATTAAACTGTTGGATGTATTTAATTCATGCAAAGTATAATGTGAATATGACTATCACATAAGGGATATGCCTACTAGCTCAGATCCTAGTCCCCTCTGTAGCTTAATGAGTTGACCTAGTAAAAGGCTACCAATGGGGTAGGCCCATCAGGTCATTGGATGACTTAGTAAATGTCTACCTATGGGGTAGGTCCATCAAGTCACATTGAGTTAGAGATTGGACTACCTATGAGTAGTGCCATGCAACTCAACCCTAGATATTGATCTACCTGTTAGGTAGGATCATGCATGGTTTAATAAGGATCTACCTAGAGAGAGGTGGGATCTCAGTCCACTGTAGGGATAGCACAGAGATAGGGGATAGGAAAGGATTGAGTAGTATGGTTTAAAACGTAATCTTGGCTGTTAAATGATAATTGGCTGATTACTTTGTTACTATAGTTGCACGTTTATTATTTCCCCCACATACCAGCTTCTTGCTGACTGTCATTTTGTTTGTCGGCATTTTAGGTACAAATGAAAAGAACAAACAGTAAAGTGGCAGATGTGGAATTAAATGAGAAATAATGTGCACAAGAGGATTAGTTAGTTTAGCGTCTTCATGAATAGAAGTTTAGAAATCCTAGTTTTTCCAAGGTAAGAAAAGTTTTATTTTATACCAGTTTTTAGTTTAGTAGTAGAATTTCATAATTATTATTGATTATTTGTCGAACCTTTGATCCTGTTAATTGAATAACGGCTTTGACCTTCGGGTCTCCATTCATTGGGGGTTACCGAGAGGCGGGGTCGTTACAATTGGTATCAGAGCATAGGTTCCTCATCTAATCATTAATAATGATTAAATTTTACAAATTCCATAGAACTGAGCGAGTTATTAGATGATTACCTGAAAGACAGAGGTGTCTAGAAAAGGATCATGACCGGGGGCTTGCAATATTTTCCTTTGCACCGCTAGTCGGAATACGAGGACTCCCAGATCCGTGTGATTGCCTGGCCAAAGTCTTAGGGTATGATTCGAAATAAGATACCTTTAGGACTCTCTCACCTTGTTCATCCCTTCTCAACTCAAATTATGTTAAGGACCTTAAGGATTAGGGTTTTCTCTCTTTTCCTCACCCTCTTGAGGTATGGGTAAGGTTGATAAGGATTAAGGAATCCTCCACCAAATTAATAAAATCATGTGAATAAGATGTCATGGACATAAGCTTAATAGATTAAGCGTAAAGGAATAGATATGTGCTTAGGTCATATGACACGAGTTGTCTTTTCCCTCAGGAGAGACCTGAGGCTAGACCTTATTGTCAGTAGGATGATTGGAGAAGGTGAGCCTTGGAGGTATAGATATCCATTAAAGATACCTAGCACATCCCTTGAGGATGATGTTAACCCTAACCCTAAGTGAAAGTGAGAGAGAGAAATGGCATGATGAGATTAGACCAGGTGTTTGGATAGACATGCCTTGGATGCCATATGATCCATGAGGGGTTGGATGACATAGTACCTTTGGCGACCCAACCCTGGGAAGGGTCGTGCATGTTAGAGGGAAGGATAACTCCTTTAATGATGAGGTTAGAGAAGAACCTATAGAACCCTATGGGCTTGTGCAAGTAGGGTATAGCTTGCACCCAGAGTACGTCAGTAGTGCTGACAGTGGGATGAAACTTTGTACAAGGAATCATGATGGATATCTTATGGGTTAAACATAAAGAGCTAAGGTATAATCTTGAGCCAAACATGAGTTGAGAAAAGGCTTCACCCAGGTAGGGATATGCTGGAAAGCTTGATTCAAATTTATGTAGTTAGGCTGGATATGGAGTTAGATCTAGAGAGAGAAAGCAGGACCTCAACAAGAAGGTTGGAAGCCTAGACCCAAGATATGGGGAACAGTGGGGAGTTGAGGATGATACGACCTAAGTGTATAATAGAGGTTGCCTCATGCATGACCAGTTAAGGTTGTTGATATCTTAGTTGTCTTTAGAGGAACCAAACCCTAGAGAGAGAATGAGGCTTCTGGAACCTATGTGCCTATGGTATAGGTGTTTACCTTCTGAGATAGGAAGAAGAGTTCCTAAAACCCTGAAGAGGTTTAGTAACAAGTTGTGAGGCCTTATACCTTGTTGTTTGTCCTTGAGGAGGACTCCACTTTGAAGTGTTGCTCTAGTAGAAGGTTGTCAAGGAAGTGCATGTTGTACCCTATACATGTTTGGTTCATGGTTAAGAGGTTGAGCATGTAGTTGGACATCAGAAAAGTGAACCTAGGGTTCCTAGACCTAAGAGGGGAAGTAGTGCACCTGATGCTTATGATGAGATTTGAGTCTCTATAATTTTGAGCATGGTACTCTTCATGTATAGAAGAAAAGGAAACCCCCTTAAGTTGAAGGTATCTTTAAGGAACCCCTCATAGCTAAGTTAATGATATGGGACGATATGATCGTGATCCAATGTTGAGGATGACAACAAGTGTGACCTAACATGGTTTAGTAGGTGGTCTTCTTGTGCCTTACTAGCTTGCCAGGGTTAAGCATGCTAGACCTAAGGACGTTTGTGACCTTTGTTATCAAGGTGTAGTTTCCTCCCATCCTGGGAGAGGGACCCTTTTGTAGGGTGCTTACCAGTGTCTGTGGTTTTGAGGAAACCTAAAGAGGTCTCATAGAATCTTGAGAAGATAAGTGAAGAGTACATGGTAAGAGAATGAACCTGTAGACCCATAGATAACCATCTCTATGTGCATATGGATGTGTTACCATGGAGGTAACCAGTATGGGGCCTAACCAAGATAGGCAGGTTGCCATGGCCCCTATTAAAGGATGAAAGTCAGCCCATGAATGCAGAGAGAGAGATGATGAAGGCTTGGGTAAGGTTCTAAGCTAGACATGCACTATAATACAATCCTAAGTCCATCCTAGGGTCAGGTAGGGATAAGACTGATGGAAGTAGGAGTTGCCTAATTCCCTAGTTGCACATGACCATAGGGTCGGGAGGTAACAACTATCATTGTCTGAGGCACATGACCAAGGATTGTGTGGTGACCCAAGTAGGTTTCAGATCAGTTTTCTTTGGAAGTAATCTTGATATCATGATGTTTGTGATGTAGAGATATGAGTTGCATGTTTCAACTTACATTTTAAGGTGTACTGGCGAGGTGGGTTGTACCATCTCTACTCTTGGAACGGGAAGAACTCTGTATTTGGACGGCCTCCAAAAGCTTATTTCTTCTTGTTATGGGAGTGAGAGATAGGACAGTATGCATGCCACACACCTAGGACAAAGATGAAGTGAGTTGGAACGTTGCTATAAGGTATGAGGACAAAGATGATAACGTACCCTAGTGGAGCGAATGATACAGGGATGGTTTACAAACACTAAGAGTATTAAGGAAATCATCTTGTGAGGATGTTTTATCTTGAACTAGGTGGATTTTTGCAAGTGTTACAAGGAATCACAAGGTGGATCCTGATAACTAAGAGGATGAGCTCAGAGTGTTCTTGATGAAGATAGACTTAGAGTTTGAGATGAGATGATAAGTAGAATACATGGAGGTGTATGTCTTCAAAATTACCTAACACCTAAGGATCAGAAGTGGTAATGAATGCTCTGGTTGAGATATAGATGCCTAGTTAGCTGGAAGCTAGAAGAAGTTGAGGTTGTTAGGCTAACCTTAAGTCGAGAAAAAGAGATAAGTTTGGTTAACACCAAGATGTATCAATAATGGTTAATCAAGTAAATGATTGATTGGTTAGCCAGTGTAGTACATGATATGAGGAAAGGATGGGTGTAGAACCTCAGATGTACTTCTTTGGAAAGGAAAGTGACGAAGCCCTGATAAGAGAGGTTTAGGGTTTTTGAGGTATCGATCTTGAGGAATCATGACATATCGGAGATCATGGTCATAGGATCACTAAACACCGTGATACTACAAGTATAGCAAGGGATAGTAGCACTTCGGTTGCTTGATGTGAGTTGCATGTAGCGTGTAGCCATGCAAGCCAGGAGGTGAAGGATGAACATTAGTAACCCAGTACATGTATATAAAGTATAAAGAGTTCCTGAGAGGGAATGGGGAATTCATCCACTATGGATGGTGGTAAGTCTTCCCCTGACCAAGGAAGGTCACGATGTAATATGGGTTATGGTAGATTGCCTTACCCAGATGACATGAGAAAGGAAGAGTACTGGCAAGTGACAGATCGGGTTGAACTACTTATAATAGAGAGAGAAATGGTTCAACTACACCATGATGCGAGTTCAAAATTTCTTGAGCATGATTAGAAGGTTTATTTCCATGCGGTGGAAGTAGGTGCATGAAGAACTCGACGATAGTGTTTCTTATCACCCCTAACTAATGGTTAGTATGATCCAGACTAGGGGGTCTGATGAGAGCAAGTGTGCTTATTCAGGGTGATACAAAGAGACAGTTATTAAGATGTGATGTTTACCACCATAGCCTTTATCGGGATGCAAGAAGTTCTATAAGGAGGTTGTATCGGTCACCACTTCATTATGATGATGTTGGTGAAGGAGGCCTCATGAAGGTCAAAAAAGAACCACAGGGTGTGCAGATGAAGTCACTTTGGTCATGCAATGGCTGAGAGGGAGCCCAGTGGTGACATGAGTCACGAGATGATGCAAAGCAGACTGACATGCAGTTCACTGTGGGAGAATATGTGATGTGAAAATCCGACCCCTCTGAGCTACAGCTGAGAAAGTTGAGTCCCCGATATATGGGTCCATTTGAGATGGATCGATGGAGATGGTTGTGTTTAGCCTTTCCCCTCAGGATAACATGATGTATAAGGTGTTACATGAGTCCGATCTAGAGGAAAATGTCCTGAGTCACCTATGAGGGTACGATATACCAAGGTAAGAAAGAACTCAGATGGAAGAATATGAGATAGTGAAGGTTCTTGGGAAGCACCATGGAAAGGGTGAAGCCACATGGGAGCCATGATGGACATATGAAAGGCTTGTCCCATTTTTTTGCTTGCTTGATGGAATTTTGAGGACAAAATTCTTATAAGAGGGGAAGGATGTTACAACCCAAATTTTGGGTTCATATGCTGAGAAACATAATTTCTCATATTAAAGATATTGGAACAAATAATGATATAATTTTTTTTGAATAAATGGATTTCAATGGCCTTGTTGGTTGTTTTGTGGGCTTGATTGGCTATTGGGCCCAATAACAAGAAAATTCAATTAATAAAGGAATAATTGAGAATTCGAGAAAAGAAAGATGTGTAAACCTCTTGAAGGCAAAAGAATGTGATCCAAGGATGGATTTCGTGCCTCTTGGGTTCCTTGGGTTCCAAGGAATCCCAAGTTGCAAAAAGAAAGCAATGAGAAAAGAAAAAGTTAATCAAGTATTTCTTTAGTAAGAAAGAAATTGAAAATAATGGTAATATGTGGGAAATAAGCAAAAAGAGGTATAATCAAGTTATCCTTAGTTGAATTTCGTATCCCAAGGATTCCTAATAATAAAAGGAATACCAATGAGGAAAATAAAAGAGAAATAAAGATAAATCCTCAAAAAGAGATATTTTAATAAAGAATAAACAAGATAATGTGAAATGATGCATATGGAAGCATTTAAGGATAATAAGTATTCCTTGAAAAGGAATTTCGAATTCTTTGAGTTTCTTGGGGTCCAAGGAGCCCCAATAAAGAGGAAAGAAAGAGAAAATACCAAGATTGCAAATAATAGCATAATGTGATATATTATTGATGATTTTTGTAAAATGGATAAAACATAAGCAAAAGGCTAAGGAACATTCCCAAGATGGGATTTCAAGCCATTATGGTTCCTTGAGGTCCAAGGAAATCCAAGATAATAATTTAATAGCAAAGGAAAGAGAAATTAGGTGAGAAATATACCTAATTGAGTAATAACTTGCAACTAAATAAAGGGACCCGATTTCTTTGTATAAGGAGCCCAAATTTGTCATGATGATAGATTAAGTCATTAATAAGATTCCCTTAAAATTTGGGATTAATTGGATAAGCGGTTTGCGAGTTATGATTTTTACAAAATCTTATAAAGTAGAAAAGGAAAAGGCAATATAATTTAAATGTCACAATACATGGAGCGACGCAGATCGTTGGATCGGGATCCAACGATAGCTGTGTGTCATCCAGTTCTGGCCAAACTGGGAAACAAGCATGTCGGTTGGTGATTTTCCAAACTAATTTGTGAAAAACACTAGAGGGGGGTGAATAGAGTTTTAAATCAATTTTAACAATTATTGAACTCAAACAACCAACCACAAAATATTGGACAAGGGGACAAGGATTTAGAGTGGTTCCAACTTTAGCAAATACTAAAATTGTCAGTCCACTACCCGGTTGCTTACCCAACTGGGATTTGGAAAGAATTTAATTTTATTACCTCGCAAGGACTTTACATAAAATTACAATTCTCTCCCTAAACCCTTCAAGCAGCCTTCACCTAGAAGTAATCGCACCAACCTTGAAGCAGCCTTCACCTAGAAGTAATTGCACCAACCTTGAAGCAGCCTTCCTCCTGAAGTAGCTTCCCGTTGCAATAGCCTTCTTGAAGTAGCTTCCCGTTGCGATATCCTTCTTGAAGTAGCTTGAAGTCCACCTTCTCTTCCGAGAAGAACCTTCTCCAATCCGCAGCCTCCAACCCTAGGAGTAGCAAGGAGAATACAAAGAATAAAAGGAACAAGAAGGAAAACAGAAATTACAACTTATCCTTTTAAGCACAAGGCTTTATTTGCCTATATCAAGCGTATTGATCTCCTAACCAATGAGTGTAGAAGTGTAAGTGCTGTGGAAAGGAGATGCTAGCCTATAGGACACAAAAATGGAGCAATGGGAATGAATAGCCAATGTTGGAATTGCTCTATTGCTCAAAACAGATTGCCAATGAGTATTCAATCTCAAGTATAGCACAAGTGTAGCTTAGGTGTATTTAGGTGTCCTAAGGCATGTCCTATTTATAGAAATGACCTACAAGTGCTTAAGGACGTTCTAGACACTTTCTAGGGGGTTCTTAGTGCTCAACTAGCCGTTATGTGTCCACTAATTGCATTTGCAACGGCTAGTTAATTGACCCTGAAAAGTGCAGACAGAACTCTTCTCGGTCGAAGATTTGTCGACCGAGAGTCCTTCTCGGTCGAAGATTTGTCGACCGAGGGACTTCCTGTTTACAACGTTCATTTCCAATTCCCAACCACCTTGTCTGCTGGGTCTAACGGCTAGTAGGGTCTATTCTCGATCGAAGATTTTGTCGACCGAGAGTTTCTCGGTCGAAGTTTTTTCAACCGATATTTTCTCGATCGACGATTTGTCGACCGAGAATATTACTGACTCAATGTATTCATTTACTAAGGGTGTGTATCAATGTGCAATTGTGATACTATCTTGGGGAAAGACCTATCTAAGTGTTATGAGTGGATAGGGAAGATCTAAACACTTGATTACATGATATCTAATTACTTGTACATTATATACTTGTACAAGCTTTTACATTTGATTACAATCATGAAAATAAAGCGATTTTATCAAATTATTCTTCCAAGTCTTTGTTATCCACCACCTTATATACTTGTTCCTGAAATACTCAAATAGCACGTTAAAACCACAAGAATGAAATGTTTGTCATTATCAAAACAAAGGGATTAACATAATGTCCAATTTAGCCAACAATTCGCTCACGTTATGATTCATGTGCATCTGGGGGATTCATTCCCGAAAGATTGGGAGAGAATTCCGCACCTTTTAGACCTATTTTTGCTAGGTTTCATGGTTGTTTCCAGAAACGCCTAAATCCCATTGGGACAAGGATTGGCAGCAGGTTGGGGAAGCCAGCCCTAGACCCCCATTAATATATATATATAGACCCCTATCAACTCCTCGTACTAAAATAAACACAAATGACCTATTCGTACGTGCTCTCGCATCCCCAAAGCGTGGATTGGCCAAGCTCTGGTGAGCTTCAGGCTTTGGCGCCGCCGCAGGTAGCTCTGTTAGTTTGGGAAAGGATGACTAGCAGCCACCGTCAGATCGAGTTCTATCATGAGCCGCATGTGGGATCAATGACTCTGGTACTTCGCGCCTCAAAGTAGCTGTGGGTGGACACGCTCGATGAAAACCACTAGATCTTGCTTGGTTAACAACAACTTGTAATCCGATGGTCGAGGATTTTCCACAAAGACCAAGTAAGTTGCTTCTCTGCCCAAAATTTAAGAAAACTGATGGATCTTGTACAAATCATTAAAAATAGATCCTTTGGCTGAAAAATACAAATGAGTAGTGCTTTTTGATCAGAAAAATATGAGAAATAAGTTAAACATAGTTTGGGAATCTAAATCAGTATAGTTTTGTAAAAGTGTTTAATTTGGATAGAAAAGGTATTAATTTCTGGGTATTAACCCTAATTGATGATCGAAAATAGATTTAATCTTGCAAGTGTGTAAATTCGAGTATTATTAATTGGTTTAACGATTAAGATAGATTGTAACCTATTTGGATGATGGAATTGCAAGGATTAGGGTTTTAAACCTAATATGTTGATTAAAACCCTTAGAAACCCTAAGTGAGGGAAAAAGGGAAGAAAGGATATAATAATCCAAAAATTAGGGTTTTGGTGATCCAAATCTGATCATAAGATATTTATGGAAAATAAAATATGGTAATTAGGGTTTGATGGATATTTTGGTAAAAATAAAGTAAAAGTGGTAAACAAGGAAATGAAACCCTAATTATGGTTAAAACCCTAAAACGGGCTAGTAACCCTAGGGCACGTTTAGGCCTATTAGATTTGTGTACCATGATCGATGATAGAAAATATTGGATGAATATTTCAGGATTGAATTGTGCTTGCTTGATTTACTCTGGATTACTTGATTGTTTGGACTGAATCTGCATTCAAAACAGCTTGACAGGTATGTGGTTACACTTATGACTACCCGAATTAGTTTTCTAGGGTTTTGTTGATGTTTCCATCGTGACTTGAATTAAACTGTTGGATGTATTTAATTCATGCAAAGTATAATGTGAATATGACTATCACATAAGGGATATGCCTACTAGCTCAGATCCTAGTCCCCTCTGTAGCTTAATGAGTTGACCTAGTAAAAGGCTACCAATGGGGTAGGCCCATCAGGTCATTGGATGACTTAGTAAATGGCTACCAATGGGGTAGGTCCATCAAGTCACATTGAGTTAGAGATTGGACTACCTATGAGTAGTGCCATGAAACTCAACCCTAGATATTGATCTACCTGTTAGGTAGGATCATGCAGGGTTTAATAAGGATCTACCTAGAGAGAGGTGGGATCTCAGTCCACTGTAGGGACAACACAGAGATAGGAGATAGGAAAGGATTGAGTAGTATGGTTTAAAACGTAATCTTGGTTGTTAAATGATAATTGGCTAATTACTTTGTTACTATAGTTGCACGTTTATTGTTTCCCCCACATACCAACTTCTTGCTGACCGACGTTTTGTTTGTCGGCGTTTTAGGTACAAATGAAAAGAACAAACAGTAAAGCGGCAGATGTGGAATTAAATGAGAAATAATGTGCACAGGAGGATTAGTTAGTTTAGCGTCTTCATGGAAAGAAGTTTAGAAATCCCAGTTATTCCAAGGTAAGAAAAGTTTTATTTTATACTAGTTTTCAGTTTCGTAGTAGAATTTCATAATTAGTATTGATTATTTGTCGAACCTTTGATCCTATTAATTAAATAACGGCTCTGACCTTCGGGTATCCCTTAATTGGGGGTTACCGAGAGGCGGGTCGTTACAATATTCATTCAATTAATCATTTAACAACTAAGATTACACTTTAAATATAACTCTGCGATCCAAGGGACCCTATCCTCGGTGTTGTCCCCATTAAACCCCTCATGATCCACCTATCAAGTGAACCATTTTCTAGGGTTGAGTCACATGGAACTACTCATAGGTAGACCATTCCTTAACTCATGGTACGCTAAAGATTCTCATGGCACTACACGTAGGTAGCCCAATTTCTAACTCTCGGTAACCTAGAACTTGCTCTAGGATTACCCCTTTTTTAGCCTTTTGAAAGCAACAGAGGTGGACCCAGATCAAGCCAGTTATATATCTATTTATTGTGATAATCGTAGTCACTTTATAGTTGCATGAAATAATTATACATTCAACAATTATTTTTCAAGCAACCGATAAAACATTTGAGAATCACCGTGAAACTAGAATGATTATTCATAAGCGTAACCACATACCTGTCAGGATGATTTTGAGACAGAATAATCCATGCAAGAAAGAAATCCAAAAAAGCAAGCACTCATATCAAGATTCTGAAATAATTATGTAATTTCCTATATTACTCATGTCATAAAAATCTATTAAATCTAGCTCGCTTGCTAGGGTTCCTAGTCCACTTTTAGGGTTTCCATTGCAATTAGGGTTTCCCTTCATCTTTTATTATTTTAAACCCTAATTTTATATCATTACTCATAAACCCTAATTTTCTCATCTATTCATCAACATTAAGGTTATCTTAACAACATGTAACCCTATTTTCATATTAAAGGCACCATTAACCATTAATTAATTTCATTAAGCTCCTTTTATATTAAAGCTACTATTTTATCCTTTTAATCCATGACAAGAACATTACACATATTTATCATCAACTCAAAGTTCATTATGGTGTAATTATCATATGAACTCGATTTGTCATTAATTCTACCTTTTATTCATGATAAAACCCTAATTACTACATTTAGGATATTTATCCAGAATTTGGAACTTTACTGCTCAAAATAGCTTAGAATTGTGATATCTTAACTTTAACCATGAGATTGAACAAATAAAGCCATGATGAATCATAATTACTGACATTAGGGTTTTAAGGCCCATTAATGCACATGGAACCTTAAATGAATCAACTTTTTACGTAAAACAGATTGCAACTTTACTTTAATATTCAATAGGTTAATACATCCCATATCAACCACTTAAACATCAAAGATTCATCTTTTACCCTTAATTAGGGTTTCTAACCACACTTTTTAATCAAATTAATGTACTTTTGCAAATAGGTACAAAACCAGGTTCTTAAACTAATTTTAATGTGTTCCTTGTATTTTTCTAAGAAACTTTCATGTATAAACTTTTCTCGTTAGAGCTTCCTAGCAGATTCTATGAATTTTGCAAAGAAAAACATTTTCCTCATTTATTCATTAAGTCGAGAAAACTAGTGCACGCCCGATCCATGGTCCCAGGGACCACGTAGATCCAAAGGCCTAGAAACTGTGCGCCAACTTTAGATTTAAAGTGCGAATAACGATTTTATCCTTACCTTCCTTCATAGCCATCGGGGTCAAGGAGGTCTTTTCCTCCTTTCATCTTCTACCTCCAGATATTGCAAACGGCGCACCACAGCTCCAGGCTAGTCAACTCCTGAGTTGACTCGGAGCTTCAGGGCGTGGGAGGCTAGGGCAAAGGTTCCACCACCTTCACAGCATCAGGGCGAATTCAATGGTGGGCTTCTCCATATGTCAGATGGCGTGGAGCATGGGCACTCGTGGAGCCACCTTCGCTGGCAGGGAAGGAGCAAGGCTGGAAATTCTTGTCATGTTCAAAGAACTAGCGCAAGAGGAACCTTCTATATACCCTACGGAACTCCGTGGTTGAGTTTATGCCCTCGCAGAAGACCTCAGACCCTCCTTTTATAGCTTAGACATCCAGCCCAGTGAGGACACCTCTGCGGATTGGGAAAACCTCATACAATTCGGGAAAGGTCTGCAATCCCAGGTCGGTTGGATGCGAAAATCGCTCCCGAACTCAACCATGTACTTTCCTTACCCTCAGATGCGAAGATTCATGAGTAAAATTAAGTGGAAGAATCCTACTGCCGCCAACCTATTCCTAGTTCAGCTAGAACTAGAAGACTAGCGGCCCTCGTTGGATCAGGATCCAACGATCCTCATCATTCGCGCCTGAATAAAAGAAAGGCATGTCCTCTTATTTTTTTTAGGGAAAATCTTTTTCATTTTAAGATGATTTGGAAAAATCATAACTCTTAATCCATGGCTCTTTTTTATCCCAAATTTTGAGGTAATCTTATTAATGATTTAGTCTACCTTTCCCCCAAAATTGGGCTCATTATGTAGAAGAAAACATACCTTTTCATTAGATGCAAGATATTATCTAATTATGCATATTTCTCACTCTTTTTCTCTTTTCTTTGCTATTAATTTATCATTCTAAGTTCAATGAACATCAAGGAACCTTAATAGCTCGAAATCCCATCTTGGGGATAAACGTTAGCCTTTTACTTATCTTTTAGTCATTATTTCTCATTATCAAAATATCTCTTATTACAATAACTCTTTTTAAGGCTTTATCTTGATTTCTCTTTTATTTCACTCATTGGCATTCCTTTGAACATTAGGAATTGATTTGGATACGGAAATACATCAAAGATAACTTAATTACCCCCTTTTCCACTTGTTTTCCACATTTATCATTATTTTTATTTTCTTTATTAACAAGGAAATACTCATTTGATCTTTTCTTTTCTTATTGTATTCTTTATGCAATTTTGGACTCTTTGGAATCCAAGGAACTCAAGAGGCATGAAATCCATCCTGGGATTACATTATTTTGCCTTCTAGTGGTTTCCACATATTTCTTTTCTCAAATTCTCAATTATTCATTAATTAATTGAAAGCCCACAAAGCAACCAATCAAGGCTATTGTGAATGGAATCCATTTATTCAAAACAAATCATATCATTATTTGTTCAATTATCTTAAATATGAGAAATTACATTTCTCACCAATTGAACCCCAAAATTGGGGTTATAACAAGAGGGGTTTAGCCCCACATGGTTTCCAGTTGAAAATACATGGAAGGAGAGAAGTAAAATGTGGGAAACATGAAAGAGATTCGTGTAACCCCTAGAAATACGGTGCTCCGGATGATCCTCCTCGAGAAATGTGTGTTCTGCAGTCTTTCGGCAGCAGAAATGTTCGTCGGAGGTGGTCAAATCATTCATTTGTCATCCTTTAGCTCCGTGCTCTCTCCCTCTCTTCTCTGGCTATCCTCCAGTGCAAAAACTAATCCCCTTTAGGTCTGGTCGTCCTCCCTTTTTGTCCTAGTTCACTTATGGTACCACATAACATGGATCATCAGATCTATATGATCTAATCTAGTGCTGATTTACAGAAAATTTAGTGGCTATGACTTTGCTCTCTTGGATTGGTTACTGATGTAATCTCGGTGGCACCGACTTGAAGGGTCAGTGGCACCGACTCTGCATTGTACATAAAGTACCTGAAAAATGCAGAAAAATGCATAAAAGTCCAAGGAATATATAAAATCATATAAATATGATAAAATAAGCATAGTTTGATGCAAACAAAGTGTACAAGCCAACAATAGTGATTTATGCAAATATAATCAAGAAAATGACAAATAAATGCACAAAACATGTATAAAATAGGCTTGTAAAAGTGACTCAAAACCCGTGCATCAAACTTCTCGAAGCTTAACCTTGCTCGTCCTTGAGGAACAAAACCTTTGGATCTGATTGAGATAAGTCAGTTGAAGGACATAAGTGCATAAGGTACATCTAAAAAGTTCCCACCTTCGGTCCTCATACTGGCCCTCACTGACCATTGAACACTAACTACCATCCATGCGACCAGAAACCTCTATAAAATATGTTCGTGCCCCAATCAATGAAAGACTATCAATTAAAACAGTCAATATGATAGACTTGTTCAGTTCATACTGTGTGCATCATGTGATCTCCTATCTACGTTGCCCTTTTTCTCTACCTACCATCTAGATGGAAGCAGTTCTCCTGATAGATAATGAATGAGGAGAAAATCATCTGAGTGACCTACTAGTAAGAGCAACGGGTGGTTGAAATAGGTGGTTGTGAAAGAATCATGAGCACATAAAATCATTCATACAATAAAAAATTATGATGAACCTATGATGATGTGAATTTATAGAATGCTCCTTATGCCTAATCATTGAGGTGGAATGATGCATGCAACTATTATTTAATCTCAAAATAAGACAAAATATCTAAAAAACTACTTCATGTACTAATTCTTCCTTATGATATAGGTAGGACTATGCCCTTTCTCCCTCACTTTTTTTAACTCTACTCAATCTTTTTTTCCCCAATTTTTTTCTTCTTTTTTTAAGCCCCCTTTCAACATGTTATTATGGGCTTCTACTTACAGTACACTTTTTTTTAATCATGACACTATTTTTCTTCTTTATTTCAAGGGTATGGGAAAAATCACTACCTTCTAATGTTTTAGAAGAATGCTTAGCACATGATGATACTATATGTTTTATGTAATATAGTTGTAACTATATGAATAAAAATGTAATGCAACTAAATGACATGCACCATGATTTTGTTGTGTATGTATGTTTTTTTATTTTTTTTAATTTGGCACTAATGCTGTGGGCTCTGATCTCCTAATAACGATATAAACACGATTTAAACTTAGCGGAAGCGATTCGATTAGCAGCAGAATACCAAAAATCAGCGGAAATTAAAACTTTTTGAGATAAAACATTGAAACCATAAAACTTCCTTCATAAAAGGAGATAAACTGTTTACATCTCAGATAATTACTTCTTGAGTAATTATATACAACATGATACAAAATCTCAAGAACTCATAACCAAAATCTCAGACCAAAAGACTCCAAGACCTGAGAGTACAGAGGACGCATAGGATTGACTATCTATCTATATAACTCAGTAGTCTGAATCTCCACCTCGGATTTACTGCTGCTCCGGGTACTACTGCTGCTGATACTGGTCACCTGGAGATTGGTCCCTTCATCCTTGACGACCACCTAAAAACAGTTGAAATCTACGGGGTGAGACAATTTTAAAAATTGTCCCAGCGGGAGTTATAACTCTTCGCCAGAAACATGATTATTACAGAATAAGAGAAATAACAGTACACAAAGAAGTCATATATATTTTAAGAGTAGTGAGAACAATGTTTCACAGATTGTGATCTATACCTCCTACTAGAAGCAAAGCATCTCTAAAACAACCCACATATCTCTTTTCTTTTAGAAAAACAAAAGACATGTATAACATTTATTTATTATAAATCCATCATCACCACACTGGCTCTCTTCAGGCTTAGATCATATATCCATCACCTGGCATTATAATAAGGGATATCATGGCCTGTAGCCATACCCTTTTCTACAAGGTTTTAGGATTCCAAAACCACAACATTACTGTATGATTAGTACACATGAAATCATACTTAACCATACTCAAGTGACACAAGGGTTATTTACATTCATCACCCGTAAGTCTGCAGTTAAGCCTTTCATAGGATTGTCTTGTACTAGAATTTCTCATAGTGACACTCTATATTAGTATCACATTTCATAATTTAACATAGGGACATCAATCCCTAAACATCTTATCACTAAGAATCCAGAAAGTGAGAGTCCAACCCTGGACTAATTATAACATTCATTACCAAGAACATCTTATTTTATCTGGTTATCTAAATAATATGACCTCTGATAATCATTAGCACATATTACTCATGACTCATTCAACCTATCAAACTCATAAGTTATCACTTATCAGATAACATACATGTTCTTGAACATTTAAACATTAGCATAGCAGTTAAGAAGGAAGGATACTAAATGTAACAAGTCCAACTTACATCAATTACCATTTTCTCAATTCTCTCATCCCAAGTCATCTGTTAAGCATGACCTTGATGATACTCATGGCTCTCACAGCCCATCAATCTCATAAGATGCCACTATCAAGGCACCAGGATATATCATTATTCATAAAGCGGACAACATGCTTTTAATGAATATAGTATCATCATCCATACCTGGATATGATCATCTTCATATCAGAACGTGCATGGTTAATTCAATTGATAAAGGTAATTCAAAACAAGAAATACACTTTCCACTCTTATCATAAGAGCTAAGTTCTCTGATTCTAATCAATCAGGGTTTACTACCCATATTGCAAGTCATCATCCTTGAATTAGGGTTTACTATTCACATTACATGTCATCACCCTTAAATTAGGGTTTACTATTCACATTACATGTCATCACCCTTGAATTAGGGTTTACTATTCACATTACATGTCATCACCCTTGAATTAGGGTTTACTATTCACATTATGGTGAGTTGAACTCATAACATTGTCATGTATGAGGAACATCATCATTGATGCGCTCAGATTAGCTTTAAGATTCATCATATATCATAATTAGGGTTTCCATGATCTCACATAGGTGGATCATTCTCTAATCATGCACATTCATGTGTATTGAAGGTAATTACTTGACTTTCCACCATAAAAGGATACTTTCTCTCTCCTATGATACTTTCTTTCTCCTCATACCAGTAGATGGTGATAACACCACTCTAAATCAGGTTGGGTTAAGACCACTTTGATTAACATAAACCAAATCACCACTATTGAGTGATTAGGGTTTGATTAGAACAAGGTTTCACTCAATTGAACCTTTTAAGAGCATTATGGTAAATTACACATTGATCATCATTATGGGTTAATTTACTAACCATTTGACCCTTAATGTCTCTTGGTATTATTATGGTTTAGATTGAACAACCATCAAACCATCTAAGCCTTCAAGGCATTAGGCAGACTTATCCTCAAAAATCTCCAATAGGTTTCACACCTTCAACCTTCAAACGATCCTGAGATCGTATAAGGTTGTACACCGTTTAAGCTTTGTAGACCGTTTAAGGTTTGGTTGACTTCAAGACCGTATAACACTCAAGACCGTTTACCCTCATTGGGTCTTGAGGTCGAATGGTCTCATTCGGTCTTGAGGTCGAATGGTCTCATTCGGTCTTGAGGTCGAATGGTCTCATTCGGTCTTGAGATCGAATGGACTCATTCGGTCTTGAGGTCGAATGGTCTCATTCGGTCTTGAGGTCGAATGGTCTCATTCGGTGTTGAGATCGAATGGACTCATTCGTTCTTGAGGTCGAATGGTCTCATTCGGTCTTGAGATCAAATGGACTCATTCGGTCTTGAGGTCGAATGGTCTCATTCGGTCTTGAGATCGAATGCCCTCAAAAGCTCAAGATCGTATGGACCTCCAAGGTGGTTCAAAGGGTAAACTCGATTAGGTTTTCCTATGTTGAAGCCTTCAGTTGGTCTCAAGCTTGCTAACCACTTATCAATTGAGACAATTAGGGTTAGCCTTAACCAATTGGTTACTCAATTGACCCTCAATTGATATCCAATTAGGGTTGGAGTTGGTTCAATTAAGGTCTATAAATGTTCAACCATCAACACTCAACAATGTGAATCAAAACGAAGTTGAACCCATCAATTGACCTCCAATTGGGCTCAAACTTGGCCCAAACGGTCTTGGGATCGTTTGGATATCCTCCAAATGGTCTTGAGACCGTTTTCCCAAGAATTCATCAAAATCTAGATTGATTTGATAGGGGTTGAACCTCAATTAAGTCACAAATCAGCAATTTGATTATTTCAATAATCCATTGTAATTGGGCCCTCAATTGATCAAATTACCTTAACCCTAGACCTCCAAACGGTCTTGGGTTGTCACCAAACGGTCTTGAGACCGTTTGGATGAGTTCCAAACGGTCTTGAGACCGTTTGCCCATCCATCCTTTGGACTCTAGTGAAAATTCATCAAGGTTTGATCTATTGAGTTAATCATCACATCAATACTTAATTGCAATATGATTTGGTACCTTTGGACCTTCAATTGGTCAACTATACTTGACCCCAGACCTCTAAACGGTCTTGGGTGATCCCCAAACGCTCTTGAAACCGTTTGGATGATTCCCCAAACGGTCTTGAGACCGTTTGGGCTAATCAACCCAAAATCTCAAATTAGCTCATTGTGATTCCAGCACTGATTTCAATTAGGGTTTGCCCTAGTAATCAACCATCAACTCTTAACTCGTTTGGAATTAGTCCATCAAATTTGGTGAGTCATTAATTAACATCATTATTAACATTAATCGCATACGGTCAACGCTTAGTCAACCATCTTATACGGTCTTGAGACCGTTTGCCCAAAAAGGGAAAATTAAGCAGATTGAAAATCAGAACTAAATTCAATTGGATTTTCTAATTGATTTGCTTATATCTCAGGATCCCTTTGGAGTTAACCTCTCAAATTTTTTGGGTGATTAACCTACACAATTTTGAATAGGATTCCCATACGTTCCATGCTTGGTCAACGTGGACATACGGTCTTGAGACTGTATGCCTTCATACGACCTTGAAACCGTTTGCCAACCAAACGGTTTTGTAAACCGTATGGGCAATTGGTTGAGGTCGTATGGTAAAGTGGAAAACTGTGGATAAGCATAGGAAATAACGCCCTCATCTTCTAGCTAAAGAACAGAAACAGTTCCTCACGGATTTTCTTGCAAGGAAGCAAGGAAAGATAGGGAAGAAGAAGAACTAGCAACTAAAAGTATAGAAAAGATGTATATAACAAAGCATAGGTTTAGAGTTATAAAACCCGCCTAAAGGTTGTTCTTTGAGCTCCAAGCTTCCAAGATCCAAGCTTTAATGGCGTATTTGAGCTCCACAGGTCGGCCAAGGTGAATTCTCCAAGGAAAAGTTGGAAAGGAATGGCTAGAAAGATAGAGCTGGGTGAGCTAGCCCTGAATTCAACCTTGAAAACGAGTTTCCTCCATGAATTCAAGCAAAAGGGATGATCCAAACTTACCTAGGACCCTTGGTCGTCCTTCTCTGCTCCAGATCTTAGCCTTGGTCGGTTTTGAGCAAGGGGAAAGAAATGAAAAGAAGAGGATCGTTCCCTTGCTAAGTGAGAGAAGTAGTATATATACTTAGGTGAAATTTCAACATAAGAACATATGCTTTCCTCATTTCTCATCTAAATCCTTCCTTTCTTCCTTGCACGTCCCCACATCTTATTTCTAAGGACAAACTCCTTCTAAGGCCAAGAATTGAAGGCAAAGAGGATCAACCCATCACTAAAGTATACACATAAAAGGGCTATTATACATACACCTTGATTATTTAATCACAAAGGTGTTCTTTATTATATGATTATTCAAATGAAGTGACCTTTTCATCATTTCTCTTCTAAATGCTGCCAAGAGTCATAAAAGATATTTTAGATGATGTATTTTACAAGTTGCACCCCTCAAATTGGGTAAATTGCACTTTACACCAATTTAGGGTTTTCAAGTATAGGGGTTGCTTCCACAGCTGCACCTTGGTGCTCAAGCTTGGGAAATCCCTCAAATTTTATCATAAACATCCTCATGATGTCTCAACATCAGAGGAACATCTCAACATGTGCAATTTGCAAGTTAATCCCTTAACTGGGTAATTTGCACATAGATCCCTGTATTGCAAAACAATACTACAACATTGTTCCTAGGGGACAGGAATGGAAACATATGTTCCTTAGGGGCTTTTATTACCTGCTAAAAGATAATTACAAGTGTTTAATTACATATTTAGGCAAAACTTCTAGGGTTAGGTTATAACCCAGGTCAGGGATGTTACAAATTATAAACCCCTAACAAGGATTTCGTCCTCGAAATCCCAGGGCAAGGAAGAACAGATTAGTCATTATGATGATATTATGGGTCTGTAATTCACACAATGTCCCTTTCATTAATTATCCCTTATCACTGTTTATGCTTGTGTAAAGCATAAACCCCTAACATAATGTGTCCATACTTTTGAAAGGAGAAAGCATAAAAGAACATTCTTCTCATATCACTCAAGAATTCTTACCAACAGAGGAATATACATACCTTAACACTGATAATTTACTCTGTATATTGTCTCAAGGGCTTCACTGAAGGAGTTCATTGAGAAAGGCTTACTAAGTAGTTACTGAGGAAATTCACCAAGTATATTCACTAAGTTTGTTCACTAAGTATTCACTGAGTATGTTCACTGAGAATATTCACTAAGTATTCACTGAGTATATTCACTAAGCTTATTCACTAAGTATTAATTGAGCCTATTCACTGAGCATATTCACTAAGTATTCACTGAGTATATTCACTGAGTATATTCACTAAGCATATTCACTAAGCATATTCACTAAGTATTCACTGAGTATATTCACTGAGCATATTCACTAAGTATTCACTGAGTATATTCACTGAGCATATTCACTAAGTATTCACTGAGTATATTCATTGAGCATATTCACTAAGTATTCACTGAGTATATTCACTGACCATATTCACTAAGTATTCACTGAGTATATTCACTGAGCATATTCACTAAGTATTCACTGAGTATATTCACTGAGCATATTCACTAAGTATTCACTGAGTATATTCAGTAAGTATTCACTGAGTATATTCACTGAGCATATTCACTAAGTATTCAATGAGTATATTCACTGGGCATATTCACTAAGTATTCACTGAGTATATTCAATGAGCATATTCACTAAGTATTCACTGAGTATATTCACTGAGCATATTCACTAAGTATTCACTGAGTATATTCACTAAGTATTCACTGAGTATATTCACTGAGCATATTCACTAAGTATTCACTGAGTATATTCACTGAGCATATTCACTAAGTATTCACTGAGTATATTCACTACGCATATTCACTAAGTATTCACTTAGCTTTTCTCCTTTAATTTTTTTTTTTCCTTATACTCTCTAGATTGTTTTAGAATAATTACCTGGTCAGAGTAATCAAAAGATAACAATCTAGGAGTTTCATACTCACCTTATCTACAATAACCATATACCTGGCCAGGGTATATGAGCATTGAGATTAGGTAGTATGTATTTTGCTTATCATCATATTTCTCATTCTTCATATCATTATACACACAGAATTTACCATACAAGATTATTCTTCAGGTATCACATCTATATTTCATCCTTTTCATACACAGTTAAGGGAGATTATAAATTATTTTAAAGAATACTGAGTAAGATACAAGTTCTTATCTCCCTTGTGTTCTCCAGGGACTAAAACAAGGAATTCAAAAGTAGCAAATTTTACATATCTTCTACACATAGAATCCCGATATGTAATATTAAAACAAAACTTATGTCATCTGACCTGTATGGGACGTTTGTCCACGTCCTCTAGTATTATAGAGCCTCCCTTGTGAGCCTTGCAGACTCTGTCCTTTGGGCTGAGTCATTATTGTATTCCTGTCTGGACAATTCCTTGCCAGGTGTCCCGGCTGTCTACATAGGTAACAGATCCTGGGTGCAAAGTGTCTATATGATCCAGTTACCGACGCTGATGCTATGTCGGAGGGTCCTCTTGGAATACTACTATGATCCCTACTTCCACTTGACATCCATTGTGTCTGGGTAGGAAATCCTGACAAAGCTGATGGTGTAGAAAATCTTGGTTTCTTAAAACTTTCAGGCCCTTGTTCTTGAGGCTGGGTGTACATCTTCTTACTACTTGTCTGTTGTTTCATGGTTTCTGACCTCTGTATCCTTCTCACTGACTCCACGAAGGTGGCAAACCTTTCTCTATTCTCTAGAGCAGACACAGGAGTGGCTAGTTCAGAGTTCAAGCCCTTTTCAAAATGTTGAATTCTTTCTTCATCGGTAACTGCCATTTGTGGACAAAATCATAGTAACTCCATGAACTTAGCTTCATACTCGCTAACGTTCATGTGTCCTTGTGTGATTTTCTCAAATTGAAAGATCTTCTCATCTAGATACGTCTTAGGGAAGTATCTATTGATGAATTCTCATCGGAAAACCTCCCATCCTATTTCTTCGCCTGGTCTCTTATCCTCCTCTATCATCCACCAATTACCAGCACTCCCTTTTAGGAGGTATACCGCATGTTTTACCTTTTCAAATTCAGGAATATCAAGGATCCTGAAAGCCTTTTCCAGATCTGTCAACCATAGATCAGCATCTACTGGGTCAGATGTACCAGCATAGTCTATGGCTCCCACCCGGCGAAGTCTCTCGAAAGTCTTGCCAGCTCCATAACCTTCCTGATGGGTTGGTACCCTAGGTGCAGATGGTGGCACCCTATCTGCTATGTGTGTTATGGCTGTCAGAAACTTATCAAATAAGGCATGGATAGCTGGGTTTTCTATCTCAGTTGGGTCAAACTGGGGTGGCTCCCTGGGTTGCTCAGGTAAGGGTTGCTCCATTTCTGGGTGCCTTTCACCTCCCTGTGGTGCAGCAACGCTACTTTCCGCCACGTACTCTTCATGTGGGTCAGACATCCTTATATATCTTCTCCTCCTGAGGAGCAGAAGGTTCTATTAGATAAGGAAGGAACACTAAGGATAGACTCGACATCCTAAGTCCTATGTCTTTGTAGACTCAGCGAACCTAGAGCTCTGATACCACTTAATTGTGGGCTCTGATCTCCAAATCACGATATAAACACGATTTAAACTTAGCGGAAGCGATTCGATTAGCAGCGGAATTCCAAAAATCAGCGGAAATTAAAACTTTTTGAGATAAAACATTGAAACCATAAAACTTCCTTCATAAAAGGAGATAAACTGTTTACATCTCAGATAATTACTTCTTGAGTAATTACATACAACATGATACAAAATCTCAAGAACTCATAACCAAAATCTCAGACCAAAAGACTCCAAGACCTGAGAGTACAGAGGACGCATAGGACTGACTATCTATCTATATAACTCAGCAGTCTGAATCTCCACCTGGGATTTACTGCTGCTCTGGGTACTACTGCTGCTGATACTGGTCACCTGGAGATTGGTCCCTTCGTCCTTGACGACCACCTAAAAACAGTTGAAATCTACGGGGTGAGACAATTTTAAAAATTGTCCCAGCGGGAGTTATAACTCTTCGCCAGAAACATGATTATTAAAGAATGAGAGAAATAACAGTACACAAAGAAGTCATATATATTTTAAGAGTAGTTAGAACAATGTTTCACAGATTGTGATCTATACCTCCTACTAGAAGCAAAGCATCTCTAAAACAACCCACATATCTCTTTTCTTTTAGAAAAACAAAAGACATGTATAACATTTATTTATTATAAATCCATCATCACCACACTGGCTCTCTTCAGGCTTAGATCATATATCCATCACCTGGCATTATAATAAGGGATATCATGGCCTGTAGCCATACCCTTTTCTACAAGGTGTTAGGATTCCAAAACCACAACATAACTGTATGATTAGTACACATGAAATCATACTTAACCATACTCAAGTGACACAAGGGTTATTTACATTCATCACCCCTAAGTCTACAGTTAAGCCTTTCATAGGATTGTCTTGTACTAGAATTTCTCATAGTGACACTCTATATTAGGATCACATTTCGTAATTTAACATAGGGACATCAATCCCTAAACATCTTATCACTAAGAATCCGGAAAGTGAGAGTCCAACCCTGGACTAATTATAACATCCATTACCAAGAACATCTTATTTTATCTGGTTATCTAAATAATATGACCTCTGATAATCATCAGCACATATTACTCATGACTCATTCAACCTATCAAACTCATAAGTTATCACTTATCAGATAACATATATGTTCTTGAACATTTAAACATTAGCATAGCAGTTAAGAAGGAAGGATACTAAATGTAACAAGTCCAACTTACATCAATTACCATTTTCTCAATTCTCTCATCACAAGTCATCTATTAAGCATGACCTTGATGATACTCATGGCTCTCACATCCCATCAATCTCATAAGATGCCACTATCAAGGAACCAGGATATATCACTATTCATAAAGCGGACAACATGCTTTTAATGAATATAGTATCATCATCCATACTTGGATATGATCATCTTCATATCAGAACATGCATGGTTAATTCAACTGATAAAGGTAATTCAAAACAAGAAATACACTTTCCACTCTTATCATAAGAGCTTAGTTCTCTGATTCTCATCAATCAGGGTTTACTACCCATATTGCATGTCATCATCCTTGAATTAGGGTTTACTATTCACATTACATGTCATCACCCTTGAATTAGGGTTTACTATTCACATTACATGTCATCACCCTTGAATTAGGGTTTACTATTCACATTACATGTCATCACCCTTGAATTATGGTTTACTATTCACATTATGGTGAGTTGAACTCATAACATTGTCATGTATGAGGAACATCATCATTGATGCTCTCAGATTAGCTTTAAGATTCATCATATATCATAATTAGGGTTTCCATGATCTCACATAGGTGGATCATTCCTTGATCATGCACATTCATGTGTATTTAAGGTAATTACTTGAATTTCCACCATAAAAGGATAATTTCTCTCTCCTATGATACTTTCTTTCTCCTCATACGAGTAGATGGTGATAACACCACTCTAAATCAGGTTAGGTTAAGACCACTTTGATTAACATAAACCAAATCACCACTATTGAGTGATTAGGGTTTGATTAGAACAATGTTTCACTCAATTGAACCTTTTAAGAGCATTATGGTAAATTACACATTGATCATCATCATGGGTTAATTTACTAACCATTTGACCCTTAATGTCTCTTGGTATTATTATGGTTTAGGTTGAACAACCATCAAACCATCTAAGCCTTCAAGGCATTAGGCAGACTTATCCTCAAAAATCTCCAATAGGTTTCACACCTTCAACCTTCAAACGATCCTGAGATCGTATAAGGTTGTAGACCGTTTAAGCTTTGTAGACCGTTTAAGGTTTGGTTGACTTCAAGATCGTGTAACACTTAAGACCATTTACCCTCATTCGGTCTTGAGGTCGAATGGTCTCATTCGGTCTTGAGGTTGAATGGTCTCATTCGGTCTTGAGGTCGAATGGTCTCATTCGGTCTTGAGATCGAATGGACTCATTCGGTCTTGAGGTCGAATGGTCTCATTCGGTCTTGAGGTCGAATGGTCTCATTCGGTCTTGAGGTCGAATGGTCTCATTCGGTCTTGAGGTCGAATGGTCTCATTCGGTCTTGAGATCGAATGGACTCATTCGGTGTTGAGGTCGAATGGTCTCATTCGGTCTTGAGATCGAATGGACTCATTCGGTCTTGAGGTCGAATGGTCTCATTCAGTCTTGAGATCGAATGCCCTCAAAAGCTCAAGATCGTATGGACCTCCAAGGTGGTTCAAAGGGTAAACTCGATTAGGTTTTCCTACGTTGAAGCCTTCAGTTGGTCTCAAGCTTGCTAAACACTTATCAATTGAGACAATTAGGGTTAGCCTTAACCAATTGGTTACTCAATTGACCCTCAATTGATATCCAATTAGGGTTGGAGTTGGTTCAATTAAGGTCTATAAACGTTCAACCATCAACACTCAACAATGTGAACCAACACGAAGTTGAACCCATCAATTGACCTCCAATTGGGCTCAAACTTGGCCCAAACGGTCTTGGGATCATTTGGATATCCTCCAAACGGTCTTGAGACCGTTTTCCCAAGAATTCATCAAAATCTAGATTTATTTGATAGGGGTTGAACCTCAATTAAGTCACAAATCAGCAATTTGATTATTTCAATAATCCATTGTAATTGGGCCCTCAATTGATCAAATTACCTTAACCCTAGACCTCCAAACGGTCTTGGGTTGTCACCAAACGGTCTTGAGACCGTTTGGATGAGTTCCAAACGGTCTTGAGACCGTTTGCCCATCCATCCTTTGGACTCTAGTGAAAATTCATCAAGGTTTGATCTATTGAGTTAATCATCACATCAATACTTAATTGCAATATGATTTGGTAACTTTGGACCTTCAATTGGTCAACTATACTTGACCCCAGACCTCTAAACGGTCTTGGGTGATCCCCAAACGCTCTTGAGACCATTTGGATGATTCCCCAAATGGTCTTGAGACCGTTTGGGCTAATCAACCCAAAATCTCAAATTAGCTCATTGTGATTCCAGCACTGATTTCAATTAGGGTTTGCCCTAGTAATCAACCATCAACTCTTAACTCGTTTGGAATTAGTCCATCAAATTTGGTGAGTCATTAATTAACATCATTATGAACAGTAATCGCATACGGTCAACGCTTAGTCAACCATCTTATACGGTCTTGAGACCGTTTGCCCAAAAAGGGAAAATTAAGCAGATTGAAAATCAGAACTAAATTCAATTGGATTTGCTAATTCATTTGCTTATATCTCACGATCCCTTTGGAGTTAACCTCTCAAATTTTGTGGGTGATTAACCTACATAATTTTGAATAGGATTCCCATACGGTCTATGCTTGTTCAACGCGGACATACGGTCTTGAGACTGTATGCCTTCATACGACCTTGAAACCGTTTGCCAACCAAACGGTTTTGTAAACCGTATGGGCAATTGGTTGAGGTCGTATGGTAAAGTGGAACTGTGGATAAGCATAGGAAATAACGCCCTCATCTTCTAGCTAAAGAACAGAAACAGTTCCTCATGGATTTGCTTGCAAGGAAGCAAGGAAAGATAGGGAAGAAGAAGAACTAGCAACTAAAAGCATAGAAAAGATGTATATAACAAAGCATAGGTTTAGAGTTATAAAACCCGCCTAAAGGTTGTTCTTTGAGCTCCAAGCTTCCAAGATCCAAGCTTTAATGGCGTCTTTGAGCTCCACAGGTCGTCCAAGGTGAATTCTCCAAGGAAAAGTTGGAAAGGAATGCCTAGAAAGATAGAGCTGGGTGAGCTAGCCCTGAATTCAACCTTGAAAACGAGTTTCCTCCATGAATTCAAGCAAAAGGGATGATCCAAAATTACCTAAGACCCTTGGTCGTCCTTCTCTGCTCCAGAGCTTAGCCTTGGTCGGTTTTGAGCAAGGGGAAAGAAATGAAAAGAAGAGGATCGTTCCCTTGCTAAGTGAGAGAAGTAGTATATATACTTAGGTGAAATTTCAACATAAGAACATATGCTTTCCTCATTTCTCATCTAAGTCCTTCCTTTCTTCCTTGCACGTCCCCACATCTTATTTCTAAGGACAAACTCCTTCTAAGGCCAATAATTGAAGGCAAAGAGGATCAACCCATCACTAAAGTATACACATAAAAGGGCTATTATACATACACCTTGATTATTTAATCACAAAGGTGTTCTTTATTATATGATTATTCAAATGAAGTGACCTTTTCATCATTTCTCTTCTAAATGCTGCCAAGAGTCATAAAAGATATTTTAGATGATGTATTTTACAAGTTGCACCCCTCAAATTGGGTAAATTGCACTTTACACCAATTTAGGGTTTTCAAGTACAGGGGTTGCTTCCACAGCTGCACCTTGGTGCTCAAGCTTGGGAAATCCCTCAAATTTTATCATAAACATCCTCATGATGTCTCAACATCAGAGGAACATCTCAACATGTGCAATTTGCAAGTTAATCCCTTAACTGGGTAATTTGCACATAGATCCCTGTATTGCAAAACAATACTACAACATTGTTCCTAGGGGACAGGAATGGAAACATATGTTCCTTAGGGGCTTTTATTACCTGCTAAAAGATAATTACAAGTGTTTAATTACATATTTAGGCAAAACTTCTAGGGTTAGGTTATAACCCAGGTCAGGGATGTTACAAATTATAAACCCCTAACAAGGATTTCGTCCTCGAAATCCCAGGGAAAGGAAGAACAGATTAGTCATTATGATGATATTATGGGTCTGTAATTCACACAATGTCCCTTTCATTAATTATCCCTTATCACTATTTATGCTTGTGTAAAGCATAAACCCCTAACATAATGTGTCCATACTTTTGAAAGGAGAAAGCATAAAAGAACATTCTTCTCATATCACTCAAGAATTCTTACCAACAGAGGAATATACATACCTTAACACTGATAATTTACTCTGTATATTGTCTCAAGGGCTTCACTGAAGGAGTTCATTGAGAAAGGCTTACTAAGTAGTTACTGAGGAAATTCACCAAGTATATTCACTAAGTTTGTTCACTAAGTATTCACTGAGTATGTTCACTGAGAATATTCACTAATTATTCACTGAGTATATTCACTAAGCTTATTCACTAAGTATTAATTGAGTCTATTCACTGAGCATATTCACTAAGTATTCACTGAGTATATTCACTGAGTATATTCACTAAGCATATTCACTAAGCATATTCACTAAGTATTCACTGAGTATATTCACTGAGCATATTCACTAAGTATTCACTGAGTATATTCACTGAGCATATTCACTAAGTATTCACTGAGTATATTCATTGAGCATATTCACTAAGTATTCACTGAGTATATTCACTGACCATATTCACTAAGTATTCACTGAGTATATTCACTGAGCATATTCACTAAGTATTCACTGAGTATATTCACTGAGCATATTCACTAAGTATTCACTGAGTATATTCACTAAGTATTCACTGAGTATATTCACTGAGCATATTCACTAAGTATTCAATGAGTATATTCACTGGGCATATTCACTAAGTATTCACTGAGTATATTCAATGAGCATATTCACTAAGTATTCACTGAGTATATTCACTGAGCATATTCACTAAGTATTCACTGAGTATATTCACTAAGTATTCACTGAGTATATTCACTGAGCATATTCACGAAGTATTCACTGAGTATATTCACTGAGCATATTCACTAAGTATTCACTGAGTATATTCACTACGCATATTCACTAAGTATTCACTTAGCTTTTCTCCTTTAATTTTTTTTTCCTTATACTCTCTAGATTGTTTTAGAATAATTACCTGGTCAGAGTAATCAAAAGATAACAATCTAGGAGTTTCATACTCACCTTATCTACAATAACCATATACCTGGCCAGGGTATATGAGCATTGAGATTAGGTAGTATGTATTTTGCTTATCATCATATTTCTCATTCTTCATATCATTATACACACAGAATTTACCATACAAGATTATTCTTCAGGTATCACATCCATATTTCATCCTTTTCATACACAGTTAAGGGAGATTATAAATTGTTTTAAAGAATACTGAGTAAGATACAAGTTCTTATCTCCCTTGTGTTCTCCAGGGACTTAAACAAGGAATTCAAAAGTAGCAAAGTTTACATATCTTCTACACATAGAATCCCGATATGTAATATTAAAACAAAACTTATGTCATCTGACTTGTATGGGACATTTGTCCACGTCCTCTAGTATTATAGAGCCTCCCTTGTGAGCCTTGCAGACTCTGTCCTTTGGGCTGAGTCATTATTGTATTCCTGTCTGGACAATTCCTTGCCAGGTGTCCCGGCTGTCTACATAGGTAACAGATCCTGGGTGCAAAGTGTCTATACGATCCAGTTACCGACGCTGATGCTATGTCGGAGGGTCCTCTTGGAATACTACTATGATCCCTACTTCCACTTGACATCCATTGTGTCTGGGTAGGAAATCCTGACAAAGATGATGGTGTAGAAAATCTTGGTTTCTTAAAACTTTCATGCCCTTGTTCTTGAGGCTGGGTGTACATCTTCTTACTACTTGTCTGTTGTTTCATGGTTTCTGACCTCTGTATCCTTCTCACTGACTCCACGAAGGTGGCAAACCTTTCTCTATTCTCTAGAGAAGACACAGGAGTGGCTAGTTCAGAGTTCAAGCCCTTTTCAAAATGTTGAATTCTTTCTTCATCGGTAACTGCCATTTGTGGACAAAATCATAGTAACTCCATGAACATAGCTTCATACTCGGTAACGTTCATGTGTCCTTGTGTGATTTTCTCAAATTGAAAGATCTTCTCATCTAGATACGTCTTACGGAAGTATCTATTGATGAATTCTCATCGAAAAACCTCCCATCCTATTTCTTCACCTGGTCTCTTATCCTCCTCTATCATCCACCAATTACCAGCACTCCCTTTTAGGAGGTATACCGCATGTTTTACCTTTTCAAATTCAGGAATATCAAGGATCCTGAAAGCCTTTTCCAGCTCTGTCAACCATAGATCAGCATCTACTGGGTCAGATGTACCAGCATAGTCTATGGCTCCCACCCGGCGAAGTCTCTCGAAAGTCTTGCCAGCTCCATAACCTTCCTGATGGGTTGGTACCCTAGGTGCAGATGGTGGCACCCTATCTGCTATGTGTGTTATGGCTGTCAGAAACTTATCAAATAAGGCATGGATAGCTGGGTTTTCTATCTCAGTTGGGTCAAACTGGGGTGGCTCCCTGGGTTGCTCAGGTAAGGGTTGCTCCATTTCTGGGTGCCTTTCACCTCCCTGTGGTGCAGCAATGCTACTTTCCGCCACGTACTCTTCATGTGGGTCAGACATCCTTATATATCTTCTCCTCCTGAGGAGCAGAAGGTTCTATTAGATAAGGAATGAACACTAAGGATAGACTCGACATCCTAAGTCCTATGTCTCTGTAGACTCAGCGAACCTAGAGCTCTGATACCACTTAATTGTGGGCTCTGATCTCCAAATCACGATATAAACACGATTTAAACTTAGCGGAAGCGATTCGATTAGCAGCGGAATTCCAAAAATCAGCGGAAATTAAAACTTTTTGAGATAAAACATTGAAACCATAAAACTTCCTTCATAAAAGGAGATAAACTGTTTACATCTCAGATAATTACTTCTTGAGTAATTATATACAACATGATACAAAATCTCAAGAACTCATAACCAAAATCTCAGACCAAAAGACTCCAAGACCTGAGAGTACAGAGGACGCATAGGACTGACTATCTATCTATATAACTCAGCAGTCTGAATCTCCACCTGGGATTTACTGCTGCTCTGGGTACTACTGCTGCTGATACTGGTCACCTGGAGATTGGTCCCTTCGTCCTTGACGACCACCTAAAAACAGTTGAAATCTAGGGGGTGAGACAATTTTAAAAATTGTCCCAGCGGGAGTTATAACTCTTCACCAGAAACATGATTATTAAAGAATAAGAGAAATAACAGTACACAAAGAAGTCATATATATTTTAAGAGTAGTTAGAACAATGTGTCACAGATTGTGATCTATACCTCCTACTAGAAGCAAAGCATCTCTAAAACAACCCACATATCTCTTTTCTTTTAGAAAAACAAAAGACATGTATAACATTTATTTATTATAAATCCATCATCACCACACTGGCTCTCTTCAGGCTTAGATCATATATCCATCACCTGGCATTATAATAAGGGATATCATGGCCTGTAGCCATACCCTTTTCTACAAGGTGTTAGGATTCCAAAACCACAACATAACTGTATGATTAGTACACATGAAATCATACTTAACCATACTCAAGTGACACAAGGGTTATTTACATTCATCACCCCTAAGTCTGCAGTTAAGCCTTTCATAGGATTGTCTTGTACTAGAATTTCTCATAGTGACACTCTATATTAGGATCACATTTCGTAATTTAACATAGGGACATCAATCCCTAAACATCTTATCACTAAGAATCCGGAAAGTGAGAGTCCAACCCTGGACTAATTATAACATCCATTACCAAGAACATCTTATTTTATCTGGTTATCTAAATAATATGACCTCTGATAATCATCAGCACATATTACTCATGACTCATTCAACCTATCAAACTCATAAGTTATCACTTATCAGATAACATACATGTTCTTGAACATTTAAACATTAGCATAGCAGTTAAGAAGGAAGGATACTAAATGTAACAAGTCCAACTTACATCAATTACCATTTTCTCAATTCTCTCATCACAAGTCATCTATTAAGCATGACCTTGATGATACTCATGGCTCTCACATCCCATCAATCTCATAAGATGCCACTATCAAGGCACCAGGATATATCACTATTCATAAAGCGGACAACATGCTTTTAATGAATATAGTATCATCATCCATACCTGGATATGATCATCTTCATATCAGAACATGCATGGTTAATTCAACTGATAAAGGTAATTCAAAACAAGAAATACACTTTCCACTCTTATCATAAGAGCTAAGTTCTCTGATTCTCATCAATCAGGGTTTACTACCCATATTGCATGTCATCATCCTTGAATTAGGGTTTACTATTCACATTACATGTCATCACCCTTGAATTAGGGTTTACTATTCACATTACATGTCATCACCCTTGAATTAGGGTTTACTATTCACATTACATGTCATCACCCTTGAATTAGGGTTTACTATTCACATTATGGTGAGTTGAACTCATAACATTGTCATGTATGAGGAACATCATCATTGATGCTCTCAGATTAGCTTTAAGATTCATCATATATCATAATTAGGGTTTCCATGATCTCACATAGGTGGATCATTCCTTGATCATGCACATTCATGTGTATTTAAGGTAATTACTTGACTTTCCACCATAAAAGGATAATTTCTCTCTCCTATGATACTTTCTTTCTCCTCATACCAGTAATGGTGATAACACCACTCTAAATCAGGTTAGGTTAAGTCCACTTTGATTAACATAAACCAAATCACCACTATTGAGTGATTAGGGTTTGATTAGAACAAAGTTTCACTCAATTGAACCTTTTAAGAGCATTATGGTAAATTACACATTGATCATCATCATGGGTTAATTTACTAACCATTTGACCCTTAATGTCTCTTGGTATTATTATGGTTTAGGTTGAACAACCATCAAACCATCTAAGCCTTCAAGGCATTAGGCAGGCTTATCCTCAAAAATCTCCAATAGGTTTCACACCTTCAACCTTCAAACGATCCTGAGATCGTATAAGGTTGTAGACCGTTTAAGCTTTGTAGACCGTTTAAGGTTTGGTTGACTTCAAGATCGTGTAACACTAAAGACCGTTTACCCTCATTCGGTCTTGAGGTCGAATGGTCCCATTCGGTCTTGAGGTCGAATGGTCTCATTCGGTCTTGAGGTCGAATGGTCTCATTCGGTCTTGAGATCGAATGGACTCATTCGGTCTTGAGGTCGAATGGTCTCATTCGGTCTTGAGGTCGAATGGTCTCATTCGGTCTTGAGGTCGAATGGTCTCATTCGGTCTTGAGGTCGAATGGTCTCATTCGGTCTTGAGATCGAATGGACTCATTCGGTGTTGAGGTCGAATGGTCTCATTCAGTCTTGAGATCGAATGGACTCATTCGGTCTTGAGGTCGAATGGTCTCATTCAGTCTTGAGATCGAATGCCCTCAAAAGCTCAAGATCGTATGGACCTCCAAGGTGGTTCAAAGGGTAAACTCGATTAGGTTTTCCTACGTTGAAGCCTTCAGTTGGTCTCAAGCTTGCTAAACACTTATCAATTGAGACAATTAGGGTTAGCCTTAACCAATTGGTTACTCAATTGACCCTCAATTGATATCCAATTAGGGTTGGAGTTGGTTCAATTAAGGTCTATAAACGTTCAACCATCAACACTCAACAATGTGAACCAACACGAAGTTGAACCCATCAATTGACCTCCAATTGGGCTCAAACTTGGCCCAAATGGTCTTGGGATCGTTTGGATATCCTCCAAACGGTCTTGAGACCGTTTTCCCAAGAATTCATCAAAATCTAGATTTATTTGATAGGGGTTGAACCTCAATTAAGTCACAAATCAGCAATTTGATTATTTCAATAATCCATTGTAATTGGGCCCTCAATTGATCAAATTACCTTAACCCTAGACCTCCAAACGGTCTTCGGTTGTCACCAAACGGTCTTGAGACCGTTTGGATGAGTTCCAAACGGTCTTGAGACCGTTTGCCCATCCATCCTTTGGACTCTAGTGAAAATTCATCAAGGTTTGATCTATTGAGTTAATCATCACATCAATACTTAATTGCAATATGATTTGGTAACTTTGGACCTTAAATTGGTCAACTATACTTGACCCCAGACCTCTAAACGGTCTTGGGTGATCCCCAAACGGTCTTGATACCGTTTGGATGATTCCCCAAACGGTCTTGAGACCATTTGGGCTAATCAACCCAAAATCTCAAATTAGCTCATTGTGATTCCAGCACTGATTTCAATTAGGGTTTGCCCTAGTAATCAACCATCAACTCTTAACTCGTTTGGAATTAGTCCATCCAATTTGGTGAGTCATTACTTAACATCATTATGAAAAGTAATCTCATACGGTCAACACTTAGTCAACCATCTTATATGGTCTTGAGACCGTTTGCCCAAAAAGGGAAAATTAAGCAGATTGAAAATCAGAACTAAATTCAATTGGATTTGCTAATTGATTTGCTTATATCTCACGATCCCTTTGGAGTTAACCTATCAAATTTTGTGGGTGATTAACCTAAATAATTTTGAACAGGATTCCCATACGGTCCATGCTTTGTCAACGCGGCCATATGGTCTTAAGACCGTATGCCTTCATACGACCTTGAAACCGTTTGCCCACCAAACGGTTTTGTAAACCGTATGGGAAATTGGTTGAGGTCGTATGGTAAAGTGGAAAACTGTGGATAAGCATAGGAAATAACGCCCTCATCTTCTAGCTCAAGAACAGCAATAGTTCCTCACGGATTTGCTTGCAAGGAAGAAAGGAAAGATAGGGAAGAAGAAGAACTAGCAACTAAAAGCATAGAAAAGATGTATATAACAAAGCATAGGTTTAGAGTTATAAAACCCGCCTAAAGGTTTTTCTTTGAGCTCCAAGCTTCCAAGCTCCAAGATTTAATGGCGTATTTGAGCTCCACAGGTCGGCCAAGGTGAATTATCCAAGGAAAAGTTGGAAAGGAATGGCTAGAAAGATAGAGCTAGGTGAGCTAGCCCTGAATTCAACCTTGAAAACGCGTTTCCTCCATGAATTCAAGCAAAAGGGATGATCCAAACTTACCTAGGAACCTTGGTCGTCCTTCTCTGCTCCAGAGCTTAGCCTTGGTCGGTTTTGAGCAAGGGGAAAGAAATGAAAAGAAGAGGATCGTTCCCTTGCTAAGTGAGAGAAGTTTGCACCCCTCAAATTGGGTAAATTGCACTTTACACCAATTTAGGGTTTTCAAGTACAGGGGTTGCTTCCACAGCTGCACCTTGGTGCTCAAGCTTGGGAAATCCCTCAAATTTTATGATAAACATCCTCATGATGTCTCAACATCAGAGGAACATCTCAACATGTGCAATTTGCAAGTTAATCCCTTAACTGGGTAATTTGCACATAGATCCCTGTATTGCAAAACAATTCTACAACATTGTTCCTAGGGGACATGAATGGAAACATATGTTCCTTAGGGGCTTTTATTACCTGCTAAAAGATAATTACAAGTGTTTAATTACATATTTAGGCAAAACTTCTAGGGTTAGGTTATAACCCAGGTCAGGGATGTTACAAATGCAAACAAAAATAAACAACTATTATGCAAAGTCTACTATGCAATGTAAATGCAATCAAGAGAAAGAATGATAACATGTACTCAATCTTCTTATGGTGGAGTGTAAAGAGGATGTATGCGGTAGATGAGATAACACGACTAAGAGATAGAACCTTCAGAGAAAATCATATGTCCCTCTCTAATGACCTATGTATAGGGTAATCAAGGGGTTTCTTTCTTAAATTTTAGTTTAAGGTCACGTTAGTGTTTGATCAGTTTAGGCTCAACAATCCTTGTCAATCACTTTTCTTGGACAAATTAAATGGTCATTTATGTTCTAATGTCCTGGATATGACTTACTCAAGCACTTCCTCAGTTATGTGACTCGATTACTCACAAGATAGGCTCACAAATTATTTTGAAATTTACTCATTTTTCATGTGCACCCAACCCTAGAGATTGATATACTCAAATGAAACCACACATTTTATTTCTCCACTAGACTGTGGATCCTAAAAATTTCAATAAACCTAAAAATTAAAACAACTAAATTTTTCAAAAATAAAACATCATAAATAAAATAAAGAAAAACTAAGAGAAAAGTTTGTTCCAGCACCCTCCCAAGCTTGAATATGACTATCGCCTCATAGTCAAAATTCCAACTTAAGAGGTGGAATAGCGGTACCATTTGCTCTGAAGGGTGGTGGAGGTGGATGGTTGGAGGTTCATTTGACCAAGTTGTGCTTGATAATTTCCCAATTCTTGGTGGCCCATTTTTGTGTCTTAGTGGTGCTAATACATGACATTCTTTAGCCTTCTTTTCTCTACACAAAATGGTGCAAAAAAACTTTTTCAGTGTTGTTTACAACCTTTTTTAGGTGATTGTATGCCAGGAGTCGGTGGCACCAACTTGGAGGTTGGTGGCACTGAATTTGCCAATCATTTTCGGTGCATCGACGCACCCACTGAACCTAGAACAATCAACAATTTTGGTGCCACCGACTAGGAAGTCAGTGGCACTGATTGTTTATCAGTTATACGTGCCTATAACTTTTTGAAAATCTTCAGAGAAGTCAGTGGCACTGACTTGGAAGTTGGTGGTACCGACTCTGCCTTCCCAAAGCCGATAAAATCACTGATCCAATCTCAGTGCCACAAACACAGATGTCAGTGTTACAAACTTTGTTAGTGATGCACACTTCCAAATACGAATCAAGGTACCATTTTTACAAAAACAATTACTAAAAATTAACCAAAACTAAGTGCATAAAATTAAAAGAACATAAAGAAGCAATCTATAAGTTGGGTTGCCTCCCCACAAGAACCCTTGTTTAATGTCCTAGGCTTCACATGAGGAATACCTTCAACTTGGGTTTGAAAAACACTAGAGGGGGGGTGAATAGAGTTTTTAAATAATCTTAACAATTTATTGAACTCAAACAACCACAATTGAAATTGGAAGAAGTAGATAGGTATTTAGAGTGGTTCCAACTTTAGCAAATACTAAAGTTGTCAGTCCACTACCCGGTTTCTTACCCAACCGGGATTTTGAAAGTATTTATTTTATTACCTTCTCAAGGATTTATACAAAATACAATACTTTCCTTTACACCCTTTGAACAGCCTTCACTTGAAGTAGGTGCACCAACTTTGAGGTAGCCTTCTTGAAGTAACTCCAAGCTCCCCCTTGAAGTAGCCTTCCTCTCTAGAAGTAACCTCACGTTGCACCAGCCTTCTGAAGTAGCTCAAAGTCACCTTCTTCGCCAAGAAGAACTCCACCCTCTCCAATCAGCAGCCTCCAACCTAGGAGTTGCAAGGAGAGTACAAACGGTAATAGAGAATAAGAAAGGAAAAAGGAAATTACAACTTATCCTTTGTAGACCAAGGCTTGATTTTCCTAGATCAAGCGTATAGATCTCCTAACCAAGTGTATGGACTTGTGATTGCAGTGGGTAGGAGATACTATCCTATAGGACACGAATTATGAGCTAAGGAAGGAAGTAGCCAATTGTCACAATGCTCAATTTGCTCACAAATAGATTGCTCAAAGTATGCTCAAGGATTTCTCAAGTGTAACAAGTGAGTTTGAGTGTCCTATGGCTTTTCCTATTTATAGGAATGGCCTAAGGATGCTTAAGGACGTTCTAGACAACTTCTAGGGGTTTCTAAGTGCTTAACTAGCATTAGGTACAAGTTTGTTGCTTTAACAACGACTAATTAATTAATTCTGCAGTTGCTGTCAGAGACCATCTCGGTCGAGGAATGGTCGACCGAGACACCTACTCGGTCGAACTTTTGTCGACCGACAGGCTCTCTGGAACAAGTGATTTGCAACGTCTATCTCCAACTGCCAACTACCTTGTCAGTTGTGTCTAACGGCTACTTTGGATCTTTCTCAGTCGAGGAGATTGTCGACCGAGAGTGTCTCGGTCGAGGAGTTTGTCGACCGAGATTGATCCTATTTCAATGTTTCAATTTAGGCACTAATTATATGTATGAGTGTGCATATGTGATCCTATTTGAAGGGGATGACTTATCTAAATGTGGTGTTTAGCTAGGGAAGATCTAACGCTTGATTTACATGCAATCTAAGTACTTGTACATTATATATTTGTACAAGTTTTTACAAAGTGATTACATTGCATGAAAACATAAACATGTAAGCATATGGATTTCCCTAGTTGCTTTGTCATCCACCTTAATCCTGCACACTCAAGTAGCTCGTTAGATCAATAAGAATGAAATGTTTGTCATAATCAAAACAAAGGGATTTATAGATGTCCATTTAGCCAACAATCTCCCCCTTTTTGAAGATGACAAACATTTCCAAAAATATAAATAAAGGAAATATAAACCATATGAGTTTCATACCTTTAGATTACCTTTTGTAGCTTTTCCTCTTGTTTATAAAATGTGTGCTTATTATTCCCCTTGAATTATGGAACATGAAATCCAATTCACTAGGGAATATAGCAACTTTCAATGTAAAGCCAAGAGTTTATTTATGAAACTCATTGATTGAGTTTTTCATAATTACTAAGTTTTAGTTTTATATTTATTTCTCCCCCTTTGTCATTTCAAAAAGATATCCGTTTAGAAATAAAAACTCCCCCTTAATTAGATGTCCCATCAAATCTAATGAAAAAAATGTCCATTTAAAAGCCAAAATATCATGATGCAAGTAAGAGTTTTTGTTTAAGTAGCACAAATATCAAAGAAAACATCTTCCAAAGGAGTGATAAGCAGTTGCTTCCTAATTTTGTTAAATTGATCTAGTGGAAGCGGTTTTGTAAAAATATCAGCCAATTGATCTTCCGTATCAACATGATGAAGGGAAACATGATTCTTGGAGATATGATCCCTTAAAAAGTGATGACGGATTTCAATATGTTTAGCTCGGCTGTGTAAAATAGGATTGTGTGCTAAGTTTATAGCGCTCATGTTGTCACAAAAAATAGGCGTAGATGAAAGAGTAAAACCATAATCGTTTAATACTTGTTGCATATAAAGCACTTGAGCACAACAAGACCCGGCTGCCATATATTCAGCTTCAGTTGTAGATAGGGCAACCGTATTTGGTTTCTTGCTAAACCAAGATACTAAAGCTCTCCCTAACAAGAAACAACCACCACTAGTACTCTTGCGATCAAGGCGACAACCAGCATAATCCGCATCAGTATAAGCTTTAAAATCCAAGGATTTTCCTTTTGGATACCATAAACCAAAACAAGTAGTGTCGGCTAGGTAACGAAGAATTCGTTTAACTGCTAGAAAATGAGAGTGCATTGGTTGTGATTGAAATCGAGCACAAAGACCAACGGGAAACATAATGTCTGCTCTAGAAGCAGTTAAGTAAAGCAAACTACCAATCATGGCTCTATATAAGGAATCATCAATAGGTTCCCCATTTTCATCCTTATCAATTTTAATAGAAGTAGCCATAGGAGTGTTAGCATGTTTGCACTGATCCATCCCAAAACGTTTTAAGAGTTCTTTAGTATATTTTTCTTGGCTTATGAATATTCCGGCAGGTGTTTGCTTAATTTGAAAACCAAGAAAGAAAGTTAGTTCACCCATGAGGCTCATTTCAAATTCTTTTTGCATAATGTCACTAAATTGTGTGCACAATGAATAATGTCATCAACATATATTTGCACAACTAGGAAATCAGATGTATGTGTTTTGAAAAATAAAGTAGAATCTGAATTTCCAATAGAAAAACCATTATCAAAAAGATATGTCTTGAGCCTTTCATACCAATTTCTAGGTGCTTGTTTTAAACCATAAAGTGCTTTCTTAAGTTTATAAACATAGTCACCTTTTTCCGGTATTTCAAAACCAGGTGGTTGGGCAACATATACTTCTTCTTGAATGATGCCATTTAGAAATGCACTTTTTACATCCATTTGGTAGAGTTTGATGTTTTTATGTGCAGCAATAGCTAGTAACATTCTAATAGCTTCAAGTCTAGCTACCGGTGCATACGTTTCATCAAAATCTATTCTTTCTTGTTGATTATATCCTTGTGCTACTAACCAAGCTTTGTTCCTTATTACTTCTCCTGCCTCATTTAGCTTGTTCCTAAAAACCCATTTAGTTCCTATTATGGTTTTATGTTGTGGTTTAGGAACTAAATCCCATACATCATTTTTAGTGAATTGATTCAATTCTTCTTGCATGGCTATTATCCAATAATCATCTTTAAGAGCTTCAGATATCTTTTTAGGTTCAATGATAGAAAAAAAATCCATGTTTGCAACATCTTTGAAGGAAGACCGAGTTTTGAATTTATCATTAGGATCTCTAATAATTAATTCTTGAGGATGATCTTTAATAAGCCTAGGTGTAGGTTGTGGTTCAGCTTGGTGATTATTTGTAGTACCTTTCTCACTATCATTTGGTATGTTTAAATTTTCAAATTGATTAGTGAGATCTATGATTTCTAGAGTTTCGGATTTGGACTCTTCATGAAAAGAAACATGAATAGATTCCTCAACTTTTCTAGATATAGTGTTATATACTCTAAAAGCTTTGCTAGAAGTGGAATATCCCAAAAAGAATGCTTTGTGTGATTTTGAGTCAAACTTATCTCTATCATCTTTGGTATTTAAAATATAGCATGTGGAGCCAAAGGTATGAAAATAGTCAACTCTAGGTTTCTTAGAATGTATTATTTCATATGGAGTTTTCTTTAAATGAGAGTGAACAGTTACTCTATTTAGCACATAGCATGCAGTGTTTACAGCTTCAGACCAAAAGGTTTTGGGTGTGTTGTGTTCAAGCATCATAGTTCTAGCCATTTCTTGTAGTGATCGATTTTTCCTTTCAACTATACCATTTTGTTGTGGGGTGCGTGGAGCAGAAAAATTATGAGTGTACCCTTGAGATATACAAAATTCTTCAAATGTATGATTTTCAAATTCTCCACCATGATCACTTCTAATGGTACATATTTTGCTTTGTAATAGATTTTCAATCTTGGAACAAAATTGTATAAAAACATGAATAGTATCATCTTTAGTTGCAATAAAGTGTACCCATGTGTATCTACTATAATCATAAACAATAACAAAACAGTATCTTTTACCACCAATAGATTGTGTCCTCATGGGTCCAAATAAATCCATATGAATTAATTCTAAGGACCTACTAGTGCTAAGTACATGTTTTGGTTTAAAAGAGGTTTTGGTTTGCTTTCCCATTGTGCATGGTTCACAGTTTTCAACTTGATCAAAAGATAAAGTAGGCAATCCACGAACAAGATCATATTTCACTAACATTTTAATAACATGTGAACTAGCATGTCCTAGCTTTTTATGCCATACTTGCAAGGTATTTTCATTTGCAAGCAAGCATTTTCCCACTACTGATTTCATAGAGTTAGGTTTAAGGATATAAAGATTTCCAACTCTATTTCCTTCATAAACAACATTTGTAGTGTTTTCTATCAATAACTTGCAACAAGTTTTGTTAAATAACACATCATAACCACTATCACATAATTGACTAACACTTATCAAATTATGGTGCAAACCATCAACGAGTAGAACATTCTTTATTTCGAGGTTTGTACCAACATTACCTATTCCAACGATTTTGCCCTTACCATTGTCTCCAAAGGTGACTGTTCCACTTTTCTTTTCTTCAAAGGTTTGAAATGCATCCTTGTTCCCGATCATATGTTTGGAACAACCACTGTCAACCACCCATTTCTGCATTAAAATGTAGATTTTGGTACCCATGTGATGGTCCGATATGGTTAGAATCATTTAAGTACATATTTGTATAAGAGTTCTGAATCAGAAGTCCAGTCGGTTGACAATTGTTCGACCGACATCTGTCTCGGTCGACTAATTGTTGATCGAGAAGATTACTGTATTACAAACAAAGAAACACAGAAATGTAGCTCGGTTGACCAATTTTCGACCGAAATAATTGCTGTAAATTTTGATATGTTACAGACATTCGGTCGGTCGACAATACTTTGACCGATTAATGGTTTGGTCGACAATACTCCGACCGACTAAGTTTCTGTTTTAGTACAACAATGCAGAAAATTAACAATATGCATGAAATCTTTTGTTTAGTTGAGATAAGACAATATAAATAGCAAGATGGAGCTTTTTGGTCATATCTCAACTAAATTCTATTTGACTCTACTAAGTTTGAGGTTTTGGGACCCAAACAAATTCGGAATCCTTAGTTTTATAAGGGCATGAAAAGGAATAGTGTCCAAGACGTAAACAAAAATGGCAAGTAATAGAATCAATTTCATTTCTTTTTCTAGCCATTGTGTTCTTGGGTACAAACATAGTTTGAGTTCTTTTGGGTTGATTTTTCTTTGGAGCATATCCCAAACCTTTTCTTCCGTTAAAAACAGTACCAATGCTTAGAATGTTATCACGTATATCTTTTCTTCTTAACCCATAAAGTTCTCTTTGCAGCTGAGCAATATCATTCATTTTCTTGTGTAGATTATTTCTTTCTTGATCTAAATCAGATAACAATGAATCTCTTTCTTTTATAACATTATCATAGTCTAGATGGTTACACAAAATAGGTTGAGTCTGAAAATCTTTTAGTTTAGCTAACAAGTCAGTCTTTTCTTTAGAAAGAAGATCAACATTTGTTTCTAAAGTGAGTAGCTTTCTAGTGCAATCATCTAAAGATGTTTTTAAAGACAAATTCTCAAGATCAAGGTTATTCTTGTCAGAAGAAAGATTATCTAATTTAGCAATTAGCTCATCATTTGATTTGATAACCTTCTTTAGTTTCTTCTTGACATCAACATATTTATCATGAATTTCTTGTAGACTAGTAACTAACTCTTCTTTAGGAAGATCAAGTAGGCTTACCTCTTGAGAGACTTCATCATCTTCTCTTGCCATTAGACAATCCACCGTTTCTTCTCCGCTTTCACTGTCACTTGACTCGTCCCATGCAGCTTTATAGGCTTTTTCTCCCTTCTTCTTGTGTGAGCTTTTCTTTCCTTTCTTTGCTTTAGGACATTCATTTTTGAAATGCCCTTTCTTCCCACATTCAAAGCACCTAGGAGGGGTAGAAGAAGAACTGGAAATTTTGTTAGATTTAAATCTTTTATATTTCTTACCATTGACTATCAAGGCTTCTTCTCCTTCTTCTTCACTTGACTCCTCACTTTCTTGTGTGACAACCTTTGAAGCTTTTAGAGCCACATCCTTCTTCTTTCCTTGCTGAAGTTCACGTGCTCTTCTTTCTTCCTCTTCTAGGGTTGCTTCATGAGCTTCTAAGTTGCCAATAAGTTGCTCTATTTTCAGTCGAGTGAGGTCGTTTGCTTCTTCAATGGCTGTCACCTTTGGCTTATATTTTGGAGGAAGTGAATGAAGGATCTTTGACACCTGATCTTCTTCAAGGACAGGTTTTCCTAGGGCACTTAAACCATTAACAATAGTAGAAAATTTTGCAAACATTTCACTAATAGATTCATCAGGATCCATATGAAAGTGTTCAAACTTCTGTTTAAACATGCTAATTTTGGAATTTTTGACTTGGACTGTTCCTTCATAGGTTATGGATAGTCTATGCCAAATATCATAGGCTGTGTCACAATTAGATATTCTATTAAATTCTCCTACTGATATAGAACAATATAAAATGCTTACAGCTTTTGCATTCATTTGAGCTAGCTTTACCGTATTTGCATCCCATTCTGCAAATTGAATTTGAGGGAGCTCATATGGGGTTGACACCATTCTCCATAAGTCCCAATTGATGCCTTGGAAGTAGAACTGCATCCTTCTCTTCCAATATTGGTAGTTTGTTCCATCGAACGCTGGAGGCCTAGCAACAAGTGTCCCTTTGAGGTTAAGGTTGTTGAGCACTCCATCACCCATTTCTTCAAGACCTTGTTAGGGTTCCTTGAAGCCTGCTCTGATACCAATTGAAAAACACTAGAGGGGGGTGAATAGAGTTTTTAAATAATCTTAACAATTTATTGAACTCAAACAACCACAATTGAAATTGGAAGAAGTAGACAGGTGTTTAGAGTGGTTCCAACTTTAGCAAATACTAAAGTTGTCAGTCCACTACCCGGTTGCTTACCCAACCGGGATTTTGAAAGTATTTATTTTATTACCTTCTCAAGGATTTATACAAAATACAATACTTTCCTTTACACCCTTTGAACAGCCTTCACTTGAAGTAGGTGCACCAACTTTGAGGTAGCCTTCTTGAAGTAACTCCAAGCTCCCCCTTGAAGTAGCCTTCCTCTCTAGAAGTAACCTCCTGTTGCACCAGCCTTCTAAAGTAGCTCAAAGTCACCTTCTTCGCCAAAAAGAACTCCACCCTCTCCAATCAGCAGCCTCCAACCTAGGAGTAGCAAGGAGAGTACAAACGGTAATAGAGAACAAGAAAGGAAAAAGGAAATTACAACTTAACCTTTGTAGCCCAAGGATTGATTTTCCTAGATCAAGCGTATAGATCTCCTAACCAAGTGTATGGACTTGTGATTGCAGTGGGTAGGAGATACTAGACTATAGGACACGAATTATGAGCTAAGGAAGGAAGTAGCCAATTGTCACAATGCTCAATTTGCTCACAAACAGATTGCTCAAAGTATGCTCAAGGATTTCTCAAGTGTAACAAGTGAGTTTGAGTGTCCTATGGCTTGTGCTATTTATAGGAATGGCCTAAGGATGCTTAAGGACGTTCTAGACAACTTCTAGGGGTTTCTAAGTGCTTAACTAGCCGTTAGGTACAAGTTTTTTGCTTTAACAACGGCTAATTAATTAATTCTGCAGTTGCTGTCAGAGACCATCTCGGTCGAGGAATGGTCGACCGAGACACCTACTCGATCGAACTTTTGTCGACTGACAGGCTCTCTGGAACAAGTGATTTGCAACGTCTATCTCCAACTGCCAACTACCTTGTCAGTTGTGTCTAACGGCTACTTTGGATCTTTCTCGGTCGAGGAGATTGTCGACCGAGAGTGTCTCGGTCGAGGAGTTTGTCGACCGAGATTGATCCTGTTTCAATGTTTCAATTTAGGCACTAATTATATGTATGAGTGTGCATATGTGATCCTATTTGAATGGGATGACTTATCTAAATGTGGTGTTTATCTAGGGAAGATCTAACGCTTGATTTACATGCAATCTAAGTACTTGTACATTATATATTTGTACAAGTTTTTACAAAGTGATTACATTGCATGAAAACATAAACATGTAAGCATATGGATTTCCCTAGTTGCTTTGTCATCCACCTTAATCCTGCACACTCAAGTAGCTCGTGAGATCAATAAGAATGAAATGTTTGTCATAATCAAAACAAAGGGATTTATAGATGTCCATTTAGCCAACAGGGTTGTCAAGAGGTAGCTCTAATAATTCAGATGGAAGCTTAAACTCAACTCTATCATCATCAATCCCAAGTGTCAAGTAACCTCACCCAATGGCAGTGATCACAATCAGCGGTAGCTTGGAATGTCCTTCCCAATAGAATCTCAGATTCTTTCATCTTAGGCATATCGATGACCATAAAATCTACAGGGAAGATGAACTTGTCCACCTTAACTAGCACATCCTCGCATATACCATGTGGCTTCACAATTGATCCATCTGCCAACTCAATTGTCATGGAGGTTTTTGTTGGCTTCTCTAATCCCAACTTCTAAAAAGTAGGAAGAGGCATGAGGTTAATGCTTGCCCCTGAATCACACTGTGCTTGTGGGAATTATTGTCCACCTATAGAACAAGGGATGTAGAAACATCCTGGATCCTTCCTCTTTCTTGGCAGCTTTCCTTGAATAATAGAACTCACCACTTGATCGACACACCAAACATTTGTATCTTTGATCCTACATTTCTTTTTGATGATATCATTCATGAACTTTCCATATGTAGGGATTTTATCTATAGCCTCCACTAGTGGGATGTTGATGTGCAGCTTTCGGAAGATCTCAAGAAATTTCTTAAAGTGTCTTTGCTCTTTTCTTGGCTTCAGACTATTGATAACACCCAAATTAGCGCATATTTTCTATGCATTTTATCTATAGTTTTGTGCCACTTTAGTCTTAATATGCACTCTTTTGTTCATGTTTTATGTTTTCTATCTCTCCAATAGATAATATAGTGAAAATAGCCAATAATGTAGCTAATTAGCCTGTTTTAGACTTGCAAGCACCGAAACTAGCCAATTTTGGGACTCTCAAGTACCGAACCAGAAAAGACAAGAATTCCAGCAGCTGCATGGTCCGCCCGATACGGCTGAGCCGACTGATACGGTTGCCGCCCGATATGGTTGCCGCCCGGTACGGTTGCCGCCCATACGGTTGCCGCCCGATATGGCCGGCCCGATACAGCTGCCTGACACTCCCCCTACCCGACACAGTCTCCAGGCGACAGTCATATTGGCCCACCTGATGCCTCAAGATCGAAGCCACGGATGAAGGACACGTGGACCAATAAAAGCTACAACTCCCATCAGCTCGCTGCCTACCTACAAGAGAGTCTCTCGAGGAGCCGGAGGGAGGACCCTGCAAGAGCTAGTTCCTAGACCAAGGAGCTAGTGTGTCGAGTTCCCCAAGAGTCCACCGACCGATAGGCCCGTCGCCCGACAGGCCCGCCGCCCGATACGCCCGCCGCCCGATACGCCCGTCCCCCGACACGGTCTAGAGAGAGAGAGCTGAGGAGTCCAGAGGGACGAAGAAAAGACCCAAGGGCCGAGATCCGACCCGCACAGAGGCTGAGGAGTGAGAGCCACCTCTCCTCTACGGGCTATATCTCTTCCCTCTTCTCTTTCATTCTACTGCATTCCTTTGTTTTTTGTACAAACGATGTTTATCCATCTTTGTTCGGTGCCAGCTATGCTTGTCTATGGCTAGTTAGCTCCTTCTTGGCTATGTGGCCCGATCTGGGCATTTTTATAACCTTTTACCTTAAGCAAGTAGATTCATATCATATCTAGTATGTTGCATGTTCTATTTTCTCTTTCCAAGTTATGATTGCTAGTTTGGTTGATCTCTTACTCGCTTGAACTGCTGTTTCTTCCTGTATCGAGAGATCTATTGTAGGAATAGCTAAGAGATGATAGTTTGGATCCGAACCTGAGAGGGGGAAGATCTGAGGTATTTTGTTCCTAACACCCCAGAATATCCTAAGACCTGAGAGGGAACTTAGTATATTCCGAGGTGTTGATATGTCATTCCTTGAGAGAGGGGCGATGACATATCATTGATGGTTTTAGTCACGCATCACGAGAGCGAGTGGGATGACCCACAGGACAGATGCCACTGTGCGTACTAGATGCTTGCTTGGGTGTTCAAGGGTTGTCTATGCCCTAGAACGAGTGCATAGACTGCCCCGTTTGTGGTTACATATCCAAGAACTCTCTTTCTCTATTTAGTAGACTCACGAGCTCTGTTTTGTTTTGTTTTCTTTCCTTGGTTTTGTTTTATATCGTGACAACCCGCTAGACTAGTTCTAGCAATTACTTTTATCGCATATCGTTTTGGCTTATCTGACTAAAGAACGAAATCTTTGGCGTCCTAAACGTCACCGCGTCCCTGTGTTCGACCCCGCATATCTACTTCAACCCCATAATAACGTTGTGGGGGCCTAGAAGGTTTCGGGTTATAAATTTAAAGCTTGATTCATTCCTTCGTCCAACGTTCATTTCCGGACGCGTGAAAAAGGTCGGTCAACTTTTGGCGTCGTTGCCGGGGATGTGGTTTTCCACGTTTACACGCCTAGTAGATTTTTGTTCTGTCACTATAAGCCTGTATATACATGCATAGTTTTCCTCTTGCTTTACACATACTTGTTCATATATACTAACTCACTTTTCTTTTTCTCATACCTTTTTCAGCCATGGACCTTGCTTCCGCAAGACAAGTCATCTTATCCACCTGTCCTCCTGAGTTTTTCCACAGTTCCAACTGCTGGCAAATAATTGAAGGACGTGCTCTGCAACTAGTCGAGTTATACTCACCTCCACCATCGTCATATGTTGAAATTCCAACAAAGGAGACCACCAGTCAGCCCTCGACCCCCATGCTATCATGGGATCAAGAACTGATTAAGACAGTGGAATTAGCTGGAGAAAGTGTCAAAGCACCCACCTCCCTAGACCCTCATCTCCAAGAAGATGTCAATCCGCTCCAGCAACTATTAGACAAGCAGGAGCATCATCTCAAAGTAGCCACCGAGGCTGCAAACCGCAGTAGTAGTATACTTCAAACTGTTGAACAAGGATTCATCCTAAAGCATCAATTTGATACAGCGGGTTCCCCTTATACGTGCATGGCAGAATCGACGGGTCTCGAAAGTATTGCTGCTCAAGTACAACAACTTCATGATAAAGATGTTGAACAAGGCAGGAGGCGCCAAGAGCTCATCGATCTGGTTACAATTCAGTTACAACTGCCATCACAAGATAATAAAGATGTTAGTCATCAAGACCATTCCATTGGGTCTGAAGTGGAGTATGCACCATCATCCTATTCAGACCATCAACTGGATTCACCAGGATTTTTCTGTGTAGACCAACCCACTTGGGAAAGCCCTTCATTCTATATAGATGACCCAGTTGATGAACCAATGGAAGAAATGAGTCATAGACATGAATGGGTCTATGATGACGATGATGAAGACTCGAATAGCCAATCGACCTCACAACCAGAAGGTTGGTTTGAGGAACCAGAGTCAGATATTGAACCAGACCAGAGTGACATTTCTCATATTGAGACTTGTCATTTCGCTTTGAGCAGTATGCCAATCATGGTTTGGGACAATTTGTTCGACGACGACGACAGCTGCTCGACATGGAGCAGTGAGTATAGTAACAAAGACGAGTTGGAGCAGCACGAGCCATCATTCGCCACCATACCTTTACAAGGCCTGGTCGACGTCAAGGGGGTAGGATGGATGGTTCACTACAACATGGCTGTTGAGCATGAAGACACCCCTGACTCCATGCCAGGTGATAAGCTTGGGGTGGTAGAACCACAAACAGATTCTTCAGGGGGTACTTTTTGCTCAGAAGATGATTGGATGACTCAGACGGTACATGAAGATTTATCTGAGCATCCAACCTCAAGTGCAGAGATGGAGAGAGAGAATATGATCCCTCAAGATAACGTCCTACCTCTCTCATCTATCTCATCCTGTGTCGACATCCCAGGACCTTCACTTTCAGAATCATATAATGAAAGGTACCCTGGGGATGATATGCCGAAGAATTCACCCCAGTGCAGTTCAAGCAAATTCCAGCACAAAGATGACTTCACCGAGTCGCCGGATTTCACTTCGCTTCTTCAGACTCGGCAGGGCCAACACGTCCGCCTATTCTACTCCTACTATGTGGAGGAACCCGTCGGCAAGACACAGGTGACACTAGTCCCAAAATGTAGGATTTGGGATCCCAGTGTCGGTATCGTGGGGCAGCCACCCCCTTTTCTATTACCCATCCCTCCCGCCCTTTTATTACAATAAATTTTGCTTTTCATGTGCTTGTTAGTTTCTTTCCTCTAACTATTTTATATCCTTGCATCCATGCATCATCTTTAGAACTTCAATAACTGCCATTAACAATCATGCATTCCTGCCTCACCATTTCAAGTTTAAGTCTTGCTCAAGGATGAGCAAAGTTTTAAGCTTGGGGTGGTGGGCTTCGCCTTTCTTTCTCTTCACCCTTCTTGCATGCATGTTTATTTCTTGCATATAGCATAAGCTTGTAGCTTCGCAATTATGGCTATGTGGTGCGACTCTAATAGATAAATGCTTGACTGTATGCCTAGATGCACAGTTTTCATCTTAAAAATTGCTTGACCTCTTGCTTAACTTGCTCTTTGACTCTTTCCTTGAGTTTGGTAACAAATCTAAGGTTATGTCCCTTTTTCATAGCTTAAAGCTAAATTCCCTTTATCTATGTTGTGAATGACAAATCCACGGTAAAGGACCGTTCGAATGAGCTAAATCATGATTAAAGTCTCCTAGCTGCGAATTTCACAAGCTTGCCTCTATTCTAAGGATTCTTGAATCATAATTTCTATCTTTTCACATAGGTATCAAGCGGATTATGATGGGCTTTGAGCTATGATCAAGATGAGATGTTTCTCCTTGATGGACTACGTGCCTTCTCACATTAGATTGAGTCAAAAAGATGAAAAATATAAAAATGTGCAAAAGAGGCTTGGCCGCCCACAAAATCCCAAAAATATCTATATATTTCTCACCCAAGCCTAAAAATGGAATGCATATAATAAAAGCCTGAGTGTGAACAATAAATGAGTGCTTATTTTCTCTTTTAGGAGAGTTGAGGATGGTGCTCAGCCGGTGTATGACTGTGCTCACGAACACGGGTATGTCGCGCCTGGTAGTATCACTCCAAATGCTCATTAGAGAGTCACTAGGAACCCCTAGGAGACCTATGAGATCATCTTAGTAGCAGGGTTGGTTCGGGCACAGTACGAGGAGTTTGTCTCACTGCTTTGGACCAACTGGTTCGGACTGCAGGGACTGTTGCTCGCTACATGGACCAACCTGACGCAGATCGGGATCCTCAGAAGTCATTAGAGTTTTTTTGCTTTGTTTCTTAAGACATGAATAAGTGAGAGGCGTGGTATTCCTGATTGGTTTGCATGGATTCATGGTGATGTCTCATTTCTCATCACCCGCGTGATTGCTTGTGTGTGACAACTCTTTCATGTTTAAATAATTATGATTTAAATCCTCATGAGTATCGACAGGATATAGTGAATTTGCTTAATCTTGCCTAGAAACTCTTTGATCTTGCTTTGGCAAGATTGTTCCTGACAGGTGGGGGTTTGTTCTGAAATGACATGGATCAGGAGAATTGATGTTTTAAACTATTTTTCTTAACCTTAGCATTTATTGCCAAGATTAATTCGGATGTTATCTTTTGTTCTTTGAGCACAGCCTTGCTTGAGGACAAGCAAGTTTCAAGATTGGGGTAGTTGATAACACCCAAATTAGCGCATATTTTCTATGCATTTTATCTATAGTTTTGTGCCACTTTAGTCTTAATATGCACTCTTTTGTTCATGTTTTATGTTTTCTGTATCTCCAATAGATAATATAGTGAAAATAGCCAATAATGTAGCTAATTAGCCTGTTTTAGACTTGCAGGCACCAAAACTAGCCAATTTTGGGACTCTCAAGTACCGAACCAGAAAAGACAAGAATTCCAGCAGCTGCATGGTCCGCCCGATACGGCTGCGCCGACTGATACGGCTGCCGCCCGATACGGTTGCCGCCCGGTACGGCCGCCGACCGATACGGCCGCCGCCCGATACGGTTGCCGCCCGATACGGTTGCTTCCCGATATGGCCGGCCCGATACAGCTGCCTGACACTCCCCCTGCCCGACACAGTCTCTGGGTGATAGTCATATTGGCCCGCCTGATGCCTCAAGATCGAAGCCACTGATGAAGGACACGTGGACCAATAAAAGCTACAACTCCCATCAGCTCGCTGCCTATAAATAGCAGATGCCTACCTACAAGAGAGTCTCTCGAGGAGCCGGAGGGAGGACCCTGCAAGAGCTAGTTCCTAGACCAAGGAGCTAGTGTGTCGAGTTCCCTAAGAGTCCACCGACCGATAGGCCCATCGCCCGACAGTCCCGCCGCCCGATACGCCTGCCGCCCGATACGCCCGTCGCCCGACACGGTCTAGAGAGAGAGAGAGAGCTGAGGAGTCCAGAGGGACGAAGAAAAGACCCAAGGGCCGAGATCCGACCCGCACAGAGGTCGAGGAGCGAGAGCCACCTCTCCTCTACGGGCTATATCTCTTCCCTCTTCTCTTTCATTCTACTGCATTCCTTTGTTTCTTGTACAAACGATGTTTATCCATCTTTGTTCGGTGCCAGCTATGCTTGTTTATGGCTAGTTAGCTCCTTCTTGGCTATGTGGCCCGATCTGGGCATGTTTATATACTTTTGCCTTAAGCAAGTAGATTCATATCATATCTAGTATGTTGCATGTTCTATTTTCTCTTTCCAAGTTATGATTGCTAGTTTGGTTGATCTCTTACTCGCTTGAACTGCTGTTTCTGCCTATATCGAGAGATCCGTTGTAGGAATAGCTAAGAGACGATAGTTTGGATCCGAACCTGAGAGGGGAAAGATCTGAGGTATTATGTTCCTAACACCCCGGAATATCCTAAGACCTGAGAGGGAACTTAGTATATTTCGAGGTGTTGATATGTCATTCCTTGAGAGAGAGTCGATGACATATCATTGATGGTTTTAGTCATGCATCGCAAGAGCGAGTGGGATGACCCACAGGACAGATGCCACTGTGCGTACTAGATGCTTGCTTGGGTGTTCAAGGGTTGTCTATGCCCTAGAACGAGTGCATAGACTGCCCCGTTTGTGGTTACATATCCAAGAACTCTCTTTCTCTATTTAGTAGACTCACGAGCTCTATTTTGTTTTGTTTTCTTTCCTTGGTTTTGTTTTATATCATGACAACCCGCTAGACTAGTTCTAGAAATTACTTTTATCGCATATTGTTTTGTCTTATCTAACTAAAGAATGAAATCTTTGGCGTCCTAAACGTCACCGCATCCCTGTGTTTGACCCCGCATATCTACTTCGACCCCGTAATAACGTTGTGGGGGGCTAGAAGGTTTCGGGTTATAAATTTAAAGCTCGATTCCTTCCTTCGTCCCGCGTTCATTTCCGGACGCGTGAAAAAGGCCGGTCAACTATCCGGGAATGGCACACTTGGCTCCTGCATACGCTTGTATAATGGAACATATAGAACTCTGGGGGTCTCCTCCCCTAAGCTTGCTTCAACACCACCTTCTCAGATAGAATTTGCCACATCTTCTGTGGGTGGCACGACTTGTGGCTGCTTCTCCTTGTTTGTGGGTATCTCCTTGTTGATTATGGCTGCTCCACTATGGAGTAGAGCCTTCACCCACTCTTCCTTCTATGGAGTTCTACACTCTCCTGGTAGTCCATGCAAACTGTGAGGGTATGGAACTTTGGGGACATATTCCATATCTAGCTGCATGACATTACCCTCAGGTATCTCCTCAATAGGGGGCTCTGGCTCCTTACTGATTGAGATATATTTAACATATTGATGTGGTTGTACAGGTGATGCATTACCAGTAGGTTCTTGTTGAATGAGCTTCTTCATGGAAGCCATCTCCTCCATAATTTGAGAAATGTGACACTGCATGCTCTGTATCTGTGCCCCATGGCTTTGAAGAACCTGTTGCGTCTGTCCCATAAACAACTCATTTTGCTGGAGTAGTTTCCTCAGCATATCATTGGTACTATCTTCTTCATTGCTTCTATATATCTTCTTAGCAATCAAATCATGCTTTTCATTCAATGCATTGATCGCCTTTAACTCTGCCACACTATTGATGTGCTTTGGGTGTTCTCTCTCATTATCCCAGGATTAGTTTTTGGCCATGTTCTGCAGAATCTCCTGGTACTTAGATGGTGAGTTATTAAGAAAGAAACATGTGCTTGCACTATCCAGAGTGACACGTTCATTGTGGTTGAGACCAATGTAAAACATCTGGACTTGGTTCTCCTTATCTATCCCATGATGAGGGACTTTCCTGAGCATGTTCTAAAAATGCTCCCAAGCCTCAGAATAGGACTCAACTTCCTGTTGCTTGAAGTTGTAGATGTTCTTCGCCAGCTCGTTTGTCTTTTCAGGAGGGAAATACCTTTCAAAGAAGACCTCAATCATCTGATCCCATGTCTCAATGAATTCCTTTGGTAGGCTGTATAGCCATTCTTTTGCCTTGTCTTCCAGCGATGATGGAAACAACTTCAGGTAAAAAGTTGTCTGTGGAAATTTATCCACTTTCACCATGTCACAGCACTCCACAAAGTTTCTGATGTGTGCTACCGGGTCTTCAAGAGAATGCCCATGAAAAGCCTGCGACTTGACTAGTGCAATCAGCCCTAGATCAATCTTGTATTGTGCCACATTCACTGCCTGTTTCTTGATTGGGCCCAATTGAGCAGTTGAAGAAGATGCCTTGATCTTCTTCCATATGGTCTTTTCTCCAAGTGCTGCTCCATCACCCATTGTTGCTTTACTAGTACCTTGAAATTTCAAATAACAGGGTATGAACTAGTACTAATCATTGAGAAAGATAAATAATATTTGCAATTCAGTTCAAAAAATTAATTTAAATTTAAGAAAAATAAAAAAATGGCCTAAAGTGGCCAACCGCAACACTCCTAGTGCTGAGAGCTTGTTGTCTCCCCAGCAACGAAGCCAAAAACTTGACACGCCAAACCTATGCGTAAAAATGCAAGTGTACGCGTCGAGTAATACAGGCCTATGTGAGGCCTGAGTCAAACTTAGGGAGACGTAATCCCAATGACTACTACTAACTATGGTACAATTAGCTAAGCTGGTTGAAAATGTTGAATTGAATTTTAACAAAACAAAAGAAAATTAAGAGAAAATAAAAACAGTTGATTCGAATATGGTTGAATTCCTTAGGGTTACTAGTTTCACCACGGGGTCTCGTTGTATATTATCTCTACCAAATTAACATAAATTCCTACTTCTAACCTGGATAGAAAGCCTATAGCCTGAATTGTTCACTCCCGCGATACAATTCACTACCTAAATCTAAGCCAATTCTACATCGGTGGTAATTTATTCTTTGTTTAGTGCATTACTAAAAACTCTGGGTTCTTTCCACTACCCTTACATTACCTATTCCAAGGAACACGTAGGGAAGTGTACAAGTTACCCTTCAGGAGTAATTATTGGTCTGTAATCATATCGATGGTGATCAATCAGCGATAAGTCATTCAAATCCACACTTATATATCCAGGAATAAAGAGAAATTTATACTAAATAATGTAAATAGTCAATACAACAATTCCCCAGGCTACTCCCGGGTCCTAAGAAAAAGAGGGGTTTAGCCCCGCATGGTTTTCAATTGAAAATACATGGAAGGACAGAAGAAAAATGTGGGAAACATGAAAGAGATTTGTGTAACCCCTGGAAAGATGATGCTCCAGATGATCCTTCTCGTGAAACACACATTTTGTAGTCTTTCAGTAGTAGAAACGTCCGTCAGAGGTGCTCGATTCATTCGGTTGTCATCCTTCGGCTCCGTGCTCTCTCCCTCTCTTCTTTGGCTATCCTCTGGTGCAAAAATTGATCCCCTTTAGGTCTAGTCGTCCTCCCTTTTTGTCCTAGGTCACTTATGGTACGACATAGCATAGACCGTCAAATCTAGACGATCTAATCGAGGGTTGATTTCCTGAAAATTCAATGGCACTGACTTTTCTCTCTTCGATTGGTTACTGATGTAATCTCGGTGGCACCGACATGAAGGGTCGGTGTCACCAACTTTGCATTGTACATAAAGTACCAAAAAAATGCAGAAAAATGCATATAAGTGCAAGGAATATATAAAATCATATCAATATGTTAAAATAAGCATATTTTGATGCAAACAGAGTCTACATGCCAACAATATTGATTTATGCAAATATAATCAAGAAAATGACAAATAAATACAAAAAACATGTATAAAATAGGCATGTAAAAGTGACTCAAAACCCGTGCATCACTGCGCATGTATCGATGACATGTCATAGGCATTTGTTGAAGGTTGCTATAGCTGGGATGTTGCCTCCTCCCTTCTTCTCACCTTGTAGGCTTGTCTTTGTTCTTCTTCTTCTTCTTACTGGCCTTGCACATTTGATTCTCCCACCCCTTCATGCATAGCAGTGGCATTGTAGTTCTCCCTAGGGTTCTTCTGTTGCCATTCCCTCAGCCATAAATCAACATTGTCAGCAAAACCAATAGCGGCGAGGAGTGGGACAACATGGTAGGGAAGCTCAACTTCTATTACCAATGATCTAGGCCTCACATTATACTTCATCCTTTTAGAAGGAAAAATCAAGTATCCATGTGTTAGAGAACATTAGTGGATACTATATGGATCTGAAATTTCATGAGATGTACTTATTGATATTTCGGTCATTTATGACAAATAAGGAGTGCTTGGTCATGCAATGTGGCTAAAGGTTAGCAAAGGAATACTAGATCGCATATTACGGCAACTCCATCTTGTACGTGTGATGTATATCGAAGAGATGAGAGACATGCAGTTAATACCGACTTTGGAAAAGTGTTGCCATAACTCACTATGTTAGCACTAGAGCACAGTAACATGTGGGACATGTTTGATGATCACTATGAATATGATTCAAGGATGATTGGCTCACAGTGCAAGTGGGAGTCTGTTGGTATGTATGCCTTGAGAGCCATTCATGGGATGATTGATGGGATACATTAAGATTGATTTGATAAACATCAAAGGCAAGCTTCCAATTCTTTCTGGTTCAGTGATAGGAGATAATGATAGAACAAATTGAATGTCTAGAAAATGCCAGTATTCAATGACGTACGCTTTCAGGTTCGGGACCTGAACGATGAGATCATACGGATGCTAAGAGTTTGTACATTCTTATTATGTCCCTAGTCGGATTTCATTGTGGAAGGTAGATAGAAAACAATGACATGCAAGAGTAGATTGTGGTGTTGGTTGATGACAAAATCCCATTAGTCATGATATGGAGATATCAAACCAAACACATAGGTACTTGTTAGAGAACAAGTTTACCGGACAGACCCATTGTGAGTTTGATACATGGAACCATGACATGGTAGTCACAGTCAGTTCTCACAGTGATGGTGGTGAGTGTAATTCTTTGACCTAAAATCACTACACTCAACACATGTCATTGGGTACACTTTGATATGATTAAACACAGTCCTAAAACATGGGTTGTTATAAAGGTGATGATTGGGGGGCTTTGACACATGGGGCTTTTGAGGGGTGAGTGATAGACATGGGATTTGTCCCTCCTAAGGGAGTTTGATATCCATGGCCACTTGATGAGTAGGATTGAGACAGGCTTGCGCATGCATGTGTGAATCAGTATGTGATATTGATGTCATACATATATCCTTCAATCTACTATGAGATCAAGAAACTGAACGAACGTTGACAGGATGATTGTACCATGCATTGAGTTCATTTGGGATATCAGTGACAAAGGAATTATACATTTGTTGTAACACCAATCACAGATTGTAGGATTGAAAGTTTTTCTCCAACTTTCCTTTTCACTTGGGTAGAACTGATGTGCGACTAGGCACCGCTCTTTGCTTGTGAAGTCATAAGTGTTATGTACATTCACTGTAAACGTGAAATGGGCATGTAGGGTCACACACATAGGATTTAACCTGGAAGAGGAGTTTAACTACAAATGAAGTTTAGATTTATTACTAAAGCATTTTAGTAGTTCAATTAAACACTTAATCAATTGATAGCTCAAAATCATAGTGTTCAAGGTGTTGGACCAATTTATTAGAGTATCGGATTGATTGAAACTACAATTGACGGATTTTGCAAAGTCTGCACTCCCAACTGATTGGCTCATGTGATGAACCAATCGACTCAGGATGGTGAATCGATCGGCTCATGTGATGAACCGATCGAATCAGGACAGGTTGAGATGACCAGTTCAAGGGTTGAACCGATTGGCTCAACTGGTCCAAATGAGTGAGTTGGGAAAGTCAGGTTGGCAAGAAATTTCTCTTCATTTCACTTGTCCAATTTGATTGGAACAAGGATTGGTATTTGGATCAATTCGAAATAAAAGAGGAAAAGTCAATCAGGAACTGATTTGGGGAGTGAACTAACTGGTTCAGACTTGAACTGATTTGGCTCAACTGCCCCAACCGATCGGTTCAGGTGTGAACCGATCGGCTCAGGTCCCCAACCGATCTGTTCATGCTTGAAACAATTGGTTCAGCTGGCACAGTTGGTCGTTTTGTAGAAAATCTCGAACCCTTCTACTCCTGCTTTAGTCCTGCATTGCCCAGGGTAGAGAACCCTGTCCCATGACCCTCCTATATATAGGGGTATTGGGGGCTTCTCAAGAACAATAACTTAGAACACCAGTTGCTCTGCAAAGTTGTTGTTCTCTCTGGTTGTGGTAACCATGAGAGCCCGAGCAAGTGCTACCCGATAAGGGATGCACAGTAAGGAAAAGATAACTACAAAAAGGCAACTGGTTGTAGGAGAGTGTGTCAGTGACTAGTATGTCAACAGGAACGTGCGACTCCTTCTGATTTCCTATGGGACAAGGAGATCGGAGTTCCAGGTGGTCCGTGTGGACTACTTTAGAGGCGGGAGACTTCTGTCGCTCGGAGGACAGCTATCAATCCTGACAGTCCCGGTGAGACCAAGAACTGCACATACACCGTCCAAGACTAGAGGCGAAGATCGCGCAAGCTGCGAGGTAACGTCACCGAGCAAGGCTAGGGTCAAGGTATGTCTCTACAAACCATCCTTCCTATTGTATAGACGTTGACATGATTCCTTTATTCTGGGTTTGGGAGAAGAAACTTTTTGTTTCCGCTACCTTCTCTATCTCCCCTAAAACCCAACAATGGTATCAGAGCCATGTCAACTACTCTATACTTTAGGATTATCGATGTGATCGATTTTGGTTTGTCGCCTTTATTTATTGCATATGATGCAAATAAAATTGGCTTTATGCATATCCAATCCTAAGTCCACAAATCCCAATTTACATATATGATATGTAATATGAATGCACTCGATACATGTCGCCCTTAAATGAGTTTTGTGGTGGATGTATAACGTGGTTATGGCCAATAAACCCTATGTATGTGTGCTTGGTTGAATGTGGTTGCTTGATCTCAGTCTAGGCACAGATTACCTATCTCTTATTCCTCATGTAACTCGAGATAACTCTAGATTTCTTTCCTACCTTTGTTCCCCCAGAATGTAACTCGGGGTTTCCCTATTCAAATGTAAAATAGGATAGATCTTTTATTTCCTGTTATGTCAAAGAACAGTGGATAACCTGACGATGACTAAGATGATCGATTCAAGGCGGGAACCGATTAGTTGGCATTCTAGACTATCGGTTCAAGGACTGAACTGATCGATTGTTGACTGGTTCATGGAGCGAGACGATCGGGTGGCGGCCATGAGGAGATGCATGATGACCAGGTGAACCGATCGGTTGGAGGAGCCAACCGATCGGCTGGTGGCACCCAGACAATCGGCCAGGGCAAGCAGGTCATTCATGTGATGAGTTGATCCACTCAGACAGCTATAGCATTTCTTCATGGGTAGGTTACATGTGATGTAGACCTAGATGACCATGATTCCTCTTGGCTCGAGGAATCACATTAGGATGGCCATAATTGTGATGTCCCTGGATTTTGGCTTCTCCATACCCTATTGGGAATGAGAGATTAGAATCCAAAAACATCATCCAATCATATCATTGAGCGATGCGGAAGCAAAATACGCATACATGAACATACAACCATATCATACTCAACATTCAACATGTATATTTATACAATATGAATTATTACAAAATGATTTACATTTACATATTGAATGAAAATTCTACAATCTATGAACATGTATGCTAATCAGGATCCTAGATAATAGGTAACCTGAACAACTTGGTCACACCCTGTTCTTTAATCCCATGCTAGCTCTGAACCTAAAACATATGTGAAACAACAAATCAACATAAAGTTGGTACGTGGTTGAAAGGTACTATACTATGCTGGAATATTTAAAATACTTGAAAAAGAAGAAAGAAAAATGAAAGCATTATTTAAGGTAGAAAATCAGGTAAACCCAAGTTATTAACCATATTTCAATGAACATCTATTACTATGGTGGACTTAGCACAAACATATATTATTGGGCCCTATCCCCGCGTACCTTGTACCATTAGGGATCTCCCCATGTACCTTGTATAATTAGGGAGGTGCTAGTCAACATTAATACTTTCCCTTTCTAATAGGGAGATTAACGAACCATCAGTAACTACATTCCATTTTCTTTCTTTAGTGTTCTTATTGTTCAAGGTGGAAATGACAATACATATAGATGTACATCCAACAAGATATTCAAATACATGCAAGAAATTACTTATAATTATCATCCAGAAAAAACTAGTCTTATACTTATATCCATGTACTTGAGTTCAGAGATTCATACTTATATTCTAGATCATCTACATCTCTGGTCATCACCTGATTAATAACAAATAATCATCATCAATACAAAGTTCACCATTATTACTGATATTTTAGGTCCAAAATAGGGTTTTGGTCAAACCTAGGTCAATATTATGTTAGGGTGGTGTCTAGTATTTTTAGTCTAATCTATATATCATTATTAAGGTCTGGCACGAATTTCATATTTTTTTATGCCTTATCTATTATCTATAATTAATATAAGGTTAAAAGCATCTAAAATGCATAAATTGGAAAAGACCTAGTATTTTGACATAATTCTCATATCAGAGTTCTCATTTGGTTTCCAAGTGGTTTTAGAGTTCAAGAGTATTGTTCTTGTATTTTATATCCATCGTTTTCTAATTATACAAATTAAATGAACCCTAAAAGAAGCATTTCATCCTAAATCGAATATCATCAGTAGTTGTGCTTCAAAATCCAAAACTAAGGGTTCAATAATAAAGGTAATGTTTTTCTGAGTTTGTGGGTATTTTATGTGTATTTATTGGCCATGAGAGCTATTTATAAATCATTTTCTAAACTAATATCATTTTTTGGAATCATAGAAAAGTATTTATCTTAGGCGGGTTCCACAGGACGACATTGGGTGTAAGGACCCTAACCTCCGTTTAGGGCTTATCTTGTTTGAATTGCTTAACCCTGATGCTTAGTTGCTTGCTAACCACCTTTAGTGGTGATTAGGGCTTGTTGGTGCTTTGTTGAGAGATGGAGGTGCTACTTGCAATTAACCCAAGTCTAGGGTTTGTGGGCAAGTTTGCCACCTTGTGAGGTGTTCCTCCCTCTCTTTGCTTCCTCTAGTGTTGAGAGGAAGGGTTGGGCTCATTGCTTGAGTTCCTTTGGGCTTTGTTGAGCTTGTTGGGCCTTGTGGTGCCTCATCCTTATTTCTTTGGACCTTGTATCAGGCAAGAGTGCCCTGTGTCGGCCTAGGTGTGTCGCCCTGTGCTGGTGTCGGCCAGTGGTGTGTCGCCCAGGGTGTGTGTCAGCCATGGTGTGGAGGTGTTTCGCCCATGGACCCCCCCTTTGACTCTCTTTGACCTCGTTTGTGTCACTACTAGTGGACACTTGGTGCTTGATGCTTTCATGTGGCAATGGCCTTGGACATGTGTTTAGGGCATGTTAGAGTGGTGGCTTTTCTCTTGGACAAGTGTCCCTAGGTGGGAGACACCTTGCCTTGTCTTACCTTGGTTTCCCCTCCATCCTTTCCTCTATATGTGTTTCCTTTCCCTTGCTAAGGATCCCTTTAGTTCCTTAGTCTCCCTCTCCTTGGTGCACAACACCCTCTTCCTTTGCAAGCTTGGTGGCCGATCCTTGCCTTGGAGTCTCCTTCTTCCTCTAGTGGTGGCCGAACCCTAGAGTGCCTTTCTCTCTTCTTGTGGTGGAGCTAGGAGCTTGGAGCTTGCTTAAGGCGGGTTACATAACTCCTAACCCTAACTACACTACCTTATTTTATGTTCCTATATGTTGCTTATGATCATATCGGCTATGCATGTTGCTCGTTTAGTTTCTTGCTTAGTTGCTTCTTGTTGGTCGAACCATGATATAGGGTTTCTTGGTGAGCAACACCCCTTTCTCTCCTTGGTCTAAGGATTGAGCTTGAGTTCTAGTAATATGGGAAATACTCCTCTCTCATTTAAGTTGAGAGGTGATCTTGTGTTCTAGTGGCTTGAGCAACACCCTCCTCTCACCTTGGACATGAAAGGTGAGATATGTAGTGGTTGTGGACCTTGGTTGTGGTTGAACCTTGTGTTGCCCATTTGGTGTTAAGAAGCTTGGCAAGACCCATCTCTCTTGATAGTTGAGAGGTGAGTCATATTCTTGATCCATTAGAGTTTTGGTGCCCTTGTGCTTGAGGTTGGTGGTGACCCTTCCGAGTTGAATCTTGGCCGATATGGCTTGGCGTTGGCGTTGCCCGATACCCCTCTTGACCTAGAGCCTTGGACGTTATGTTGTTGTGGCTGTGTCAATCATTGCACATGGTTCCTGCCTTGTGTGTGTGTCGGGAATCACACCTAGATGAGTGCCCTACCCGATACACTTAACCTATGAGATGGTTTGATGTTGTTTGTTTTGAGGTGTGGAGTCTGTTAGTTAGTTATGTGATGGTATGACGGGTGTCACACTAGTCTTTGCCCTATGTGTCGGTCGATAGGTCCAGGCTTGCCTAGCTGAGCGACATGCTCCTTGTTGCCCGGTTGAGCTGCATCCTTTGGGCGTTGTTCCTTGTCATGTGGTGATGCCCGACAGAGTGTCATCTAGTATCCCTAAGCCGTTGCTTTTTGATGCCTGTTACACCTGATGAGTTACACGCCCATAGGCTCAGTTGCCTGATAGGCTTCATGGCCGTCATACCCTTGATACCCGACGCAACATTGCCTGACTTGAGGTGTACGACACGCGTTGCACGATACACATGTGTGCACGAGATGGCTTGGTGCCTTGGGTGCCCGATGCATGTGGTTGCATGACACATGCTGCACGATACACCTAGATGCACGATACATCCTGAGATGGTAGCTTGGTACCTTTGCTTAGTGCTTGGTCGATATGTGGCTGGTTGGCTTGGCCGTTGTGAGGTTTGAGTGTTGGGCGATAGGGAAGAGTACCCTTCCTGATATTACCTTTGGTGAGGGTAGTTGGTGTTTCTAGTGAGGGTCTTGTTCCTTATATGGATAACCTATATGCTAGATCTTGTTCTATGATGTCACGTTGGGTTGACAATAGTAACCCTTGATATGCTTGATGGTAATTGCTATAGTAAGTGCACATTTATGTAACTTGGCATGACATCTTATGTATTTATGATCATTTGGAATTGTCTGTTTAATGCTGAGGAAATGGTAAGCATATAAGATGCTTTGCTTAATGATATGACCTATGAAAAGGGTCACAGGTTGAGGCATGGATGAAAAAGTATATAATCATCAAAATTTCCCTATGATTGATAATATGATCTTTCTGTACTAACCATGCAGGTGATGCATAACTAGGTAAAGGGCTATGAGGCATATATGTTGAGTAACATTGCTTTGATGGTTACTCTTAATGATGAGATAACATACATAATGTGTTTTGGTCTGAGGACCTGAGTTTGGTTAAAGTGCCTAAGAGAGTGCCTTGAGAGGATGTGACACTATGTGATGAGGGATTGAGATCCCATGGCAATGTGATGATCCTTGAAATGGATCTAGATGATTGGCAAGATGCCAAGTGATAACATGTAATGTTGGATCCTTGTGATGGATCAGGATGATGTTGATTACAATAAAAGCATGATGTTGAGTTTCATGTTATTTATTCTTGTTATAGTCTGCATGCTATACAACTAGGTTGCCTCAACAATCCACTTAAAATATACTAACTAATCACAGTGGAACATATCATGTAGTTGCCTTGGTCATAGATCCATCATCGTCAGGAGCTGGTGATGGTGAAATAGGTTCTCCTGCGGGTTAACCTAGAGCGTATATTGTTGAATATGTGAGGTTGCTCCTAGCCTAAAATAGTGAGGAATCGAGTGCATCTACGATTGCAGACTCGGGATATGTATAGGGCATGGTGAACAGGCCCATGGCTCAGGTTAAGTGATATGGGAGCATGAATGCGTTCATCGCTCAAAGTACGGTGAACAAGCCCGTGGCTCAGTTTCACTAGTGCCGAGACCTGTACCGAGGCGGGCTAGGCAGAGGGTAGCCTGCGGGAGCTGACCCTATGGCTGAGCCCACTTAAGCAAGAGACTGTAGTACTGCTTGTGTTGTACTTGTGCACTGACCACGAGGCGGAGGGGTCGTGGAGTCCAGCTCTTCCATTGACCTTGTATGGCACCGGCTCCAAGTTTCACAGTCGTCGGTTGGATTTGAGCGGTACGACTCACTTCCTTAGGGCATAACAATACGTAATCCAGCCAAATAGTATTTGTTGCTTAAGGAAAAACACGAAACATTGATTGAGGCCTTGCTTGTGTATTTAATCTCATTATACTTGCAGTTACTTATACGTTCCTTATGTTTCATGGTAAGATCTTATAAATCTTATCTTGTTAATCATGTTCCATAATGAAATACTTGGGTACATGCCTTTCGTACTGCCTGGTAAGTTTGATGGTATGAATACCCTTGCTATATAGATTGCTCTTGTTCTACCTTTTGTCAGTTATCTACTGCTTTTGCTTTATCTTCTGAGGTTCTGTGGTTTCGGCGGGGAGTTATGTTTCTCGCTGGGACTGTGTGTCTCACCCCGCTGGTTTGTAACCTTTTTAGGTGTTCGAGCTAGACGTGGTGGTGGTCGCGGAGTTGCGACCGAGCAGCAAGAAGAGAAGTAGAAGGAAAGAGATGGACATGTTGCAGTTTTGGTCGTTTTTTAGTAGTGTCTTAGAGTCATCCATGTACTATCAGGTCCTTGGAGGTGTTTTGACGTTGTTTCATGAGGTATAGCCAATGACATTTTGTATATCCTACTGCTGGCCAGATGTGGGTCATTCTGTATGTATAAATAGGTGATGAACTCATGTGATGACAAGACAGCTGATCTCCTAAGCTGTGAACATGTATCCAGGCTTGTAAATGTTTATATGACATGTTTTTCTTGCAGGATGTGGATCGAAATGTAATAGTTTCTTAGTTTATCTACTTTCTGCAATCGGTTTTAATTAACCCGTGTTTTTGGTAGTTTGTGGTTATGGTGTTTCTGCACGTTTTCACGTAACACCTCGTTGTCTGTGTGATATTGGGATGTGTTGCCACAAGTTTTGGTATCAGAGCTCTAGGTTCGCTGAGCCTACAGGGATTTAGGACTAGGTTGTGTCTGTTCTTGTGAGTTTTCCAGATTTTCTTACAATCATTTTCTGCACTTAGCGAAAGAAAATCCAAGATGTCTGGAAACCATGAAGAACATGCTGGAGAGAATAGCGATGCTGCATCAGTTGTTGGAGCTATAGGGCAGGCACATGAAGATCGGGTGCCTGAGGTCCCCCAACCTGACCCAGCCATTCTTGAACACCCTACCTATCAGCAGCTTATGGGGCAGATAATGTCTACGATGAATGTCATGGTAGAGAGATTGTCAGTGCCTCCGCCAAGAGCACAAACTCCCCACGGTGAAACATCGGGTATTGGGAAGACCTTTGAGCGGCTTCGCCAAGTCGGAGCTTTGGACTATGCTGGAACGACTGATCCAGCGGATGCAGATCTATGGCTGACAAGTCTTGAGAAGGCTTTTCGGATCCTCGACATCCCCGAAGCAGACAAAGTAAAGCACATTTTCTACCTTATGAAGGGTAGTGGTGGTCATTGGTGGACCATCGAGGAGGAAAAGTGACCTGATGAGGTGATCGGTTGGGAGTTTTTCCGGCACGAATTTGTCAGTAGATACTTTCTGAAGATATATATGGATGAGAAGACCAGTCAGTTTGAGCGCTTGTGCTAAGGAACGATGAATGTCACTGAGTATGAAGCCAAGTTCATGGACCTGTTGAAGTTTTGTCCTCACATGGAAGCAACAGATGAAGAGAGGATCAGACGCTTTGAGAAGGGTCTGAGAGCAGATCTGACAACACCTGTTTCTGCATTGGAGAACCGAGAGTGGTTTGCTATGTTTGTGGAATCTGTCCGGAGGATTGGACGATCAGTAAGGGAGAAAAGAGAATCCATGTCTAAGAAGAGGCCTTCTCAGTTCTAGGAAGCAGAGGACGTGAACATCAAGCAACGGCTCAATTCTATGCTATGAGTCAGTCGGAGGCTATAGTCAACCCGCAAGTGGTTACAGGTAAGATGGAGTTATTTCATTTTGATATGTCTTCTTCTTGCTTTATATCTATTCTGGTTGACCTGGGTGCTACACACTCTTTTGTCGCCTATAGTATGCTTGAGAACTATCGTTTACCTGTTAGTTGTAAGAAAGATAGCTTGTTGTTAGAAACCCCTCTTGATGGTTCCTTGATGCTTCGTGAAGAGTGTCCATCTTGTGTCTTATCTTTTTCGGGACACAGTATACAAGTGGATCTTATACCACTTGATATGCATGGTTTCGATGTGATTCTTGGGATGGATACGTTAGAGAAGTATAAGGTTGTTTTGGACTGTGGTTCCAAGCAAGCTGTGTTTGATGATGATGGGGAGAAGTGGATCTTCCTAGGAGATATGAAGATTCTTCTGACATGTCTAGTATCAGCTATGGTAGTAGAGAAGTTGTTACGACAAGGATGTGAGGCGTTCTTAGCTCATGTGGTGGATATCAAGGCGAAGGGTCCTAGCCTTAAGGAGGTGTCGGCTGTCCGAGAGTTTGTGGATGTGTTTCCTAATGAGTTCCCTAGTGTTCCTCCACCATGAGAGATTGATTTTGAGATCAATCTGGTTCCAGGAACGCAGCCAATTGCACAGACACCGTATAGGATGGCTCCAGTAGAAATGGCAGAGCTTAAGAAGAAGTTGCAAGAGCTGTTGGAGAAAGGTTTCATCTGACCGAGTACGTCGCCTTGGGGTTCTCTAGTATTGTTCGTTAATAAGAAGGATGGGTCGATGCGGTTATGTATAGATTACCAACAATTGAACAAGGTCATGATCAAGAACATGTACCCGTTGCCGAGGATAGATGATCTGTTCGATCAGTTGCGTGGTGCTATAGTGTTTTCAAAGATCGACCTACGGTCCGGATATCATCAGTTGAGGATTAAGGCATATGACATACCAAAGTCAGCTTTTAGGACAAGGTATGGTCACTTGGAGTTTGTGGTTATGCCGTTTGGGCTAACCAATGCGCCTGCTGCTTTCATAGATTTGATGAACAGAGTGTTCTGTCCGTTTCTAGATCAGTTTGTTGTGGTCTTTATAGATATCTTGATCTATAGTCGGGACAGGCAAGAGCATGAGCGACATCTTCGACTAGTGTTGACTCTTCTTCGCCAACATCAGTTGTATGCCAAGTTCAGTAAGTGCGAGTTCTAGTTTGAGGAAGTGACTTTCTTGGGTCATGTGATATCTACAGAAGGAGTCAAAGTGGACCTGAAGAAGGTGGAGTCCATTGTAGAATGGGAACAACCGAAGACGCCGACGGAAGTTTGTAGTTTCCTAGGTACGGCAGGATACTACCAGAGGTTTATCAAGGACTTCTGTACGATTGTGTTACCGATGACAAAGTTGACCAGAAAGGATGTACCTTTTTTCTGGGATGACCGTTGTCAGCAAGCCTTCCAAAGTTTGAAGGAAAAGCTGACTAGTGCTCCAGTACTATGCTCCCATAGCCTGGGAAGGGCTATGTTGTTTTCTGTGATGCTTCCAAAAAAGGTTTAGGTTGTGTGCTGATGCAGAAAGATCATGTGGTTTCTTTTGCTTCATGATAGCTTAAGTAACATGAGGAGAACTATCTGACTCATGACTTGGAGTTGGAAGTAGTGGTTCATATGTTAAAGATTTGGAGACACTATCTTTACGGGGAAATGTGCCAGATCATTACAGATCATAAGAATTTGAAGTACATCTTTTTGCAGAATGAGTTAAACATGCGACAACGACGATGCATGGAGCTAATCAATGATTACGACTGCACCATCGAGTATCATCCTGGTAAGGAGAATGTGGTAGCTGATGCACTTAGCCAAAAGTCTTCTTCTTTTCCTTCAAAGAAGGCACAGCTGAGTTCCCTAGTATGCCATAGACAGGATATGATTGTTTCCTTGCGGTAGATGAATGTGCAGATGGAAGTTTCCTTGTTAGATGGACTTTTAGCACAAATGCAATTCAAGCCTATGTTGAGACAACAGATCAAAGATGCACAATAAACAGATGATACAGTACAGTTGATCAGATCAGAGTTCAGCAGCGAAAAGCGTGATGGGTTCTGTGAGTCCGAGGATGGACTAGTTTGCTATTATGATAGGATGGTGGTCCCCAATGTTGATGATCTGAGGAAGTTAGTGCTCGAGGAAGAACACACGTCGATGTATGCTATGCATCCAGGAGTCACCAAGATGTATCATTGTCTGAAGGACTTGTATTGGTGGCCCGACTTGAAGAAAGACGTAGCTGAGTATGTGGCTAGGTGTGCGATATGTCAGCAAGTCAAGGCTGAGCATCAGAAGCCAGCAAGTACGTTGCAACCCCTGCCGATACCACAGTGGAAATGGGATCATATAACCATGGATTTCGTAGTTGGTCTACCCAAGACAACTAGGAATCATGATTCCATTTGGGTAATAGTGGACAGATTGATAAAGTCTGCCCATTTCTTACCAGTAAAGATAACGTATACAGCCGAGAAGCTCGCTCGAGTATATGTGGATAAGATAGTACGTTTGCACGGGGTGCCAGTGACGATAGTTTCTGACAGGGGTCCTCAGTTCACGAGTCATTTCTGGGAACAGTTGCACAAGGCGTTGGGAACACAGTTGAGGTTCAGTATTTCCTTCCACCCACAGACAGATGGACAGTCTGAGAGGACTATTCAGATTCTGGAGGATCTCCTTCGAGCTTGTGTTTTGCAATTCCTAGGCAAATGGGACATGCATCTCATTTTGATAGAATTCGCCTACAACAATAGTTATCAGTGGAGCATTGACATGGCTCCTTATGAGGCCTTATATGGAAGGAAGTGCAGATCTCCGTTATGTTGGTATGAGTCTGGTGAATATCAACTTTTAGGTCCTGAGTTAGTACAGCAGACAACAGAAAAGATCAAGGTGATACAACAACAGTTGAAAGTGGCACAGGACAGGCAGAAGTCTTACGCAGACAATCGTCGACGACCTTTGGAGTTTCAGGTAGGAGACAAAGTGTATCTTAAAGTCTCGTCGTGGAAAGGTTTGCTAAGGTTTGGCCGGAAGGGTAAGCTAGCACCCAGATATATGGGGCCATACCCGGTCATAGCACGAGTTGGCAAGGTAGTTTACGAGTTGGAGCTGTCGCCAGAGTTGCACAGGTTACATCCAGTGTTACATGTCAATATGTTGAAGAAAAGTCATCCAGATACAAGAACAGTGATACAGCCAGTCAAAGTTGAGCTTGATGAAGATGTGACCTACGAGGAAGGCCTTGTGGTGATCCTTGACAAGAGAGTTAAGAAGCTGAAGAGGAAGGACCTAGTTCTTGTGAAAGTTCTTTGGCATCATCGTGGCATTGAGGAAGCCACATGGGAGCTTGAGGAAGAGATGAGGAGGAAGTATCCCTCGCTTATCTCTTCAGATTTCGGGGACGAAATCCCTTTGCAGGGGGTTAGCTTGTAAGGACCCTGACCTCCATTTAGGGCTTATCCTGTTTGCTTTGCTTAACCCTGATGCTTAATTACTTGCTAATCACCTTTAGTGGTGATTAGGTCTTGTTGGTGCTTTGTTAAGAGATGGAGGTGCTACTTGCAATTAACCCAAGTCTAGGGTTTGTGGGCAAGTTTGCCACCTTGTGAGGTGTTCCTCCCTCTCTTTGCTTCCTCTAGTGTTGAGAGGAAGGGTTGGGCTCGTTGCTTGAGTTCCTTTGGGCTTTGTTGAGCTTGTTGGGCCTTGTGGTGCCTTGTCCTTGTTTCTTTGGACCTTGTGTCGGGCAAGAGTGCCCTGTGTCAGCCTAGGTGTGTCGGCCTGTGTTGGTTTTGGCCAGTGGTGTGTTGCCCAGGGTGTGTGTCAGCCATGGTGTGGAGGTGTGTTGCCCATGGACCCCCCCTTTGACTCTCTTTGACCTCATTTGTGTCACCACTAGTGGACACTTGGTGCTTGATGCTTGCATGTGGCAAAGGCCTTGGACATGTGTTTAGGGCATGTTAGAGTGGTGGCTTTGCTCTTGGACAAGTGTCCCTAGGTGGGCGACACCTTGCCTTGTCTTACCTTGGTTTCTCCTCCATCCTTTCCTATATATGTGTTTCCTTTCCCTTGCTAAGGATCCCATTAGTTCCTTAGTCTCCCTCTCCTTGGTGCACGACACCCTCTTCCTTTGCAAGCTTGGTGGTCGATCCTTGCCTTGGAGTCTCCTTCTTCCTCTAGTGGTGGCCGAACCCTAGAGTGCCTTGCTCTCTTCTTGTGGTGGAGCAAGGAGCTTGGAGCTTGCTTAAGGCGGGTTATATAACTCCTAACCCTAATTACACTACCTTCTTTTATGTTCCTATATGTTGCTTATGATCATATCGATTATGCATATTGATGGTTTAGTTTCTTGCTTAGTTGCTTCTTGTTGGCCGAACCATGTTCTAGGGTTTCATGGTGAGCAACACCCCTTTCTCTCCTTGGTCTAGAGGAGTGAGCTTGAGTTCTAGTAATATGGGCAATACTCCTCTCTCATTTAAGTTGAGAGGTGAGCTTGTATTCTAGTGGCTTGAGCAACACCCTCCTATCACCTTGGACTTGAAAGGTGAGCTATGTAGTGGTTGTGGACCTTGGTTGTGGTTGAACCTTGTGTTGCCTGTTTGCTGTTAAGAAGCTTGGAAAGACCCCTCTCTCTTGATAGTTGAGAGGTGAGTCATCTTCTTGATCCATTAGAGTTTTGGTGCCCTTGTGCTTGAGGTTGGTGGTGACCCTGTCGAGTTGCATCTTGACCGATATGGCTTGGGGTTGGCGTTTCCTCATACCCCTCATGACCTAGAGCCTTGGACGTTATGTTGTTGTGGCTGTGTCAGGCGTTGCCCCTGGTTCCTGCCTTGTGTGTGTGTCGGGCATCACACCTTGATGAGTACCCTACCCGATACACTTAACCTATGAGATGGTTTGATGTTGTTGTGCTTTGAGGTGTGGAATTTGTTAGTTAGTTTTGTGATGTTGTGATGGGCGTCACACTGGTCTTTTCCCTGTGTGTCAGCCGATAGGTCTAGGCTTGGCTAGCTGAGCGATAGGCTCCTTATTGCCCAGTTGAGCTGCATCCGTTGGGCGTTATTCCTTGTCATGTGGTGATGCCCGATAGAGCATCACCTAGTATCCCTAAGCCATTGCTTTTTTATGCCTGTTACACCTGATGAGTGACATGCCCATAGGCTCAGTTACCCGATAGGCTTCATGGCCGTCGTACCCTTGATACCTGATGTAGCGTTGCTCAACTTGAGGTGCACGACACGCGTTGCACGATACACATGTGCACAAGAGATGGCTTGGTGCCTTGGGTGCCCGATGCATGTGGTTGCACGACACATGCTGCACGATACACCTAGATGCACGATACATCCTGAGATGGTAGCTTGGTACCTTTTCTTATTGCTTGGTCGATATGTGGGTGGTTGGCTTGGCCGTTTTGAGGTTTGAGTGTTGGGTGATAGGGAAGAGTACCCTGCCCGATACCACCTTTGGTGAGGGTAGTGGGTGTTTCTAGTGACAGTCTCGTTCCTTATATGGATAACCTATATGCTAGATCTTGTTCTATGATGTCATGTTTGGTTGACAATAGTAACCCTTGATATGCTTGCTGGTAATTGCTATAGTAAGTGCACATTTATGTAACTTGGCATGACATCTTATGTATTTATGATCATCTGGAATTGTCCGTTTAATGCTGAGGAAATGGTAAGAATATAAGATTCTTTGCTTAATGATATGACCTATGTCTAGGGTCAGAGGTTGAGGCATGGATGACAAAGTATATAATCATCAAAATTGCCCTATGATAGATAATAAGATCTTTCTGTACTAACCATGCAAGTGATGCATAACTAGGTAAAGGGCTATGAGGTGTATATGTTGAGTAACATTGTTTTGATGGTTACTCTTAATGATGAGATAACATACATGATGTGTTTTGGTCTGAGGGCCTGAGTTTGGTTAAAGTGCCTAAGAGTGTGCCTTGAGAGGCATTGACACTATGTAATGAGGGATTGAGATACCATGGCAATGTGATGATCCTTGAGATGGATCTAGATGATTAGAAAGAGGCCAAGTGATAACATGTAATGTTGGATCCTTGTGATGGATCAGGATGATGTTGATTACAATAAAAGCATGATGTTGAGTTTCATGTTATTTATTCTTGTTATAGTCTGCATGTTATACAACTTGGTTGCCTCAACAATCCACTTAAAATATACTAACTAATCATAGTGGAACATATCATGTAGTTGCCCTGGCCATAGATCCATCATCATCAGGAGCTGGTGATGGTCATATGGATTCTCTTGTGGGTTAACCTGGAGTGCATATTGTTGAATATGTGAGGTTTCTCTTAGCCTAAAATAGTGAGGAATCGAGTGCAACTGTGGTTGTAGACTCGGGATATGTATAGGGCATGGTGAATAGGCCCATGGCTCAGGTTATGTGATATGGGAGCATGAATGTGTTCATGGCTCAGAGCACGGTGAATAGGCCCATAGCCCATTTTCACCAGCACCGAGACCTATACCGAGGCGGGCTAGGCAGAGGGTAGCCTGCGGGAGCTGACCCTATGGCTGAGGCCACAAAGCAAGAGACTGCAGTCCTGCTTGGGGTTTACTCGTGCACTGACCATGAGGCGGAGGGGTCGTGGAGTCTGGCTCTTACATTGACCTTGTATGGCACCGGCTCTGGGTTTCACAGTCGTCGATTGGATTTGAGCGGTACTGGCTCACTTCCTCAAGGCATAACAATACATAATCCAGCCGAATAGTATTTGTTGCTTAAGGCAAAACACGAAACATTGATTGAGGCCTTGCTTGTGTAGTTATTCTCGTTATACTTACAGTTACTTATACGTTCCTTATGTTACATGGTAAGATCTTATAAATCTTATCTCGTTAATCTTGTTCCATAATGAAATACTTGGGTACATGCCTTCCGTACCGCTTGGTAAGTTTGAGGGTATGAATAGCCTTGCTATATACACTACTCTTGTTGTACCTTTTGTCAGTTATCTACTTCTTTTGATTTATCTTCTAAGGTTATGTGGTTTTGGCGGGGAATTATGTTTCTCGCTGGGACTGTGTGTCTCACCCTGCTGGTTCATAACCTTTTTAGGTGTTCGAGCTAGACGTGGTGGTGGTCGCGAAGTTGCAGCCGAGCAGCAAGAATAGCAGTAGAAGGCAAGAGATGGAAATGAAGCTGTTTTGGTCATTTGTAGTAGAGTCTTAGAGTCATCCTTGTACTCTCAGGTCCTTGGAGGTGTTTTGATGTTGTTTCATGAGGTATAGCCGATGACATTTTGTATATCCTACTGCTGGCTAGATGTGTGTCGTTCTGTATGTATAAATAGGTGATGAACTCATGTGATGACAGGACATCTGATCTCCTAAGCTGTGAACATGTATCCAGGCTTGTAAATGTTTATATGACCTGTTTTTCTTGCAGGATGTGGATCGGAATGTAATAGTTTCTTAGTTTATCTGCTTTCTGCAATCGGTTTTAATTAACCCATGTTTTTGGTAGTTTATGGTTATGGTGTTTTCCACACATTTTCACGTAACACCTCGATGTTTGTGTGATAGTGGGATGTGTTGCCACTTGGGGGACTGTGATTGGACCTGGCCGGCCAATCACCCTTAGGCGCTCCTCGGTCCGGTTTGGTCCTCGGTTCATCTGGCCTCCACGGGGTTGAGCGATGGCTCACCCTTCTACGCGATCCGTCTATTCTGAACAACATGAGAACCCTATTCTCTGTGGTTAGCACAGTGTCCACATGAGGAGACTCCAGCGAGCAATGGTCTGGGGTCACAACCTTCATTTCCCAAAATTTATGCTACCAGAAGCTCCAGGTTGCTTCACGAGTCTGATGCGGCTAGGCCACGATGGCTTACTAGCCTCAAAGCCGTGGCTCGGTCTAAAAGGTGCAGGTAATGGCGGCGCTCACCAGGCCAGGTTGGGCATCCGCAAAAGCGCCCCTTTCTCCTTCACTCGAAGAGATGGACACTTACGCCTAATCTTCAGGAACTCGAGAGCACCATGAGGAAACAATGAGGATGCAAAAACCATCCCCTCTAGGAACCTCCATCGACTCCAACCAGGATGAGATCAAGAGTACCATCTGGGTCTTCTCATAACAAAGACAGTCATTATCATCCCCATGATCTTGGACTTATTTCCCCCAAAGTTGTCCTCTCCGCTTCGACCCTCTGTTTCATTTCTTCTACTTCTGTGAGTAGAGAGGGAGAAGGAGTGGGGAGCGCGGGGTCTCTGGTTTGGCCGCTGTTGAGGGGCTATGACGGGTCTATCTGCATCTCGCCCCAGGTTAAGTCCAACGATGCAGCTAGAAAGGCGCATGGTTATGTGATCTAGGTGAACTGAGTCTAACTCCCCGACTAGAAACTCGCATTTATCAGAGGTTTCTATGGTAGGCGCTTAGGAGGGCTTGGTTGCCTGGTCCTCCTTCATCCTGTATCTATTGGGGGTTGAAGATGAGTAATTAGCCGTCTGATCCTCCGTGGTGGTGGTTGGGATCCTACCATCTCGACAAGCTGTGGGCACGCCTAAACAAAGGGGTAGGCCAGCATGACTCAAGTTGTCATGGATAATATACCAAATAACTAAAAGACTAAGGTTACACCATATATATTTCATTAATGTCCTCAACTTCAAACAATCATATTTCTTAGTAGAAATATCTAAACATCCTTAAATTTTTTACTGCTAAAGTATTTTATATCAAAGTTTGAGATTCAAAATTCATTATTGGTCATGCAAATAAATTCTTCAAATAACCTTATAATTTGGTGTACAAACCTTGAATTCAATTCGAATAATCATCAAATCTTGATCCTACATGTCCATAAACATGTGTTATGATACTAACATACCTCAAGGCTCATTAATTGGCTACTTGAGTTTGTTGTGACTACTAATTAGAATTTTTATCCCTCATAAGTACCCAAGCTCACTAATAAAAGTTATTCATCATAGTTGAACTCAACTTGGTCTGTTAATCATCAATTTCATATCTAATTATTTTTGGGTGAAAAGAGCTAGTAATTAAATAACCAATTCCCCAATTTTGGATAAATCATCTAAATGAAACACATGGTCTTAAAATACTATATTGGTTATTGGAGCCCTAAAATATGGGTTATCACAATAATCATCGCTTTTATCGTTTCATATGTTTTATGTGGGATATAGCATGTATATGATATGTACTTTATATTGTGGTGATTGGATATGTATATGTACCTATAAAACCAAATCCCTCATTAAATATTAAAGTTTTGGATGCCTTCCAAATGTGACACATGTGAAAAGCTTGATCGGGCAAGTGTGGGCATGCCCTAGCATGGTGCACCGTCTATCTCGTGGAAGCATCAAGGATGGATATGTGGGTTTGCCCTAGTAGGGTGCATATTCATCATGTTGGCTTTGGGTCAGACTTAACAAGGTGACCTAGATAGGATCTATCACCTTGAGGCATGGAGGTGATCATGGCAAGGAGTTACATATGACATCTTTCAAGAGTTGCATATGATGCAATTGGCAAAAGTTGCCTACATGGAAGTTCTAAGTTGTGGGTGACAGCCCTAGCTGGTCCATGACTCAGAGGATTTTTGGATCTTGACCCACTAGAAGATTGTACACTGCAATCTTCCGAATTGATGGTGAGGGTTATCAATTTGAACAAAAATAGTGGGAGCGATAATTAATTAAAGTCATAATTATATCATAAAACCTTTTCAAATCAATCAAGTCGAAAAGGAGTTTTTGGACTAAATTTCATATATTTCCTTTTTACAATCAATGGTTAATCAACAATAATCACTTTATTTGTGATCGGTCCTTAAGATGGACAAACTAATGGGAATAATTTCCACGATTGATTAGGACATTGAGAAGTGTTCTCAAACGAAGAGCGAAAGCTCTAAGTCCTAGTTATACCAGAACCAGATGAGCTCGATCCCACCACACCAATGGCTTAAAGGATGCTTATGGAAGCATACCCAAGATGCCATTGATGTGGAGTGCTTAATGTTGTGTTCTCTAAACTATGAGTTGCAGAGACAACATGAGACATATGATGTCTCCAAGACACTATCCTAGTATGTCATGAAAGAAGAAGATCCAGTAAGGTATTCACACACTTAATATGATTGGGTATGTGGAAAAACCTGACTAAGAAGGATTCCCTCTGAGCCAAGAGTTGGCTATTGGTATGATACTGCAAATGTTGTGAGAATCATACAGTTCATGATGAACTATGACATGAACAAATTTGACAAGCGTTGACAATGTTGTTGCATATGTTGAGGACAATAGAGGCAAAGACGAAGAAAGACAAAACCCTAATCTTTGATCGATGAGGGGTAAGTCTTAAAGGCAAGGACAAGGGCAAAGCAAAGAAGTGTTCTAATGCTAGCCAGCAATCCAAGTCGTCTTCAACCTCAAGGAACATGGGAGGGTGAACGAGGGAATTGCCCTATATATCTGGAAGAACAAAAGAAGAAGGAGGAGGGGATGGTGATCTCCACCTAAGGTATCATGAAATGAACCGCTTCTGAGGTATATGATACCAATATGAAGATCTGACATATATGATATGTAAGATCTACAAAGAAGTGATGACCTTTATGAAAGGACCAAGAAAGGAGTACTCATCATTGGAGCAACTGTTGCTACCATAGATAGGATCACCTTTCAGTTTATTTCAGTCTAAAGGGCACCAAATAGAGTTGAGAACTTCTATTTCAATTTGCCGATAGAAACACTTTATTGTTGCATCTTGTTGAGACAAGGATGGCTATCAATATAGTTGATATTTCAAATTTAAAGATAGGATTTTTGTGGCAATTCCTTGTTTATCTTGTGGTACGTGGTATGCATAAGATAAAAATGATACCTAAAAGTTATTGATAACTTAAACAATCAAATTAACATAAATCATGAGAAATTCATTTCTAGTTTCCATATGATGGATAAGCTAGACTCTTTTGGTTAAAGAACCAGTAAGGGACATGAATCTCTTAGACATGATTAATCTTCACTAGTGGTAGTGGGAGATTAATTATCCTATTAGGTATAATACATGTGATGTATTTACATACCTATTAGAGTTAATGCTAATACTTCAAGCAGTGTTTAGAGAAATACCAATATGAATATTTTGAAGTGTTCAAGAATATCATAGATGAAGTACGAATTTGGTAATGTGTTAATTCTTGATGAGATCAATGAATGAAATACTTGAACCAAATGTTTGAGATCCTTATGAGTGATTATAATAGTGTATCATAGTAAGCTCGTGATTAAGGCATGGTGATGTCTAAATCAAGAGGAGTCATACTCTAAGGAGTTAGAGGATGATTATCAAATAACTAAGTTCTTCTTAAATAAAGAATAACCTACACTAATAAAGGATATTACGCATCACAAAGTGTTGTGAGTTCCCAAATTCCTTGATAGATACACCTCGATTATCAATGTGATGAGTTAACTATCTAGATAAATATGAGGAATTGGATTTTGAGTTATGGTTTATAACCATCACATCCTAAATGACTTCCATGTGAACCATAAGGTATGACCTTCATAGTAGCACCCATTGGGATGAAATCCATAAGTGAAAAAAAGTATTAAGCATTAAGACACATGGATGACATTTTGAGAAGGATGATACTTGTTGATTGCAACTTAATGACTATGAGATTTGGCATACATATACTAAAACCACATTCCTATGATGAATAAAACAAGGAAGTGTATGTGACACAACCTATAAGGTTTATGACTCCAGTAATGCAAATAAAGTCTATAAGTTACAATGGACTAATCAATGTGATTGATTGAGTACAAGCAACTCAGAGCTGGGATCTTTAATTTGATAATATAGTCAAAGGGTTTGACTGATATGATAGAGATAAAGAAGGGATCTGTGATTTAGTGGGAGCGTATTTGCATTCCACATGTCGATGAGGAATGAGATGTTCTAGAATGGAATCCTTTGTGGAAATTATCTTTAAGGAAGATAGATACGTTTCCTATGTGAAGGAATAGAGATCTATAGAGATAGTTCTTGAAAACATCTTGACCTGATAAGAGAGAGCATACATTGGCAATCTATACTGAAACATTCAGTATGCATAGATTCAGTGGGAGAAAACTTGTCCATGTTACATGGAGTTAGTATCCCAAGGCCAAGTGTCCAATTCTTGTGAAGAATGGGAACACTAAGAATAGATATGGATCTATCATGTATTTAATCATCCCATTATCTTGCATGTATAGGACATAGCAAGAATAAAATACATTCATCATCTTGTATGTTGGACATGACAATATGATGTGCTCATCCTGATAACTCGTATGTGGTACATGATGAGTGGATGTTTGTCTAGTTCTAGTAAGGGTTACTGGAATACCATAAGAACTTGATAAGTACTTGAGAAGTACTAGTTCTATGGAATTAAGGAAGGGTTCACTGTAAAGAGTTACATTGATGTGAACTTCTGAAAAGGATAGAAAATTAATCGCAAAATATATATGAGATATATAAAAGTGAATGTTTTTTGATAAATGGAAACGTTCCAATAAAGTCGTTTATAAGGAAAAGCCGAGTATCCATGTGTTAGAGAACATTAGTGGATACTATATTGATCTGAAAGTTCATGCGATGAACTTATAGATATTTCGGTCATTGATGACAAATAAGGAGTGCTTGGTCATGCAATGTGGCTAAAGGTTAGAAAAGGAATACTAGATCGCATATTATGGCAACTCCATCTTGTACGTGTGATGTATATATAAGATATGAGAGACATGTAGTTAATACCGACTTTGGCAAAGTGTTACCATAAGTCACTATGTTAGCACTAGAGCACAGTAACATGTGGGACATGTTTGAAGATCACTATGAATATGATTCAAGGGTGATTGGCTCGCAGTGCAAGTGGGAGTCTATTGGTATGTATGCCCTAAGTGCCATTCATGGGATGATTGGTGGGATACATTAAGATTGATTTGATAAACATCAAAGGCAAGCTTCCAATTCTTTCTGGTTCAGTCGTATGAGATAATAATAGAACAGATTGAATGTCTAGAGAATGACAATATTCAATGACATATGCTTTCAGGTTCAGGACTTGAACGATGAGATCATATGAATGCTAAGAGTGTGTACATTCTTATTATGCCCCTAGTCAGATGTCATTGTAGAAGGTAGATAGACAACAATGGCATGCAAGAGTATATTGTGGTGTTGGTTGATGACAAAATCTCATTAGTTATGATATGGAGATATCAAACCAAGCACATAGGTACTTGTTAGAGAACAAGTTTACCGGACAGATCCACCGTGAGTTTGACACATGGAACCATGACATCGTAGTCACAGTCAGTTCTCACAGTGATGGTGGTGAGTGTGATTCTTTGACATGAAATCAGTACACTCAACACATGTCATTGGGTACACTTCGACATCATCAAACGCAGGCCTGAAACATGGGTTGTTATAAAGGTCATGATTGGGTGGCTTTGACACATGGGGCTTTTGAGGGGTGAGTGATAGAAATGGGATTTGTCCCTCCTGAGGGAGTTTGATATCCATGGCCACTTGATGAGTAGGATTGAGATAGGTGTGCACACACATGTGTGAATCAGTATGTGATATTGATGGCATACATATCTCCTCCAATCTACTCTGAGATCAAGGAAGTGAATGAATGTTGATAGGATGAATGTTCCATGCCTTGAATTCATTTGGGATATCAGTGACAAAGGAATTATACATTCACTGTAACACCATTCACAGATTGTAGGATTGAAAATTGTTCTCCAACTTTCCTTTTCACTTGGGTAGCACCGATGTGCGACTAGGCACCACTCTTTGCTTGTGAAGTCATAAGTTTTATGGACTTTCACTACCAACCTTAAATGGGCATGCAGGGTCACACACATAGGATTTAACCTCGAAGAGGAGTTTATCCACAAATGATGTTTAGATTGATTACTAAAGGAGTTTAGTAGTTCAATTAAACACTTAATCAATTCATAGCTCAAAATCATAGTGTTCAAGGTGTTGGACCAATTGATTAGAGTATCAAATTGATTGAAACTGCAATTGACTCATTTTGCATAGTCTGCACTCCCAACCGATCAACTCATGTGATGAACCGATCGGCTCAGGATGGTGAACCGATCAGCTTATGTGATGAACCAATCGGCTCAGGACAAGTTGAGATGACTGGTTCAAGGGTTGAACTGATCGCCTCAATTGGTCCAAATGAGCGAGTTGGGAAAGTCAGGTTGGCAAGAAATTTCTCTTTGTTTCACTTGTTGAATTTGATTGGAACAAGGATTGGTATTTGGATCAATTCGAAACACAAGAACAAAAGTCAATTGGGAACTGATCTGGGGAGTGAACCGATTGGTTCAGACTTGAACCAATTGGCTCAACTGCCCCAACCGACCGGTTCAGGTGTGAACCGATCAGCTCAGGTCCACAACTGATTGGTTCATGCTTGAAACAATCGGTTCAGCTGGAAGAGTTGGTTGTTTTGTGGAAAATCTCGAACCCTTCTACTCCTGCTTTAGTCCCACATTGCCCAGGGTAGAGAACCCTATCCCATGGCCCTCCTATATATATAGGGGTATTGGGGGCTTCTCAGGAACAACAACTCAGAACACCAGTTGCTCTGCAAAGTTGTTGGTCTCTCTAGTTGTGGTAACCAGGAGAACTCGAGCAAGTGCTACCCGATAAGGGAGGCACATCAAGGGAAAGACAACTACAGAAAGGCAACTGGTTGCAGGAGAGTGTGTCGGTGACTAGTACACCGACAGGAGGGTGCGACTCCTTCTGATTCCTTGTGGGACAAGGAGATCAGAGTTCCAGGTGGTCTATGTGAACTACTTCAGAGGCGGGAGACTTCTGCCACTTGGAGGACATCTATCAATCCTGACAATCTCGGTGAGACCAGGAGCTGCACAGACATCGTCCAAGACCGAAGGTGAAGACCGCGCAAGCTGTGAGGTAACGTCGTCGAGAGAGCCTCGGGACAAGGTATGTGTAACGACCCCATCTCCTGGTAACCCCCACTTAAGGGAGACCAAGAGATCAGAGCCATTATCCCAATACACAAGATCAAAGGTTCGACGAATAATCAATAATAATTATGAAATTCTACAAACTAAGCTGAAACCTTGGTATAAAATTTAAACTTTTCTTACCTTTGAAAACTTTGGAAATCTATCTATCTAGAGCTTGAATCTACTCTATCTAATCCTCCTTACACTTTATTTCTTATTCTCACAATGTGTCACTTTACTGTTTGTTCATTTTAGCGTTGTACCTAAAATGTCAACAAACAAAACGTCGGTCAGTATATCAAAATATGTCGGTATGTGGGGACAACCAAAAGTTTGCACATATGGATAAAAATCTAATTATCACAATAAAGTTAATTAACAAGACAATTAACACTTTTCAGTATGACATTCTCCACCGCTTTTTCCTTAACCCTGGCATACCCACCTTAGGGTTCCTTTTTCCAATGACTTAAGGCCACCTTCTCAATCCCGAGCTTGGTGCCTGGGGGTCACCACTCATGGTTCCTACTAGTCATGCAATATCATAGGCCACCTTCTCATTCCTGAGCTTGGTGCCTGCGGGTCACCACTCATGGTGCCCATGGGTCTTCCCTCCTGGGCATGACCTCTTTGCATCATCCATCAGGGTGGCATGTAGGTGTGAGAATACATACATATAATATAATTGTAGTGGATTTATAATTTTGCAAGTATGAACATCCAACTATTTAGATTGCATTCAATGCGAGGAAACATTAGGAAAACCCTCAGGAAACTAATGTGGTTAGCCATAATTAACCACATACCTGTCAAGTTGTCTTGAATGCAGAATTAATCCAAACAATCAAGTAATCCACAATCAAGCAAGAAAGCACAATTCAGTCCTGAAATATACATCTAATATCTCTATCATTAATCATGTCATTAAGCTCTATTAATCCTAGTTGTTTCCTAGGGTTATTTGTCCTTTCTAGGGTTTTAGAATAATTAGGGTTCCACTCTAATTTTATTACTTCAAACCCTAATTATACCAAATCACTTGCAAACCCTAATTATTCCATCTTTCTTTCACAAAAGATTCTAATTCCATCTTTTAGAAACTAGAAACCCAAATTTTAGATTAGAAGTACTTTTCTTTTCTTTTTCTCTTGTTTAGGGTTTCTAAACATATTAATCCTTTCATTAGGTTTAAAACCCTAAACTTTGCAATTCCATCATCAAAATAGGTAAAAAAACCATCTTAATCATCAATCAAGTAAACCATGCTCGAATTAATCTATTTGCAAGATTAAATATATCTTTTATCAACAATTAGGGTTTCTAACCATAAATTAATAGCTTTTCTATCCAAAATATGCACTTTTGCAAAAAATATATAGATTTAGGTGTCAAAACCATTTTTAATGTATTCCTCATATTTTTCTAATCATTTTTTATGTATTAACTTCCCTCATCTGAGTTTTCTAGCTCAAGATACGATTTTTAACAAGAAAACCCTTTTTATGGTTTATTTGCTATTTTTCTAGAAAAACTAGAATCGCCCGATCCATGGGCCTCGGATCCATTGAGGATCCAACGGCCCTGAAGGAGCGCGCCTTAACATTGTGATCAAAGAAGCTGAAGGACAGAAATTCCCTTACCGGTACAGGAGGCACAGAGGTGCAACTGGGTAAAAGACCAGGGGTCTTCTTCTTCTTCCTCGCGTCGAGTACAGTAGGTGTGTGATGGTTAACCTTGGGGTTGACTTGGAGCTTTCAGCCACCAGTGAGCACGCCAAACCTCCCGGGAGCTCCACCTCCCTTAGCCAAACTTGACCCTAGGCCTAATTGCCCACCAAGAATGCATCATAGTGCTCTCTTGCCTGTCTGACTGCAGCGAGGCTAGGCCAAAGGAGCGGGGTGTAGGTCGAGGCAAACTAATCAATTAGCGGGACGGAAACGTTCTTTGCAACTATATATAGGTCAGTGGTTGGTTGCTTTGCACGCTGGAGTCCTCACAAGCCCTCCCCTATAAATAGGGTCGGAGGCAGTCCCACAAAGATTGGGAACTTCTCTAGTTCACAGCCAAACCCAGACAAAGTTGGGATGATCCTCTGCGGTTTCCCTTCCTGAATCTAATGGGACCAACACCAAGCTGGCATGTCCACTGGATCGCGAGAAATCAAGGTGGGAAATTTTCCCTGGAACTTGAAGAGTCCTAGTCTGCTTGGGATTTAGATGATGACTGTCCATCATTGGATTAAAATCCAACGGATCTCATCGCCCGCGATCACACACAAGGGAAAAGATTTATTGCTTTAATTCAAATTAATTCCCAATTTTGGGGATAACTTGCTAAATTTGTATCTCCCAAACCCTTGCTCCTTTTTAACTCAAATTTTAAGGGAAGGTTTGTCTTGACATTATATAGCTTTGTACGAAATTTGGGAAACAAATTACAATGAATGAGAAGCCTTCCTTCTCTCCCAAGTTATCTCATCAATTAATCCAAATTAATTATTAATCCTTTTCCCTTTGCCATTATCTTGTTATTCTGGGTCCCTTGGTCCTCAAGAAAACCTAAAGGCACGAACTACAATATTGGGGAATATTCGTTAGCCTTTATTTATCTTTTATCCATTATTTCTCATATCTAGTTTATTTCTTATTAAAAATATCTTTTTTTGAGGATTTCTCTTTATCTTTCTTTTAATTTTCCTCATTGGAATTCCATTTATCATTAGGAATCCTTTGGATACTAAAATCCATCAAGGGTAACTCAATTATACATCTTTTTACTTGTTTTCCACATTTTATCATTATTTTCAATTTCTTTTTTAACAAGGAAATACTTAATTGGTCTTTTCTTTTCTTATTGCATTCCCTATGCAACTTTGGACTCCTTGGGACCCAAGGAACCCAAGAGGCACGAAATCCAACTTTGTATTATATTCTTTTGTCTTCTGGAGGTTTCCATGCCTTTCTTTTCTAGAAAACTTAATTATTCATTTACTAATTGAATTTCCTTGTTATTGGGCCCAATAGTCAATAAAGCCCGCAAAGCAATCATCAAGGCTATTGTAACGAAATTCATGCATTCAATCAAAAGACGTCATTATTTGTTCATTTATCCTTAATATGAGAAATTACATTTCTCAGCATATGAACCCAAAATTGGGGTTGTAACATCCTTCCCCTCTTATAAGGATTTTGTCCTCAAAATTCCATCAAGCAAGCAAACAAAGAGGATACTCTTTTCTTATGTCCATCAGGGCTCCCATGTGGCTTCACCCTTTCCATGGTGCTTCCCAATAACCTTCATCATCTCATATTCTTCCATCTGAGTTCTTTCTTACCTTGGTATTTCGTACCCTCATAGGTGACTCAGGACTTTTTAGCCTCTCAAACAACTGAATAGGTTCAGGGCTCAGCACATGGCTTGGGTACCTCACATAGTGCTCTAGATCAGACTCATGTAACACCTTATACATCATGTTATCCTGAGGGGTAAGGCTAAACACAACCTTCTCCACCAATCCATCTCAAATGGACCCATATATCAGTGACTCAACTTTCTCAACTGTAGCTCAGAGGGGTCAAATTTTCACATGATATTCTCCCACAGTGAACTTCATGTCAGTATGCTTTGCATGAGCTCATGACTCATGTCGCCCTTGGGCTCTCTCTCAGCCATTGCATGATCAAGCGAGTTCATATGCACACACTGTGGTTCATATCCTATTAGGTATGATACATGTGATGTATTTACATACCTATTGGAACAAATGCTAATACTTCAAATGGTGTTTAGAGAAATACCAATATGAATATCTTGAAGTGTTCAAGATTATCATAGATGAAGTGCAAATTTGGTAAAGTGTTAATTCTTGATGAGATCAATGAATGAAATACTTGGACCAAATGTTTGAGATCCTTATGAGTGATTATGATACTGTATCATAGTGAACTCATGATTAAGGCATGGTGATGTCTAAATCAAGAAGGAATCATACTCTAAGGAGTTAGAGAATGATTATCAAATAAATGAATTCTTCTTAATAAAAGAATACCCCACACTAATAAAGGACATTAAGAATCACAAGGAGTTGTAAATTCTTATATCCTTGACAGATACACCTCATTTATCTATGTGATGAGTTGTTCATGTGATGATTCAACTATCTAGATGAATATGAGGAACTGAATTTTGAGTTATGGTTTATGGCCATTACATCCTAAATGACATCCATGTGAACCATAAGGTATGACCCTGATGGTAGCACCCATTGGATGAAATCCATAAGTGCAAATGAATCTTAAGTGTTAAGATACATGGATAACATTTTGAGAAGGATGATGCTTGTTAATTGCAACTTAATGACTAAGACATTTGGCATATGGATACTAAAACTGCATTCCTATGAGGAATAAAACAAGGATGTGTATGTGACACAACCTATAAGGTTTATGAATCCACTAATGCAAATGAAGTCTATAAGTTACAATGGACTAATCAATGTGATTAATTGAGTACAAGCAACTCAGAATTGGATCTTTACATTGATGATATAGTCAAAGGGTTTGACTGATATGTCAAAGATAAAGAAGGGATCTGTTATTTAGTGGGAGCGTGTTCACATTCCACATGTTGATGTGAAATGGAAATGTTCTAGAATGGAAATCCAAAAGTGGAAATTATCTTTAAGGAAGATAGATATGTTTCCTATGTGATAGGAATAGAAATCTATAGAGATAGTTCTTGAAAACCTCTTGACCTAAAAGAGGAGAAAACATACATTGGCAATCTGTACTGAAGGGTTCAGTATGCACAGATTCAGTGGGAGAAAACTTATCCATGTTACATGGAGTTAGTATCCCAAGGCCAAGTGTCCAATTCTTATGAAGAATGGGAACACTAAGAATAGATGTGGATCTATCATGTATGTAATCATCCCATTATCTTGCATGTATCAACATGGCAAGAACAAAATGCATTCATCATCTTGTATGTAGGACATGGAAATATGATGTGCTCATCCTGATAACTCGTATGTAAGACATGACGAGTGGATGTCTGTCTACTTCCAGTAAGGGTTACTGGAATACCATGAGAACTTGATAAGTACTTGAGAAGTACTAGTACTATGGAGATAAGGAAGAGTTCAATGTAAAGAGTTACATTAATGTGAACTTCCGAAAGGATAGAAAATTAATCGCAATATATATATATATAGGATATATACAAGTGAAAGTTAGTCGATAATTGGAAGTGTTCCAATAAAACCATTTTAAAGGAAATGCCAAGTATCTATGCGTTAGAGAACAGCAGTGGATACTATATGGATCTGGAAGTTCATGAGATGAACTTATAGATATTCCGCTCATTGATGACAAGTATGGAATCCTTGATCATGCAATGTGGCTAAAGGTTAGCAATGGAATATTGGATCGCATTTTACGGCAACTCCATCTCATACGTGTGACGTACAGTGAAGAGATGTGAGACATGCAATTTATACTGACTTTGGCAAAGTGTTGCCATTACTCACTATGTTGGCACTAGAGCACAGTAACATGTGGGACATGTTTGAAGATCACTATGAATATAATTCAAGGGTGATTGGCTCACAGTGCAAGTGGGAGTCTGTTGGTATGTATGCCCTAAGAGCCAATCAGGGGATGATTGGTGGGATACATTAAGATTGATTTGATAAACATCAAAGGAAAGCTTCCAATTCTTTCTGGTTTAGTCATATGAGATAGTGATAGAATAGATTGAATGTCTAGAGAATGACAGTACTCAATGATGTAAGCTTTTAGGTTGAGGACATGAACGATGAGATCATACAGATGCTAAGAGTTTGTACATTCTTGTTATGTCCCTAGTCGGATGTCATTATGGAAGGTAGATAGACAACAATGACACACAAGACTAGATTGTGGTGTTGGTTGATGACAGAATCTCATTAGTCATGATATAGAGATATCAAACCAATCACATATGTACTTGTTAGAGAACAAGTGTACCAGACAGACCCACCGTGAGTTTGACACATGGAACCATGACATGGTAGTTACAGTCAGTACTCACAGTGATGGTGGTGAGTGTGATTCTTTGACTTGAAATCACTACACTCAACACATGTCGTTGGGCACACTTTGACATCCTCAAACGCAGTCCTGAAACATGGGTTGTTATAAAGGTGATGATTGGGTGGCTTTGACACATGGGGCTTTTGAGGGGTGAGTGATAGATATGGGATTTGTCCCTCCTGAGGGAGTTTGATATCCATGGACACTTGATGAGTAGGATTAAGAAAGGTGTGCATGCATATGTGAGTTAGTATGTGATATTGACGTCATACATATATCTTCCAATCTACTCTGAGATCAAGAAAGTGAATGAACGTTGACAGAATGACTATTCCATGCCTCGAGTTCATTCGGGACATCAGTGATAAAGGAATTATACATTCACTGTCACACCATTCACGGATTGTAGGATTGAAAGTTGTTCTCCAACTTTCTATTTCACTTGGGTAGCACTGATGTGTGACTAGGCACCGCTCTTTGCTTGTGAAGTCATAAGTGTTATGGACTTTCACTGCCAACGTGAAATGGAGCTACAGGGTCACACATATAGGATTTAACCTGGAAGAGGAGTTTTGTCCACAAACAATGTTTAGATTGATTATTAAAGTAGTTTAGTAGTTCAATTAAACACTCAATTAATTGATAGCTCAATGTCATAATGTTCAAGGTGTTGGACACATTGATTGGAGTATCAGATTGATTGAAACTACAATTGACTGATTCTGCACAATCTGTACTCCCAACCGATCGGCTCATGTGATGAACTGATCGGCTCAGCTTGGTGAACCGATTGGCTTAGATGGTGATTCGATCGGCTCATGGACATGGTGAAATGATTGCTTCAAGTGTTGAAATGATCGGTTCAACTGGTGCAACCGAGCAAGTTGGGAAAGTCAGGTTGGTGAGAAATTTATTTTCGTTTCACTTGCCCAATTTGATTTGAACAAAGATTGGTATTTGATACCAATTAGAAACAAAAGAAGGAAAGTCAATCGGGAACTGATCAGGACCACGAACCGACCGGTTCAGAAGTGAACCGATCATTTCATGGGTCCCAACCGATCTGTTGAGGTGTCAACCGACCGGCTCAGGTCCCCGACCGACCGTTTCAGAAATGAAACGATCGGTTCAGGTTGTGAGTTGGTTGTTTTTGTGGAAAATCTCGAACCCTGTCCCATGACCCTCCTATATATAGGGGTATTGGGGGCTTCTCAAAGTACAACTCAGTGCAACTAGTTGCTCTGTAAAGTTGTCGTTCTCTCTGGTTTTGGTAACCGAGAGAGCCCAAGCAAGTGCTACCCGATAAGGGAGGCACAAGAAGGGAAAGACAACTTCAGAAAGTGATTGGTGGAAGGAGAGTGTGTCAGTGACTAGTACGCTGACACGAGGGTGTGACTCCTTCCAATTCATTGTGAGACAAGGAGATTGGAGTTCCAGGTGGTCCATGTGGACTACTACAGAGGCGGGAGATTTCTGCCACTCAGAGGACAACTGTCAATCCCGACAATCTCGGTGAGACCAGGAGTCGTCAGTCCCGGTGCGACCAGGAGCTGCACAGACACCGTCCAAGACCGGAGGTGAAGACCACGCAAGACGTGAGGTATTGTCGCCGAGCAAGCCTTGGGACAAGGTATGATTCCACAAACCATCCTTTCCTATTGTATAGACGTTGACGCGTTTCCTTGTTCTGGGTTTGGGGAGGAGAATTTTTTTTGTTTCTACTGCCTTCTCTACCTCCCCTAAAACCCAACAAAACTTTCTTAAAATTTTGGGTTTGGGTCGGGTCTTGTTTTTCCAACCCTAATGTTAGGTACATAATAGCAATTCATTAATTCTATTACATGACCATTACTTGAATGACAAATTCCAACTGTAGTGGCACCAACTTTTTCTCCACACAGTCCTAACTCACTTCTTCTTGGGTCCTGAAGTGGAGATCTATATATATTTCTTCTTCTTGAGATCCTCTATATAAAGAGGGAATTTTCTTTACTAGTGTCCAGGCTGGTGATAGTGGTGACAGTTTCCATCCTTATTCACTCCTCCCTTAGATTTTAGTGTTGAAGATTTTGATTTGTAGATAGATTTAGAACTCTTCTTATTTTTTCCTTTGCCCTTGGACTTCCTTCTATTGATCATCATCAGAGATTTGGTTTTATCCATCTTCATCTATGTTTTAGTTATCGTCAACATGCCAAGTACTTCTGACAATGACTTTTCAAATTATTCATGTTGTGGTTCATGACAAGTTGGGTATATGGTTTCGGCAGTTATTGCAGAATCACATATGTGGCCAACTCTTGACCCAAGGGAAAATCCAAGTCTAGTAAGGTCTACACATACCTAATCAACTTGAGTACATGAGGACCTACTGGATCTCCTTCAGCCATATTTCTCTTGAACAACACCTTTGAGACATCATATCTCTCTTTTCTTGCCTGATCTTGGTACATTTTTAGATGTGTTACGATCTCAATAACATCCATGTTCTCATGTTGTCTCTACATCTCATAGTTCATTGAGTACGACATCAGACACTTGACATCCACAACATCTTCAGAGTGCTTCTTGTAAGCATCCCTGTCAGCCTTAGGCACAATGGGAGGAGGTTCATTTATCTCTGCTATTTCTAGGACATAGAGCTTGTGCTCTTGAGTGAGAACAATTGTCAATGTCATATACCAGTCATGGAAGTTATTCCCATTCAACTTACCTTTCTCAAGGACCAATCACTATGAAAATGTGTTTGTATTTTCCATTAGATTCTACAAAAGAAATATTGCAATGTGTGTCAAAACATTTTGATTTGATTTGATTGGCCTCCTGTCAGTCAGTTGGTCTTGTGAATCGTTCATTTGGTCTCTAGTTCAGGAGATGTCTAGACTCTTCCACAAGATGCACTTCTAAGGTTTGGTCTAGGATTGGAAGTCAACCTATGTACAGTGAAGAAGACCCCAACGAATCGGTTGAGCCAATAGTCGATTGGTCACTGCTGTCATCTGGCCTCCTCGGTCCTCAAGTAGATTGGTTCAAAAATTGAGCCAGTTGGTTCGTCTAGTGTAGAACTACCTTATCACGATGAAACATAAATTAAAACTATCCTATTCCATATTACATTATAAAAGGGAAATCCTTGAGTTACATTCGAGGCGAATATAGGAAGAGGAGTATCAATTTACATTTGAGAAGGAGGGGAGAGGCTCAGTACATAAACCGAATAACAATAGGAAATAAACCAAAAAACCATACACACAATCTAGAGGATTTTAGGCCATAACCACACTTACATCTACTTTCTAGACACTTTTAGGGAAACATGTATTAATTACATATGTATCCTATCATATATATATTTATATATATGGGATTGTATGTGGTATTCAATCAAATAAGGACATTATTTATTTTAATATTTGCATCTCATGCAACAAAATAAATATGATCATATCAATTTAATTCCATATATACCATAAACCGATGTGGATTTGATACCACTATTGGGAGACTGAGGCGACAAACAAGGTAGTGGAAACAAACAATTAATGCCTGGTTTTCAAAATAGTGGGATCACATCAATAACCATGTAACTAGGAAGGAAGGTAGCAAGAGATATACCTAGTCCTAGAACAAGTCCAGCGATAACTCATGTAGTGCTAATGTGCACTCTTTGCAAGACGCACACTAACAGCTGGAGACGATGGCCTCCAACTGTAGCACCATGGACGGCGGTGGTTATTGTTCTCCTAGCTGGTGGCAACAACCTCCACGCATCTACATAGTCCAGACGGACCACAAGAAAGTCCAAATTGCACTACTAGATCCAACGGGAAGGAGTTGTCCCTTCGAACTTCAACCTGCTAATATTGATTTGCTCTCCCATGTTGTCTCTCCCTTGTTGTCCCTCCCTTTTATGGGAATGACATGATCAAGCTTTCTAGTTACCACAACTAGATAGGAAAATAATTGTCAGATCTTATTGTTATGTCTCTAAAATCCTAGACTTCCACCTTTACATAGGATGGCAGGGTCAACGTTTCTTGTTCATCTTGGGGTCGAAGAGACAAAATTTCATGAAAATTCTACAAGTTGTGAACCTTGAACAAGGGAAAGGAGTGATGGATGTGTGAGGCCATGATGTCAAATAGGGAAGTCTGGGGGCTCCAAAATTGCACTTCTTTTCCTTACCATGGGTGGAGTCTACTCAACTAGTCAGTTCATAAGTGAAACTATCATTTCACAAGTGAAATGATTGGTTCACTATGTTTCCTATTTGCAGACAAATTGGCTTTCAATGCTATGATTAATGTACAACATGACGTCAACATCAATCCTTGATCCTATCATATTGATCATTCAACTGGGAGGTCCAACACTTGAACTGATCGTTTCAGACCTTAAACTAATCAATTTACAAAGTGAACTAGTCGGTTCATGCCCCAATTTATGCAATGTTCAATCAATGTTTTATAAATTGACATGCCACTTGAACCAAATAGTTCTACACTTGAATCAATTGATTCAAAGTCTAGTCAATCAATTTCCAGTGATTGTTGTTTAAATTGAATGCCTAAACACTTTAGTAATCAAGTTAAACATCATTCATGAATAAACTCCTACTCCAAGTGCATCCTATGCATGCGACCATATAGGTCCCAAGTTACATTGGCAGTGAATGTCCATAACTAATTTATGACATCACAAGAAATGAGTGGTATTTAGCAACACATCCTTGCTACCCAAATAATTGAAAAGTTGATGAACAACTTCAACCGACAATCCATGATCATTGTTACTGTGATAGTATAGTCCCTTTTCCTCTGATATCCAGATTGAACATAAGGCATAAAATTTTCATCCTCTCAATGTTCAATTCATGTTCCTTGAACTAGAGCAGACTGTATGAGATGCATGTGAGTTCACATATCATATATTGTTTCACATGAGTATGACCATACATTTCTCAGTCTCGCTTATCAAGTGGCATGGATATCAATCTCTTGTAGGAGGGACAAATCCCATCTACATCACTCACACTCAATCCTCATGTGTCACAATTCATACGAGCATCACCTTTATGGCAACCCCTACTCAAGGTCACATTGGATGGTGTCAAAATACAGTGAACGATGTGTGACGAGTGTACTTAGTTCATGTCTAAGAATCACAATCACCATAATCACTATGAGAGATGATTCTGACTACCATTTCATGATCTCCATGTATTTCTCTCAAGGTGGGTATATTTGATACACTATTCTCTACCATGTACCTATTTGTTTGGTTTAATATCACATATCATGATTGATGAGATTCTATCATCAACCAACACACACTCTAGCCTTATGTATTACTGTTTTTTATTTTGCTTCTACATTAATATCTGACTAGGGACATAACAAGAATGTATATACTCTTATCATATATATGATCTCATTGCCCAGGTCATCAACCTGAAGACATATTTGATCAAGTAACATCATTCCTTAGACATCTACTATTTTTGTGTCGTCATCGCATGATCGAGACAAACATAATAGATAGAACTACCATTATCATTAAGTATATAATTCCCCATCACAATTATCATATGATTGGCTCTATGGGCATACATACCAAAAGACTCCCACTTGTACTTATTGATAATCATGTACAAATCATATTCTAATTGATCTTTAACATGCCCATCATGTTTATACTACACAAGGGCTTTTATAATGGGTTAGCAACATTTACTTCAAGTCGGTATTTTGCAACTTTTCATATCTCCTCACTGTACGACTTCTCATACGAGATGGGATTGTCATAGTATGATATCTAAGATTCCTTAGGTAACAAGTAGCTCCATTTTGTCATTCTACTGTGTCATTAGTGGTTGGAACCTCCCATAAGTTCATTCAAATGAACTTATTACTCCATACAATATCCTCTGTTGTTCTCAAAACAACAAGGTACTCAATTTCTGTTGTAGAATTAAAAAAATGTCTCTTTCTCAAAACTTTTCTAGCTTACAGTTCTCAATTTATGGTCAAACACAAATTTAAATTGTTATCATTAATTTTCTTTGTCACTTTGGAAGCATGCATCGATGTAACTCTATACACCCAACTCTTCCCTATTACCATAATCAAAGAACTGATCCTTTTAGTGCTTTTCAAGTAACAAAAGGTGTGAATCCCTATGAGGCGAGACACATGTCCCAACGAGAGACATAACTTCAAAAACATCTATTTCTTACCAATGTTATGTATTTTAAGCAATTAAAGTAGATACTATTACATGTTCGAAAGACTATATAACTTGCATAAAGATCAGACACAATTAGAGTCATAAGTACAATTGATTTCTCTTAGCGAATAATAAACCATCTACATATCAAAAGAAACATAACAAGAATCATCATCCAATATTATTAGTCAAATAACCCTAAACGTTATTCTACACAACTGCATTACATATTTAATTAATCCCTAAGTAGTTTGCGACATACCACTCAAACTACTACATGACCACTGCAAAGTCAAAATCAGCCACGTATAAGATCTAAATGACCAGAATCCTAAAGATCTCTTCCCCTTGGTCAACGCAAGTGACAACTATAGTGAGCGTTCAACCCAACTACTAAATAAACCTAGTCCTCCCTGGGTACACATGCCACATCACCAGAAACCAGGGTATACAACCCTCAAATCTGAGTTACAACTGCTCGCTCTGGACTACATCATCATCTGAGACATGACCTTGACCTCTCTCTAAAACCTGAAGATCACAATGACAAGGATATACCCTCCATGCAATAGCATATACTCAATAATATATATGACTTTAAACTCCTTTTGGATTACTTGTTTCACTATCCAGTAAGTCTTGACACTGGAACAGTTCTACAAACTCAGGGTACTACTTTTTAAACATTACACTGGATTACTTAAGTCAATTTATTACATTTTGACTACATAGATCAAGTTATGTATAAAAAACCAAAAAGATTCTTGCACAAGTCATTGAGATCTGCAATTCCAAAAGAAATAAAATGTATTTAAACATTTGAATAACACTCCTTTATAGAGAATGTAATTGTCCTTATGATCACCTCCTATTTTGAACGATTATCTTAGTCCTTTTTTTCTTAGTTTTTCATACTCTTTCTAAGTTTAAACTATACATAATCCTAATTTTACCCTTTTTTGTAAATATACCATCAGACTAACTTTTCCTTTCTATACATGCAGAAAAAGCACACAAAAAAATCATACAAGAATAACTCAACCCCGAGACCGCATGGAATCAAACGGTCCCAAGACTGTGTGAAGCCAACCGGTCCCGAGACCACATGGAGTCACACGGTCTCAAGACCGCATGAAGCCAACCGGTCCCGAGACCGCATGGAGTCAAATGGTCCCAAGACCGCATGAAGCCAACCGGTCCTGAGACCGCATGGAGTCACACGGTCCTGAGACCGCATGGAGTCACACGGTCCCGAGACCGCATGGAGTCACACGGTCTCAAGACCGCATGAAGCCAACCAATCCCGAGACCGCATGGAGTCAAACGGTCCCAAGACCGCATGAAGCCAACCGGTCACGAGACCGCATGGAGTTCAAACGGTCTCAAGACCGCATGAAGCCAATCGGTCCCGAGACCGCATGGAGTTCAAACGGTCTCAAGACCGCATGAAGCCAAACGGTCTTGAGGACCAAACGGTCTTGAGGTCCAAACGGTCTCCAAATTGTTTGGACTTCACTTAAGGTCTATAAATAAGACCCCAAGGGTCCATCACAAGGGGGAAGTTTTTAGACGTCCAAAGGCTGCCTCAATCGTTCCAGAGCTCTTGTTACTTCCATCCTCCACCCTGGGGCTGCCGGTCTGAGACCCACACTCCATATTGAAGTTGCTTTCTCTCTCCGCCAAAGAAGGTGGGAGGAGGGAGATCTCATGATCAAGCAACCTGTGAAGCTGGTGGATCGTTTCTCTCTCTCCAAGGGGTTGACTTTCCTCCCTCCTTTGTGGGGATGACGCTCTCTCTCTCTTCTTGCCTCCTTCTTTGTCCTAGTTATGAGCGAGTAGACTCTCTCACTAGGGTGCGGGGAGTAGCCCCGCTACCCATGCTTTCATATCATGTAAATGTAATCCTTAGGTTGTAATATAGAGTTCTTATCTCTGTCAGTTCGACATCAAATGATTAATGAATGCATGTTGCTTGATCTCCAACTGGTGTTATCTTTTATCTTTTAGTATGAATTGTCTATGTTTGTACTATTAGATTCGAAACTCGTTTGCATGTTGGTTCTTGGTGCATGTACTCACCATGCATCTGTTTCGGTATCTAGAAGTGTATCTCAAGAAGAGGAGTAGACTCACTATCATCCGTTGCACTTTCATACTATGAAATGGAATCAGTTTACGTATGGAAGTGCAACCTTGATAAGTCGAGGAACACACTTTGCGAGGGGAATGATGTAAAGTAATGTGACCATTTGTTCGGAAATGGCTGGCGTTGCAACATTCCCGCACTTCTCGTAGTTAGATTCTCTGAAAGGAGGCTAAGTCTACAAGGATACTAACTGACTGGACTCTTTTTGCAGGTTAAGTTTTGCTTTGCATGTGTTGATCGATGTGTAGTGGCGGTGAAAAACCGATCACATGCTAGTGATCTTTTATCATAGTTTAACTCATTAGATTTACCTACTTTCTTTAGTTTTCATGTTCTTAGTTTAAAAACATCAATATCCAACTTTCGATATAAGTGCCTGCTAGTAAGTGACCAAGTGAAATTCCATACGTTTTCCATCTTGTTGCTTGCAACAAGACCGTTGTCCCATGGATTCGACCCTTAACTATATTGCGATAAGACTTCCACGTGTCTTAGCATATGTGGGTGGAGTTTTCTATCTAGTATAAGCAAGACTAAACTTAAAGACTTACCATCTTTAGGATTTTTAGTGGTGCACGCAATTCCACGTAAGTGGAAGCTCCATCAAAAATTGGCGTTGTTGCCGGGGACAACGGAACGTTGTAATTTCACTTAGTACCTTTCTAGTTGGTTAGGATTTTACACTTTCTTTTTTTTAATCATAACTCTATATATTCTTGAAACTATTATATCTTTGTCATTATCTAAAGGTGTTTCTCTCTACTCAGGTAGAAATCGTGTATGCAACATGCGCATAACCTCAGATTCTCCCCTGATCCAGAGTTTGACTCTGAGGTAGAGAGAAGCTTCCACTGTCGTATTCGACTCAATCGCCAAAGGGCCAGGCAAATGGCTGAAGATCAACGCCAGGCTACTTTTCTGATGGAGAGGGTCAACGCCGCCATCGCCGCTCAAAGGGCACAACTCATCGCTGAAACTCGTGCCCAAATCCAAGCGGAGATTCGTGCGGAAGAGCAAGCTCGCATCAAAGCTGAAATTGAGGCAGCAACCCAAGCTGCTCAGTTGGAGTTAAGAAACAAACAACTGAGGGACTACGTTGTCCCAAAGAACTATGAGGATAGCCACCCGGTCCGACCTCCAATTATTAATATCCCCAACTTCAAGATTCGGACCCAGTGGATCCAGATCATGCAAGGCATCTCTTTCTCCGGAGGTTCTGGAGATGATTGCATGGATCATCTAAAAAGGTTTAAGGCACTGTGCCGCCTAGTTCCACAAGCTGGTGTCGCTAATGATGCGATAATGCTTCATCTGTTCCATTTCACCCTATCTGGGAGGGCCTTGAATTGGTATAACTCACTTGACAGAGAACCAATAATAACCACATGGGCTCCTCTCGAGGAAAAGTTCTTAGAGAAGTTCTTTCCACCCTCACTGACCTATGAAATCAAAGGGCAGATCAATCACTTCTCTCAGCTACCTGGAGAAACCCTTGCTGAGGCATGGGAGAGATTTAAAGAACTTCTGCGTAAATGCCCCCATCATGGAATCTCCCAGAATCAACTGATAGAAACCTTCTACCGGGGAGTAAGCGATGATATTAAACAGTTCTTAGATTCCTCTTATGGAGGAAACTTCATGAGGAAGAATTACGAGGACGCATGGAAGATTGTTACTCTCGGAGCTGAAAACCAGTCCAACTGGGGATGGTCAGCCAGTAAAGGTGTCCTCAAAGTTTTCAAAGCTGAAGAATCAATAGAGATGAAAGAAATAGCTGAAGTCTTGAAAACCATAGTTCATAAACAGCAAGCTCTCGAGACTTCTCTCGGAGAGATCGATAAGAAGAAAACTCAGCTAGTTCAACAAGTCAAAGACGTCACGGGATCCCGTGAGGCTTGTCATGATTCTGACCATCCGACCCTTTCCTGCGGTATGCTATATAATGTGATGATGGATCTGCATCCACCACCACAACCATATGAACCTATCATTGATTAGTCGGAAGAGCAACTACCGGAACAAGTTAAATCTATCCACTCTATCCCTGGGCAAGTCTACTACAACCCTAATCAGCCAAGGAATCATCCAGGGTTTCAGTATGGAAACCCTGCTGGGACTGCCAATCCTCAGCATCAAACATAGGGGGGATCTACTAGTAGGCTAACACCTGGATTCCCAAACAACTTCAACCAAAATCAAGGGAATTCCAGGAGTAACTTTCCTAGGGCTAACTACCCCAGGAACCAATCAGCCTACTACCAGTACACTCATCCTCCGCTCCATCCACAGCTGCATACTCAGCAACCTCAGCTGGCGTTACCACCCCAACAATCTCAACAAACCCATCAACCAATTCCTCCGAAAAATGCTCCCGCCCAACCGGAAGATGAAATATCCTTGATCAGGCAGATGTTACAATCGCAGCAAACTATGCTTGCTAATCAGCAGGCTCAGCAAAAAGCAGTTGAAGCTCAACTTGCTCAGATCACTGCACAATTGAAGCCCCCAACAGGTACGTTTGCTGGGCAGCCTGAATCAAATCCTAAGCACGGACAAAATAGACATGAGCAGTTGAATTCCGTCACCACCAGATCTGGACGCATTCTTCATGGGACTACCAAGATCACCCTGGATAATGATGATACCCCTGCTTTCATGACGAATGAAAGCCCGCTACAAGGAATGGAGAAGCCCTCAGAGGGCACAAAGGGCAAAGATAAAGTGTCCACAGAACCTGAAGTTTTGCAGTATAAACCAAGAATCCCATACCCAAGAAGATTACGAGAAACAAAGATGGACACCAGGTTTCAAAAGTTCAAAGAGGCAATGAAGAAACTATACATTGATATCCCGCTCCTTGATGCTCTTTCCGAGGTGCCAGCCTGGGCGAAATACCTCAAGACCTTACTATCAAGAAAGTACATCACCGAGGAGCAGGAAAATGTTAAGCTTGCTTAGACCACTTTGGACATCATCTTAAACAAGATGCCCAAAAATAAGAAGGACCCAGGTTCCTTTGGAATCCAATGTTGCATTGGCAACACATCTTCTAAAAAGGGATTAGCTGACCTTGGGGCCAGCATATCTATTATGCCTTACTCAATGTGAAAACGTCTGGGTTTCACTGAATTGCTGCCTACAACAATGATTATCCAATTAGATGATTCCACTATAACCGCACCTTTGGGGATCATTGAAGATATCCCGGTAAGGATAGGCAAGGATGCTTATGTACCGTGCGACTTCGTTGTCATGGATATTAAAGAAGACCTGAGGTATCCAATCATTTTTGGCAGACCATTCCTCGCTACTGCCAGAGCGCTGATTGAAGTTGAAGCTGGTACCATCATTCTTAGGCTCGGAAAAGAAGCAATTCAATTCCGAGTCCTTAATAGTATGAAAGGGCCCAGCATCCAAGAGGAGGTTTTCCTCCTTGATGCTATTCAACAAATGTCACAGTTGGAAATCTCCGAGCCAGTTGACGAACTTGAAAATTTTCTAATGAACCCGGAGGTTGAATTCTCAGCGAATGAATTAGTTCAACAGTGCCTCCAACATCTAGAAAAGGCTGAAGAAGCGCCAAAGGCCACTTTTGAAGAACTTAAAGTTGTTACTGTTATAGAAGCATCTGAGCCACCGAAAGCCCCTGAATTGAAGACTTTACCTACAGGGCTCAAACATGTTTTCTTAGATGAAGAAAAGCTATGCCCAGTCATCATCAGCTCCACCCTTACAAGAGATCAAGAGGAAAAGCTTCTGAACGAGCTGAGGAAGCATAAAAAGGTCATAGGATATAAAATAACTGACCTAACGGGAAAAAATCCAGCCTTGTGTATGCATAGACTTCCTATGGTTGACGAATTCAAGCCCTCTTGAGAACATCAAAGAAAACTAAATCCTAATCTAAAGGAGGTAGTGCGTCTGGAGGTCCTTAAATTACTCAAAGTCGGCATGATCTATCCTATTTCTGACTCCCAGTGGGTCAGCCCCGTTCAGGTTGTTCCAAAAAAAGGGGGCACTACTGTAGTGCTAAATGACAAAAATGAGCTAGTGCCTACCAGGACTGTAACTGGATGGTGAATGTGTATTGATTATAGAAAGTTGAACAAAGCCACAAGGAAAGACCACTACCCTCTACCTTTCCTTGATGAAGTCCTGGAACGCCTAGCTCACCAAAAATATTTTTGTTACCTCGACGGTTACTCCGGGTTTTACCAAATACCCATACACCCAGACGACCAGGAAAAAACCACCTTCACATGTCGTTTTGGGACATATGCCTTTAGAAGAATGTCGTTCGGGTTATGTAACACACTCGCCACTTTCCAACGATGTATGTCTGCTATCTTCTCCGGTCTAACAGAATCCGTTATGGAAGTGTTTATGGACGATTTCTCAGTGTACGGAGATTCTTTCGACAACTGTTTAATAAATCTTGGACAAGTTCTGCAACACTGTGAGGAAACGAACCTTATCTTGAATTGGGAGAAATGCCATTTCATGGTAACAGAAGGTGTCGTCCTCGGACACAGGGTAAGTGATAGGGGAATAGAGGTTGATAAAGCAAAAATCGATGTTATCTCAAAGTTGTCACCTCCAAAGGACATAAGAGGAGTCTGAGCTTTTCTGGGTCATGCAGGATTCTATAGGAGATTCATCAAGGGTTTCTCAAAGATTGCCAAACCCATGACCCAACTCCTGACCAAAGATGTTGGGTTCATATTCAATCAGGAGTGTATGAAAAGTTTCTCTACCCTTAAGGATGCGTTAATCTCCGCACCTATTCTAAGAGCTCCAGATTGGTCGCAGCCCTTCGAAATCATGTGTGACGCAAGTGATTATGTCATAGGGGCCGTTCTAGGACAGCGGATTGATAAGAAACCCTATGCTATCTACTACGCATCTAAAACGCTAGATGAAGCGCAGAAAAACTACACCACTACGGAGAAAGAGTTTCTGGCTATCATCTATGCGTTTGAAAAATTCTGCTCTTATCTGATTGGCTCTAAAGTTATCGTCTATACCGACCATTCTGCCATCCGATACCTGATTCAAAAATAGGATGCCAAACCCAGGCTTATCCGCTGGGTGTTAATGCTTCAGGAATTTGACTTGGAAATCAAAGATAAAAGTGGCATGGAGAATGTTGTGGCCGATCACCTCAGCAGGATCGAGGTTGAAGAAAAAGATAAAATCCCTATCCGGGATTCTCTTCCTGATGATCAGCTTATGAAGGCCACTCATGGTTTCCCTTGGTATGTTGATATCATTAATTATCTAGCCACAGGGATTATCCACCCATCCGCTTCCTACCAGGATAAAAGGAAGTTTCTTCACGACATAAAACACTATTACTGGGACGAACCTTACTTGTTCCACCTTTGCGCCGACGGACTTTTTCGTCGTTGCCTTCTAGAAGAAGAAATAACCCCGGTCCTAGAACATTGCCATTCCGGACCCACGGGGGGGCATATGAGTGACAAGAAAACCGCCATAAAGGTTTTACAATCTAGGTTCTTCTGACCCACCATATCAAAGGATTCTTACGATTTTGTGAAACCCTGTAACAAATGCCAATTTTCTGGCAATATATCAAAAAGAGATGAAATGCCACTCACCATGTGGTAGGAAATTGAGCTTTTTGATGTATGGGGGGGGGTAGATTACATGGGCCCTTTCCCCTCATCCTATGGCTTCTCTTACATTTTGGTCGCGGTGGACTACGTCTCTAAGTGGGTCGAAGCTATACCCACAGTGTCCAGCGATTCAAAGCATGTCATCAAATTGTTCAAAGATATTATTTTCCCAAGATTTGGAGTTCCGAGAACTGTCATATCGGATGGCGGGACCCATTTTTTGGAATGAAGTTTTGAGGCCTTACTGAAAAGTTATGGAGTCAATCACAAAGTCACCACGCCTTACCATCCACAAACTAGTGGTCAGGGGGAGGTATCTAATAGACAATTAAAGGCGATCCTTGAAAAAATGGTGAACAAAAACCACACTGACTGGTCCACCAAACTTCTTGATGCCCTTTGGGCATACCGAACTGCTTATAAAACACCAATCGAGACAACCCCATTCTGTTTGGTGTACGGGAAGTCTTGTCATCTTCTAGTGGAGCTGGAACACAAAGCCTGGTGAGCCATCAAACAGCTAAACTTTGATCTTAAAAGTGCAGGAGAAAACAGACAACTTCAACTACAGGAGCTAGAAGAGCTCCGCATGACGGCCTATCAGAGCACCAGAATATATAAGGAGCAGACAAAAATGTGGCACGATGGTCACCTTAAGAGAAAAGATATTGCCGTTGGTGACAAAGTTCTCCTCTTTAATTCCAAGCTCAAGTTGTTTCCCTGAAAACTTAGGACAAAATGGTTTGGGCCTTTCACTATAAAACACATCCACCCAAATGGAGCAGCCATTATTATTGACAACAACGGAGGAGAAAGAACGATCAACGGTCACCGTTTAAAAAGATACTACGCTACAGAAGACAAAATACCAAGACAAACCATCGAAATCAAAGATGTTATGCAAGCCACATGACATCATTACAACTTCGTCGAGCCAGCGACGTTAAACCAAGGCGCTACTTGGGAGGCAACCCAAGATTTCAACCTTTCTCTTTATTTTCCATTCTTTTATTTTCCTGGTTTTATCTTATGAAAATACACACAAAAAAATTCACATAACAAAAAAATAATAATAATAATAATAAACAAAAACAAACAACATAAAAATATATAAATCAAAAACAAACATAAAAATATAATATCTTTTCTACCTTTGCCCTTCCAAATGGTCTTCAAACCGTTTGGAGCCAAAACGGTCTTGAAACTGTTTGGACTCCAAACGGTCTTGAAACTGTTTGTAGCCAAACGGTCTTGAAACCGTTTGGACTCCAAACGGTCTTGAAACCGTTTGGAGCCAAACAGTCTCGAAACCGTGTGGACTCCAAACGGTCTTGAAACTGTTTGGACCCAAACGGTCTTGAAACCGTTTGAAGTCCAAACGGTCGCTAAACCGTTTGACTTAGGTTTTTTATCCGGTCAACCCCTCGTTTCCTATAAATATAAACCCCACCCCCTCGTCTTTCTTTCCTTCAACTCCCGAGCCTTCTGAAATTCTCGCACAGTGATGTTCCATTGCTTTCGCCTCCCAGTTCCCGCGTGACTCGCCGACGAACTCTGCGTCCTCTGTTATGCGTGACCTCCATCTCCAATGCTCTCTTCACCGTCGACGCTACCAGCTGTTGCATGGTAGTCCAGCAATGCTACCATCCTTCACTTCCGCAGCCCCACACACCGCCATTTTTGTTATCGACGCCACCACGGCGTTCCCTCTTCTCCAACGCCGACGCAACCTTCGTTTCCATCACCGCCAGTTCCGCCGCTATCATTTTCATCTTCATTTTTATAACCGGCAGCTCCACTTTCACGATCGGAGTCTTCGCCATTTTCACCAACAGCCCTGCCCACTGTCGCCGTCTTCCCCGCCGTCTCCATCACAAAGAGCCACCGCCTTTTTCATCGCTGCCTTCATCGCCGTTTTTACCACCATATTCACCATCGTTTTTATCGTTTTCACCATCGCCCTTATCGTCGATGATCACCGCCGCTTTCACCATCATCGCCAACGCATCCGCCTTCGCTACGCTATTTTACCTTCATCCTCACCTTCGCCAATGGCCACGCGACGCTTCGTTCTCCAAACGGTCTTGAAACCGTTTGGGACCAAAGGGTCCTGAAATCATTTGGGACCAAATGGTCTTGAGACCGTTTGGGACCAAACGGTCCTAAAACTGTTTGGGACCAAACGGTCTTGAAACCATTTGGGACCAAACGGTCCTGAAACTGTTTGGGACCAAACGGTCCTTAAACCGTTTGACCTTGCACATTCATCTAATTTCCATAAATATACAAAAATACATAAATATTAATAAAATCAAATCTTTCTAAAAATGTTATTCTAACTCTTCATTTCTCATTCTACGGATATGGCATCACCAGCAAAGAACGTCATCGGGTTCGAAGACCCTGAAATCTGGAACAGAAAGGAACTACTGGAAAAACAAGCTCGGCTCCAGAAGATAAGAGTTGACTTCAACAGGACAGGGAAGGCACCTCCAAATATCAAAATAATGGACGTCCTGTGCGAGCTTGATCGCCTCGAGAAGTGCCTGGCTGAGGCACCTGAAGAAGAAGTTGAGATCTCCTCTTCTGATGATGAAGGCTCAGAGTACAATCCTAACTCTGAGGAGGAATCCCCTGCTAAAGAACAAAAGGGGAAACACAAGGTCCTGGAGACTACATCTGGGCAGCCCTCCAAGAAACGGGCAAGGAAACAAGTTCGACCTGCCTCTGCCATTGATCAACCCTTTGCAAAACCTACCACCACCATCCCTGCTACTACCACCACTACCACCACCATTCCTTCTACTACCACCACCATCCCTGTTACCACCCCCACTTTCATTCCCATCACCACCACAACACCACCACCAGAAAACCTCTTCATCCAAATCAACCTCCCCGCTGACAAAACCCTAAAACCCACCAAGTATGTGTGCTCCAGCATACTACGTAGGATGGGGATATATGACCGTGCTTTCGACGTGCTAGACAAAGCCAACCTTTCCAGGTTGTGTCTAGTACCTGAAGTATCCTACTCCAAACCCACTACAGAATTCTTCACTTTTCTGACTAAAGAGCTTGTCGATATCATGGATAGGTCACAGGACGGGGGTGACAGAAGGCTCGTCACCCAAATCTTCGGCAGCAAGGTTGTCACAACGGAAAATATGATGAACACAATCTTCATTGACAACCAGGACCAGCTGCGGAAAGCCATGGAGGTGGGGACCGAACACTCAGAGTTCAACAGACAAAAATTCTGGAAATCTCTAACTGGGATCCCCACCTATGACGTGAAGACGTGCAAAGCGTCAAATATACACTCTGGCTTTGTGCGCACCCTGCACGAAATTCTCGTTGGCGCACTCTTCCCCAGGACATAGGGGTGAAACGTTATCATTTCAGATCTTTTCATTCTCTGGTCTATTCTTAACGAAAGGTCGGTCAATATCGGATGACAACTGATCCAGAAACTATCAACCTCCAGCCTAGGAAAAGAAATCTGCATGGGGGGGCATGTCACATATAATATCAAATACCTCAAGATGGATAGACCCCTACCTCGCTGCACGCAACTAAAGGGCGACATCCTTACCAATGAACAAACTCTGAAGAACTCCTTCATCATCAAGGAAAAGGATGGAAAACTACACTATGTCTTCTTCCCTATGGTTAAGTCATCCAGAACACTCATCCCGCTTCCGGAGCTAGCACAGTACGACACCAAACAGCTCCTCTTCTCTGATGAGGAGCTTTCACAACTACTAGCTTCGGTTAAAACAACCGAAAAGAAAGATACAACGGGACAAACGGAGCTGAGAATCACAGCCCCGGCAGCTCGACCAACAAAAATACCCATCAAACGACCTTCTAGAAGGCAGTCGTTGGCCCAACAGCTGTCGGGGACACCAACATCTAAGCCAAATCCTGAGGCCGAAGAGCTCCATGAAGAAATCTTAACCTCCTCCTCAATCAACTCTTTCATTCAGAGTTTACACGAGTAGCTAACCGCTGCCACAACTCCACCTTCCACCATTCCAACATCTACCACTCCTTTCTTCCCCATCACATCCACGCAACCATTCACATCCTCTTCATCACCCCTTTTCCCTTCGGGCTTTCCCTTCTCCATCCCTATGCCCGACTTCACTACTTTCCCTTTCACCTCCGCAGTTTCCACCCCATCACTATCGCTACCACCGCTTTCACCACTTTTCACATCCGCCACCACCCTGACACCGCTGGTGACTACATCCACAGTCACTACGCATCTCGGGGCATCATCAGTGTCTCTTCTGCAAGACACTAACACCATCCCACACAGACCCCAGCCATCCCACCCTTCCTCTCCTGGGGTCCCTTTTGCCAATATCGGTGAGGAATTCGGACGTCAATTCGACGTTGTCCGAAACCTCCTTACTGATCCTTCTAATATATTAAATTCTATTTTTTCTTATGTGCAGGGTTTATCACGACAGGTGGCCACGATCGACGAACAACACCGACCCTTGCCTACCATCCTCCAAGGCTTCCAGCAATGACAAGATGAGGTGGCTAAGCAAGTTGAGCACATCAACAGTCACTACAACACCTTGCCGGACCTGGTCCTTGGAGCGTGGCATCAGCAAGAAGCAACGGCAAAGCAAGTCGATGAGATCTCCACACAGACTCAGCCTCAGCCAGAGACTCTCCGTGCACTCCAGCAACAACAAGCAGATCTGAGCACGCGCTTGGACACCATCAACAACACACTCACACAGCTACAACATCGCCAAGAGGAGTCCAATAAGGATGAAATCCAGTAGCTACATGCTCAAGTTACAAATCTTACAGCACATCTCCTCTCTGCCGAAGGCAGATATACCAACCTCAAAGAATCCCATGATGCAATGCTCGAAACACACGAGCATCTACAAGTAGCTTTCGATGAGTTACAAGCTACCCATCGGCGGTGCAAAACGTTCGCAAGTAAAAAACAAGCAGACAAGGCAACGGATGACACGGATGGCGATGATGAAGAAGAAGACAACTCCGACTCATCTGCTGATTCAAACAAAGATAACACCTCTTCTGGTGATAAACATGATGACGGAGAGGACCCTGGAAATGCAGCAGAACCTTCCCACAGAGGTTCCGACAAAGGTCACCACGACAGTGATAATCACCCCAAGTCCCCACACAACGATAATGTCAACATGTCATACGGGGACCAATTCTTTGATTATTCCACGCTGGGGTCCATCGGGGAAGCTACTAAAGACACGGCTTATGCTGAGTTCCACCAGTGTATACTAGAAACCAGCGCCAGCCTACCACAAACAACTGCCCCACCTCTCTCCACACCTCCTCCCTATGACGAGGGCGAGGCAGAACGAGTAAGTTTATACACCAATGAAGACCTCGATTCTGCCTCTGACTCGGACGATGATCTACCAGGCCATGAACAGGCCTTAGAACAACCTGCTTCTCCCCCTCTATAAGAACTTCCCCCGCCACCACCTCTGCCGCACAAAATGCATGACCTGGATATGGCGGCCATCTCCACTTTAGATGCTCAAGATATTTTTATATTGAACACTATAGTGGATGATGCAAAGGCGGGGGAAGACATAATTTATCATAATATAAAAACTAGGCGTAAGTTGACACGTGAAGACTTTCGCAGCATCCTCCGACCTTGGTCCACGATGCCTATGGAAATCTTCTGTGTCCTCCTCGCCAATAGTATAGAAATGTACAAAAGTTCTAAGCGGCAACAACCGGTATTTAACGCCTCACCCGCTCTGTCTATTGGCCTTTTATACAAAGACATAAGAGCAAAGTCGATCGAGCGGCTGCGTGCTGGTCTAGCACGTCGGGCACATTATCTGACCGTGCCTTTCCAAGTTTCGGACCACTGGCTTTTTATGATCGTGGATACAGAGGCTCGGGATGCCAAGGTGTATAATTTCTATGGCGCCGAGCTATCAGCCGGCACAATAAACTTCGTCGGTGAAGTAGCATGAGAAGCAAGGTGTATACCCTTCCGGCTGCTTAAATTAATTTGGGCTGCCCTCCCATCTCTTCGCCAAGATTGGAGCCAACCTTGGTTCAATATCATAAACCCTCAAGTCCAAGCCACCGAGGGATCTAGGGATTGCGTTTTCTGCACCATACGTCACATCCAAGCGCTGAACCAGGAAATCCCATTTCACGATCTGGTTGCTGAAGATTTTCATTCCTTACGCGGACGTTATGCCATGGAGCTCATCTGTGATAGGCGGTTCTTCAAGGACCCAACTATGACACTAGATGACGTTCCTCGCTACCTCTTCTCAGCTTTCCAGCGACCGCAACGGAGACCCTTCTGACAAACTCTGAAGGAGTCAGAAAAGACCAATATGACAATCGCCGATACCAAGCAAGCTACAAGCACTATCGATCCTCCGTCTTCCATCGAACCAACCTTTCCTGATTTTTATCGTGATGCTTGCAAAGGTCTCTCCGAACTCGATTTGCGTCTCATTATGGCGCGGCTCTCATCCGACAAAGATGGGCTCGTATTCATGTCTCGAGACATTCTTGTAATGACAGACACACTACGAGAGACTTTACAAATCAAAGGATCGCTCTCTGTATGTTTAATGGCCGCCTATCAGTTTCTACTTGGCCAAAACAACCCAACAACATACATGGCGTCCCCATATATGAAAGATGATCTTCTAAAGCTCAAGAACTTAGGCACAACTGACGCACTGATATCCCATCTACAGCACACAACGCCGACGTTCATCATGTTACCTTTCCTCTATCATGAACACTGGATGCTCCTGCCAACAAATCTCCCAGAAGGAACAACCACAATATATAACAGTTCCGATAGCCAGTAAAACGCACGACATAGAAACTACGTCGTGACACTGAAAACGCCAACTGAAGTAGTGGCAAAGGAGTGCACCGACAAGTTAATAGATTTTCTGAGTCAGCATACAAGGGCGTACGACAAAGAGCATTTCCACCGCCCTTCCTTCTGCCACAAATTCCCCCAGCAAATCCGACAATCAAACGACTGCGGATTCCACATCCTCTACTGGATGTACACCATCATCCTTCTCCAAAGACCAGTAGAGGAGATGACTGACGTGGATTACCATGCTCTACGAGGACAGTTCGCATCCAACCTACTTCATTCCCCGGGGGCAAATGCAGATTTACCTTAGCCTGCAGCCCTTGTCCTAATTACTCCTCAACCTATCACTTTGACACTCTGAGGATAGAGTGAGTGATAAGTTGGGGGGGTGGGTACATTAGACAAGGGCGAGGTATCATTTTTACATCCCTCTTCCTTCTTTTCCTTTCTCTGTTTATACACTCTCCCTTTTTAACTTTCTTTTTAATTAACCCTTTTTGAAGTAGAATCACCCTCATTTAACTCTAGAATCATGTTAGTCCCCAAAAGTAAATAGCACTTAGACATTTAATGGCGATTTAATAAATGTCACTCCACTATTGATTTGCATGCTTTTGCTTCAATTCTTTATCTGACTCTCCACATGTCAAAATCAAGGCAGAAATAAGCCAAGCTCTCAAGGATGAGAGGGGAATCAGGCAACTTCCAAATCAAGAAGTTATGCAAGTGGACCACAAACCAAATAAGTGCATGCTGAAAAACTCTAAGAACAACTTTCCTCTCTTCAAAATAAAAGAGGCTTGGCCGCCCAAAATAAATTCCCAAACAAAACCCCAAAACCCAAGCCTGCGAGTTATCGAATAAAAGCCAGAGAGACGAATAACATTATGAGAGTTGTGCCATGAATAAGGATCTATATAAAGAACCGATGAAGGTTTCACCCGGCCGGAACATTCCGCTGCCCTCACAAAGGCAGATGTGTCATGCCCGGTAGTGAAACCCTAAGGTATCTAAATATATGAAAGGCTCATAAAGGACTCACCCGGCTGGTACATTCAGCTGCCCTCACAAAGGCAGATGTGTCGTGCCCGGTAGTGAGATCCTAAAAGCATAGACAACCCCTCCCCCACTTGAAGGGGGAGCTACACCTCAAAGCCTTTAGCAAACCATCATACCCTCTCTAGCTTCCAGTAGGTCTTTCTGAGAGGTATAAAGCTGATTAGAGTCAATAACATGCACAAAATAAAGGTGGTCCCAATGCGAACTACGAGATATGGAAAGAACCTGAGACCCCAGCAACTCTAGAAATCTGAAAGAGTCAAGGTAAGCAATAAGACTCGATATGACCTTAAGGGAACTCAGGTTAAGAACTGAAGCAAGAGTATGGAAATCCTAATTAAATAAGTTTGCCTTGCCATTGCATGTCTCAGCTCTATCTAACTTGAGGACAAGTTAGACTCTAAGTTAGGGGGGTGATAACCTCCTATTTTGAACGATTATCTTAGTCCTTTTTTCTTAGTTTTTCATACTCTTTCTAAGTTTAAACTATACATAATCCTAATTTTACCCTTTTTTGTAAATATACCATCAGACTAACTTTTCCTTTCTATACATGCAGAAAAAGCACAAAAAAAAATCATAAAAGAATAACTCAACCCCGAGACCGCATGGAATCAAATGGTCCCAAGACCGTGTGAAGCCAACCGGTCCCGAGACCGCATGGAGTCACACGGTCTCAAGACCGCATGAAGCCAACCGGTCCCGAGACCGCATGGAGTCAAACGGTCCCAAGACCGCATGGAGTCAAACGGTCCCAAGACCGCATGAAGCCAACCGGTCCCGAGACTGCATGGAGTCACACGGTCCCGAGACTGCATGGAGTCACACGGTCTCAAGACCGCATGAAGCCAACCGATCCTGAGACCGCATGGAGTCAAACGGTCCCAAGACCGCATGAAGCCAACCGGTCCCGAGACCGCATGGAGTTCAAACGGTCCCAAGACCGCATGAAGCCAACCGGTCCCAAGACCGCATGGAGTTCAAACGGTCTCAAGACCGCATGAAGCCAACTGGTCCCGAGACCGCATGGAGTTCAAACGGTCTCAAGACCGCATGAAGCCAAATGGTCTTGAGGACCAAATGGTCTTGAGGTCCAAATGGTCTCCAAACCATTTGGACTTCACTTAAGGTCTATAAATAAGACCCCAAGGGTCCATCATAAGGGGGAAGTTTTCAGACGTCCAAAGGCTGCCTCAATCATTCCAGAGCTCTTGTAACTTCCATCCTCCGCCCTGGGGCTGCCGGTCTGAGACCCACACTCCATCTTGAAGATTCTTTCTCTCTCTTCACCAAAGAAGGTGGGAGGAGGGAGATCTCGTCATCAAGCAACCTGTGAAGCTGGTGGATCGTTTCTCTCTCTCCAAGGGGTTGACTTTCCTCCCTCCTTTGTGGGGATGATGCTCTCTCTCTCTCTCTTCTTGCCTCCTTCTTTGTCCTAGTTATGAACGAGTAGACTCTCTCACTAGGGTGCGGGGAGTAGCCCCGCTACCCATGCTTTCATATCATGTAAATGTAATCCTTAGGTTGTAATATAGAGTTCTTATCTCTGTCAATTCGACATCAAACGATTAATGAATGCATGTTGCTTGATCTCCAACTTGTGTTATCTTTTATCTTTTAGTATGAATTGTCTACATTTGTACTATTATATTCGAAACTCATTTTCATGTTGGTTCTTAGTGCATGTACTCACCATGCATCTGTTTCGGTATCTAGAAGTGTATCTCAAGAAGTGGAGTAGACTCACTATCATCCGTTGCACTTTCATACTATGCAATGGAATCAGTTGACGTATGGAAGTGCAACCTTGATAAGTTGAGGAACACACTTTGTGAGGGGAATGATGTAAAGTAATGTGACCATTTGTTCGGGAATGGTTGGCTTTGCAACATTCTTGCACTTCTCGTAGTTAGATTCTCTGAAAGGAGGCTATGTCTACAAGGATACTAACTGACTGGACTCTTTTTGCAGGTTAAGTTTTGCTTTGCATGTGTTGATCGATGTGTAGTGGCGGTGAAAAACCGATCACACCCTAGTGATCTTTTATCATAGTTTAACTCATTAGATTTACCTGCTTTCTTTACTTTTCATGTTCTTAGTTTAAAAACATCAAAATCCAACTTTTGATATAAGTGCCAGCTAGTAAGTGACCAAGTGAAATTCCATATGTTTTCCATCTTGTTGCTTGCAACAAGACCGTTGTCCCATGGATTTGACCCTTAACTATACTGTGATAAGACTTCCACGTGTCTTAGCATACGTGGGTGGAGTTTTCTATCTAGTATAAGCAAGGATAAACTTAAAGACTTACCATCTTTAGGATTTTTAGTGGTGCACGCAATTCCACATAAGTGGAAGCTCCATCACCTTAGTCACAAAAGGATTCACCACCAACTAGAGTGTATCAAGCTATCAGTATCACTATGATCAAAACAATTTGATTTCATGTAATGGCATCATAGAAACTCTACATTTATCATGAATAAGTTAGATTTTGTATTAGGGTTTCATCCAATCATTTGTTATGTCACCATAACAATAGTTCAAACACTAATATTTCAAATTTTAGGTCTTTCATACTTAAAGATAGTTCAATGTTCAACAAATAATGTTGATAAGATCTGAAATATAATCTTCATTCTTGGATCACCTCTTTTTCATTTGAAACAACACTTATAAGGTCTATCATTTAGAATTCTAATAGTTTTAAACTAAGATTAATGTTGTGCATATAGAAACTAGGCAAGAAATGCATTCAAAGTTATATAAATCATCTGGTAGAGAGAAGAAATCTAAAATCCAAGGTGGAAACTCTTGAAATCAGCACCCAAACATCAACCTCAACCAACCAAATCTCTAAGAATGTATCCTATTTCCACACATAGGGTGGGACTAGATCAAGGAAGAAGAAAAAGAGAGTTCTCAACCCACATGCATAGGGTTTCGGCAAGAAAATACCAAGCAAACTATAAAGCTTGGCCGCATCAAGAAGGAGGGTGAAGAACATCAAGAAAATGAGTAGAGGTGCAAGAATCTTACACAAAGGAAGCAACAAAAATGATTGGCGACCTTGTATCAGACCAAGGAATCTTGATTCTGGCGCATGCATCCATGAACCACCCCGAGATGAGCCCCGATGAATCTTCATTGTGCCTATGGAAGTTTCCTCGAGCTCCTCTACTTGCAACTAGAACTCCGCTAAAAGAGTGAAAGGAAAGAGAGAAGGGGAGTATTTGTAGGTGGGTAGGTCAAGAGACTGACTTTCCATCGGTCAATAAATCCATCAAAAAATCACTAAGAAGGTTAGTTGGGCACCAGGAATGCGTCAGTTAGAAAACTATCACCTGAAATGCTAAGATCCCATTAGGCAATGAAAATTTGTTGGTCACCAATATTCTGTTGGTCATCCTCACGCACACACACATCAATCTCTATGGTTAAAGAAATATGTCCACCAACAAGTAAAGGCACTGATGACTCATAAACCATGTCTGACACCAAAAACACATCGACTGATGATAATTCATCGGTCACCGGTAAACAATCAACAAAAAGCAAACGATCACCAAAAAACCATCGACTAATGAGTGCACATCACTATCATCTCATCAAGCTTATATATACTCCAACAAATTAAAGTCGAAAGCATCCAAAGGAGAAGTAGAATTATAAAATTCTTATATACATCATGAAGCAACTCAAGCAAGTGTCATAATTATGTTCATACGGCCAGAAAAGGATAAATTATATAAATATAAAGTTACATAAATCTATATAACTTGAGAAAAAAGGTTTGTTTGATTCAAATTATAGTTTCATCATCTAGGGTGACATCATAATGCAAAGTCAAATTTCAAGACTAAGTATCACATTATTCAAATTATGTCAAACAAATTATATTTATAGGTTAAACAGGGTTAGGGGCCTTACATGTTCCCAGTCTTTTTTATTACATAAAGTTTCTACATTGTATTCTTCTTTTTCTTTTGCTAACTAAAAGCTCGTTAATTGCTGCTATCAATGATCTTTCTTCATCCTCTTTAGAGTGCTCATCTCTAAGTGATTATATTATATCATCAAATCACAAAGGCATCCACTAGCATAAACTTCCAATGGAGAGTCAACCCTGTAGAATTTTTGAGTAATCTTCCTACTTTGAGTACAACCTACTAGCAATGATAACAATACTTGGCTTTTCCTGTGGCCATTTATTGCAATAAAACCCCATCAGATAATCCTTTTGGGATACACATGAAACCATTGTCTTCTAGTGTATACAAATGCTAATCAATCACATGTGAAGAATATTCAACCCAATCTACCTCCATGTTGGGAGAAATTTACAATGTAACTAATGGATATTTGTGGAAGGATTATGAAATATGCATTTGTATAAATGAAACAAAGATGGTAGGTAATTTGCAGGGAATGTTTGGGGAAGGAAGGGGAATGATGAGGTCAACGTCTACTATAGTAGGAGAAGCGATGATATCTTGAACACGAGGTCAACCTCATTTTGAAAAGGCACACACGGCCTCACGTGCCCGTTTAATTTCAAATATGTTTAAATCGTTAATACCCAAGGTATGAAGTTGAAATGTTGTATTGCATACAGTCGGACACTTAAGTTAAAATCAGTCGAAACTACAAGGGGCTCAACATTCATCAATTTCGGCCTATGAATTGAGTCGCGAGCTGGCAATATCGCACGAGTTATTCTTGTTCCACATGACTGAATAGCTTTATTTTAGGATGGAGACTTGCTGACTGTGTTTGGTTGAAACCACATGAAAGAACACGAGGAAAGTTGACCTTATCGACATCGCCTAGCTACATTATTGGCATGCATGTATACGTGTCGACGTACGTGGCATTGTTTGAGGGAGGAATGATTATTACACCTTAGGCCCCCACCTATCAGCTTTTGGGAACTTTATACCCGGGTAGCTAGCCTACCAGTACCACCACCGAAATGAAAGGAAGCCACGGCTCTCTAGTTCAACAGCACCAGCGGCCGCCCGGGAACAGCAGGTCGAGACGCACAGGAACGCCCACCGGCGAGGCGGGTGGCGACCACCCTGGGTCAAACACCTGCACCTCCACTAGAGGCCAGCAGAAGGGCCGACCGACCAGCCGGGCAGTTACCTTCCCACGCTGGTTCCTCCCCTCCTTCTCGTACACACTGTAACCAGCAGTGAAACAGTGCATGCCGTCGGTTACTGCTGCGGGGCGCAGCAAATCGGTACCGAGCAGCAGTGTCACAGTGCGCCTCTCGCCAGAGTAACGGCCGGTATAGAGAGGCCACCGGGTGCTCCGGGTCCCTGTCTCCACCGCCATCATGACGACGGAGTATGTTGTGGTGGAGGTGAATGGCAACGACGATAACGACTACGACTATGAGGATGGAGTGGGGGCCCCGACGCAACCAACCGCCGCTTTTACCATCGGTTTCAATGGCTTTTTAACGGGGGCCCGGCAGACCTTCCCGTAGGCACCACGCGGGCCGGTGTCTATGGATTCACCACCCACCTTCCAAACGCACTCGCGGTAACAAGGAGAAAAGAAAGGCGGCGTGGTCCCGAGTTTCTTCTACACCTGGAGGAAAAAATCACTGCACTTCTGGTGGGTCCGCAAATCCGCTCCGCCGTATCCCCTCCCATTATTGGTGGCCACGTACTGTGCATGTGGCTAATTTCCAACCGTTGATAGCGTTCAGCTTCTATCTTGATGATGAGGCAACTGTGGTAGAGAGGGAGTCGACGGCTCATACGGAGCAAGATGATAGAAACTAGAAGGCCCTCCAGTTTTTGCGGTTATTCAGAACAAATGCTAATAATGTTAATGCTAATGAACCTCCTCGGTGGATGCATTATGCAACGTTTGGCAACGCGATTGCGTTAATGGCCGGTAGCCCATTATAGATGATCCGTCGCAATAATTTCTCACGGTGAGAAATGAGCGGTAGGTAGAGTTTGCCGAACACTCCAGACAAAAAATACAATGTTAAATCAGAGTGGTGGACAACCGTGTGTTTGGCAACGCGATTGGCAGCGATTGACTGGCTGCCTGTGGTTGTTCATTACTGCTCAGACAATCACCACCGCTTTGTCAAACGAAGCATACCACAAGCGCTACACAATAATAGTTTGTAGTAGAGCTTCACTACCCGTAGTTAGTTCTGTCCCCGATTATCCACCTGATTTCTCGGTAGCACACAACCAACGCATTTTAGGGGATATGAATCTGGTGCGCGTAGAAGCCGAAGAGGCATTTCCCTCTCCCGAAAAAGACCCACTCTAGTCTCTCTCAACACCCGTCTCCCGCGATAAATGTTGGTATCTATGCCCATAGAGCAAGTCATGTGATGATTGTAATGAGATACCTTGTAAATGATTTGAATAATAATAAAGGCAATTTTCGATCTATATGTTTAACTATTTCTGAGATGATAGTGTAACATGATAGATGTCTAAAGAATTATTTTACTCGATGACATATTCTTTTGGGTTGATGACCTAAACGATTAGATCATACTGATGTTAAGAGTATACATTCTTATTTAGTCCCTAGTCGGTTGTTATTATGGAAATAACCATAGACATCAATAACACTAAAGACTAGATTGTGTGTTGGTTGATGATATAATCTCATTAGTCATGATATAGTGATATCAAACCAAGCACATAGATACTTGTTAGAAAGCAAGTGTACCGGACAGACCCACCTTGAGAGTGACACATGGAACCATGATTTCGTAGTTACAGTCAGCTCTCATAGTGATGGTGGTGAGTGTGATTCTTCGACCTGAAATCACTACACTCAACACATGTTGTTGGGTATACTTTGACATCATCAAACGCAGTCCTGAAACATGGGTTGTTATAAAGGTGATGATTGGGTGACTTTGACACATGGGACTTTTGAGGGGCGAGTGATAGATATGGGATGTGTCCCTCCTAAGGGAGTTTGATGTCCATGGCCACTTGATGAGTAGGATTGAGAAAGGCATGCACATGCATGTGTGAATCAATATGTGATATTGATGTCACACACATCTCACCCAGTCTGCTCTGAGATCAAGGAAATGGATGAACGTTGAAAGGATGAATGTACCATGCCTTGAGTTCATTCAGGACATTAGTGACAAAGGAATTATACATTCTCTATAACACCATTCACGGATTGTAGGATTGAACGTTATTCTCCAACTTTCTATTTCACTTGGGTAGCACTGATGTGCGACTAGGCACTGCTCTTTGCTAGTGAAGTCATAAGTGTTATGGACTTTCACTGCCAACGTGAAATGAACCTGCAGGGTCACACACATAGGATTTAACCTAGAAGAGGAGTTTATCGACAAATGATGTTTAGATTGATTACTAAAGGAGTTTAGTAGTTCAATTAAACACTCAGTTGATTGATAGCTCAAAATCATAGTGTTCAAGGTGTTGGACCAATTGATTAGAGTTTCAGATTGATTGAAAGCGCAATTGACTGATTTTGCACGGTCTGTACTCCCAACCGACCGACTCATGTGATGAACCGATCGGCTCAGGTTGGTGAACCGATCGGCTCAAGTGGTGAGTCGATCGGCTCAAGTGGTGAGTCAATCAGCTCATGTAAACGATCGGCTCAATTGTTGAATCGGTCGATTCGTGTGATCAACCGAGATCGTTTGGAAAGTCAGAAGACTCTTTTACAAAAACATATTTGTTTCACTTGTACAAATTTGATTTGGACAAGGGCTAATATTTGATTAGTCAGAAACAAACATGAAAGTCAATTTGAGTTAGAACAGGACCACAAACTGATTGGCTCATGGTTGAACCGATCGGCTCAGATGTCCCAAACAATCGGTTCAGGTGTGAACCGATCGGCTGAGGTCACGAACCGACCGTTTCATGATTGAAATGATCAGTTCAGCTGACGTAGTTGGTTGTTTTGTGGAAAATCTCAAACCCTTCTACTCCTGCTTTAATCCCGCATTGCCCAGGGTAGAGAACCCTGTCCCATGACCCTCCTATATATATAGGGGTATTGGAGGCTTCTCAAAGTACAACAACTCAGAACACCAGTTGCTCTGCAAAGTTGTCGTTCTCTCTGGTTGTGGTAACCAGGAGAGCCCGAGCAAGTGCTACCCGATAAGGGAGGCACAACAAGGGAAATACAAATACAGAAAAGCGACTGGTGGCAGGAGAGTGTGTCGGTGACTAGTACGCTGATAGGAGGGTGTGACTCTTTCTGATTCCTTGTGGGACAATGAGATCGGAGTTCTAGGCATTCTGTGTAGACGACTGTAGAGGCGGGAGACTTCTACCGCTCAGAGGACAGCTGTCAATCCCGACAGTCCCGGTGAGACCAGGAGCTGCACAGATACCGTCCAAGACTAGAGGTGAAGACCGCACAAGCCGTGAGGTAACGTCGATGAGCAAGCCTCGGGATAAGGTACGCTTCTACAAACCATCCTTCCTATTGTGTATACGTTGATGCAATTCCTTTATTCTGGGTTTGGGAGAAGAAAATTTTGTTTCTACTTCCTTCTTTGTCTCCCCTAAAACCTAACAGTGGTATCAGAGCCACATCAACTGCTCTATACTTTAGGATTATCGATGTGATCAATTTTGGTTTGTCGCCTTTATTTATTACATATGATGCAAATAAAATTGGCTTTATGCATGTCCAATCCACACATCTGAAAATACATATATGATATGTAATATGAATGCACTCGATACATGTCGCCCTTAAACGAGTTTTGCGGTGGATGTATAGTGTGGTTATGGCCAATAAACCCTATGTATGTGTGCTTGGTTGAATGTGGTTGCTTGTATCTCGGTCTGCGCACTGATTCCCTATCTTCTATTCCTGATGTAATTCAAGATAACTCGAGATTTCTTTCCTACCTTTGTTCCCCCTGAATGTAACTCGAGGTTTTCTTTTCAAATGTAAAATAGGATAGTTTTTTTATTTCCTGTTATGTCAAAGAACGTAGGACAATATGACGACAACTGAGACGATCAGTTTAAGGTGTGAACCGATCGGTTGGCGATCAAGGCGAGTGGGTGGTGACCTAAGGGGATGCATGACGACCAGTGAACCGATCAACTGGAGGCACCAATCGATCAGCTGGTGGAACCCAACCGACCGGACTGATGGCGAGCCAATCAATCATGGAGATGAGTTGATCAAACCCTAAACGGCGAAGCACAGAGTTCAACTTGTACATGTTGCATGTGATGTGGACCTAGATGACCATGATTCCTCTTGGCTCAAAGAATCACATTAGGATGGCCATAATCATTGCTTTCATCGTTTCTCGTGTTTTCTGTGGGATATAGCATGTATATGACACTTACTATATTGCAGTGATTGGATATGTATATGTACCTATAAAAACCAAATCCCTTATTAAATATTAAAGTTTTAGATGCCTTCCAAATGTGACACACGTGAAAAGCTTGATCGGCCAAGTGTGGGCATGCCCTAGCGTGATGCACCGTCTATCTTGTGGAAGCATGAAGGATGGATATGTGGGTCTGCCCTAGAAGGGTGTATATTCATCGTGTTGGCTTTGGGTCGGACTTAACAAGGTAACCTAGATAGGATCTAGAACCTTGAGGCATGGAGGTGATCATGGCAAGGAGTTGCATATGACATATTTTAAGAGTTGCATATGATGCAATTGGAAAAAGTTGCCTACCTAGAAGATCTGAGTTGTGGGTGATAGCCCTAGCTGGTCCATGACTCAGAGGATTTCAGGATCTTAACCCACTAGGAGATTGTATGCTGCAATCTTCCGAATTGATGGTGAGGGTTGTCAATTTGAATCAAAATAGCGGGAGCGGTAATTAATTAAAGGCCTAATTAACTACTGTCAAATTTTATTCAAATCAAATCAAATCATTAAGGGTTTTGACAAATGCAATTTTCTCTTGTAGAATGGCAAAAGAATCATATTTTAAAATGGGAAAATTAATTGAGAATAAATTCCATAACTGGTTAGGGATTGTGAGAAGTGTTCTGCACAATCTAGATATATCGGTAGACTTTGAATCCACTCTATGTATGCTTAAGAAGAAGGATACTTCATTTACGGAGATCAGCGGAACAAAGTCTAATGACAAAGGTGAGGGAGAGAAGGGTTCTCTCGCCAAACCAATGTCAGAATCTTCTGCACTCAAAACATAGAGAGGATGGAAGGAATGATGGAAGAAGAAGTGAGAGATAGAGATCTCTACTTCTGGTGTATACGTAATAGAGATTAACTTTACTACATCTTCTTCATGGGTACTTGATACTGGATGTGGATCTCACATTTGTTCAAATGTGAAGGATCTTAAGAGAAGTAGGCCTTTGGGAAAAGGTGAGGTTGAACTACATGTTGCCAATGGGGTAAGAGTTTCTGCCAGTGCCATAGGAACCTATGAGTTAAATCTACCTAGTGGGTTATAATAGAGTCAACACATGTCGTTGGGTACACTTTGACATCATCAAGCGTAGTCCTGAAACATGGGTTGTTATAAAGGTGATGATTGGGTGACTTTGACACATGGGGCTTTTGAGGGGTGAGTGATAGATATGGGATTTGTCCCTCCTAAGGGAGTTTTATGTCCATGGCCACTTGATGAGTAGGATTGAGAAAGACATGCACATGCATGTGTGAATCAATGTGTGATATTGATGTCACACACATCTCACCCAGTCTGCTCTGAGATCAAGGAAATGGATGAACATTGAAAGGATGAATGTACCATTCCTTGGGTTCATTCAAGACATTGGTGACAAAGGAATTATACATTCGTTGTAACACCATTTACAGATTGTAGGATTGAAAGTTGTTCTCCAACTTTCTATTTCACTTGGGTAGCACTGATGTGCGACTAGGCACCGCACTTTTCTTGTGAAGTCATAAGTGTTATGGACTTTCACTGCCAATGTGAAATGGACCTGCAGGGTCACACACATAGGATTTAACCTGGAAGCGGAGTTTATCCACAAATGATGTTTTGATTGATTACTAAAGGAGTTTAGTAGTTCAATTAAACACTCAGTTGATTGATATCTCAAAATCATAGTGTTCAAGGTGTTGGATCAATTGATTAGAGTTTCAGATTGATTGAAAGTGCAATTGACTGATTTTAAACAGTCTGTACTCCCAACCGACCGGCTCATGTGATGAACCGATCAGCTCATGTTGGTGAACCGATCGGCTCAAGTGGTGAGTCGATCAGCTCATGTAAGTGATCGACTCAATTGTTGAACTGGTCAATTCGTGTGATCAACCGAGATCATTTGGAATGTCATAAGACTCTTTTGCAAAAACATATTTGTTTCACTTGTACAAATTTGATTTGGACAAGGGCTAATATTTGATTAGTTAGAAACAAACATGAAAGTCAATTCAAGTTGGACCAGTACCACGAACCGTTCAGCTCATGCTTGAACCAATTGGCTAAGATGTCCCAAACGATCAGTTCAAGTGTGAACCGATCGGCTGAGGTCATGAACCGACCTTTTCATGCTTGAAATGATCGATTCAGCTAACGTAGTTGGTTGTTTTGTGGAAAATCTCAAACCCTTCTACTCCTTCTTTAATCCCACATTGCCCGGGGTAGAGAACCCTGTCTCATGACCCTCCTATATATATAGGGGTATTGGGGGCTTCTCAAAGTACAACAACTCAGAATACCAGTTGCTCTACAAAGTTGTCATTCTCTCTAGTTGTGGTAACCAGGAGAGCCCGAGCAAGTGCTACCTGATAAGGGAGGCACAACAAGCGAAAGACAACTGTAGAAAAGTGACTATTGGTAGGAGAGAGTGTCAGTGACTTGTACTGTAACACCCCTGACCTGGGTTACAAGCTAACCCTAGGTGTTTTGCCTAATTATGAAATTAGATGGTTGAAATTATCCTTTAATATATAATTAAAGTTTCTATGGAACATATGTTTCCATTTTTGTCCCTTATAAACCAATGTTAAAGTATTGGTTGCAATACAAGGACCTATGTGAAATTTGCCCAATCAGAGGGGTTAAACTGCAAATTTCACATGTTTATATGTTCCTTCAATGTTGAGACAACATAAGAATGAATATGATGAGGTTTAAGGGATTTCCCAAGCTTGAGCACCAAGGTGCAGCTGTGGAAGCAACCCTTGTACTTGAGAACCCTAAATTGGTGTAAAATGCAATTTACCCAATTTGAGGGATGCAAACTTATAAAATACATCATCTAAAACATCTTTTATGACTCTTGGCATCATTTAGAAGAGAAATGATGAAAAGGTCACTTCATGTGAAAAATCATATAATAAAGAACACCTTTGTGATTGAATAATCAAGGTGTATGTATAATAAGCCCTTTTATGTGAATGCTTTAGTGATGGATTGATCCTCTTTGCCTTCAATTCTTGACCCTAGAAAGAGTTTGTCCTTAGAAATAAAATGTGGGGACGTGCAAGGAAGAAAGGAAGGATTTAGATGAGAAATGAGGAAAACATATGTCCTTATGTTGAAAATTCACCTAAGTATATATACAATTTTTCCACTAAGCAAGGGAACGACCCTCTCCCTTTCATTTCTTTTCCCCTTACTCAAACCAACTAAGGAGAGATCTGGAGCTCAGGAGGACGACCAGGGGAGTACAAGGTAGGTTTGGATCCTTCCTTTTGCTTAAATTCTTGGATGAAACTCGAATTCAAGGTCAAATTCATGGCTAGCTCACTTAGCTCTATCTTTCTAGCCATCTCTTCTCAACTTTGCTTGAAGGATTCACCTAGGCCGACCTGTGGAGCTTCTAGGACACCATTAAAGGCTTGGAGCTCAAGGAGCAAGCTTTAGGCGGGTTTTATAACTCTAAACTTTATGCTTTGATTATACATCATTTCCTATGCATATAGTTGCTAGTTCTTCTTCTTCCCTATCTTCCCTTGCATCCTTGCAAGCAAAATCATGAAGAACTGCTACTGTTCTTAAGGTAGAAGATAAGGGCGTTAATTCCAATGCTTATCCACGGATTTCCACTTTATCAAACGACCTCCACCAATTGCTCAAACGGTTTCAAACTGTTTGGTGGGCAAACGGTTTCAGGGTCGTGTGAGGGCAAACGGTCTTCAAGACCGTTTGGTCCCGTTGACCAAGCGAAGACCGTATGGGAATCTTGTTCATAATTATGTAAGTTAATCACCCAAAAACTTTGAGAGGTTAACTCCAAAGGAATCGTAAGATATAAGCAAATCAATTAGCAAAACCAATTGAATTAAGTCCTGATTTTCAATCTGTTTAATTTGCCCTTTTTGGGAAAACGGTCTCAAGACCATTTAAGATGGTTGACCAAACGTTGACCGTTTGGGATTACTGTTCATAATGATGTTAGTTAACGACTCACCAAATTTGAGGGATTAATTCCAAATGAGTCATGAGTTGAAGGATGATTAATAGGGAAAACCCTAATTGAAATTAGTGCTGAATCTCCAATGAGTTAAGTTGAGATTTTGGGTTGTTTAGCCCAAACGGTCTCAAGACCGTTTGGGGAATCATCCAAACGGTCTCAAGACCATTTGGGGATCACCCAAGACCGTTTAGAGGTCTGGGGCCAAGTATAGTTGACCAATTGAAGGTCCAAAGGTACCAACTCATATTGCAATTAAGTATTGATGTGATGATCAACTCAATAGATCAAACCTAGATGAATTTTCACTAGAGTCCAAAGGATGGATGGGCAAACGGTCTCAAGACCATTTGGAACTCATCCAAACGGTCTCAAGACCGTTTGGTGTCAACCCAAGACCGTTTGGAGGTCTAGGGTTAAGGTAATTTGATCAATCGAGGGCCCAATTACAGTGGGTTATTGAAATAATCAAATTGCTGTTTTCTAAGTATAGATCTTGTTGAGTTTTGGGTTGAAGGACCCAAACGGTCTCGAGACCGTTTGGGGGTTCCTCCAAACGGTCTCAAGACCGTTTGGGAACAACCCAAGACCGTTTGGAGGTCTAGGGTTGAGATAATCTAATGGTTTGAAGGTCCAATTGCATTAAGTTGATGAATTGATAAAAATACTGATTTTTGACCTAATTAGAGTTCAATCCTAGTCTAACCGACTTGGTTCTTGGTCAAACTTTGGGCAAACGGTCTCAAGAACGTTTGGAGGTCATCCAAACGATCTCAAGACTGTTTGGGCCAAGTTTGGGCCCAATTGGAGGTCAGTTGATAGGTTCAACCTTGAGTTGATTCACATTGTTGAATATTGATGACCATCCGATTTGAAACCCTAATTGAATTAGAATTAACCCTAATTGGCTTTCAATTTAGGGTCAATTTGATGTCCAATTGATTAAGGCTAATCTTAGTTAACTCAATTTATAAGTGGTTATCATGGATTTGGTTAATTGAGGGATTCAACATACATATCCATGACCAATTGTAACTTTTGAACCACTTTGGAGGTCCAAACGGTTTGAGCCCATTTGGACCAAACGGTCTCAAGACCGTTTGGATCCAAACGGTCTCAAGACCATTTGAGGCCAAACGGTCTCAAGACCGTTTGGGGCCAAACGGTCTCAATACCGTTTGGGCTCAAACGATCTCAAGGTCATTTGGACCAATCGATCTCAAGGCACTTTGATCAAACGGTTTCAAACCGCATGAGCTTCAAATGGTTTGAAAGTCAAAATGGTCAACACACCCAAACGGTCTCAAGACCGTTTGAGGGCAAATAGTATCAAGACCGTTTGACACCAAACGGTCTCAAGACTGTTTGGTGGTTGAAGGTTGAAACCGTTTGAAGGTTTTCAAGGTGGTTTGTACTTAATCAATTGATGGTGTAATTGGTTCAATGGTGATCCAATCTAAACCCTATTTGTAACCTAAGTCATTAAGGGACTAAGTGATTAATGAGTTGACCCATGATGGTGATCAAGAGGTAAATTACCAAAATACCCTTGAGGGGTTTAATTGGGTAATACCTCGTTCTAGTCAAACCCTAATCACATGATAGTGATGTTTTGGCTTATGCTAGTCAATGAGGACTTAACCCAACTTAATCTAGAGTGGTGTTATCACCATCTACTAGTAAGAGAGAGAAAGTATCCTAAGAGAGAGAAAGTACCCTTTTATGGTGGAAACTCAAGTAAGATACCTTCAATACACATGAATGTGCATGATTAGGGTATGATCCACCTATGTGAGATCATGGAAACCCTAATTATGATGTTTCGTGAATCTTAATCTTATCTAAGAGCTTTAATGATGATGTTTCTCATACATGATGATGTTATGAGTTCAATTCACCATGAGGTGAATAGTAAACCCTAATTTTAGGGTAATGTCATGTGATGTGATTAGTAAACCCTAATTTATGGAGATGTTTATAAGGTAATACCTTTAAATAAAGTATAGTCAAATCAATGAGTATGATGTGTTCACACCATGATAAGATTGAGAAGTGAATTCATACCTTGAATTGATAATCATTATGATGTTCAATAAATGTTGTATTTAAGGCAAATACTCACCATACCCTGGTATGCTTCCAAGGATGGCAGAGTTGCATACTAGAATTGGACTAATAATCCAAAAAGGAAATATTAACAATGAAGGATAGGGTATGTTAACCTTAGTCGTGTGTCATGCTTTTAGGTATGAAACCTTGAGAACAAGTTACCAAATATGATGTCTTATAAGATAAGGAGATTTCAATAACCTTAATTTGTATAGGGTGAAACCCTATTTCCAGTTATGCTTTTAAGCATAAATCCTCATGATTGAAGTATGAAATGAGGAATCAATATTCCTAATCATAAGTAAAGGAAATGAATAACCCTAATTGATGAATATTGGGGAACTTGACTCTTCTAAGAGTTTGAAAGTGTAACTTCTAGAATGAATTGTTTACTGTTATCAGTTGAATTAACCATGCAAGATGTCATGAGATGATGATCATATCCAGGTATGGATTATGAAACTATATTCATTGAAAGCATGCTTTAGCTTTATGAATAGTGATATATCCTGATGCCTTGTCAATGGCAACCTATGAATTAAATGGACTGTGAGAGCCATAAATACCATCAAGGTCATGCTTTAGAGATGATTTGTGATGAATGTATTGAGAAATGATGATTGATAAGAGTTAGGCTTGTTACATTTAGTATTCTCATTTTATAGCTGTTATGCTAATGTTATTGTTTGAAGAAAAATGTATGATGTTGAAAGAATACTGAATGTACCTAACTAATCAAGTGAAATGTAGAGCCCTGATCATAGATCCATCATTGTCAGAGACCAAATGATGGTGAAACAGGTTTTCCCAAGGGAACTCCTAGATCACATACTCTTGAGTATGTGGGGGAAATGGATGCGTAAATCCTTACATCCTAGTGTAGGAATTGATACCATCAATCCTTCACTACAAAACCAAACGGTGAGATGTATCACAAGTCTCCCAAAGAAAACACAAACACCGCATCGGTGAGAGATAAACAAGAAATCTTCCACTGATGAAGAGAGTACAGAACGCCACTGTAACTCTAAAATAGCGAAGGACCAGTTTACCCTGGTAAGCTATAACAAAAGACGTCCTACAAGATGTCTAACAAACAATCCTCTAACTGACTGAGGAAGATGAGGTCTTAAGAATCCGACTCTTTTAATGACCTGTGTATGATACTGATGTGACTTCTTAGCGATCAGTTGGAGTATGAGTGGTATGCCTCATCTCCACAGGGCATAATAATGTTTGTAAAACATAATCAACCGCGTAGTATATCTGCTTAGGTTAAACTACGAGGAACAATGTTTGGTGTTACATTGTTTACATTAATGATCTGTTCAGATATTTTGTATACATGTCCTTTATATGCTTTAAAGACATGGTTTCGTAAGTAGAAGTTGCTTCACTTGTTATTAAACCTGCTGTTGTAAGATTTATGTTATTATAAAGCTTCTAGTTGAGAGTTATAACTCTCGCTGGGACAATTTGTATATTGTCTCACTCCATAGATTTTAATTCTTTTTAGGTGGTCGTCGAAGACGAAGGAGACCGTTTAAGGATGAGCAACAACGACAACAACAGTATCAGGGGCAGCAGTGAATCTCAGGTGGAGATACTGGCTGCTGAGTTATGTAGTTAGATAGTCCTATGTCATCTCTGTACTCTCAGGTCCTAGGAATCAGTGGTTTGAATTTTTGGTGTTGGCTCCTGAGATTTTGAATCATGTTGTATATAACTACTCAAGAAGTGGTTTAATAGAGATGTAAATTGTTTACTTGGTTTCTTATAAAAGGAGTTTTATAATTTCCAGATCTTGTCTCAAAATTTTTAATTTCCAGTAATTTTTCATATTCCGCAACTAATCAAATGCTTCCGCTAAGTTTAAATCGTGTTTATATCGTGGTTTTGGAGATCGGAGCCCACAATTAAGTGGTATCAGAGCTCTAGGTTCGCCGAGTCTACAGAGACATAGGACTTAGGATGTCGAGTCTGTCTTTAGTGTTTCTTCCTCATCTAATAGAATCTTCTGCTCCTCAGGAGAAGAAGACATATAAGGACGAGGAGTTTGTTGCAGAAAGCAACAATGCTACACCTAGAAGAAGTGCAGAGGAGCAAGCAGTAGAGGAACACTTACCTGAGGTTTCCCTAGTTAATCCAACCATGATAAGGAATCCTTCCTTAGGAATCACTGTTGGAGAATTTAGGGCAACCATGATGTACCTAATGGATCAAACACTAGCAGTACAACCCAGATTACCAGCTCCTAATGATGATGTTTTGGATATCCATAGGATATATAACCCTCAGCAGCAGGTTGGAGCAGAAGTAAATGATGAAGCTTTGAACTCAAAGCAAGCCTATGCTCAGCCTCAAACTGATGAATCAGTCCACAGTAATGTAGGAATTAGAATACAGTCAGAGATCAGGACCTGTTATAACTGTGGGAAGCCTGGACATATCAGATCTAATTGTCCAGAAAGGATATATAGAGGAAGAATTGAGAAAAGGCCTATTCAAATCCAGAAACAAAGGCCTAGAATTCCCAAAAGGAAGAAGTTTCTGATGTCCCCAACACAACCAGGACCTAGTACATCAAGGCAGTGGTTATACAGAAAGGGTAAGGAACCCTTTAAACCACTACAACTGGAGAGACGCTGCTACAACTGTGGAAAGGTGGGGCATTTGATGAAGGACTGTCGATCTAAGCCTGTCAATGTGACACAGCCTCCGAGACAAGGGCAACAGGGATCACAGAGAAGGCAATTTCAAGGAGCAGCTCGAGGACGTGGACAAGCGTCCCAAGCTGGATCATCTGCACCAAATCAACCACAGGCGATAGTGAGGTTCTATGCTATGAACCCACCTGATGCAGTGTTCGATCCACGGGTTGTGACAGGTCAAATGAACTTTGATATTCTGATATGTCTAAATCCTATCTAATATCTGTTCTAATTGACCCGGGTGCTACGCACTCTTTTATCACTCGAAGAGTGATCTGTAACTGCAATATGACATTCAGTCATAGGGCAGGAAGTTGTTGTTGGAGACTCTGTTGAGTGAGTCTGCTGTTATGCAGGAGGTATGATCTCCCTGCATCCTTTTCTTTTCTAATCATCGCATTCGAGTGGATCCAATACCTTGATATGCAAGGATTTGATAGATTCCTCGAGCCATGATTGATTAGACAAGATAAATGGTATTTCTTATAAATCTCTTTATGATCTTTTGGACAAGTTAAAATAGTAGTTGATTGAACTATTCTTTGATTGGTCTCATAAAAGATTTCAATGATGCATCAGATATAATTGTTTTATAATACATGTTTACTTTTATAAGAAGAAAATGTATTAAAGAATTGATCTGGATGTAGGATTCAATAAAAGTTAATAATTATGTATGTAAGGATGGAAAAAGAGAAGGAACATAGTAATATACAAGTACATATTTTCTTACCTCAGTAATCATATACCCTGGCCAGGTATAAAATTACTGATGATGAAGTAAATATGGGAACTTTGAAGTTGTTATCTTTTGATTACTCTGATCAAGTAGTCAATCTGAAACAACTTAAAGAGCATCATAAGATAAGAAAAATGAGAATAAAGAAGGTCAACCATGATTAGTAATGATTGAAAAAATATATGTAATGAGCAATGTCCCATGATAAAAGGAAGAAAGAGATATAAAGTTTTGATAAACAAGTAATTAATACCAAAGATAGAATGTTAAGAACATCCCTTGTTAGGGGTTTATGTTCTTAAATAAAGATAGAATTTTAAGAACATCCCTTGTTAGGGGTTTATGTTCTTAAAATAAACATATCTTCTCCAGAATGTCTGATAAGTAAATCTCTGTTTGACAAGAAAACTTTTTCTCTATGATAAGAATGTGTAACTGATAGGATGGTTAATACATATAATAAAGGGAGTTAGTATGCTAATTATCAGATGTGATGATACACTCAGGGTGAAAAGGCCTTATATGGTCTTGAATAAATATCAGGGCTTGAATTTAAACCTAAAGAATGTTGATCAAAATTCTATAACGTCTCCGTGAAAATGGTATGTTACCTAAGGATGTAACAATGTGTATGCTGAAACAATATCAGCTTTCCCTTTTTCTTCCTGAGATTTCGGGGACGAAATCCTTGTTAGGGGTTTATGATTTGTAACACCCCTGACCTGGGTTACGAGCTAACCCTAGGTGTTTTGCCTAATTATGAAATTAGACGGTTGAAATTATCCTTTAATATATAATTAAAGTTTCTATGGAACATATGTTTCCATTTCTGTCCCTTATAAACCAATGTTGAAGTATTGGTTGCAATACAGGGAACTATGTGCAATTTGCCCAATCAGAGGGGTTAAACTGAAAATTTCACATGTTTATATGTTCCTTCAATGTTGAGACAACATAAGAATGAATATGATGAGGTTTAAGGGATTTCCCAAGCTTGAGCACCAAGGTGCAGCTGTGGAAGCAACCCCTGTACTTGAGAACCCTAAATTGGTGTAAAATGCAATTTACCCAATTTGAGGGATGCAAACTTATAAAATACATCATCTAAAACATCTTTTATGACTCTTGGAATCATTTAGAAGAGAAATGATGAAAAGGTCACTTCATGTGAAAAATCATATAATAAAGAACACCTTTGTGATTGAATAATCAAGGTGTATGTATAATAAGCCCTTTTATGTGAATGCTTTAGTGATGGATTGATCCTCTTTGCCTTCAATTCTTGACCCTAGAAAGAGTTTGTCCTTAGAAATAAAATGTGGGGACGTGCAAGGAAGAAAGGAAGGACTTAGATGAGAAATGAGGAAAACATATGTCCTTATGTTGAAAATTCACCTAAGTATATATACAATTTTTCCACTAAGCAAGGGAACGACCCTCTCCCTTTCATTTCTTTTCCCCTTACTCAAACCGATTAAGGAGAGCTCTAGAGCTCAGGAGGACGACCAGTTGAGTACAAGGTAGGTTTGGATCCTTCCTTTTGCTTAAATTCTTGGATGAAACTCGAATTCAAGGTCTAATTCATGGCTAGCTCACTTAGCTCTATCTTTCTAGCCATCTCTTCTCAACTTTGCTTGGAAGATTCACCTTGGCCGACCTGTGGAGCTTCTAGGACTCCATTAAAGGCTTGGAGCTCGAAAGCTTGGAGCACAAGGAGCAAGCTTTAGGTGGGTTTTATAACTCTAAACTTTATGCTTTGATTATACATCCTTTCCTATGCATATAGTTGCTAGTTCTTCTTCTTCCCTATCTTCCCTTGCATCCTTGCAAGCAAAATCATGAAGAACTGCTACTGTTCTTAAGGTAGAAGATAAGGGCGTTAATTCCTATGCTTATCCACGGATTTCCACTTTATCAAACGACCTCCACCAATTGCTCAAACGGTTTCAAACCGTTTGGTGGGCAAACGGTTTCAGGGTCGTGTGAGGGAAAACGGTCTTCAAGACCAATTGGTCCCGTTGACCAAGCAAAGACCGTATGGGAATCTTGTTCATAATTATGTAGGTTAATCACCCACAAAATTTGAGAGGTTAACTCCAAAGGAAACGTGAGATATAAGCAAATCAATTAGCAAAACCAATTGAATTAAGTCCTGATTTTCAATCTGTTTAATTTGCCCTTTTTGGGAAAACGGTCTCAAGACCGTTTAATATGGTTGACCAAACGTTGACCGTTTGGGATTACTGTTCATAATGATGTTAATTAACGACTCACCAAATTTGAGGGATTAATTCCAAACGAGTCATGAGTTGAAGGATGATTAATAGGGCAAACCCTAATTGAAATTAGTGCTGAATCTCCAATGAGTTAAGTTGAGATTTTGGGTTGTTTAGCCCAAACGGTCTCAAGACCGTTTGGGGAATCATCCAAACGGTCTCAAGACCGTTCGGGGATCACCCAAGACCGTTTAGAGGTCTGGAGCCAAGTATAGTTGACCAATTGAAGGTCCAAAGGTACCAAATCATATTGCAATTAAGTATTGATGTGATGATCAACTCAATAGATCAAACCTAGATGAATTTTCACTAGAGTCCAAAGGATGGATGGTCAAACGGTCTCAAGACCGTTTGGAACTCATACAAATGGTCTCAAGACCGTTTGGTGTCAACCCAAGACCGTTTGGAGGTCTAGGGTTAAGGTAATTTGATCAATCGAGGGCCCAATTACAGTGGGTTATTGAAATAATCAAATTGCTGTTTTCTAAGTATAGATCTTGTTGAGTTTTGTGTTGAAGGACCCAAACGGTCTCAAGACCATTTGGGGGTTCCTCCAAACGGTCTCAAGACCGTTTGGGCACAACCCAAGACCGTTTGGAGGTCTAGGGTTGAGATAATCTAATGGCTTGAAGGTCCGATTGCATTAAGTTGATGAATTGATAAAAATACTGATTTTTGACCTAATTAGAGTTCAATCCTAGTCTAACCGACTTGGTTCTTGGTAAAACTTTGGGAAAACGGTCTCACGACCGTTTGTAGGTCATCCAAACGATCTCAAGACCGTTTGGGCCAATTTTGGGCCCAATTGGAGGTCAGTTGATAGGTTCAACCTTGAGTTGATTCACATTGTTGAATATTGATGACCATCCGATTTGAAACCCTAATTGAATTAGAATCAACCCTAATTGGCTTTCAATTGAGGGTCAATTTGATGTCCAATTGATTAAGGCTAATCTTAGTTAACTCAATTTATAAGTGGTTATCATGGATTTGGTTAATTGAGGGATTCAACATACATATCCATGACCAATTGTAACTTTTGAACCACTTTGGAGGTCCAAACGGTTTGAGCCCATTTGGACCAAACTGTCTCAAGACCGTTTGGATCCAAACAGTCTCAAGACCGTTTGAGGCCAAACGGTCTCAAGACCGTTTGGGGCCAAACGGTCTCAAGACCGTTTTGGCTCAAACGATCTCAAGGTCGTTTGGACCAATCGATCTCAAGGCACTTTGATCAAACGGTTTCAAACCGCATGAGCTTCAAATGGTTTGAAAGTCAAAACGGTCAACACACCCAAACGGTCTCAAGACCATTTGAGGGCAAACGGTCTCAAGACCGTTTGACACCAAACGGTCTCAAGACCGTTTGGTGGTTGAAGGTTGAAACCGTTTGAAGGTTTTCAAGGTGGTTTGTACTTAATTAATTGATGGTGTAATTGGTTCAATGGTGATCCAATCTAAACCCTATTTGTAACCTAAGTCATTAAGGGACTAAGTGATTAATGAGTTGACCCATGATGGTGATCAAGAGGTAAATTACCAAAATACCCTTGAGGGGTTTAATTGGGTAATACCTTGTTCTAGTCAAACCCTAATCACATGATAGTGATGTTTTGGCTTATGCTAGTCAATGAGGACTTAACCCAACTTAATCTAGAGTGGTGTTATCACCATCTACTAGTAAGAGATAGAAAATATCCTAAGAGAGAGAAAGTATCCTAAGAGAGAGAAAGTACCCTTTTATGGTGGAAACTCAAGTAAGATACCTTCAATACACATGAATGTGCATGATTAGGGTATGATCCACCTATGTGAGATCATGGAAACCCTAATTATGATGTTTAGTGAATCTTAATCTTATCTAAGAGCTTTAATGATGATGTTTCTCATACATGATGATGTTATGAGTTCAATTCACCATGAGGTGAATAGTAAACCCTAATTTTAGGGTAATGACATGTGATGTGATTAGTAAACCCTAATTTATGGAGATGTTTATAAGGTAATACCTTTAAATAAAGTATAGTCAAATCAATGAGTATGATGTGTTCACACCATGATAAGATTGAGAAGTGAATTCATACCTTGAATTGATAATCATTATGATGTTCAATAAATGTTGTATTTAAGGCAAATACTCACCATACCCTGGTATGCTTCCAAGGATGGCAGAGTTGCATACTAGAATTGGACTAATAATCCAAAAAGGAAATATTAACAATGAAGGATAGGGTATGTTAACCTTAGTCCTGTGTCATGCTTTTAGGTATGAAACCTTGAGAACAAGTTACCAAATATGATGTCTTATAAGATAAGGAGATTTCAATAACCTTAATTTGTATAGGGTGAAACCCTATTTCCAGTTATGCTTTTAAGCATAAATCCTCATGATTGAAGTATGAAATGAGGAATCAATATTCCTAATCATAAGTAAAGGAAATGAATAACCCTAATTGATGAATATTGGGGAACTTGACTCTTCTAAGAGTTTGAAAGTGTAACTTCTAGAATGAATTGTTTACTGTTATCAGTTGAATTAACCATGCAGGATGTCATGAGATGATGATCATATCCAGGTATGGATTATGAAACTATATTCATTGAAATCATGCTTTAGCTTTATGAATAGTGATATATCCTGATGCCTTGTCAATGGCAACCTATGAATTAAATGGACTGTGAGAGCCATAAATACCATCAAGGTCATGCTTTAGAGATGATTTGTGATGAATGTATTGAGAAATGATGATTGATAAGAGTTAGGCTTGTTACATTTAGTATTCTCATTTTATAGCTGTTATGCTAATGTTATTGTTTGAAGAACAATGTATGATGTTGAAAGAATACTGAATGTACCTAACTAATCAAGTGAAATGTAGAGCCCTGATCATAGATCCATCATTGTCAGAGAACAAATGATGGTGAAACAGGTTTTCCCAAGGGAACTCCTAGATCACATACTCTTGAGTATGTGGGGGAAATGGATGCCTAAATCCATACATCCTAGTGTAGGAATTGATACCGTCAATCCTTCACTACAAAACCAAACGGTGAGATGTATAACAAGTCTCCCAAAGAAAACACAAACACCGCATCGGTGAGAGATAAACAAGAAATCTTCCGATGACGAAGAGAGTACAGAATGCCACTGTAACTCTAAAATAGCGAAGGACCAGTTTACCCTGGTAAGCTATAACAAAAGACGTCCTGCCAGATGTCTAACAAACAATCCTCTAACTGACTGAGGAAGATGAGGTCTTAAGAATCTGGCTCTTTTAATGACCTATGTATGATACTGATGTGACTTCTTAGCGATCAGTTGGAGTATGAGTGGTATGCCTCATCTCCACAGGGCATAATAATGTTTGTCAAACATAATCAACCGCGTAGTATATCTGCTTAGGTTAAACTATGAGGAACAATGTTTGGTGTTACATTGTTTACATTAATGATCTGTTCAGATATTTTGTATACATGTCCTTTATATGCTTTAAAGACATGGTTGCTTAAGTAGAAGTTTCTTCACTTGTTATTAAACCTGTTGTTCTAAGATTTATGTTATTATAAAGCTTCTAGTTGAGAGTTATAACTCTTGCTGGGACAATTTGTATATTGTCTCACTCCGTAGATTTTAATTCTTTTTAGGTGGTCGTCGAAGACGAAGGAGACCGTTTAAGGATGAGCAACAACGACAACAATAGTACCAGGGGCAGCAGTGAATCTCAGGTGGAGATACTGGCTGCTGAGTTATGTAGTTAGATAGTCCTATGTCATCTCTGTACTCTCAGGTCCTAGGAATCAGTGGTTTGAATTTTTGGTGTTGGCTCCTGAGATTTTGAATCATGTTGTATATAACTACTCAAGAAGTGGTTTAATAGAGATGTAAATTGTTTACTTGGTTTCTTATAAAAGGAGTTTTATAATTTCCAGATCTTGTCTCAAAAATTTTAATTTCCAGTAATTTTTCATATTCCGCAACTAATCGAATGCTTCCGCTAAGTTTAAATCGTGTTTATATCGTGGTTTTGGGGATCGGAGCCCACATGTACGCTGACAGGAGGGTGCGACTCCTTCCAATTCCTTGTGGGACAAGGAGATCGGAGTTCTAGACAGTCCGTGTGGACGACTGCAAAGGTGGGAGACTTCTGCCGCTCAGAGGATAGCTATCAATCCTGACAGTCTCAGTGAGACCAGGAGCTGAATAGACACCGTCCAAGACCAGAGGTGAAGACCACGCATACCGCGAGGTAACATTGCCGAGCAAGCCTCATGTAACATCCCTGACCTGGGTTATGATTTAACCCTAGATGTTTTGCCTAATAAGGTTAAGTAGATTCTTAATCTTATCTTGGGAAAAGTAATTAGGGCTCATGAGAAACTTATGTTTCAATTTTGGTCCTGTTCGAACAATGTTGAAGCAATGTTTGCTTATTTTGGACTAAAGTGCAAATTACCCAAGTTGAGATGTCAACTTTCAAATGTTGCATTATAAGATGTTCCTCTGATATTGAGACATCATAAGAATGAATATGATGCAGTGGTATGGTTTTCACAAGCTTGGGCACCAAGATTAAGCTTGTAAAGCAATGTTGTGCATTAAAACCTAGTTTTGGTGAAAAGTGCAATTTACCCAAAAACCTAGGGTTCAATATACAAATTACCACTTCAATAAGGTCCCTAATGTTTCTTGGCATCATGTAGAGCAAAGAAAGTGAGAGGGGTGCCTCTTTTGAATTAAGTTGGAGGAGAGAGAATCTTGATATTAAAATAATCAAGATTAATGCCTAATTGAAAACCCTAATTTGATTTAGGGAAAAAATGAATAAAAATAATTGAAGGGCTTTCAACCAAAATGTTTTGGGTTGATTTTGAATAAGGATGGACGTTCCTTTGCCAAGATAAGGAATCAAAATATCCTAAGTAGGTGAAATTCCACTCACCTTATTATAAGAAAAAGAAAACCCACTCACATATGGATATTAATATAATAAGCATTAAGGTGCTTAATTTGCTTTTCTTTAAATTAAGGATAATGAAGGAAAATTAAAGGCAAAGGAAGGTGCCTCGTCCTTAAAGGATTTTAGGGGGAAGAGGCGGCCATATTTTTGTAATTTAATGCATTTTAATAATGCATTTTCTCTCTCATCAATTTCCTTATAAAAGTGCCTTTTTCAAGCCAAATGAAAGGCTATTTCGGATTTTCTTCTTTCCTTTGCTTGCAAAACCGACCAAGGAGCTAGAGAGGAGCAGGAGGACGACTCCCTACCTGTTGGTAAGCTCTTGACCTTCGTTCTCCTTGATTTCATGGAGGAAATCGAAAATAAATTATGGATTCCTTCTTATTTCGATCTCCTCTTCAACCCTAGCCAACTTTTGCAATCAAAAGCTTGAGGACGAGCCTAGGGGGAGTTGCTAGAGCTTCATACACCATTAATGGCGTGAGCTTGGAGCTTTGGAGCTCAATTGGAGGCGGGTTTTATAACTCAAACCCTTAAACATTGCTATTGCATCAATTCTCTATGCTTTGTTGATTGATTTCTTCAATTTGATACACTCTTGTTTCTTTGCTGCAATTTCCATCAAGAACGGTTGCTGTTCTTGGTTTTTCGAAGGAAGGGGATGATGAAATCATCCTAGATGCTTATCCAAAGAAAATTACCAAGCAAAACCGTTTTGATAGCTACTCCAAATCGTTTTAATTTGATTGGCTATGCGGTTTCAGCAAACCGTTTAAGGGCAAACGGTTTGAAACCGTTTGGGAGAAAACGGTTTCAAGACCGTCTGAGATGGTTGACCAAGCGTTGACCGTTTGGGAATTTTGTTCCTAATTATGTAGGATGATAACCCTCCAAATTGGAGGGATTAACTCCAAAGGAATCGAGAGTTGAAGGCCAATCCATTAGGCAATCGGATTGAATTATGTGCTGATTTTCAACCTGATTAACTTGACCTAGTTGAGAAAACGGTTTCAAGACCGTTTGAGATGGCTGACCAAGCATTGCCCGTTTGGGATTCCTCATCATAATTATGTTTATTAATAACCCTACAAATTTGAGGGATTAACTCCAAAGAAATCGTGAGTTGAAACCTAATCAATTAGGGAAACCTAATTGGATTAAGTGCTGATTTTCAATCTGATTTAATTGAACTTTTTGGGCAAACGGTCTCAAGACCGTTTGAGTGCGTTGACCAAGCGTTGACCGTTTGGGATTACTGTTCCTAATGATGTGATCTAATGACTCACCTAATTTGAGGGAGTAACTCCCAAGGAATCATGATTTGAAGGCTATTCAATTAGGTAAACCCTAATTGAAAACAGTGCTGAAATTCCAATGAGTTAAGTTGAGATTTTGGGTTGATTAGCCCAAACGGTTTCAAGACCGTTTGGGGATCACCCACACGGTCTCAAGACCGTTTGGGGATCACCCCAAGACCGTTTTGAGGTCTGGGGTAAGTATAGTTGACCAATTGAAGGTCCAAAGGTACTAATCATATTGCAATGTAGTGCTGATTTGTTGATCAACTCGATAGACCAATCCATGATGATTTTTCACTAGAATCCAAAGGTTGGATGGGCCAAACGGTCTCAAGACCGTTTGGAGCTCATCCAAACGGTCGCAAGACCGTTTGGTGGTCACCCAAGACCGTTTGGAGGTCTAGGGTTGAGTATGGTTAGGTGTTTGAAGGTCTAAAGGTACCAAGCTGTTATACAATGCAATGCTGATTTGGTGATCAATCCAATGAACCAAACTCTAATTGGATTGCTTAGATTTGAGTGATATGATGGGAAAACGGTCTCAAGACCGTTTGGAGGTCATCCAAATGACCTCAAGACCGTTTGGGGTCAGGTCATACCCAATTTGGATGATGGTTCAATGGTTTCAATGCAACTAGTTCTGCATTGATTAGTGTTGAAGAATCATCGATTCCAAGCCCTAATTCAATTGAATCAAACCCTAATTGATGACCAATTGAGGGTTAATTAAGGGTCAAATAAGTTGAAGGTTGACCTATTTAAACTCAATTGAAGTATGGGTATAGGTCCAATTGATGATTGGTTCCATGAATTCAATGATTGAAGGAATCAACATTGAAAACCCTAATTCAATTGGATACCTTATGTCATTGAAGGTCCAATGGATCAAACCTTTTTGAAAACCTAATGTGATTAGGTGGGAGATACCTTTAATGGTACTAGTCATTAATGCATAACAAATGCATGGATCCAATACATGATGTAAACCCTAATTGAGGCCGATTTCATGTATAACCCTATTAAGAGGTTGCCTACATGTGAAATCACTAATTAGGATGAATAATAAACCCTAATTCATTTGGATAACTTATGCAATGGACGTCCAATGTGATGATGAATGTACTATTGATCCGGTGCTGATTAGTAATGACAATCAATGAAAGTACAGAGGTTGAAACCCTAATAGTACCTAAGTGATTAAGTGTCAATTAAGGGATGAATCCCTAATTGCTTATAGGATCAATGACTTGATACACTATGTTAATCATAGTTGTATGTACACGACTAAAGAGTTGATATGACCTAATCAAGTTAATAAGTTGATAGCATGAATTCATACATGAATATGATACATGAGATGTGTGATGGAAATCCTAATCCTAGTAAAGGATTAAGGGTAATACTGATACATGAGATTTGTGATGGAAATCATAATCCTGGTAAAGGATTAAGGGTAATACTGATACATGAGATGTGTGATGGAAATCCTAATCCTGGTAAAGGATTAAGGGTAATACCCTTGAATTATTAATATATTGTTTTTGCATGGTGATGATAGATAATTGATGTGCTGCTATCATATGTGCTAACCATGCAGGTATCATGAGATGATGAGCATAGCCAGGTATGAGCTATGATGTGTTATTAGTTTGAATTTGTTTATTGGGCCTTGTGTGCCATAATATACCTTGTGCCCGGTAAGAGGTAGCAAGAGAGTTGATGGGCCTCAAGTGCCATGATGGATGCTTGTATAACAAGTATCATGCTTATCTTGGTCAGATGACCTAAAGGTGTTAATTGCTGGAGAATGTGGTAACAATGCTCAGGTGATGAGCTAAGGGTTTAATTACCCAGAATCACATGTTAGTGCATTGAAATTGTGAAGGGATGAGAATTCCCAGTGTTGAAATAAGGGATTGAGATCCCAACACCTTGTGAAAAGAGTGTGGCTACGGGCCATGACTCCACAACGATAATGCCAGTCTTTAGTTATATTATCTAAGCCTGAAGAACATTAATGCAGTGATAATGATTCTGTAGTTTGAATAGATGTTATACATGTTCTTCATATTCCTTAAAGGATAAATGATATGTTGATTCTATTTTAACTGTAATGCTTCTGACATAGAATGATGTTCTAAACTGTTAGACATTTACCTGCTGTCAATTAAATATGATTTCTCTTTTCATATTTATCTTCTTAAGTTACAATAACAATGTTTCTCGCGGAGAGTTATATCTCTCGATGGGGCAATTTTTATAATTGTCTCATCCCCGTGGGAACCACATTTTTAGGTGGACGCGGACGAAGAGACAGGAATCCTTCAGGAGGTGAAGGACAACAACAGTAGCAGCAGGGACAGCAGTGAAGTCTCAGGTGGAGACATTGGCTGTCATGTCATGTTCAGATGTATATAAAGTCCTATGTGTCGTCTCTGTACTCTCAGGTCCTCGGAGTAGTAGTTAGTGATTTCGAGATTTTCGCTTAATGCCTCGAGGGTTTTATACTACCTGTGTATAGTTAAGACAGAGTAGTTAATGTTTGCATTCCTCGAGAAGCAAAAGTACATGAGATGTATATATATGAACCAGGATGTAAAGCTTTACTTTGGTTCTGAATGAAAGGGGTTTTCCTGTGAATGGATCTCTTTGCAAAAAGTTTTTATTTTTAAGTGATTTTCGCTAATCCGCTGCTTGATGAACGCTTCCGCATTAGTTAATTATGTTTTTATGAGTTGTATGCCACAATTTAGTGGTATCAGAGCTCTAGGTTCGCTGAGTCTACAGAGACATAGGACTAAGATTGTAGAGTCTGTTCTAAGTGTCTTCCAGTTTATCTGATAGTATCTTCTGCTCACATAGGAGAAGAAGAACTTGAAGATGTCTGGACAACATGAAGAACATGTTGTTGAGGGCAGCACTGCTGCACCAGGAGGATGTGCAAGAGACTAGGATAGGGAAGGGCCTGCACCTGAACAGTCTCAGATTGACCCAACTGTGATAGAAAATCCAGCCCTTCATGCTTTATTTGAGAAATTCCTGACAGCCATTACACATATGGCAGACAAGATGCCACCACCTGTACCTAGGGTACCAACCCATTATGAGGGTTATGGAGCCGGCAAGACTTTTGAGAGACTTCGCCGGGTTGGAGCCATAGATTATGCTGGTACATCTGATCCAGCAGATGCTGATCTGTGGATGACAGAGCTAGAAAAGGCTTTTAGGATCCTTGATATTCCTGAAGCTGAAAAAGTAAGACATGTTGTATACTTATTAAAAGGAAGTGCTGGTCATTGGTGGATGATAGAGGAAGATAAGAGACAAGGTGAAGAAATTGGATGGGAGGTATTTCGACGAGAATTCGTCAGTAGATACTTCCCTGAGACGTATCTAGATGAGAAGATATCTCAATTTGAGAGGATTGAACAAGGACAGATGAACATTAGCGAATATGAAGATAAGTTCATGGAGTTATTGCGGTTTTGTCCACAAATGGCAGTTAGTGATGAGGAAAGAATTCAGCATTTTGAGAAGGGGTTGAACGCTGAACTGACCACTTCTGTGTATGCTTTAGAGGTTTTCCACCTTTGTGGAATCCGTAAGGAGGATAGAGAGGTCTAAAATTGAGAAACGACAGACTAGTAACAAGAAGGTGTATAGTCAGACTCAAAAACAAAAGTCTGAAAGTTTTAAGAAGCCGAGATTTTCTGTATCGACGGCATCATCAAGATTCCATACCCAGACACAATGGATGCCAAATAGAGATAGGGATCATAGTAATGATCCAAGAAGAGCCCCCAGTATAGCATCAACATTGAGAACTGGATCTCACCGACCCTATTTTGCGACCAGGGTCTGCTATCAATGTAGACAACAGGGACATCCAGCAAGGGATTGTCCATACGGGAATCCAATGATGACTCAACCTCAGGGGCAGAGTCAACAAGAATCACAAAGGAGACAGTTTCCTAGTAACAATAGAGGACATGGACAGACGTCCCAGGCAGGTCAGAGGAAATAAAGTCATTTTGATATTTCATTTTCTGATTCTATGTGCTAAAGATATGAAAGTAGTTGTTTTTGAATTCTTTTGACTAGTCCTATAAGAACACAAGGGAGATGAGAACTTATATCTTACTCAATGTTCCTTAAAATGTTTTATAATCTCTCTTATCTGTATGTTAAAAGATGAGATTTAGAAATGATACCTGGAGGAAAATCTAGGAAATGGGAAATGTTGTGTGTATAATGATATTAAAAGCAAGGAATATGATAGCATGTAAGTGGATACTACTTGATCTCAGTATTTGTAAACCCTGGCCAGGTATACAACTATTGATGAAAAAGTAAGTATGGAAACTCTTAGATTGATATCTTTTTGATTGCCCTGATCAAGCAGTCATTCTAATACAATCTAATGAGTATCATGAAATAAGAAATATGGAACTAATAAAGGAATATGCTTTGTGCAATTCTAATATAGGAAAATGCTTTGTGCAATTCCAATAAAGGAAGATGCTTTGTGCAATTCCAATAAAGGAAGATGCTTTGTGCAATTCCAATAAAGGAAGATGCTTTGTGCAATTCCAATAAAGGAAGATGCTTTGTGCAATTCCAATATAGGAAGATGCTTTGTGCAATTCCAATAAAGGAAGATGCTTTGTGCAATTCCAATATAGGAAGATGCTTTGTGCAATTCCAATAAAGGAAGATGCTTTGTGCAATTCCAATAAAGGAAGATGCTTTGTGCAATTCTAATATGGGAAGATGCTTTGTGCAATTCCAATAAAGGAAGATGCTTTGTGCAATTCCAATAAAGGAAGATGCTTTGTGCAATTCCAATATAGGAAGATGCTTTGTGGAATTCCAATATAGGAAGATGCTTTATGCAATTCCAATATAGGAAGATGCTTTGTGCAATTCCAATAAAGGAAGATGCTTTGTGCAATTCCAATAAAGGAAGATGCTTTGTGCAATTCCAATAAAGGAAGATGCTTTGTGCAATTCCAATGAAGGAAGATGCTTTGTGCAATTCCAATAAAGGAAGATGCTTTGTGCAATTCCAACCCTAAACAAAAAGGAAAATGCTATGTAACATTCCCAATTACATAGAGTTTGCTAAGTGAACTTTATAAATAAAGGATTGCTGAGTAAATTATCTCTGTTAGATATATATGTTTCTCTTTTGGTATATATTCTTGAGTAATGATTGAAGTATGTTCTTTTATGTTTCTTCCTTTCAATAATATGAACATCATATGTTAGGGGTTTATGCTCTGCATAAACATTGATGAGGTTGAGCTAATGAAAGGAGCTTTGTGTGAAAGCACAGAGTTCATGATATCTCCATGATATTAAGATGATATGTGGAGACTTGAGGGCATGATTAATGAATAATTTGTTCCTCCTTTTGTCTAGGATTTCGAGGACGAAATCCTTGTTAGGGGTTTATAATTTGTAACATCCCTGACCTGGGTTATGATTTAACCCTAGATGTTTTGCCTAATAAGGTTAAGTAGATTCTTAATCTTATCTTGGGAAAAGTAATTAGGGCTCATGAGAAACTTATGTTTCAATTTTGGTCCTGTTCGAACAATGTTGAAGCAATGTTTGCTTATTTTGGACTAAAGTGCAAATTACCCAAGTTGAGGGGTCAACTTGAAAATGTTGCATTATAAGATGTTCCTCTGATATTGAGACATCATAAGAATGAATATGATGTAGTGGTATGGTTTTCACAAGCTTGTAAAGCAATGTTGTGCATTAAAACCTAGTTTTGGTGAAAAGTGCAATTTACCCAAAAACCTAGGGTTCAATATGAAAATTACCACTTCAATAAGGTCCCTAATGTTTCTTGGCATCATGTAGATCAAAGAAAGTGAGAGGGGTGCCTCTTTTTAATTAAGTTGGAGGAGAGAGAATCTTGATATTAAAATAATCAAGATTAATGCCTAATTGAAAACCCTAATTTGATTTAGGGCAAAAATGAATAAAAATAATTGAAGGGCTTTCAACCAAAATGTTTTGGGTTGATTTTGAATAAGGATGGACGTTCCTTTGCCAAGATAAGGAATGAAAATATCCTAAGTAGGTGAAATTCCACTCACCTTATTATAAGAAAAAGAAAACCCACTCACATATGGATATTAATATAATACGCATTAAGGTGCTTAATTTGCTTTTCTTTAAATTAAGGATAATGAAGGAGAATTAAAGGCAAAGGAAGGTGCCTCGTCCTTAAGGGATTGGAAGGGGAAGAGGCGGCCATATGTTTGGAATTTAATGCTTTTTAATAATGCATTTTCTCTCTCATCAATTTCCTTATAAAAGTGCCTTTTTCAAGCCAAATGAAAGGCTATTTCGGATTTTCTTCTTTCCTTTGCTTGCAAAACCGACCAAGGAGCTAGAGAGGAGAAGGAGGACGACTCCATACCTGTTGGTAAGCTCTTGACCTTCGTTCTCTTTGATTTCATGGAGGAAATCGAAAATAAATTATGGATTCCTTCTTATTTCGATCTCCTCTTCAACCCTAGCCAACTTTTGCAATCAAAAGCTTGAGGACGAGCCTAGGGGGAGTTTCTAGAGCTTCATACACCATTAATGGCGTGAGCTTGTAGCTTTGGAGCTCAATTGGATGCGGGTTTTATAACTCAAACCCTTAAACATTGCTATTGCATCAATTCTCTATGCTTTGTTGATTGATTTCTTCAATTTGATACACTCTTGTTTCTTTGTTGCAATTTCCATCAAGAACGGTTGCTGTTCTTGGTTGTTCGAAGGAAGGGGATGATGAAATCATCCTAGATGCTTATCCAAAGAAAATTACCAAGAAAAACCGTTTTGATAGCTACTCCAAATCGTTTTAATTTGATTGGCTATGTGGTTTCAGCAAACCGTTTAAGGGCAAACGGTTTGAGACCGTTTGGAAGAAAACGGTTTCAATACCGTTTGAGATGGTTGAACAAGCGTTGACCGTTTGGGAATTTTGTTCCTAATTATGTATGCTGATAACCCTCCAAATTCGAGGGATTAACTCCAAAGGAATCGAGAGTTGAAGGCCAATCAATTAGGCAATCAGATTGAATTATGTGCTGATTTTCAACCTGATTAACTTGACCTAGTTGAGAAAACGGTTTCAAGACCGTTTGAGATGATTGACCAAGCGTTGACCGTTTGGTATTCGTGATCATAATTATGTTTATTAATAACCCTCCAAATTTGAGGGATTAACTCCAAAGGAATCGTGAGTTGAAAGCTAATCAATTAGGGAAACCTAATTGGATTAAGTGCTGATTTTCAATCTGATTTAATTGAACCTTTTGGGCAAACGGTCTCAAGACCGTTTGAGTGCGTTGACCAAGCATTGACCGTTTGGGATTACTGTTCCTAATTATATGATATAATGACTCACCTAATTTGAGGGATTAACTCCCAAGGAATCATGAGTTGAAGGCTATTCAATTAGGTAAACCCTAATTGAAAACAGTGCTGAAATTCCAATGAGTTAAGTTGAGATTTTGGGTTGATTAACCCAAACGGTTTCAAGACCGTTTGGGGATCACCCCAAGACCGTTTGAAGGTCTGGGGTCAAGTATAGTTGACCAATTGAAGGTCCAAAGGTACTAATCATATTGCAATGTAGTGCAGATTTGTTGATCAACTCGATAGACCAATCCATGATGATTTTTCACTATAATCCAAAGGTTGGATGGGCCAAACGGTCTCAAGACCGTTTGGAGCTCATCCAAACGGTCTCAAGACCGTTTGGTGGTCACCCAAGACCGTTTGGAGGTCTAGGGTTGAGTATGGTTAGGTGTTTGAAGGTCTAAAGGTACCAAGCTGTTATACAATGCAATGCTGATTTGGTGATCAATCCAATGAACCAAACTCTAATTGGATTGCTTAGACTTGAGTGATATGATGGGAAAACGGTCTCAAGACCGTTTAGAGGTCATCCAAACGACCTCAAGACCGTTTGGGGTCAGGTCATACCCAATTTGGATTATGGTTCAATGGTTTCAATGCAACTAGTTCTGCATTGATTAGTGTTGAAGAATCATCGATTCCAAGCCCTAATTCAATTGAATTAAATCCTAATTGATGACCAATTGAGGGTTAATTAAGGGTCAAATAAGTTGAAGGTTGACCTATTTAAACTCAATTGAAGTATGGGTATAGGTCCAATTGATGATTGGTTCCATGAATTCAATTATTGAAGGAATCAACATTGAAAACCCTAATTCAATTGGATACCTTATGTCATTGAAGGTCCAATAGATCAAACCTTTTTGAAAACCTAATGTGATTAGATGGGAGATACCTTTAATGGTACTAGTCATTAATGCATAACAAATGCATGGATCCAATACATGATGTAAACCCTAATTGAGGCCGATTTCATGTATAACCCTATTAAGAGGTTGCCTACATGTGAAATCACTAATTAGGATGAATAATAAACCCTAATTCATTTGGATACCTTATGTAATGGAGGTCCAATGTGATGATGAATGTACTATTGATCCAATGATGATTAGTAATGACAATCAATGAAAGTACAGAGGTTGAAACCCTAATAGTACCTAAGTGATTAAGTGTCAATTAAGGGATGAATCCCTAATTGCTTATAGGATCAATGACTTGATACACTATGTTAATCATAGTTGTATGTACACGACTAAAGAGTTGATATGACCTAATCAAGTTAATACGTTGATAGCATGAATTCATACATGAATATGATACATGAGATGTGTGATGGAAATCCTAATCCTAGTAAAGGATTAAGGGTAATACTAATACATGAGATTTGTGATGGAAATCCTAATCCTGGTAAAGGATTAAGGGTAATACTGATACATGAGATGTGTGATGGAAATCCTAATCCTGGTAAAGGATTAAGGGTAATACCCTTGAATTATTAATATATTGTTTTTGCATGGTGATGATAGATAATTGATGTGCTGCTATCATATGTGCTAACCATGCAGGTATCATGAGATGATGAGCATAGCCAGGTATGAGATATGATGTGTTATTAGTTTGAATTTGTTTATTGGGCCTTGTGTGCCATAATATACCTTGTGCCCGGTAAGAGGTAGCAAGAGAGTTGATGGGCCTCAAGTGCCATGATGGATGCTTGTATAACAAGTATCATGCTTATCTTGGTCAGATGACCTAAAGGTGTTAATTGCTGGAGAATGTGGTAACAATGCTCAGGTGATGAGCTAAGGGTTTAATTACCCAGAATCACATGTTAGTGCATTGAAATTGTGAAGGGGTGAGAATTCCCAGTGTTGAAATAAGGGATTGAGATCCCAACACCTTGTGAAAAGAGTGTGGCTACGGGCCATGACTCCACAACGATAATGCCAGTCTTTAGTTATATGATCTAAGCCTGAAGAACGTTAATGTAGTGATAATGATTCTGTAGTTTGAATATATGTTATACATGTTCTTCATATTCCTTAAAGGATAAATGATATGTTGATTCTATTTTAACTGTAATGCTTCTGACATAGAATGATGTTCTAAACTGTTAGACATTTACCTGCTGTCAATTAAATATGATTTCTCTATTCATATTTATCTTCTTAAGTAACAATAACAATGTTTCTGGCGGAGAGTTATATCTCTCGCTGGGGCAATTTTTATAATTGTCTCACCCCCGTGGGAACCACATTTTTAGGTGGACGCGGACGAAGAGACAGGAATCCTTCAGGAGGTGAAGGACAACAACAGCAGCAGCAGGGACAGCAGTGAAGTCTCAGGTGGAGACATTGGCTGTCATGTCATGTTCAGATGTATATAAAGTCCTATGTGTCGTCTCTGTACTCTCAGGTCCTCGGAGTAGTAGTTAGTGATTTCGAGATTTTGGCTTAATGCCTCGAGGGTTTTATACTACCTGTGTATAGTTAAGACAGAGTATTTAATGTTTGCATTCCTCGAGAAGCAAAAGTACATGAGATGTATATATATGAACCAGGATGTAAAGCTTTACTTTGGTTCTGAATGAAAGGGGTTTTCCTGTGAATGGATCTCTTTGCAAAAAGTTTTAATTTTTAAGTGATTTTCGCTAATCCGCTGCTTGATGAACGCTTCCGCATTAGTTAATTATGTTTTTATGAGTTGTATGCCACACCTCAGGACAAGGTACGCCTCTACAAACCATCCTTCCTATTGTATAAGCGTTGACGCGATTCCTTTATTATGGGTTTGGGAGAAGAAAATTTTGTTTTTGCTGCCTTCTCTATCTCCCCTATAACCCAACAATAACCCCCCAACTCTCTTCCCTAGCGAAATGCCTACCTCGCTCCCTCGTATAGTACATTCCCTGAGATTCTCTCTCAGCTTTCTCCGGTCGTCTACTGCCGCGTCATATCCAACACACGGGCCACCACACCCCTTCCTAGGTTTTTCGCACCCTTTTCTCTCGCCTTTTCCTCCGCACCATTTACCTGCTCTACCTCTCAGACTAACAAGCCCTAGACCTGCCGTGGAGGATCCCTGCTGAAGTGTGCCACTGAGGAGCTTTTTCGGGGTCCATGAAGCTGATTTAGGGAGCTACATAGCCATCAATCAACTTGAAAACATCTTTTACCACTGATTCATGTAAGCCTGTCTATCTATACAATACTTCTATTTTTTTCTAATCTGTAGGTAGCTCATGTACTACCCAATTTCCCCTAAATGCTCTACCATAAACCATGCTTTTTGCATGAGATGATGAAAAGATTGCAATAGAGGACATAATTTGTGAAAGCACAATCATATGTACAATATGTCTTTATTTCCAATAAAATAGGAACATCCTTATATAGATGTCGCGGTACAATATAAATGTATTTTATGTTGGTGAGTTGAATGTTGTGGGGTACTGTATGTATGAATACTATATGCATAGTTTGCATTTGGAACTTCTTGATGTGTCCTAGTGTAATCTGGCCTAATATTATATGTATCTGAATGTGGGATATTATACGCATATAGTAATATTTGATGTGCTTGATGTAAGGTATGTAATCAGATTTAGTCATATATGTTGTCGTGGTACAATACTTATGTGTTTTATTTTAGGTGAGGTGAATGTCGTGGGTACTGTATGTATGGGTACTGTACGTATGGCTTGCATTTGGAAGTGCTTGATGTGTTCTATTGTAGTCTGGCCTAGTACTATACGTAACTGAATGAGGGGGTACTACACGTATGTATTATTATTTGATGTGCTTGATGTAAGATATGTAATCAGGCTTAGCTATATATGTTTTTGAGGTACAATAATTATGTGTTTTTTTTGGTGAGTTGAATGTTGTGGGTACTGTATGTATGGGTACTATATGTATGGCTTGCATTTGGAAGTATTTGATGTGTTCTATTGAAGTCTGGCCTAGTACTGTAAGTAACTGAATGAGGGGGTATGGTACGTATGTATTATTATTTGATGTACTTGATGTAAGATATGTAATCAAGATTAGTCATATATGTTTTCGAGGTATAATACTTATGTGTTTTATTTTGGTGAGTTGAATGATGTGGCTACTGTATTTATGGGTATTGTATGTATAGTTTGTATTTGGAACTGCTTGATGTGTTGTATTGTAGTCTGGCCTAGTACTATACATAACTGAATGAGGGGGTACTATACATATGTATTATTATTTGATGTGCTTGATGTAAGATATATAATCAGGCTTAGTTATATATGTTGTCGAGGTATAGTACTTATGTGTTTTATTTTGGTGAGTTGAATGTTGTGGGTACTGTATGTATGGATATTGTATTGTAGTCTGGCCTAGTACTATATGTAACTGAATGAGGGGGTATTGTACATATGTATTATTATTTGATGTGTTTGATGTAAGGTATGTAATCAAGATTAGTAGTAATTGTTGTCGAGGTATAGTACTTATGCATTTTATTTTGATGAGTTGAATGTTGTGGATACTGTATGTATGGCTTGCATTTGGAATTGCTTGATGTTCTATTGTAGTTTGGTCTAGTATTGTATCCAACTGAAGTAGTATTATGATTTTGTAAATTTTAGAAATATGTTTCGTTATAGTGTTGATGATTCCATTCTGTGGTCTAAATTTCAACTTTTTACAACACTTGGATAGGTACATTACTTTGATGATATTTGCAAATTATTCTTTTTTTTGTGACTGAAGTTGTAGTTAAAGTATTGTATGTTCTATTTTTGTAAATTTTAGAAATACATTTGTTTGGAGGAAAATATACATACATTATTAAGCCTTTGAATTCTTCATAAAATTTAGATATAATTATTATTAGGGGTACAAACAATAGTCATCCTTGTATTTCACATTAGGGGTGCCCATACAAAATAAGTACTATATTCTTAGACTTCTATGTTTGCTATAGTATTGCATTGGTGAAGTATTGCACTGTCAAGTACTCTGTATTCTTTGCAATTAAAAATGTAAATTATGGAATTTGATTTAGTATATATTTGTCTTTGTTGGATGGAGTCTGAACGTGGATTCCAGACCAGGTGTAGTTTTAGAAAGTTTAAAAAGGCATGTGAAATGGCTGGCACTGAGCATAAGAAGAAATTCAAGAACACTATTTTTGGTGGCTTTTTGGACATGAAGTGTCTGTCTGCTCTGGACATAGGGATGATAGAAGATCTTGTTTTCTGTTATGATGAAAAAGAAAGAACATTTGTGATTGCCAATATGTTGGTGAAGTTAAAGTCTGAACATGTGTCTGATATATTCAGCTTACTTTCTGAAGGTAATATATGAATAAGTATTATACTAGACATCATTATGTAAGATTATACTTATTAAATATTTTCATTCTTCACCATACAAGGGAAAATGTATTGTTGGACTCTGATAAGGTTGCGAGGAAGAACTCAATTATCTGTGGGGAATACTTTGATGCAGACCCTAAAGTTAAGGATGCAATGGAAATAATGCAAATGTTAAGGAAGAAAATGGATGATAAAAGCATTGAAGATTTTGTCAAAATATGGATACTGGTCCTACTGTCTGACATTTTGTTCCCTTATGGTATTTTTGCAATTTGCAGAGTTTTCTTTGATTTAGTTGATGACTTGTAGTCTTTGGGTATATATAACTGGGCAGAGGCTATACTTGATTAATGGAATAGTTGATGTTGCTGCCAACATGAAAGGATATCTAAAAGGCTGTAGAACAGTGTTGATGGTAATTCTCTAAGTATTGTACCCATATATGTACAAAGTTAGTTACTATAGTATAATACTTTATGATTTAGCTTGTTAGTACTGTACATCTTTCATTGTTATGTTCATGTTATTTATAATTCCATTTCCTCCTTGGTTCAGAGAGTGCCATACTCTACTTCCTACTGATGATAATGATGCTTTTCCATTTATTCATAAATGAAATTATGAATACAAAATGAACACCTTGCATGGACTACATTAGGGATGACTAGATTCTAAAGAAAAGTCGTGCAGGCAAAAGGAAAGATAGAGAAGAATGAAACGGGGGTGAACTAGGTGCCACGTGAGCAGAACTTCAGATACTAAGAGCTGACAAAAAAAAGATTGAAGAAGGAACTCAAGAAATCCGAAAAAAAAAGCAAAAGGAAGAAGTGGGAAAGTTGGGTTATGAAATAAAGAAGTTGAAGAAAGAACTGAAAGTTGTGAAGTTGGATTATGAAAGATCAATGACTGTAATCAATATTCTTTGTGAAGAACTATGATTGAATGGCATATCTGATACAACAATTGCGTTGGATAATGGAACAGAGAGGGGAAATGATGATAGAGACAACACAAAGGTGATGAAACATTGACGTACAATACTTAAAGATTTTTTTAGCAATCACATATAATAATTACTAACTTGTAGGCATTGCATAATGTTGTGGAAGTAGGAGGTGATATGAAAACATCCATCCATACTAGTGATTTATCTTTTGATGATTTTGTAATAGCTCCCCGACTGAATAGAAGTGAGGGCATGAGTGAGGCTTCATCGGAGTATGTTGCTGAGACTATTCGAGATGTCATAACAAGTGTAAGTTGATGTGCTATAAGCAAAATATATAAACATCTGTTTTGGTGTTGTACTTATATGATACTGAAGTATTATACTTGTACATTAATTTTTGAAATTTGAATATTATTGAGTTGCAATATATGCCATAGTATTGTACTAATGTTAGTTTTATATTTTGTAGCTGAGAGATAAAATGTCTATAGATAATAATCTGAAAGGAATAGGGGTGAGAATGGTGTTCTCCCATATTGCTAAACATTTTACATGTCTAATTTGTGTATTTTTTAAATAGAAAATAGATAAATTGCTCAATAAAGGAGTTGCACCAAAAAAAGATCAACTTAGTTGTTAAAGGGAAGGGAAAGAGTATAGGAGTATAGTGTGTCGACAAGGAATGTGTTGACACAAACATAGAGAAAGAGATTCAAGGACAGACAACTGGTAAACTGAACATAAAAGTGGAAAATGTGGAATATGATGATGTAGGGAATGTAACAATGGGTGAAGGAAGTGAAGGATTGGTTAAGAATAAGATAAGTGAATAACTGATTAACATTTGATTATTATATGGAAACTATGGGTACTGTGCATATATGTATTGTACTGATTAGTGGGTTTTCATTAATGAGAATGCGGTTCAACTTGTGGTTGATCTATCAAAGGTTTTGTTGGATAATAAGGTTGATGGTGAAATGAAAGCTGTAGAAAAGACTGATGATTCTGCAAATGCCATTGAAAGAAAGAGTGGTGATGTTGCTATAGACATTGTTGTTGCCGATGAGGTACATCTACAAATCGAAACATTTAATTATAGTTATTATGTTGTTGTTTAGCTATTAGTACTGTACTCAGTGTTTGTGTGAGGCAAGTTCACATAAAAGTACCTTAAAACCACTGGAAGTATAGTACTAACTGTAATTATTTTTGTGCTAACAATTTTTTGTTTGCTGAAATGTTAGGCTAAAGTTGTCCATGATATTGAAGTTGAAGATGTAAATGATGGTGATGCACATGATGTAGATGCATCACAGGATGTGAATGTAGTTCAAAATGATATTCAAGAACACATTGTTGTAGATGAGGCAAGTTCAAGTACTATGCTTTATATGTTGTTCAAGTACAATACTATATTGAATCTTCCTTTGACTGCTATATAATTTTTTTCTATAACGTTAGGCTAAAGTTGTCCATCATATTGGAGTAGAAGATGAAAATGATAGTGACGCACATGGTGTAGATGCGACATTAGATGTTAATGTAGTTGAATGTGATGTTAATGAACACGTTTTTGTTGATGAGGCAAGTTCAAGTACAATACTATTGAATTTTTCAAAAATAGTACTGAATGTAATTTTTGTTGTGCTAACAGTTAATGTTAGGCTAAAGTTGTCAATGATATTGGGGATGAAGTTAAAAACAATGGTGATGCATAGGGTGTAGATGCATCTATGGATGTTAATGTAGTTCAAAATGATATTGAAGAACACCATGTTGCTAATGAGGTTAGTTCAAGAACAATACTTTAAAGGTTGTTCAAGTAATGTATTACATGAAATTTTTTCTTTGTGCTAACAATTTTTTCTCTAACTTTAGGCTAAAGTTGTGAATGACATTGTAGTTGAAGTTAAAAGTATCACTCATGCACATGATGTAGATGCATCAATGGATGCTAATGTAGTTGAAACTGAAATTGAAGAACACTGTGTGGATGAAGAAGTTAGTTCACGTACAATACTTTGAGAGTTGTTCAAGTACAATACTAAGTGTAAATTTTCTTATGCTAACAAATTATTTTTGTTGTAATGTTTCTTTAACTAAAAAAACCCTGGAAGAGGAAAATGAGTTTATGTTCAAGAAAATTAATACTATACATGCATCACAAAAAATGATGGAAGGTTCAACAGATATTGGAGATGGGTTGAAAAAGATGATTCAATATGAATTTGTTGATCTAATGCCCATAGATGACGAGGTAGTTAGATGTGTTCTCATATATACATGTTTTCATGAATATGTTTGGAAATAATATGTAATGTTTTTTATTTATTCTTCAATACACAACAATGGATTGATCCTTTGTTTGACAACATCAAAAAGCTTGAAAAGAAAACGAGTCCAAGTTTGCTTGGGAAAAACATTAAGCATAGACCACAAACAAGGAAGGCTAAGGTGATAATGGAATCATTGAAGGGTCCATTTAAGAAAATGTGAGAGTTTGATAACAAAGTTGTTGATAGTTTAACTGAATCTGATAGAGAAGAACTGATAAAGGTATGTACAATACCCATTTCATTTATCATTTAGATTATTGATTATGGAATACCTTTGTTTGTGATGCAGATAACTTGTCAAGGTAGCGATAAAGATTCTATAGTCTTTAGATCTCAAACAACAGTTATTATGAGGAAGGATTTGAAAGAAATGTTGAAAGTTGGTGGGATGGTGACGAATCAGGTAACCACAAAGTTATTGGAGGAAATACTATACTTGATGTTTTTTAACAATTGAATAATAAGTACAAATTATTATTTTAGGTCATGGAAGCTATGATGGACTTAAAAAGGCAATTTTATGAGCAGATGAAATGTGTAGATTATTTTATATTTAACACATCATTACCATAGGCGATAAGAGATCCAAATCATAAAGGAATGGTTACATTTTTTATTTCTAATATTGAAAAGACCAAAAAGGAAAAAGTTTTGTTGTTGCCTTTACTGACAGATGATCACTGGCATCTCATTACTACTTCTTCTAAGAAAAAGGTTTTCATGCACTATAATAGTTTGGAGATGGGGGATGTAGACAACCCAATTAATGAGGACACAAAGCATGTGGTAACTACAATACTTCTGTGTGTTTGGAATATTATTTACACCTGTGTTTAATGACAGTTAATGTCTTGTAATAGGCAAATTTGATCAAGTATGCTTTGGTTAAACATGGAGGGATTGCAAGAGATTGGAATATGATTTTTGATAGGTACGCACCGCAGCAGCCACCAAACTCAAATGACTGTGCACTATATATTATTAGATGGATTGAAGAGCTTCTAGAAAATTACATTGTACATTCGACACATAATAATAATGTCCATCTATTGAGAGGATTCTATGCTTCAACATTGATGAAAACCGAATTTGCAATTAAGTAGCATATTCAGTTGTATCTATTTGTGGAACATTATATTTTGAAACATGGTATGATGAACACTATATAAATACTATATCAGATGTTTTGTAGTGATGCACTGCTGCTTGAATGTACTGCACGTTAGTCTTCAACTTTTATCCTACCAGCCTTTTTAATGAAGGAAAAAACTTTATGGATCATTTTTTGTGAGTTGTGTGATAATATTATCAGTTTCTTGGTACTGTATGAGGGGGAAAATGTAAAACTGACCCACAATGATAATTGAGAAAACGAATCTGAGTAGAGTGTTAAGTGTAATGTACTTTTGCACATGAATGCACAAAAAAGAATGTATGTACGTACTGTACTTATTGGATCTGTATATTTTATGTGAATGTCATTAAGGAATCTCTTTATAATGATTACTACGTATGTATGCACGTTGTGAATATGATTAATTCTTTAATGTAATTCTATATATAGGAAAATGTAATTTTATTGGTATACAAACTAATGTTTATTTAAATTGTGGTGTACCACATGTGAGTGTATGTATACGTACTGTAGAACAATTGTTGTGTACATAATTGTACATGAATATCATTAACCAATGTCATTCAAATGATCAGTCAATATGTACATACGTACTATAGATGATTACTTTTATAATTTAACGGTTTAAAACAAGATGTAATCTGATTGTATGTATACAGTAGTATGTGATTGTACTGTAACATTGTGGGCTCCGATCTCCAAAACCACGATATAAACTCAGCGGAAGCATTCGATTAGCAGCGGAATACAAAAATCATCGAAAATTAAAACTTTTTGAGACAAGATCTTGAAAACCATAAAACTTCTTTCATAGAAAGGAGATAAACTGTTTACATCTCTGTTAAATTACTTCTTGAGTAATTATACACAACATGATACAAAATCTCAAGAGTCAAAACCAAAAATCTCAGACCACTAACTCCAAGGACCTGAGAGTACAGAGACGGCATAGGACTATCTAACTATAACTCAGCAGTCAATATCTCCACCTAAGATTCACTGCTGCTCCTAGTGCTGCTGCTGTTGGTATTGGTCACCTGTAGGCTGGTTCCTTCGTCCTCGATGACCACCTAAAAAGTTGAAATCTACAGAGTGAGACAATTATAAATAATTGTCCCAGCGAGAGTTATAACTCTCAACTAGAAGCTTTATAATAGCAATCAAAGAACAATATAAGCAATAAAAGCTTTCAAGGCAATCAATAGCAGATTGACATTAAGTAGAACAACAACATTTAGGAAATGTGAACAACATATGTACTATGCAGAGTAACATCATTCATGTATCTCGTAGTTCAACCTAAGTAGATATACTACGCGGTTGATTATGTTTTACAAACAATATTATGCCCTGCGGAGATGAGGTATACCACTCATACTCCAACCGATCACTGTTAAGTCGCATATGTATCATACCTAGGTCATCAAAAGAGCCAGATTCTTATGACCTCATCTTCCTCAGTCAGAGTGAGGATAAACATGCAGGACATCTTGTGTCTCTGCTACTATAGCTCACCAGGGTAATCTGGTACTTCGCTATTAGAGTCATAGTGGCATTCTGTACTCTCTTCATCATCGAAAGATTTCTTGTTTATCTCTCATCGATGCGGTATAAGGATTTCCTCGAGAGAATTTTATTACATCATAAACATATAGTGAAGGGTTGATGGATTAAGATACATCTACATCAATTCCTACACTAGGATGTAAAAATTTACACATCCATATTCCCCCACATACTCAAAAGTATGTGATCCAGGAATTCCCTTAGGAAAACTTGTTTCACCATCATATAGCTTCTGACAATTATGGATCTATGATTAGGGCTCTACATGGTACGATTATACTTGATTAGTTAGGTACATTTCAGTATTCTTTTAACATCATACATGTTCTCAATCATTAATCATTAGCATAGCAGCTATGAAAGTAGAATACTAAATGTAACAGGTCTAACTCACATCAATCATCATTTCTTATTCATTTCATCATAAGTCATTTAATTAGCATGTCATTGATGATATTCATGTCTCTTATAGCCTATCATCTCATGTGATGCCACTTACCAGGCAACAATGTTATTTCATTATTCATAAAGCTAAAAACATGCTTTCAATGAATATGGTATCATAATCCATACCTGGATATGATCATCCTCATATAAGATCCTGCATGGTAAATTCAACTAATAACAGTAAACAATTCATACCAAGAGTTGTACCTTCTTACTCTTATAAGAGTTAGGTTCTGTGATTTCTCATCAATTAGGGTTTACTATTCACATTACATATTATCACCCTAGAATTAGGGTTTACTATTCATTTTATAGTGAATTGAACTCATATCATCATCATGTATGAGAAATATCACCATTGATGCCTTGATATTAGATTAAGATTCATCAATTATCACAATTAGGGCTTCCATGATCTCACATAGGTGGATCATACCCTAATCATGCACATTCATGTACATTGAAGGTATTTTACTTTAATTGCAACCATAAATGGTACTTTATCTCTTCTCTTACTAATAGATGTGATTACATCACTCTAGATTAGGTTGAGACAAGTCCTCACTAATTAACATAAGCCAAAACACCACTAACATGTCATTAGGGTTTGATTAAAACAAGGTATCACTTGATTGAACCCTTCAAGGGCATATTGGTAAAATACACCATTGATCACCATCATAGGTCAATTCATTAATCACTCAGTCCCTTAATGTCATAGGGTACCATTAGGGTTTAGATTAGACCACCATTGGTCCAATTACACCTTCAAACGATTAAGCATAATTAGCCCTAAAAGTCTCCAAATGGTTTCAACCTTCAACCTCCAAACGGTCTTGAGACCGTTTGGGGGCGTTGACCGTTTGGGATAGTTGACCTCCAAACCGTTTGAAGCTATGCGACTTGAAACCGTTTGATCTTAAACGATCTTGAGATCGATTGGTCCAAACGACCTTGTGATCGTTTGAGCCCAAACGGTCTTGAGACTGTTTGGCCCCAAACAGTCTTGATACCGTTTCGCCGCAAACGGTCTTGAGACCATTTGGATCCAAACGGTCTTGAGACGGTTTGGTCCAAATGGGCTCAAACCGTTTGGTCCTCAAAAGTGACTCCAAGGTTATAATCGATTATGGTTATCTATGTTGAAGCCTCAAATTGGTCAAATCCATGTTAACCACTTGTAAATTGAGTCAATTAGGATTAGCCTTAATCAATTGGACACCAAATTGACCCTCAATTGAAAGCCAATTAGGGTTGAATCCATCTCAATTAGGGTTTTCAATCGGATAATCATCAATGTTCAACAATGTGAATCAAATTGGGGTTGAACCCATCAATTGACCTCCAATTGGGCTCAAACTTGGCCCAAATGGTCTTGAGATCGTTTGGACATCCTCCAAACGGTCTTGCGACCGTTTGCCCAAAGTTTCATCAAAATCTAAGTTGATTGGATAAGGGTTGAACCCTAATTGGGTCTAAAATCAGCACTTTTATCAATTCATCAACTTATTGTGATTGGACCCTCAAACCATCAAATTACCTTAACCCTAGACCTCCAAATGGTCTTTGGTTGTCACAAATCGGTCTTGAGACCGTTTGGATGAACCCCCAAACGGTCTTGAGACTGTTTGGGTCCTTCAACCCAAAACTCAACAAGATCTATCCTTGAAATCAGCAAATCAACCCGATTAGGGTTTAGGGGGGTTGAAGTGCCTTCAACTTGTGATTGGTTTGGAATTAGGTTATGATTCTTTGTAGAAATTAAACTCAACATGTTTACAACAGGATCTTAAATGGACTTCCCTTGGTCAACCCTGTCAAATGGTCTTGAGACCATTTGATTCCAAACGATCTTGCAAGACCGCATGAGATCAAACGGTTTGAGACTGTTTGATTTCAAACGGTTTGCAACCGTTTGGACCAAAAGGGTCCAAGGTCGTTTGATAAAGTTGCCTAGGAATTCACGCCCATCATCTTCAACCTCTGTTCTGGTCGGTTATACCACTGTCACAACTACAAAAATGGCTTATAAAGTCACTTTTCAAGGTGTCGGTTGTATACATAAATGGACACCTAAACTCTACAGTGTCGGTTTATAACATAAACCGACATACAATCTGTGAAGGTCGACCAGACATGGGTACCACTTTTATTAAGTGTCGGTTAATTAATAAAAAACCGACACCTAAAATCAACCGCCAAAACCAAAATTCCAGCGAAAAAATTACCTCCAAAATTTGACATATGTCGTCGGTTCATAAACAAATAACCGACGACTAAAGGGTATTTGCGAGACAGGAATAGGTGTCGGTTGCCCTTTAGTTAAAAACTGACGACTATAATATAGTATAGGTGCCGGTTTTTGGAATAGAACTGATACATTTGGTTTATTTGTCGGTTTATTAGAATAACCGACGCTTATTGTCAACTTAATAGCTCACCAGCGCGAGCTTCTCTTCCCCTTTCCCAGTTTCATTCCCGATTTCAGTTAGGTCCGGCGATTTCTTGCTCGCCCCCGCCGGTCATTGCTCCTCCGCCGCCGCTCCGTGCTCTTGCTCCTTCCCTCGCCGCTGCTCCGTGCTCACTGGCGGCCATGCTCCTGTTCCTTCCCTCTGTGCTCACCGGCGGCCGTCCGTGCTCCTGCTCCGTGCCCTCGCCGCCGCTGCTCCGTGTCCTCATCGGCGCTTCTCCTCTCTTTGCCGCCACCTCCATCGGTGGTTGCTGTGCTCCGGCCGCTGCTCTCCTCTGCCCTCAAGGTATGCCCGCCTGCCCTGCCTTCTTCCTTCTTCCTCTGCTCCGGCGGCTGCTTGGGTGGTGCCAAGGCACGCCCAAGCAGCTGCTGGGCGTTTTTTTATTTTTTTCTTAAAGTTATTTACTTATTTGTGTTTAGGGTTTAGGTACTGATTTTGTGCTTCTACTGAGTTGAATCCTCTATTGTCTATACAATACATGTAATTTTGATCAAGTGATGATATGCAAATGTTAAAATAAGTTAGTAAGGTATCAATGATAAGTCTGTTGTAATGTGATGCAAAATAGTTATTGTATCATGCATATCTTAATACTTTTTTGTTTTATAGTTGTATAGGGTGTTTTATGTGTGACAAGTCTATTGTTTTATATATAGTTGTGCATACCTGCGAGTTATCAGGAACACCTAAATGAATGTCTAACACCTAAATGAATATCTAGTTGTGTATTTTCCTAGTATCGTGAAAGATTCTCAATCGTGTGTATCACATGGGATTCTTATCTCAACACAATGGACTGCAATATATGCATCTAATGCCTTAAATGGAAGACTCGAATGTTATAAAATCCCATCAAAGTAGGTAGAAACAACTTATATATATTCAGATCTTAATAATTCCATGAAGTGCACATTATCTTACTCAGGAAAAGTATGTGTATAATGTAGGATTAGTTCCATATAATGGTTCTATTTTAGTAAGCACCTAGAAACCCATCCAAGATTTACTCATTAGGAGTAAATCTTGGATAGTCCCCGGTTTGGGACTGTTCTTGAACACCTAATCTCACTTAGGATGTAAGTGTATAATGTGTATTGGGTTTTCGAGAAAATTTCGGTAGCATTTCCTCGTTTGTTCTCTAAGTACATATGTAGACTTCTTTTCAAGCTATCATGTCTACCACAATAAAGTTGGTTATGACAACCAATAAAAGGTTAACTAATGTTATACAACTTTTTCTGAAAAAATATAACATCGTTATATGTACTTACACTTTGTTAATACTAATATTATGCAGTCTCTGTCCACCCATAACGGTCACTATGAACTGGGCCTCTATGTCAATGTTAACGTTCCCTATTGAAGAAAAACTGGACATCATCCTAGATGATCGTTCCTTAAACCAATTGGTCATACCCAAACATTGGCATTTTCTAAAAGGAAGACACTACATGCCTGGTAAAGTGACCCTAACTTTTGGGAATTATTCACATGTTATCGAGGTTGAGTATGATTTGGCGGGAAATCTTGTATCAAAATCTAGTTGGCGTGATTGGATTGGAGAGATGCATGTGGTCCGTTGCAACAGGCTTTTTCTCCGTCCAGTTGGCCATAATTCCATCAAAGTTTGGATAACCAACATCAACTGCGAGACCCCCGATCATCTACTGCGGTATGAGCGCACGTCGTCGCATATCAGCTCAGACGAATCTGAATCTGAGGCCCCTGTCAGTTCAGATTCGTCTAAATACAGTGAGGAGCTTCGTGACACAGCTTCATCATCAAAAATAAGTTACTGATGCGGGACCATGTTGGTGTAGTATTTAGTTGTCTATCTATCTAGACTTGTCTTTATTAATAGTTTTTTTAATTATGCGCATGTTTAGGGGTACACCAACCCCTTTGTTTAGTTACTATTTAGGGGTACACCCCTGTGTGTGGATGTAAAAAGAGATTAATGAATGGAACTGAAAGTTTCTACATGAATGCTTATAACTGAAGTGTGTGTTCCCATGAATGTTCCCATTTGCATGATTACACTACTATTTTCTCATATTGTATAGTCTATTTTAATATGACATACTTACTTATATCTTGCTTAATGATGAACTGTAATGCACACATGTGACAAGCTTGGAATGTAAATGATGAACTTTTCCTTGAATTGCCAATCATGCTTTTAAAGACATCAATAATCACCCTAACTTGAAGAACTAGGATTTCAGGTATAAGAATGACAACACATTATTTGTTGGCCTAGAAACCCATCCAAGATTTACTCATTAGGAGTAAATCTTGGATAGTCCCCGGTTTGGGACTGTTCTTGAAGACCTAATCTCGCTTAGGATGTAAGTGTATAATGTGTATTAGGTTTTCAAGAAAATTTCGGCAACATTTCCCCGTTTGTTCTCTAAGTACATATGTACTTGGAGAACAGTGGGAAAATGCTGCCGAAATTTTCTTGAAAACCCAATACACATTATACACTTACTAGTGAGATTAGGTGTTTAAGAATGGATAGGTGGTACACATTTATTATATTTAATAATGACATCACATGTATTTGTTAACCCTAGACCCTAATCTTGTCCTAATATATACTTGTTTTCTCTTTGATCATAGAATGGATAGATCATGGATGTCCATTTGCAATCGCTGCACCCCAGAGTTTATTTCTGGTCTTGACCAGTTCATTAGATTTGCCGAGGAACATAGGAAACAACCTGGAGATAGGTTCTACTGTCCATGTAGGCATTGCGGTAACAACTTGAAAGTCAACACTGGTGACGAAATCAAAACTCATGTCATGTGCAACGGGATTATACAAGGTTATACAGAATGGCACTGGCATGGAGAGATTTCAAACCCGAAACCAGTGGATGTCGATAGCAGTGCTTGTGTGGAAGAAGAAATTGCCTACGATGACGTAGATGTGAATGAACCAGTTCCAGTAGACATCGTTGATGTGATGCTGGATACCGATCCACCTCCCATTTTTAGAAACATTGTGCATGATGCTGAGATGCCGTTATACACAGGTTGTACTAAGTTTACGAAGCTTAACGCTGTGTTGAGATTGTATAAGTTGAAACCTAACAATATATGGAGCGACAAAAGCTTCACGTCATTGTTGTCTTTGTTGAAAGAAATGCTTCCTGAAGGAAACGAGCTGCCAATCTCAACATACCAGGTAAAGAAATTGTTGTGCCCAATGGGAATGGATGCTAAGAAGATACACGCATGCCCTAATGATTGTGTATTATTTCAAAAGGACTATGCGGATTTGAAAGATTGTCCAAAATGTGGTGCGTCACGGTATAAATTGACGACTTCGGGGGAGTCCAAAACTGGTTCTCCTGCCAAGGTGATGTGGTATCTACCTATAATATCACGGTTTCAACTCTTGTTTGCCAATCCGATAGATGCGAAGAATTTGAGGTGGCATGCAGATGTTAAGAAAAATAATGATGGGATCCTACGACATGCGTCTGATTCCCCACAGTGGAAGAAGATTGATGTATTGTACCCTGAATTTGGTGAAGAAGTCAGGAATCTAAGACTTGGGCTTTGTACAGACAGGATGAATCCGTACGGGACATTGAGCAGCCAACAGAGCACTTGGCCAGTCATGCTTGTTATATACAATCTTCCTCCCTGGCTGTGTATGAAAAATAAGTACGTAATGTTGTCGTTGTTGATATCGGGCCCTAAACAACCTGGAAATGACATCGATGTTTATCTTGAACCTCTGATTGATGACTTAAAGAAACTCTAGGGTGAAGGTGTGATGACCTATGATGCTTCACGAAGAGAGACATTTCGTTTGCATGCTATGTTGTTTTGCACTATTAATGACTTTCCAACATATGGGAATTTGTCTGGATATAGTGTCAAAGGAGCTAAAGCGTGTCCTATATGTGAAGAGAACACTGATTCAACAAGACTAAAACATGGCGGTAAGAATGTATATCTCGGTCATTGAAGGTTTCTTCCAAAATTCCATCCATATCGTAGGAAGCGCAAAGCATTCAATGGATTGAATGAGGAACGCAGTGCACCTAAACCTATACCAGGGGAGGTTGTTTATGAAAGAGTAAAAGACTTTGTCAATGAATTTGGTACGAGATCACAATGTACTACACGGAGTGACAATTCTTCATTCAAGAAGAAGTCAATATTTTGGGATCTTCCTTATTGGAGTTCTTTGACAGTCAGACATTGTATCGATGTAATGCACGTTGAGAAAAATGTCTGTGATAGCATCATTGGTACTCTGTTAAATATACCATGTAAGACTAAAGATGGGATAAAATCCAGACTGGACCTACGTGAAATGGGAATAAGGTCAGAATTAACAGAATTACGTGAAATGGGTAATAAAAGAACATACTTACCTCCCGCTTGTTACACGTTGTCTAGAAAGGAGAAGAAAGCTTTTTGTGAATGCTGGGTAAATGTTAAGGTTCCACATGGTTACTCATCCAACATCCGTAGATTGGTATCAATGAAAGATCTGAAGTTGATAGGTCTTAAATCTCATGATTGTCACACTCTAATGCAACAAATATTGCCCGTGGCAATTCGATCTATATTGCCGAAGTATGTAAGGTTTGCAATCACCAGACTTTGTTTCTTTTTCAACAGTCTCTGTAGCAAAGTTATTGACCCTGAGACTCTCGATAATTTGCAAAGAGAAGTGGTTGTTACCCTATGTCAGCTTGAGATGTATTTCCCTCCTTCGTTCTTTGAGATCATGGTACATCTTGTTGTCCACTTGACTAGGGAAGTGAAAATCTTGGGACCGATTTTCTTACATTGGATGTATCCCTTTGAACGATACATGAGCATTTTTAAAGGTGATGTTCAAAACCGTTATCGGCCTAAAGGGAGTATTATTGAAGGTTATGTGGCGAGAGAGGTTATGGATTTCTGCAATGACTTTCTCAGTGGTAATGACACTCGTGATAATGACAAGAATATTGACGAGCTATTTGGCAAAGGAATTTTGGGATCACGTGTGAAAGTAATCAGCCATGAGCAGTTGGAACAAGGTCATTTGTATATTTTACACAACATGGACGAAGTGAACGTTTATATCGAGGAACATACGAATTTCATCAAAAGACAATATCCTCGAGCCAATACAATGTGGTTTGCTAGAGAGCATAACAAGACTTTTATTAAGTGGTTTGAAGATAAAGTCTTACATCAACTATCTCAAACACCAGATGATATTACTGAAACTATCAAATGCCTCACCTTTAAACCAAAGTTGACTGTTATGTCTTATGAAGGGTATGACATTAATGGATTCACATATTACACAAAGTGCCAAGATGATAAGAGTGTCATCCAAAACAATGGGGTCACCCTTCAAGCATCGACTATGTTTTCTGCAAGTGCAAAGGATAAGAGTCCACATGAAGCTAAAATGTCATATTACGGTGTCATTGAAGAGATATGGAAATTTGACTACATAGATTTCAGAATTCCACTCTTCAAATGTAATTGGGTTGATAACACCAAAGGAGTTATAGTGGATGAATTGGGTTTCAGTTTAGTGAACTTTGAAAAGATTGGCGAGAAGGCTGAACCATTCATATTGGCATCATAGGAGAAACAAGTATTTTATATCGATGATCCTGCAAATGATAAATGGTCGGTTGTTCTTCATGGTAAAAGACAGTTCATTGAAGATCCTATAGATGAAGAAGAGTACTATGATAAATATGATGACTCCAGTCCATTCTCAGTTGGGTTGCCAACTCCACAAAATATTGAAGCTAATGATGACTTATATGTGCGCGGAGATCACAATGAAGGATTGTTAATTGATAAAAGATCACAATTTTAGAGGCATGCATGTTTATATTTTTTATTGAAGCTAAATGTTTACTTTTTTAATATCAATATCATTTTCTGATTTGATGTTTCATTATCTTCTAGTTAATACAAATGCTAAACATTGTGGGAGGCTGCTAAAGAACTATAGGACCAATCTCACCTGAGATTACATACGCGATGCTGAGAATAGGTTCTTGATTGATTCCAATTCTAGACATTGATCAGTATTTCACTAACTCTACACTAATAATTTTTGTTTGTATTCTCTTTGAAAAATAAATATAGGAAGAAGGAAGCCACACAACAATTGAACTACTTGGACTGCAAAGACTGGGAGGAGTTTATTACCCAAAGAAAAACAGATGAATTCAAGGTATTAAGCGCCACTCCCAATTTAATTAATATATGTTTTTATGTATTCACCTATTCAAGATTAACCTTTATTGTTACTAACCAAATCAATGTGCTAACTAACTAGGCTATCAGCGATGCTCAACGACAACTACATGTTACGACTACACAATGGGTCCAAGAGGATATGCAGGCGTTCACCAAAGGTTATATAGATATATAGGCAGCAAGCCATGAAACAGCAAAAGAAGCCCCAATGAAGAGAAGCAGGATACATATACAATACATAAAGTGCAGCACACACAAGTGCTTCAGATTCATATAACAACATGATAGACTAACACATATATAGTGCATAACAACAGCAGCGCCGAATTTACATACAACACTAGCTTAGTACATATATAGTGGGACTAAGGTGACGATCCCACCTGCTAAAATAGGTTACCGACAACTACATGTTATGACTGGGAGGTCGTGATTCAGCAACCGTATGCATTAGTAGGAGGACAAACAGATCCACCTGCTAATGCATACGATTGCTGAATCATGACCTCCCAGTCGTAACATGTAGTTTTTGGTAACCTATTTTAGCAGGTGGGATCATCACCTTAGTCCCACTATATATGTACTAAGCTAGTGTTGTATGTAAATTAGACGCTGCTGTTGTTATGTACTATATATGTGTTATTCTGTCATGTTGTATGGACATCGATTGTATTGCTCAGGTATTATATAGTCTCATTAGATAATATGAAATATATCAATCTTATTTATATCTCATTAATTATATATATACATCATTCTCTTTACAGGTGTTTAAAGCTGACCCCACTACAGGAACAGACTTACCAGATGTACATGCTCCCTATACGATGGGAGAATTAAATGAAGTAAGAGAAGAATGGGCAACAACCATACAAATAGTGGGGGTTTTAAAATATAATTGGGATGTTGATAGCGAATAATGACTAAAGAATGATATTTTGTAAATGAATTTCTGAATTATAATATATGTGTGAATGTTTCCATATGTCTAGATGTTTCTACATGTGTCTGAGTGAAAATGAATGAAAGTGTTGGTTGCTATATGAATGTTTCTACATGTGTGAATGTGAATGAATGGAACTACATATTGCTAGCTACATGAATGTTTCTAAATGTGTGAAAATAAAATGGAACTACATGTTGTATTGCTAAATGCATGTGTGAATATTTTTGTTGTTAAATTTGTAGGTTTGTGGCATGTTGTTGGCTGATATCAATGGATGTCGTAAAACCTGCAGTTAACTACAGGTTTCTCATCCTGCGACCAGCCACAGCAAGTCTGTAGACTGACAGAAAAAAAACAAAAAAACAGGCGTCGGTTATTTGAATAACACCGACACACAAAGTTATAGTGTCGGTTTTATATAAATAACCGACGCCTGTTTCCTGTGGCGTGAAGGTATATAGCGTCAGTTTATTATCTAATAACCGACACTGATAGTGGCCAAGATGGTGCCCTTTCTGTGGCGCGAAGGTATATGGCGTCGGTTTATTATCTAATAACCGACAATGATAGTGGGCAAGATGGCACCCTTTCTGTGGCGCGAAGGTATATGGTGTCGGTTTCTTATCTGATAACCGACGCCTATACCTTCGCGCCACAGGAAACATGCGCAATTTCGGTGGCGCGCGAAGAGTTTGGGCGTCGGTTTTGGAACCGACGCGTAATGGGTGAGCTTTTAGTGTCGCCCACATAGGTGTTGCTTAGAAACCGACACTAAAGGCCTTAAATAACCGACACTAAAGGTAGGTTCTGTAGTAGTGGGTTTTTCTTGCAAAAGTGCAAGGAAGAAAGGGGGTAGAAGAAGAACTAAGCACAAATAGCAAGAACATAGATATGCATAATAAAGCAAGGAGTTTAGAGTTATAAATCCCGCCTCAAACGTTGTTCCTAGAGCTCCAAGCTTCCAAGATTCAAGCCTTTAATGGTGTCTTGATCTCCACAGGTCGTCCAAAGGTGATTTTCCAAAGAAAAGATGGAGATGGTCGGCTAGAACAAGAAACCTAAGTAAGTTAACCACAAAAACAACCTTATACAAGGATTTCATCCAAGAATCCGAGCGAGAAGATGGTTCCTTCTCACCTTAGAACTAGTTGGTCATCTCCTTGAGTTCCAGAGCTCTGCCTTGTTCGGTTGAGCAAGATTAGAAATGAAGAGAATAAAGGATACGTTCACTTGGTTTGTAAGGGTTTAAACTTATATAGTTTAGGTTATTTTTCACCATAAGGACCTCTAAACCATAGATTTCTCATATAAGTCCCTCCTTCTTTCTAAGGCACGTCCAAGCCATAAAAACCTATGCAAAGCTCATCAAAACTCAAGATCTAAGGGTAAAGAAAACCAACATGCAAACTAAGGTACATATGTGAAGGGTCTCTTTACTCATATTAGGTGAATTTTACCACAAAGATTATTCTTCTCATCTGATTATTCATTGAAGCGCCCCTTTCATCATTTTTACTTTAAATGATGTCAAGAGTCATAAAAGATATTCTAGAAGGTGTATTTTACAAGTTGCACCCCACATTTTGGGAAAATTGCACTTTACTCCAAAATTAGGGTTTTTAAGCACAAGGATCATTCCACAAGCTGCATCTTGATGTCCAAGCTTGGGGAAATCCATCATACCTCATCATATTCACTCATATGATGTCTCATCCTGAAAGGAACATTTTAACCTGTGAAATTTGCAAGTTAATCCTTTTAACTGGGTAATTTGCACATAGGTCCCTGCATTTACAAAACAATACTACAACTTTGTTTAAAAAGGGCAAAATTGAAAGTATATGTTCCTGAGGAACTTAATTACATGCCAGGGAGTAATCAAAAGTATTTAATTACATATTTAGGCAAAACAACTAGGGTTAGTTTATAACACAGGTCAGGGATGTTACAAATTATCCACCCCTTACAAGGATTTAGTCCTCGAAATCGATAAAACATATTAGGATAAAAGAGTAGGGTATTTCCTTCTCATCTCATCCTCTAGTTCCCAAGTGGCTTCTTCGACACCATGGTGATTCCAGAGGACTTTTACAAGACTTATGTCTTTCTTCTTTAGCTTTTTAATTCTGTTATCCAGGATTGACACTGGTCCCTCCTCATAAGTTATATTTTCTTTCAATTCTACTTCCATAGGTTGTAGAACTGACTCAGTATTAGGGTGACATTTCCTTAGCATAGAAATGTGAAACACAGGGTGTAACTTCTACAACTCTGGAGGTAACTCTAGTCTATAGGCTACCTTTCCAACTCGTTCAATGATTGGATAAGGCCCCATAAATCTAGGAGCTAACTTTCCCTTCCTTCCAAAACGAAGGACTCCTTTCCAAGGTGAGACCTTAAGGTACACTCTATCTCCAACCTGGAACTCTAAGGGTTTACGACATCTGTCAGCATAAGACTTCTGCCTATCCTGTGCAGTCTTAAGCTGTTGTTGTATAACTTTGATCTTCTCTGTAGTTTGCTACACAAAATCAAGACCTAACAAATGATTCTCACTAGTCTCATACCAACATAAGGGTGATCTACAACATCTACCATACAAGGCTTCATAAGGTGCCACATCAATGATATGTTGATAGCTATTGTTATAGGCAAACTCTATCAAGCTTAGGTGTAGATCCCAACTTCCGGTAAACTGGAGAACACATGCTCTCAACAAGTCTTCCAAGGTCTGTATAGTCCTTTCTGACTGTCCATCAGTCTATGGATGAAAGGATGTACTAAACCTTAACTTGGTTCCTAAAGCTCTGTGTAACTGCTTCCAAAAATGACTTGTAAACTGGGGACCTCTGTCAGAAACTATAGTGACAGGAACTCCGTGCAAACGCACTATCTCTTGGACATACAACTGTGATAACCTTTCAATAGAATAGATTGTTTTGACAGGTAAGAAATGTGCTGTCTTTGTCAACCTATCAACAATTACCCAAATGGAATCATGTCCTTTGCTTGTCCTGGGTAGGCCAACAACAAAGTCCATGGTCACATGATCCCACTTCCAATGTGGTATGGGTAAAGGTTGTATTGTTCCTGCAGGCTTTTGGTGTTCAGCCTTAACTTGTTGACACACAGGACACCTCAAAACAAACTCAGCAACATCCTTCTTCATCCCAGGCCACCAATACATATCTTTTAAGTTTCGATACATCTTGGTGCTCCCTGGATGCATAGCATACATTGAAGAATGAGCTTCTTCCAAGACTAACTTCCTCAAGTTATCCACATCAGGTACTATCATCCTCCCATGATAGCATGCTACTTGATCATCTGAATCATGGAAACCTTCTTGCTTCTTATCACCATACTCAGATCTGATCTGCTGAACTGCATCATCAACTTGCTGTGCCTCCTTTATCTGCTCTCTTAGGGTAGGTTTAATATGCATCTCAGCTAACAAACCGGTTAACAATGACACCTTCAACTGCACATTGTCTTGCCTTAAAGAGATAAGCATATCTCTCCTAGAGCATACTAAGGAACTTGGTTGTGCTCTATCCATGGTTGATGTTGCTGATTTCCTACTCAAGGCATCTACAACCACATTGGCCTTCCCTGGATGGTAATCAATTGTACAATCGTAGTCCTTGATTAACTCCATCCAGCGACGTTGCCTCATGTTAAGCTCATGCTGAGAGAAGATATACTTAAGATTCTTGTGATCTGTGAAAATCTAGAATGTTTCTCCATAGAGATAATGTCTCCAGATCTTCAAGGCATGAACCACAACAGCCAACTCTAGATCATGTATTAGATAATTCTCCTCGTGTTTCTTAAGCTGTCGGGAAGCAAAAGAAATCACTTGCTTATCCTGCATCAACACACATCCAAGTCCATTCTTGGAGGCATCACAGAAAACTATATATCCTTTACCTTGTTCAGGTAGTACAAGCACAGGTGCACTTGTCAACCTCTCCTTCAACAACTAAAAAGACTGTTGAAATTTATCACTCCAGGCAAAAGGAACATCTTTCCGGGTTAACTTGGTTAAGGGTAAGGCTATAGAACTAAAGTTCTTAATAAACCTTTGGTAGTAACTAGCTAACCCTAAGAAACTTCGAATCTCCGTCGGTGTCTTCGGTTGTTCCCACTGTAGAATAGATTCTACCTTTTTAGGGTCAACACGAATACCTGAGGCAGATACCACATGTCCAAGAAAAGATACTTCCGGAAACAAGAACTCACACTTTCTAAACTTAGCGTATAGCTTGTGTTCTCTTAGAAAGGTCAAAGCTTGGCGAAGATGCCGTTCATGCTGCTGAGCATCTTTACTATAGATCAGAATGTCATCTATGAAGAGACAACACACTGATCAAGGAAAGGTCAGAAGATTCTATTCATGAGTTCCATAAATGCAGTCGGTGCATTAGTTAGTCCAAACGACATAACTGTGAACTCATAGTGACCATATCTTGTCCTAAAGGCAGACTTGGATATGTCACTATCCTTAATATGAAATTGATGATATCCTGACCTCAAGTCTATCTTTGAAAAGACTGTTGCACCACGCAACTGGTCAAAAAGATCAACAATCCTCGGCAGAGGGTACTTATTCTTTATTGTTACTTTATTGAGTTGTCTGTAATCAATGCACAACTGCATTGACCCATCTTTCTTTTTAACAAACAAAATCGGAGCACCCCAAGGTGAAGTACTCGGTCGGATGAAACCTTTCTCAAGTAACTCTTGAAGCTGTTTCTTGAGTTCTGCCATCTCGGCAGGCGCCATCCTATAAGGTGTGTGGGCTAAGGGTTGTGTATCTGGGACCAAATTGATTTCAAAATCAATTTCCTGAGGTGGTGGTATATCGGGAAGTTCTTTAGGAAACACGTCCTCGAATTCCCTGACTATAGGAACTTCAACAGGGTTGGGACTCTCTATGGTAGTATCTACCACATGGGCAAAGAATGTATAACATCCTTGCCTCATCAGCTTATCAGCAACCATAGCTGACACTAGACAGGTGGGTAGAATCTTCCTTTTTCCTTGAAAGATCCATGTGTTGCTTTTATCAGCAAACACAGTCAGCTTGGATTCACAATCCAAGAACACCTTATACCTTTCTAAGGTATCCATCCCAAGGATTATATCAAATCCTTGCATATCAAGTGGTATAAGATCAACTTGAATGCGATGATCAGAAAAGAAGAGGATGCAGGGAGAGCATACCTCTTACAAAACAGTAGACCCACTCAACGGAGTCTCCAACAACAAGCTATCTTCCCTATGACTGACTGTCATATTGAAGTTGTGAATCACTCTTCGAGTGATAAAAGAGTGTGTTGCACCCAGGTCAATAAAAAAAGATACAACATAGGATTTAGACATATCAGAATATAAAAGTTCCATCTGACCTGCCACAACCCGTGGATTGACCACTGCATCTGGTGGGTTCATAGCATAGAACCTCGCTGTCGCCTGGGGTTGAGTTGGTGCTGATGATCCAGCTTGAGACACTTGTCCACGTCCTCTAGCTGCTCCTTGAGATTGCCTTCTCTATGATCCCTGTTGATTCTATCTCGGAGGCTGTGTCACACTGACAGGCCTAGACCTGCAATCCTTCATCAAGTGTCCCACCTTCCCACAGTTGTAGCAGTTTCTTTCCAGTTGTTGTGGTCTTGGTGGTCCTGTGACTGACATTGATGCTGAACTGCGAGTCTCTTGTGGCGGTAAACTCCGTCCACTACCTCTACTTGGGGACCACTGAGTCTGAGAACTAGATCTGGGTGGTGGAGGTGTAGGTGCAGAGAATCTAGGTTTCTTAAAGTCCCTAGATGAAGAACCCTGGAACTGTGGATATCTCTTTTGGGTTTGCCTTTTCTCGACTACGGATCTCTCTATCCTTCAGACTGACTCAACGAAGGTAGCGAACCTCTCCCGATTCTCTAAAGCAGACACGGGAGTAGTCATGTCGGCATTCAAACCCTTCTCAAACCTTCTGATCCTTTCTTCTTCTGTGGCAGCCATGTGCGGACAGAACCGCAACAACTCCATGAACTTAGCTTCATACTCGCTAATGTTCATCACACCCTGCCTCAATCTCTCAAACTGAGAGATCTTCTTGTCCAGGAAGGTCTTCGGGAAATATCTGAGGACAAATTCCCGACGAAAGTCTTCCCACGAGATTTCCATTCCAGGTCTCTTCTGCTCTTCCATGGTCCACCAGTGACCAGCGCTTCCTTTGAGAAGATAGACGACATGTCTGACCTTCTCAGCTTCAGGGATGTTGAGGATCCTAAAGGCTTTCTCCAACTCTGTTAACCACAGATCAGCATCTGTGGGGTCAGTTGTCCCAAAGTATTTGGTAGCTCCGACACGACGAAGTCGCTCGAATGTCTTCCCGATACCTTGTCCTTCGGGCTGGACAGGTGGCCTAAGTGCTGGCATAGGCATCCTGTCGGTGATCTGTGTCATGGCAGTCATAAACTGCCCGAACATAGTTTGAACAGCTGGGTTGCCCATATCAGCTGGGTCAAACTGTGGTGGCTCCCTGGGTGGCTCAGGTACGGGTTGCTCTATTTCTGGGACCCTTACAACTTCCCGAGGTGCAGCAACACTACTCTCCTCCATGTACTCCTCATGTGGCTCAGACATCCTTATATATCTTCTTCTCCTGAGGAGTAGAAGATTCTATTAGATAAGGAAGAAATACTAAGGATAGACTCAACATCCTAAGTCCTATGTCTCTGTAGACTCAGCGAACCAAGAGCTCTGATACCACTTAATTGTGGGCTCCGATCTCCAAAACCACTATATAAACTCAGTGGAAGCATTCGATTAGCATCGGAATACAAAAATCATCGGAAATTAAAACTTTTTGAGACAAGATCTTGAAAACCATAAAACTTCTTTCATAGAAAGGAGATAAACTGTTTACATCTCTGTTAAATTACTTCTTGAGTAATTATACACAACATGATACAAAATCTCAAGAGTCAAAACCAAAAATCTCAGACCACTAACTCCAAGGACCTGAGAGTAAAGAGACGGAATAGGACTATCTAACTATAACTCAGCAGTCAGTATCTCCACCTGAGATTCACTGCTACTCCTGGTGCTGCTGCTGTTGGTATTGGTCACCTGTAGGCTGGTTCCTTCGTCCTCGACGACCACCTAAAAAGTTGAAATCTACGAAGTGAGACAATTATAAATAATGGTCCCAGCGAGAGTTATAACTCTCAACTAGAAGCTTTATAATAGCAATCAAAGAACAATATAAGAAATAAAAGCGCTTTCAAAAATATATATATATATATAAGCAATAAAAGCTTTCAAAGCAATCAACAACATATTGACATTAAGTAGAACAACAACATTTAGGAAATGTGAACAACATACGTACTATGCAGAGTAACATCATTCATGTATCTCGTAGTTCAACCTAAGTAGATATACTACGCGGTTGATTATGTTTTACAAACAATATTATGCCCTACGGAGATGAGGTATACCGCTCATACTCCAACCGATCACTATTAAGTCGCATCGGTATCATACCTAGGTCATCAAAAGAGCCAGATTCTTATGACCTCATCTTCCTCAGTCAGAGTGAGGATAAACATGCAGGACATCTTGTGTCCCTGCTACTATAGCTCACCAGGGTAATCTGGTACTTCGCTATTAGAGTCACAGTGGCATTCTATACTCTCTTCGTCATCGAAAGATTTCTTATTTATCTCTCATCGATGCGGTATAAGGATTTCCTCGAGAGAATTTTATTACAACATAAACATATAGTGAAGGGTTGATGGATTAAGATACATCTACATCAATTCCAACACTAGGATGTTAGGATTTACACATCCATATTCCCCCACATACTCAAAAGTATGTGATCCAGGAATTCCCTTAGGAAAACCTGTTTCACCATCATATAGCTTCTGACAATGATGGATCTATGATTAGGGCTCTACATGGTACGATTATACTTGATTAGTTAGGTACATTTCAGTATTCTTTTAACATCATACATGTTCTCAATCATTAATCATTAGCATAGCAGCAATGAAAGTAGAATACTAAATGTAACAGGTCTAACTCACATCAATCATAATTTCTTATTCATTTCATCATAAGTCTTTTAATTAGCATGTCCTTGATGATATTCATGGCTCTTACAACCTATCATCTCATGTGATGCCACTTACCAGGCAACAATGTTATTTCATTATTCATAAAGCTAAAAACATGCTTTCAATGAATATGGTATCCTAATCCATACCTAGATATGATCATCCTCATATAAGATCCTGCATGATTAATTCAACTGATAACAGTAAACAATTCATACCAAGAGTTGTACCTTCTTACTCTTACAAGAGTTAGGTTCCCTATTTTCTCATCAATTAGGGTTTACTATTCACATTACATATTATCACCCTAGAATTTGGGTTTACTATTCATTTTATAGTGAATTGAACTCATATCATCATCATGTATGAGAAATATCACCATTGATGCCTCCAGATTAGATTAAGATTAGTCAATTATCACAATTAGGGCTTCCATGATCTCACATAGGTGGATCATACCCTAATCATGCACATTCATGTACATTGAAGGTATTTTACTTGAATTGCAACTATAAATGGTATTTTCTCTCTCCTCTTACTAATAGATGTGATTACATCACTCTAGATTAGGTTGAGACAAGTCCTCATTGATTAACATAAGCCAAAACACCACTAACATGTCATTAGGGTTTGATTAAAACCATGTATCACTTGATTGAACCCTTCAAGGGCATATTGGTAAAATACACCATTGATCACCATCATAGGTCAATTCATTAATCACTTAGTCCCTTAATATCATAGGGTACCATTAGGGTTTAGATTAGACCACCATTGGTCCAATTACAGCTTCAAATGATTAAGCATAATCAACCCTAAAAGTCTCCAAACGGTTTCAACCTTCAACCTCCAAACGGTCTTGAGACCGTTTGGGGGCGTTGACCGTTTGGGATAGTTTGACCTTCAAGACTGCATGGACCATCAAGACCGCATGGGTCACCAAGACCGCATGGGTGCGTTGACCGTTTGGGATAGTTGACCTCCAAACCGTTTGAAGCTATGCGACTTGAAACCGTTTGATCTTAAACGATCTTGAGATCGATTGGTCCAAACGACCTTGAGATCGTTTGAGCCCAAACGGTCTTGAGACTGTTTGGCTTCAAACGGTCTTGAGACCATTTGGTCCAAATGGGCTCAAACCGTTTGGTCCTCAAAAGTGACTCCAAGGTTATAATCGATTATGGTTATCTATGTTGAAGCCTAAAATTGGTCAAATCCTTGTTAACCACTTGTAAATTGAGTCAATTAGGATTATCCTTAATCAATTGGACACCGAATTGACCCTCAATTGAAAGCCAATTAGGGTTGAGTCCATCTCAATTAGGTTTTTCAATCGGATAATCATCAATGTTCAACAATGTGAATCAAATTGGGGTTGAACCCATCAATTGACCTCCAATTGGGCCCAAAATTGGCCCAAACGGTATTGAGATCATTTGGACATCCTCCAAACGGTCTTGAGACCGTTTGCCCAAAGTTTCATCAAAATCTAAGTCGATTGGATAAGGGTTGAACCCTAATTGGGTATAAAATCAGCACTTTTATCAATTCATCAACTTATTGTGATTGGACCCTCAAACCATCAAATTACCTTAACCCTAGACCTCCAAACGGTCTTGGGTTGTCACAAAACAGTCTTGACACCGTTTGGATGAACCCCCAAACGGTCTTTAGACCGTTTGGGTCCTTCAACCCAAAACTCAACAAGATCTATCCTTGAAATCAGCAAATCAACCCGATTAGGGTTTAGGGGGGTTGAAGTGCCTTCAACTTGTGATTGGTTTGGAATTAGGTTATGATTCTTTGTAGAAATTAAATTCAACATGTTTAAAACAGACTCTTAAACGGTCTTCCCTTGGTCAACCCTATCAAACGGTCTTGAGACCATTTGATTCCAAACGGTCTTGCAAGACCGCATGAGATCAAACACTTTGACACCGTTTGATTTCAAACGGTTTGCAACCGTTTGGACCAAAAGGGTCCAAGGTTGTTTGATAAAGTTTCCTAGGAATTCACTCCCATCATCTTCAACCTCTGTTCAGGTCAGTTATACCACGGTTTTGCTTGCAAAAGTGCAAGGAAGAAAGGGGGTAGAAGAAGAGCTAAGCACAAATAGCAAGAACATAGATATGCATAATAAAGCAAGCAGTTTAGAGTTATAAAACCCACCTCAAACGTTGTTCCTAGAGATCCAAGCTTCCAAGCTTCAAGCCTTTAATGGTGTCTTGAGCTCCACAGGTCGGACAATGGTGATTTTCCAAAGAAAAGATGGAGATGGTCGTCTAGAACAAGAAACCTAAGTAAGTTAACCATAAAACCAACCTTATACAAGGATTTCATCCAAGAATACGAGCTAGAAGATGGTTCCTTCTCACCTTAGAACTAGTTGGTCGTCTCCTTGAGTTCCAGAGCTCTGCCTTGGTCGGTTGAGCAAGATGAGAAATGAAGAGGATAAAGGATACATTCACTTGGTTTGTAAGGGTTTAAGCTTATATAGTTTAGGTTATTTTTCACCATAAGGACCTCTAAACCATAAATTTCTCATCTAAGTCCCTCCTTCTTTCTAAGGCACGTCCAATCCATCAAAACCTATGCAAATCTCATCAAAACTCAAGATCTAAGGGTAAATAAAACCAACATGCAAACTAAGGTACATATGTGAAGGGTCTCCTTACTCATATTAGGTGAATTTTACCACAAAGATTATTCTTCTCATCTGATTATTCATTGAAGCGCCCCTTTCATCATTTTTACTTTAAATGATGTCAAGAATCATAAAAGATATTCTAGAAGGTGTATTTTACAAGTTGCACCCCACATTTTAGGTAAATTGCACTTTACTCCAAAATTAGGGTTTTTAAGCACAAGGATCATTCCACAAGCTGCATCTTGATGTCCAAGCTTGGGGAAATCCATCATACCTCATCATATTCACTCATATGATGTCTCATCCTCAAAGTAACATTTTAACCTTTGAAATTTGCAAGTTAATCCTTTTCACTGGGTAATTTGCACATAGGTCCCTGCATTTACAAAACAATACTACAACTTTGTTTAAAAAGGGCAAAATTGAAAGTATATGTTCCTGAGGAACTTAATTACATGCCAGGGAGTAATCACAAGTATTTAGTTACATATTTAGGCAAAACATCTAGGGTTAGTTTATAACCCAGGTCAGGGATGTTACAAACATACTGTACATGATCGTTCTCTAACGTACTGCACGTGTTTGTATGTATACATATAATACTTGATTGTGTATGTCTGTTGAAAAATGTGAAGTCTTTGTTATGTGTACAATACTTGATTGAGTCTTTGTTACATAAATTTCTTGAGGTATACGCACAATATTTGATTGTGCATGTCTGTTATGAAATATGATGGGGTCTTTTTTATAGGTACAATACTTGATGGATTCTTTGTTAAATACATTACTTGAAGTATACATACAATACTTGATGGACTTTTTATTAAACGATCATTTGTTGGAGATTATCGTATTCGACTTGGTGGCAGTAATCTAAAATACTGAACTTGGTTTTTGTATAACAATTCTGATTGGGCAGAATCTCCTTTATTCAAAGTATTATAGTTGATATTCTAAATAACAATTCTTATTTTTATGTTGCACTTTGGTAATTGAAGATCATTACATACTCAGTTCCTCAAATATGGTTAAAATATTTTGATTACATTTCATAACTTGTGTTTCAAAAATGGGGCAGATAATTGTTAAACCACCCATACAAATATCTATTTGTTTCAGAAAAAATGGGATGGAAATTATTTGGGATGAGTGCAGGATTTGACAGATTCAAACCCAATTCCATATTAGGGGAGCATATGTCTTCTGTAGTATGAGAAATATAAGGAGATCCATTAAGATCTTGCATAAGTCAATTAGGCAAATTTTCATGAACTGTTTGTTGCGAATATATTTCATCTCCAAGCATGGTGTTGTGGTGTAGACATACAACATGGTTATCCTTTATTATCGATCATTAGGGACCCGTATCTTCCCTCATTAATTGTATTTGGAGCTAGCTGTGATGAGTTATTGTCTGGAAGTACTGCACGGGCATTCGTACTGGTATCCTTTTCTACATTTTTTAGAAGTCTTTTTTTTCTTTTGTGTCAATAGCTCTCGCTTTGATTCCTTCTATAAGGATGATGGTCTTCCAACATGAATAGATACAAAAGGGTCTTGTATAGCTGGTGTATTTTCCTATAATACAAAATGTACATTAAAAAAATTATATATAAACGTACGGTACATGATTCATATATATAAACTATTTGTAGAACACTTACCGTTATGAATTGACCTTACTCTTTCAAAATAGTATTTACCCTTTGATAAGCATCTTATATCTCTCTTTTAACATGTTCATAATTTTCAACAGATGATCTTGTTAAGTTTGCAAAACCACCACATATAGTAAAAATATGTTCAGCACGTTGCTCGAGCTCATCTCCCATACTAGCAAGAAGGGTATGAGAAGTGTTGTAATCCCAATGTATATCTTTCCGCTATCTGTCCAATATATATTTTTGTAAGATTTTATTAAGCTTCAAATTTCTACTAATGACACATAGAATGTGACTGCATAAAATGCCCTTTGACTCCAAACATAAACATGAACAAGTGATCTTTTCCTCCTGAATTTTGTACTGTACGTGAAACTCCTTGATAAATTATTTTCATTCATCTGAACTTAGCATCACATTTTTATGCTCGATAACAAAAAATGATGATTGGAAAGGATCCCTATATATGAGTTTGGACTCATAAAACATCATTCGTTCGAGCTCATTTTGTAATTTCCTAAAAATATTAATGGTATATGTTTCAACATGTTGTGCCTCAATCTTGACAGTTGTTTTGAGGTGACGTTTTTTGTGAAAAGATTCAAATTCTTCTAGGCTCTCTTTTTCATATTTTGTTTGAAGGCCATAATCATATTGAGAAACAAATTGTTGTAGTGATGTACGAGAATTCACATAGCCGTCAAAAAATGCATTCATCGGCTCACTTGTCTGTGTTATAGACATGTCAGCCCAGAAAAAACTATCCACATAGATGGGCACCAAAAGTTGTTTTAGATCATGAATACTAGAAAGAAAACTCTCTTCTTTCTTACTCGAGAGTTCAATATCTCGGTGCCAAGTGTTCTCAAACTCATGTACAAATGTACTCTCATAAACGGCCTCCTTTACTAGTTTTGAAACATATGAGTTCTTTCCTAATTTCTCAGGAAGTTTTTACATAATATGCCACATACAAAGACGATGATGCGTATTAGGGAAAGCTATTTTAACAACATTCATAATATGTTGGGCTTGATCACTGATGATGCACTTCGATTCTGAACCACCTAAAATGACAAATACATTTAAATCGTTAAGACGTACAATACGAACAAAACATATAAATTTTGTATTAGTTTTGGGTAGTATGTACTTGAATATATTGACATACCCATACATTCAAGCCATTTTTTGAATAACCATACACAATTCTCTATGGTCTCCTCACATAATAATGCACATCACAATAAAATAGAGTGACCATGGTGATTGATGCCAACAAATGTGAAAAATGGCATTTCATATATGTTGGTTAAGTAAGTTGTGTCAAATGTGATGACATCATTAATGTATCTATATGCATGCCTTGATCTTGAGTTCGCCTAAAAAACATTATGTAGAACACTAAGGTCATCTATATCAAGTACATAGAAGAAATCACTATTTTATTTTTGCATTGTAATGAAATACTTCTGAATTACTTAAGCATCACTTTTTTAGAGACAGAGGTTTCTAGAAGATGCAATGTAATTCATCAAGTCCTTTTGAGTAAAGGGAAGATTATCAAAAGATCCGACTTTAGCAACAAAACTAGACATAGATTTATCATGGTGGATATCTATTAAATTGTCAAAATCAATATAGTATAAAAAGCATAGTATGCCGCATACAATACAAAAGTTTGATTGGATTTGTTACCCGCATTGTATATTAGGTCTATGTATCTTTGGATGTCACGAGGAATCTTCCTTTTGGATGGTAAAATTATGAAAAAATGAGGCTCTAGAAGTTCATGGTTATGTTTCTCTACAAACTAGCAAATATAATATTTGCCAACATAATTACGATAAAGTCTAATACGAGTTGGGCAATTTGTCTTTGCAGTTGAATTATATCTGTACAAATAATATTTCGAGTCTGATGGGGGATGACTTGACTTGACATAAGAAAATGCTACTTTTCTAACAAACTCATCACCTGGATCTTTTGTAGAGTGCGTTGTTATAACACCAAATCCACATTTGTCGGCATAATTGATGTAAACTTTTTAAGCTTCTTCTATAGAGTCAAATGACAAGCCAATTTCCGAATTTAACAAAACATTTATGTCAGTAGGGACAAAGCGAAAATCATCTTGATTAGGGCTTGAATCAATCCATAAAAGTCAGTAACAAAATTAGAAAATATGCATATCAAATACACTACTACTGTTTATACTAGTACTGTACGTATGCAAATTATTACAACCTCCACATCATTGGAAACAACCACTCGAACGGGGGTTGTAACTTCATTTTCTATATAAGGAGAATTATTGTATTCTTCGAGATCCATCTATATAAAACTATCAGTTAATATCCATACTTACTATACGTATAAGGTATTGTTGAACGATTGGGAAAAATGTGTAGTTATGGTGAATTGAATGTTGTGGAGTACTATATGTATGGATACTATATGTATGATTTGAATTTGTAACTATTTGATGTGACCTATTGTAACCTGGCCTAGTACTGTACATAACAACATATGAGTGATGTACATATATAGTAATATATTGGATGTGCTTGATGTAAGATATGTAATCAGACCGATTACTATATGTACTGTATGTATACTATAATTTTTTGAATGTAAATTTAACTTATGCGTACTGTACGTATGGTTTAATTTTGGGTCTACTTGATGTGGGTGGTGTGATGTGGTCCAGTACTGTACCTCAGTGAATATGGGGTACTATATATATGAAGTGATTTTGGGCCTGCTTGATGTGGGTTGTGTGATGTGGCCTAGTAGTGTACCTTTGTGAATATGGGGTACTGTACGTATGAAGTAATATTGGATCTGCTTGATAAATGATTTGTAATCAAATTTATTACTGTATGTCGTAGTAAATATATATTATATATAATATAATATTGTGTCTTGTTGATGACGTTTGTCGATATATGATCCAGAAAATGGCTAATGTAATGCTAGAGGTAGATGTTAGAATAATTGTATAATTTAATTTCAACATGTGTAAATAATTTAAAATCGTACATCATTACATTACCAGATATTGAGGATGGCGTTGTGGTGATTCTAGTATTTGAGATGAATGTATCTGGGAAAAGAAAATTCAACAATATTAAACCATTTGTAGTTAAAACGTACATAATTAACAAATGAAGTGAAAAAACCAAATTTGGTAGAGAACAAATAATCAACCTGACAAATGTGAATCCTTCTGGAAAATGATGTCATTTGTGCATCTGAAATGACAACAAAAAAAGCATTGTAACTGAATTAAACTCAAAATAGATTTGAAAGAAATAATTACTGTACGTACAACACTCAACCAGAAGGAAGTGCGGATATGGAGAAGAAAACTGGGAGTGAGGCATCAATCTTTTATATTTGAGATTTAAAAAAAATGGAGGGAACCAGTAGAGGGAATTTTAAAATCGAAGGATTTTTGATTTTGTGGGGAAGAGTCATTGTGAATGGTCTTTGTATGGAATATCATGCACTATATCTACAACAGTTGGTGTGTATCTCGTATGCAAATGAAAATATATACTTTGGGTAGATTTCTTCTTTTTCTAATGAGCGGGTGGGTCCACAAGTGGGTAGGCGATGACTTTCCTAAGGGAAAATCCAATAGAAGAAGTCACCTGTTATTATTATTCCTACACAACCTAAATGCATAAATTATAAATTCCACTTGTATTTAATACAAGTTTGACCTTAATTATAACTCATACGATTGATACAAATAAAAGATATATAAAGAGTTTTACACAATCTTCAACTTTGATCTTTATTCATTACTTAGTTAATTTCTCTAATTCTAGGGTTTTTGATTTGAGGCAGTTAGGTTTTGACTATGAATTTGATATAGTCTCAATAGAATCATTAGAAAAACATGAATTGAATAGTGAAGTTGTCATAAAAGCATTGGTGATGTAAAATATGGTGTCAATTATCTCACTCTTATTAAGATGACAAAGCAATCCCAAATATAATGAAAACATGATACCTAAAAATTTCACACCATTTTAGTCAAGATGTGTATTAATGATTCGAGTTAACTATCTCCCCCCTCAATTAATTATTTCATCCTTGTTAGTTAGTTGATAAAAGATAACAAACATTTTGAAAGCTATTTGTCTTACACAATGTGTGGCACATTATTATATCATTATTCAATTCATTCAAAAATATTTGTAATATAAAAAATTCAATATATCTATATCTACACTAATGTACTCAAAGTGTCACCCCCCTTGTTATCATAAAGTATGTACATGTTTAAAAATAAGAAAATCCAAATGCAACATGCTGGATTTTTGATACTTAATACATCATGAGATATATCCGTAAATTTTGCAAAAGTTGAACTCATTTACAAATTCAACCTTTATTCCAAGCTTCAAAAAATTATTTTGTTCAATTGTTATATTTTTTTATACTAAGTCTTTATTTTCATTCATTCTATCTAAACAAAGTCTTCCCCATCATTTGATAAACTATTTGCAAACTAGTGCCTAAATTTATCTTCACGAAACACTTTCATATTCCTTATATAAATTATAAACTTTCGGTATAGACATATTGAATATACCTTTCATGAATGAAAAACATTTGATTTTAAGAAATAAAGGATTTTGAATAAATGAAAAATATAAATCATATTACTAGATATTGATATTTGGATTGGTTATGATAGTAGTTAAATCAACACTCTCAAAACCACAACTATAGGTTTTGATATTTTGTGGAAATTAGTTTGATAAAATTTAAAGTAGTGGCCCAAATTTTAGAGAAATTGGATGCATGATTGAGAGGTAGAGTAATTTAAAAGATTATTGAAATTGAATTATTTAGAGTCATTAAACTAGCATTATAATGGAAAAGGTTACCAATTAATAGCTAGGATCCTTAGTTTTGCACCCTATCATTAGATACATAGCTAGGGTCCTTAGTGTTGCACCCTGTCATTAGTTACAGAGGTAGGGTCCTTAGTTATACTCCCCACCTCAACACCTTGCTAGAATGCATGTTACCTCTGATTGACTATGAGTAAGCCCATGGCATAAGAACTAGAACCTCATCCAAGCACTATATTCTTATCGACCTACATATATGGACATAGACCATTGAACATATATGACACATACATGGAGGTGACCGTGAAAGACCTACAAGCCCAAATGCTTGGACTACTTAGTGATCCAAAGATCTCTTTCAAATACACCTCTTAAAATTCCTAATCTTGAATCACCTTAGTGATCATTCATCCCATCCCTAGAAACTAAAGCAACCTCCTCTCTGAGGTGATTCCCTTCCAACCATTGATTCAAATCTAAAGATTGGGAATTCAGACCCTGTCTAAACTGCACCCCTACCTACTCTCCCCTCGGATGGATCTGTAACCTGCATCACACTGCCACCACCTACTTCATGTCTTCCAAAAACCTAATCCAAGAGTGGAACCCCCATCACATAAATTTTGAGCTTCTTTATAGATACAAAACTAAATATCTATGATATATTTGATACTCTAATGTCATCTTTTTTAGGGGAGACACCACATGGGTCGGTCTCTAATGCGAGTAGGGAAGTCAATGTTACAAATTTTGATCAAGTTCACTTATCAGGGTAATGTCTGCTCCTATCAAATATGTTCAATTATGGTTCTTTAGGAGAGAAATATCTCAACCTCAAACCTAGATGGATCATTGAATATCAACATAGCCACATGAATGGGAGGTTCATATTCTTGTATGTTTCAAATTTATTAATCCACATTACATGATTAAAAAGAAATCAAATGAAGTATATTGGAATATAGCCTCAAAAACATAAAACCTAGTTGAATTTCATATAGTATATAGCCTCAAAAACATAAAACCTAGTTGAATTTCATATAGTAAACTCATCTACCACTCATTTGTGTCATGTTAGCATATACATATATCGACACATAAATTCCATTTAGTATACTGATACTAGTAACCAGCAAATATGGAATTAGTATAAGATGATATTAATATATTAATAAATTCTTAGAGTATAAAAATTAGTGATGACAATAATTCATATTATTCATTTATTCCCTAATATTTTTCATGTTAGTAGTAAATACATATGTAGATGTGTGTATGTTAATAAGTTGTCAAGTGTTGATTCTAACATTTTAGTAGTTGTTAACAATAAAATTCAGAATAATAATCTCATCCTTTTAATAAATTTGAAACCCTAGATACCCACATATGTATATATATATTTGATGGCAATTAGAAATACATATTTATTTTGTAAATATATTTGTCTAGATTTCTCTATGATGTATGGAGATATATTTTTTTTAAAAGGTTGCTTTAAAAAAGTAAGTATGGACATCATGTTGGTTTAAACTATATTTGAAACTACTACAAATCAAATATATAATGCATTCTTGCATCTAAGTAATGTTCAAGAATCAGATTATGAAATGTAAAATAAAAATTGGTACACATGCTAAATTTTATGTTAGGAAATATATATAATCACACATTGCTAGGAAAGATTAATTATATCCCTAATCATGATATACATGACATTATCATAACAATAACTCAATTCAAGCCTCATCAAAATTACATATTTGTTCTTTATTACTTTTTTTCTTAAATTGAACACTTAATCAAAGTCTATGGCTCATATTATCAACTAAGGTCATAATATTTTGTTTATTAATCCAATTTTACTCCTTCACTATATTTTTGAATTAAATATAAATTTCCAATATTTTGACGACATTAAATTGTGTCTTTATGAAGATATTTCTAATTTTTTCCTTAATGTGAAAACTAAAATTAGAATTACACACGCATCAAAGTGTCTCTCATTAGAAAATGTTTTTTATTTCTTTATGAGTATTAGCTTTCTCTTCAATAGTAAATGCAACACGTATCTTCTTGTGATTAGTAACAAGATAACCAAATTTTGTCTCTCGTCTCTAATTTCTAACTCAAAATTTTTCTTTAGAGCAAGTTTCCATGATTTGCTTATTTTTTCCTTTCATTTTGTGTTACAGAAGTTTTCTTTGAACATTTTTAGAAAATGACTATTGTCAAAGTCATTGTAATATATGATGATATTTATTTATTATCCTCACAACTTATCTCTAATATCATCAAAAAGTTTCTTATATATATGTGTCACACCACTTTTTGGGCAAGTACTAAAAGATATATAGATATTGGTGACCATGGTCATACTATCATGAACCTATTAATAAACCACACGACATATGATTCAAACCAAGATCAATGCACAAATTGCAAGATATACATACTAAGAATCATTGTGTAACATTTTCTTTGAATTGAATCAAACGCATCATGATATAATATATTTCAAGCTAATGATTTCAAATATGGTATGGATATCATGAAGATATGAAGGTGTTCACAAATTGTAATTTATTGCAATTCATTTTATATTCAATAAACACAAATTAGCATACTCATCAAATAAGAAGTATGAATATACCATATGTAAAGTTGGATTGGAGTTTGCATCAATTAAGTAACAAATAATTTAAATTTTATAATTTTCAAGGACTATCTAGACTTAGTTTCATTCTAATATTTCATCACATCACCATATTATTCATCAGTCATTCTCTATGATTAAACCACAACATTGGACACCATTTAGAAGTAAACTAGAATAAATTATTGTATTTCAATAAAGGTAGTCATAGTATCTTAAGCCATCTAAAATTTACTTAAATATTCCATGATATTCCTTATTTATTTATTTATTATATTTGAGTTTAAAACTGCAAATATAGACAAACTAGGTAATACATTTCATTGTCAGTGATTATTCACTAATATATATCAAGGGTAGAACTTGACCACTCATCTAAGAAAACAATATTGGTGGATCTCTGGCCCAAGAGCTCACAAAAATACAATGTTTCATCTAGAATCTTCTTCTATAAGATCAAGGCTCAGTGAAGCTACAAAAAAAGAAAGAGCTAAATTAGGAATGCAAACCCCCTTCCTTTCAAAAAGTTTATCCAAAAGGTCAAAATATCAAGGTAGAGATATAAATGCCCTTCGATAGACATTACTTACTAGAATCCATGATCATTATACAATAATCCTCAAGATAAGATTTATATCCACCTTCTATCTTAACCCTATCTAGAAAACCTTTAAACTCCAACATGGTTAAAAGGGTAGAATGTGGGTAAATCTTGATGTTAGGTGATAAATAAGGCTCTAAGAGTCAAAATAAAAATGTGAAATTGTGAATGAAGGCTTAGCATCCCGTGGTTCCATGTCACTTAATAACAACATGTAATGGTCTGCATCAACCTTCAAGATTGATATTATGAAATCAACTTCTTGGTGGTTGATGTTAGGTTAATGTATCTCTAGAACTATAACATAGTGAAACCTAGCATATTGCCTCTAGAAACCCTAATACCATGATTAAGAGTTTGGTATTCTTGGTTCATTCGATTTGACCAAGCAACAATGTAGTTACCTTAATGTAGGTGTTTGCAACTCTAATGAATATTGTTAATGCATGTAATATGAATAACCAAAGGCAACCCTAATATGAATAGTCTTGAAAGTGAATATAACACATCAAGTGGCATTATGATCTATAATCAACATCACATATCAAGACACTTATGGTAACCTAATAACCTAAAATTTGTGTTGACATGTAAGTGATCTCATGAAATATGTCACATATTTTCCTTTGCTAAATAATGTACACATAGTGCTGAGATATGTCTTATGAGGGGCATATTGTGCTTAATACATGAATTGGGCTGAAAGTTAGAGTTTTCTTTTCCATATACATAAATGATGTCCCATCATCTAAGTTAGTGTTCAATTTATGGACTTAATAGGTTAAATAAGTAAAGTGTAAAAATTTGTGCAATATAGTATACCATAACTCTTTTGATAACTATTTGAAGTTAATGAGATTCTAAGTACGAATATTGATCATGATGATGCAAATTATAATCAATATAATGATAATGATACAAATCCTAATTGTACTAGAACTCATAAAATGAAGTTTCAAGAGTGCAATTTAATCTCTAAATAGGATTCCTTGGGCCCTAGTTATCTTGGATACCTATTTCATATTAATTGAAGATCTATAGCTATCCCAATTTACCAAATGATGGTAAAATATAATCACCATGTACCAAGTGCATTGGAACTTTGTAGTAGTCGGCTAATTTATTATATTTTTTCTAAAAGCTATGTCACACGCTGTCTTCTTATTCCTAGTCCGGGTCAAACTCAGGAAACTAGGGTAGATCATAGTCTTCCTCCTCATCTATCTCCTAATCGATTAAGGACTCTATAGTCCATAGTGTGCATCCTTCTCCATCATTTTCTTTTATTATCTCTCTTGTATCCCTTTCTCTCTGTGAATATCACCCGTATCTTCCTTGTGACACCCTAACTCTATCGATCCCAATTTAGCTGGGTTTCCTTCCACCAACATCCCAATTGATGAAAGATTTCTCTGTGTTCCCGTATTTTCTTTTCATATGGACTTCTAACCATCTAGAGACTTAACACATACTTGTATAAATGTCCCTTGAGCATCATAGATACCCCGCACAACATTTCCCATCACTTTCCTATATGATTTCTAGACCTATCTCACCAACTCCACGCTACCCTAGGCATCCCTATACATTTCATAGTGCACCTGACTACATTGGGAGATACTATATCCATAAACACTTCTCTGGTGTCTCACTGTGAAGCTCTAGGAGACTTTCCTTGGCCCAACTTGAGGTACAACATGTTCTCCGTGTCATCAATGTTTACTATCCATATTTCAACCTCATTGTCTTTTGGGCTTTGTGGCATCATTTCTAATGTTTCTTGGTCCTTTTACCTTTGACGTGGAGTCGTGGAGTTTCTTTGATGGCCAATTCCCACTGGTTTCTTGTCAAGGTGTTTCCCAAGAGCATCTCCTCCTACCTTCTATGGCCAAATTATTCCTATGGGCTTTTGGTCATCTTGCAACCTGAAGAGGCATGTATCAACTGGGAAGATGGAGAAAAGTCAATGGGCAACAACTAAGGTATCAATGCCTGCTATTGTGAGGATGCAATCCTTGAGTTGAAGCCTTACGTGCCCCATATTCTTTGCTTGTTGTATGTTCATTAAGAAGAAAAGAAGATGATTTCATGCTTATTTGCGATTGTGCCCGGAATTTAATATGATTTCTTTTAGAAGCACATGGGTAGTTTTATCTTTTCCTCCTCTATTTTTAATTTAATTACACATACTTTTGGTTGTCTCAATTTATCAATATGCCCTATCACACTGACAATGTTCTGGTTCATCATGTGGGGACATTATCACCTTTTGATTTTGTTTTTGTTTCAACTAATTTAGTAATTGAGTTTAGTTAGAAAATCCATAGAAATTCATTGGTGATTCAAAAATATACATTTTTTTGAATAAAAAAAATATACCCAATTGTGTAGGTTTTCATTGCCTAAATCAACTATGCTAAAAAGTCAATATTTTAGGCTTCACAACATACATATAATAATGATATATATACCTAATGTGTTATGAGGTGAACGTGTCTGATCTGGTTCTAGATTTTGGATCTTGATATTTTACACACATCTTAGAGGCATGTTGCGTCTCCTTATTAATCACATCTAGAAATTAATCTAAGTTTTCTCTCTTGAAGTATATCACATCTCCTAGATTCTATTTTTGGGAATGGAGCTATATTTTTTCTTCTCTTGATGTATGTTGCATTCCTCTATGAGGTATATGGATAACACACATATATTTTATCTCTCTTGGTTCTTTTTGACGTACTACCCAATATATATTCTCTCTCTATAGATATTTTGATTCATGCGAGAGGAGGTAATATGCTGATATTGATGTCTGATCTTCTTAATTGTAGATGTGCATGTTGGACTCTAAAGTTATGCATTGTTCATTTTATTCCTAATTGTGAAATTGAACTAAATTGCTCCTTATTGTGAGATGGAATGGTAACTGTGTTCGTTTATGTGGTGGATATTTTATATTATCTATTTGTGTGATGGAAATCTCATTTGTTCTATTTTTGTGATTATACTTTCACTTGCCTCTGCATTATTGCATGCCTACTGATGTAGTAGCCCTAGAGTGATATAAGTTTCTTTGGTCTTTGGGTTATGTGCTCATGTTATGTTAAAGGATGGATGTTATGTGCCTCATACCTGGGCTTTTTGCCAACTTTTATATATTGGGGATTTTGGTTATGTGGCATTACCAACCAGGTTTTAGGTTATGTGCCCTAACATCCATTGTTTCTTTATATTTCTCTAGTTCTATGTTTATCTCACTTACATGAAGATTGATTATTATCAATGATGGGTTGTATGCCTGATGCTTCCCTATTTTAGGGCTATGTCTTTTGCATTATAATCACATCTAAACATTGTAGATCGCAAGTTATTTCCCCCAATGTGAACTTTCTTGTAAAATGCACTTATACCTACTTTTGTGTGTTTTAAAGGTACCTATGAATGCATTAATGCAAGGGAGAGAGATGAAGAGCATCTTTGGGTCCTTGAACTCCAAGATTTGACCTATGTCCTTCCTGATCTCTCCTTGGATGTACAAGGATCAACCAAAAGAAAAAGGAGGTCAAATGAAGAAATTGAAGTTAAAGTCAATAGAAGGAATCTCCAAAACGGTCTTGGGAAACCACCATGGTCATGGTGAATTAATCTCCAAACATCATAAGGATTTCAACAAATTTGTACATGAATGTCCACAGTTGTGGTAAGCAAAATGGCCCTAGCCACTGAAGACACCACGAGCATGGCTAGCTGCATGACCGTGGCCGATGAGCTACAACTCGCCCATGGCCCATGCCATGACCATGGAAAATTAATATCTAAGGTCCCAAAAACAACAATGACTCAACCCAAAATACACGAGAATGAGCACGACCATGGCCATCAGCACAACTGTGGTCCCTGAAGGCCACCTCACACATGGTGACTCCCATGACTGTAATGAGGCAAAGTCAAGACGACCTCCTGAGCAAGCACGCCTGTGGCTACTTCCTCCAACATGGCCGTGCTACCCATCACGACCGTGGAACCCTCTACCCACCATGATTGTGGCACCCTCCACAGTCGTGGCCACTCATTCTTGTACTTATACTTCACCTCCACTTCCACCTCGGCCATTCCCACTACCCATAACCATGCCACCCAATCCCCACCATGGTCATGGCACCTCACCATGGCTGTGGTGACCACCTAACTCTACCCATTTTCTCCACTATTTTTTCCATTGTGCCCCCACTTACCCTAGTGCTCACCCACCACCTATATATACATAGGTAGTGACTTGAGCATGAAGGTTAGCATCCCTAAAACTACTATAGAGCTTCCTTACCCACTTCCTTGCATTCAAGCCATTCACCTATCTCCCACCTTCCACTTCCACTCCATTTCCACCCTAAAACCCTAGTTTTCTAGGTTTTCCACCATAATCCCCCATATTTCCATGCTATTCATCCATCTTGGAGGAGGTTCCACGTTTGACAGCTTCTAGGAGGTGAAGGAGGAAGGTCTACCATGAGCTCCATGCATTTCTACCTCTTTATTCTCTATTCTTTGCTCTTTTGTTTAGTCATGTGTAGCTAAGCCCGTTGTGGTGGGTTATTTGGGGAAAAAATGATACTTTGATACCATGTTGGGGGAAAATAATTTGTAAACTCTATGATTTCATTCTATGATGATTTCTTACTAATTAAATCTCATTTCTCATGTCTATACTTGTGGTTTTTATTTAAAAATATGAATTCATTGTGTTTGTGTGCTTGAAGACACCTAAGTCTTGGATATGATAACATATGTGGGGCTGCCTTGGGACTTGATCCTTGGTCCTATTAGTGGTTCTCTAGCTAGCACCCAATCTCCCCCTACATATAGTCCTTATCCTACTCTTAGGTGTGTGATGTAAGTAGCTAGTATAAGGTTTATTGTTGCAATTTCCTTGGAGTTTACTAAAACCTAGATGGTGAGTAATGAGGGGTGAAACACCCTCACATCTACTCCCTAATTCTACCTTTATCTCCCAATTACACTAAGCAACCCTATGTTAGAAACCTAGATTAGTCAAATCCTAGTGAAATCTCTCATGTGCCTTAGGCTAACTAATAGTGTAGGGTGGTTTCTTAGCATTTGATTGTTATCCAGTTTAAATAATATAGGATGAGTGATTAAGCTTGCTTTTTCTATATTCCCCCTAATTATAATATTAGTGTCATTTCCCAAACACCCCACCTCTCCATATAATTTATAAAACCAATCTTGCTAATTTAGCTTGTTCTTTCTAGTAGTTGCTTGTTCTTAATTTCTTCTTAGTTAATAGACTAGTTCTTACTAGTTAGGTTTTTCTTGAGTAGTTTTTCTCTTGATAATTAGTTGTAGCCTAGGTCATTAATTGCTCTAGTGCTTAAGTTGTCTCTTAGGTGTAAACTTGCATTGCTAGTCTAGTGTAGCTTAGTTGTAATTCCATGCTCTTGCTTAGTTAATTGTCTTGCCTTGCTTTTAGACTTAACTTGTTTAGGATAATTTAGGGTTTTTGGAAATGCAGTTTCCTTATAATCTTTAATTTCTTGCAACATTAGAGTAATAAACCAAAATCACCTTTAAACCCTAAAAATCCTACTCTTCGCATTAGGAAGGTAGCCACCCTATCCTAGCTCTAGTGCCCCCTCTCTCTACAGATCGACTCCCTTTACTTTCCTATCACATACGCAACAATACAATCCCATTCACTTGCAGGTGAACTATTTGGTTTGTGTGACTGCATTGGTCTAGGGCACATCTAATCCAAATCTAATTGGTTAGTGTGTGCACATATGGCTAGACACACTAAGCTTTCTAGCATCATTGCGGGGAGTAGAGGTGCACGGTCTAGCAAGTTAGTGTAGCTTAGCTTTTCCTACTGCTGTCACCATTTCTATTCTTTATTCTCTGTTTAATCTTGCATACTTACCTACTAACTTGTCTCTTGTTGTTTGTTTGTGTATTGTGCAGGTGACAGTTGTGCATGCTTGGTAGACACTCTACTTCTACTACCTTGGTGCCCTTTGACCCCAATATAGGCAGAAGAAGACTCCAACACCGACGCAACAAACACAGAGAAGCAGAAAGGGATGGTCTAGATGCTCAAAATCCTCCTTGGGTGTTGCACAAAATCCTCCCAGGGGAGTTCCACAATAACCCAACCTCCCTCTCCATGACTACTTCACCCTGGGGAGCTAAAACTCCCCAATTTCCACCCTTGTTGGCCAAATTCTGGGTCAACAATTCTCCATCACACCAGCCCTTCTCAAACTCCTCCCCACTTTCAATGGGATGGAGAATGAGAATCCATACCACCACATAGACACTTTTCTAGAGACTTTCTCCACATTCCGCACACCTATCACTACCGATGACTCAATCTGAGGAACCCTCTTTCCCTTTTCCCTTAAAAAAAGCTAAGGAGTGGTACATGTCCAAGCCTGAGTTAGTGACCTGTAATGATGTGACGAACACATTCCTCAAAAAGTCCTACCCAATCTCCAAGTTGAATCAGATGTGGAGATGCATTACCTATTGGTATGTATGCCCTGAGAGCCAATCATATGATGATTGGATTGTCATATGTCATTATTGATTTGATTAATATCAAAGACAAGCTTCCAATTTATTTTAGTTCAATCAATTATGAGATAAATGATGGAGCAAAATGAATGTCTAAAGAATGAAAATACTCAATAACGTATGTCTTTGGGTTAAGGAACTGAACAATGAGATCATATAGATGCTCAGAGTATGTACATTCTTGTTATGTCTCTAGTCGGATGTCATTGTGAAAGGTTGATAAACAACAATGACACATAAAGACTGGAGTGTGTGTTGGTTGATGACAGTGTCTCATTAGTCATGATATATGATATCAAACCAAGCACATAGATACATGTTAGAGAATAATGTATCAGACAGACCCACCATGAGAGTGACACATGGAACCGTGACATGGTAGTCAGAATCATCTCTCATAGTGATGGTGGTGATTGTGATTCTTAGACCTAAAATCACTATACTTGTTGAATGTGATTGGGTACACTTTGACATCATCAAATGCAGTCCTAAAACATGGGTTATTATAAAGGTGATGACTGGGCAGATTTGACACATGAGATAGACTATGCGTGATAGAAATGGGATTTATCCCTCCTAAGGGAGTATGATGTCCATGCCACTTGATAAGTGAGACTGAGAATAACATACGCATGCACATGTGAATTAATATATGATATTGAGTTCACATATATCTCAGACAGTCTGCTCTAGTTCTAGAAACATGAATGAACGTTGAAAGGATGACAACTCCATGCCTTGAGTTCATTTAGGATATCAAAGACAAAGGAATTATACATTCAGTAGAACAACCATCATAGACTATAGGTTGAAGGTTGTTCTCCAACTTTCCATATCACTCGGGTAGCACAGACGTGCGACTAGGCACCTATCTATGCTTGTGATGTCATAAGTTGGTTATGGAAATTCACTAACAATGTGATACGGGACCTATAGGGTCACAAATATAGGATTCACCTCGAAGAGGAGTTTATCCATGAATTATGTTTGGATTGATTACAAAAGTGTTTAGATACTCAATCAAACATTCAATTAATAGACTTGACTCATAATCATCAAGTTCAAGTGTTGAACCAATTGATTAGAGTATAAGATTGATTGAGAACTGAATTGATTGAGTTATGCACAATTTTGACCACCAACCGACTGGTTCATTGGGTGAACCGATTGACTTATGGTCATTGGGATGATCGGTTCACTCTAGTGAACCGATCGGTTCACTTAGACCAAATGAGCATGAGTTGGGTTTCCTAGTTCGTTAGAAAAGTTTCCCACTTCACTTGTCCAATTCTATAGGGACAAGAATAAATCTTTGCATTAATTAAAATATATTAGGAAAGTCAATTGCAAGAAGGTCTGGCTTATGAACTTCCTAGTTCACTAAGTGAACCGACCAGTTCACTATGCCAACTGACCAGTTTGCCTACCGCAGTGCAAATTATTCATGGAAAATCCAAACCCTTCTACTCCCGCACAGACTGGGAACCCTGACCATGCCCTCTACTATAAATAGAGGGATACATGGGACTTCTCCAGACACACAAGAGATACAACTCAGAACATCAGTTCTCTGCAAAGTTGTTTTTCTCTCTTGTTTTGGTAACCAAGAGAGCCCAAGCAAGTTCTACCCATCCAGGGAGGAACATCAAGGGAAAGACAACTGTAGAAAAGCAATTGGTTGTGGGAGAGTGTGTTGGTGACTAGTACACAAATAGAAGGGGACAAATCCTTCTAATCTATTCTTCAGGACGACTAGGGTTCTTGGTAGTCTGTGTGGACTATCTAAAAAGGCGGTAGACTTCTGCCACTCAAGAGGACGACGGTCAACCACAGTCTGGGTCAAGACTAGGAGTTGCACAGACACCGTCGAAGATAGGTGTTTGAAGACCGTACTTGTTGTGAGGTATAGTCACTGAGCAAGTCTTAGGACCAGGTATAACTCACTAAAACCATCCTTCCCATTACATAGATGTTGATGCGATCTACTGGTTATGGGTTTATGGTCAAGTAATTTTTTTGTTTCTGCTGCCTACTCCGACCACATAAAACCCAACAGTGGTATCAGAGCCACACCAATACTCTATATTTTGGGATAATCGATATGATCAGATTTTAGTTTTGCCATCTTTTATTTATTGCATACGATGCAAATATCTAATGACTAATGTGAATATCGATTAATACCACATGATCCCAAACTAATATATACATATATGATATGATATATATGCAATCGATACACATCACCTTAAAATAGTTTTTGATGGTGGATGTGTAGTATTGTTATTGTGGGCTCTGATCTCCAAAACACAAGATAAACATAGCAGAAGCGATTCAATTAACAGCGGAATACGAAAATCACGAGAAATTAAAACTTTTCGAAAACGAGATCTTAAGAACCTAAAACTCCTTTTATAAAAGTAAGATGAACTGTTTACATCTTTGATAAATCACTTCTCCAGTGATTATATACGTCATGTTACAAAATCTCAAGATTTCAAAATTTTCAGATCAACAAACTCCTAGGACCTGAGTGTACAGAGACGACATAAGACTATTCTGACTACAAGACTAGACAGCACAGTGTTTCCACCTGAAGTCATTGCTGCTCCTGAATTTGCTGCTGTTGTTGCTGTCCACTTGCAGATCGGTTCCTTCGGCCTCAATGTCCACCTAAAGGTAGAAATCTACGGGGTGAGACAATTTTAAATAATTGTCCCAGCGAGAGTTATAACTCTCCGCCAGACACATTGTTAAAAGCAATCAAAGGAATATCATGAGCAGGTAATTTAGGTTACTCACAGCAGGCTTGATAACAAATACTCATCTTTATTTAAGGAATATGAAGAACACGTATACTAATGCTTGAACAAGATATTAAAAACAAGCAATGTAATATCAATCAATGTTCCTCTTAGTTCAACCTAAGCAGTTATGCTACACAGTTGATTATGTTTTACAAACATCATTATGCCCTACGGAGATGAGGTATACCGCTCATGCTCCAACTGATCACTAGTAAGTCGCATCGGTATCATACTAGGTCATCGAAAGAGCCGAATTCTCATGACCCTCAACTACCTCAGTCAGAATGAGGATAAACATGCAGGACATCTAGTGTCCCTACTAATATATCTTACCAGGGTATTCTGGTACTTTGCTATTAGAGTCACAGTGGCATTCTGCACTCTCTTCGCCATCGAAAGATTTCATGTTTATCTCTCATTGATGCGGTATAAAAGATTCCCTTGGAAGAATAGTGTTACATCATCCCGGTATAAACATATAGTGAAGGGTTGATGGATTAAGATACATCAACATCAACTCCTACACTAGGATGTAAGGATATACACATCCATATTCCCCCACATACTCTAAAGTATGTGATCCAGGAGTTCCCTTAGGAAAACCTGTTTCACCATCATTTAAATTCTGACAATGATGGATCTATGATCAGGGCTCTACATGATATGATTAAACTTGGTTATTAGGTACATTTTAGTATTCTTTTAGCATCATACATGTTTTCAAACATTAATCATTAGCATAGCAGCTATGAAAGTAGAATACTAAATGTATCAAGTCTAACTCACATCAATTATCATTTCTCAATCGTCCAATCACAAGTCATTTGACAAGCATGACCTTGATGATATTCATGGATCTTACAGCCTATCATTCTCATAAGATGCCACTTACTAGACAACAACATATTTCATTATTCATAAAGCTAATAACATGCTTCCAATGAATATGAAATCATAATCCTTACCTGGATATGATCACCATCATGTATAGAAACCTACATGGTTAATTCAACTGATAATAGTAAGCAGTTCATATCAAGAGTTGTACCCTTATATTCTTACAAGGGTTAGATTCCCTGATTTTCATAAATTAGGGTTTACTATTCACAATATATGTCATCACCCTAGAATTAGGGTTTACTATTCACCTCATGGTGAATTAATCTCATTACATCACCATGCATGAGAAACATCATCATTAAAGCCCTCAGATAAGATCAAGATTCACCAATTACCATAATTAGGGTTTCCATGATCTCTCATAAGTGGATCATACCCTAATCATGCACATTCATGTATATTGAAGGTATTTTACTTGAGTTTCCACTATAAATGGTACTTTCTCTCTCTTCTCACTAGTAGATGGTGACTACACCACTTAGATTAGGTTCGGTTAAGTGCCCTTTGATCTACATAAACCAAATCACCACTATCAAGTGATTCGGGTTTGATTAGAACAAGGTATAACTCAATTAAACCTCTCAGGGGCATTTTTGGTAAATTACCCATTGATCATCCTCATGGGTCAATTCATTAATCACTTAGTCCCTTAATATCTTAAGTTACCATTATGGTTTAGATTAGATCATCATTGAACCATTTACACCTTCAAGTGATTAATATAATCAACCTTGAAAATCTCCAATTGGTTTAGGGTTTGATCTTCAACCTTCAACCCATTTGATTCTTAAATTACCTTGAACTCATTTAACCTCAAACGACCTAGAACCCATTTGGGCCTTAAACGAGTGTGGACCCCCTTGATCTTAAATGGGTGTGAACCCAATTGAGATCAAACGAGTGTGAACCCGTTTGAGATCAAACGAGTGTGAACCCATTTGAGATCAAAAGAGTGTGAACCCGTTTGAGATCAAATGAGTGTGAACCCATTTGAGATCAAACGAGTGTGAACCCGTTTGAGATCAAATGAGTGTAGACTCGTTTGGACTTAAACGAGTGTGAACTTACTTGGGTCCATACCGCATGAACATAAAAGGTGACACATAGGTTATGTTTGAATAGGGTTTCCTATGTTGAAGCCTTTAATTGGCCAAAGCCATGTTAACCACTTACAGATTGAGTCAATTAGGATGAGCCTCAATCAATTGTACTCCAATTTGACCCTTAATTGAAAGCCAATTAGGTTTAAGTCTGACTCAATTAGGGTTTCCAATCGGCTAATCATCAATTCTCAACAATGTGAAACAAATTGTAATTGAACCCATCAATTGAACTCCAAATGGGCCCAAACGTGGCCCAAACGGTCTTGAGATCGTTTGGATGACCTCCAAACGGTCTTGAGACCGTTTTCCCAAAGTTTGACCAAACTCTAAGTTGATTTGATTAGGATTGAACCCTAATTAGGTCTAAAATCAGCACTTTTATCAATTCTTCAACCTATTGAAATTGGACCTACAATGGATCAATTTTCCTTAACCCTAGACCTCCAAACGATCTTGGGGTGTCACTAAACGAGTGTGAGACCGTTTGGGTGAACCCCAAACGGGTTTGAACCCGTTTGGATCCTCCAACCCAAAACTCAACAAGATCTATAATTAAAATCAACAATTTCAACCCGATTAGGGTTAGGGTGTTGAAGTGCCTTCAACTATCAAGTGGTTAGGAATTAGATTATAATTCTTTGTAGGAAAGAAATTCAATACATTATGAACATACCCTCAAACGGTCATACCTTGGTCAACCCTATGACACGGTCTTGGGGTCATTTTGATCCTAACGATCTTGCAGGATCGTTTGAGATCAAAACGGGTTGAACTCGTTTGACCTTAAACGAGTTGCACCCGTTTGGACCAAAAGGGTCCAAGGTCGTTTCATAAAGTGACCTAGGAATCCACGACCATCATCCTCAACCTCTGTTCAGGTCGGTTCCTCCACCGTTTTGCTTACAAAAGAGCAAGGAAGAAGGGAGGTAGAAGAAGAACTAATCATAGAAAACAAGAACAAAGATATGCATAACAAAGCTAAGAGTTTAGAGTTATAAAACCCGCCTCAAACGTGGTTCCTAGAGCTTCCAAGATTCCAAGCTTCAAGCCTTTAATGGCATCTTGAGCTCCACATGTCGGACAAGGTCAATTCTTCAAGAAAAAGATGGGGATGGTCGGCTAGAACAAGGAACCTAAGTAAGAAAACTAGCAATTCAACCTTGTAATACGATTTCCTCCATGAATCCAAGCTAGAAGGTGGTGTTCTCTTACCTTAGAACAGGTTGGTCGTTTCCCTGAGCTCCAGATCTTTGCCTTGGTCGGTTGAGAAAGATGAGAAGTGAGGAAGTGAAGGAAAACGTTTGTTTGGTTTGGAAAGAAAGGTGCTTATATAGTTTAGGCTGATTTTCACCATAAGGACCTCTAAAGCATGTAATTCTCATCAAAGTCCCTCCTTATTTCTAAGGCACGTTCAAGCTATCAAAACTTAATCAAATCCCATCAAAACTCAAGATCTAAGGGTAAAGAAAACCAATATGCACACTAAGGTATATATATATATATGAATGGTCTTCTTCCTCATACTAGGTGTTTTCACTACAAAGATCATCCTTCTTATCCAATTATTTAATAGAAGTGCCCCTCTCATCCTTTCTTCTCTAAATGATGTCAAGAGTCATAAAAGATATTCTATAAAGTGTATAGCACAAGTTGCACCCCACATTTTGGGTAAATTGCACTTTACACCAAAATTAGGGTTTAAGCACACAGATTGCTCCACAAGTTGCACCTTGGTGCGCAAACTTGGGAAATCCATCATACCTCATCATATTACTTCATATGATGTATCTTTATTAGAGGAACATCTTAACTTGTGAAATTTGCAAGTTAAACCCTTTACCTGGGTAATTTGCACATAGGTCCCGGTATTACCAAACAATACTACAATCATTGTTTAAAAAGGACAGAAATGAAAATGTATGTTCCTTAGGAACTTAATTACATGCCAAAAGATAATCACAAGGATTTAATTACATATCTTAGGCAAAACACCTAGGGTTAATTCATAACCCAGGTCAGGGATGTTACTAATTATCCACTCCTTACAAGGATTTCATCCTCGAAATCGATAAAACATATTAAGAGAAAAGAGTAGGATATTTCCTTCTCATCTCTTCGTCTAGTTCCCAAGTGACTTCTTCAACACCACGGTGATTCCAGAGAACTTTTACAAGACTTATCTCTTTCTTCTTTAGCTTTTTAATTCTGTTATCAAGGATTGACACCGGTCCTTCCTCATAAGTTTTATCTTCATTCAATTCTACTTCCATAGGTTGTAGAACTGACTCGGTATCGGGATGACATTTCCTTAACATAGAAATGTGAAACACAGGGTGTAGTTTTTGTAATTCTGGTGGTAACTCTAGTCTATATGCTACCTTTCCAACCCGTTCAATGATTGGATAAGGCCCTATAAATCTAGGAGCTAACTTCCCTTTCCTTCCAAAGCGAAGGACTCCTTTCCAAGGCGAGACCTTGAGATACACTCTATCTCCAACGGTCTACGACGCTTGCCAGCATAAGATTTTTGCCTATCTTGTGCAGTCTTAATCTGTTGTTGTATTACTTTAATCTTTTCTGTAGTCTGCTGCACAAGATCAGGACCTAACAATTGATGTTCACCAGTCTCATACCAGCATAAGGGTGATCTACAACGTCTGCCATACAAGGATTCATAAGGTGCCATATCAATACTATGTTGATAGCTATTGTTGTAGGCAAACTCTATCAAGCTTAGGTGCAGATCCCAACTTCCTGTGAACTGGAGAACACATGCTCTCAACAGATCTTCTAAGGTATGTATAGTCCTTTCTGACTGCCCATCCGTTCGTGGATGAAAGGCTGTACTAAACCTTAACTGGGTGCCTAGTGCTCTATGTAGCTATTCCCAAAAATGACTTGTGAACTGAGGACCTCTGTCAGAAACTATGGTGACAGGAACTCTGTGCAAACGCACTATCTCTTGAACATATAACTGGTATAACCTTTCAGCAGAATAGGTAGTTTTGACAGGTAAGAAATGCGCTGTCTTAGTCAACCTATCAACAATTACCCAAATGGAATCATGTCCTTTGTTTGTTCTAGGTAAACCAACAACAAAGTCCATGGTTACATGATCCCACTTCCACTGTGGTATGGGTAAAGGTTGCATTGTTCCTGCAGGCTTCTGGTGTTCAGCTTTAACTTGCTGACACACTGGACACCTCAGAACAAACTCAGCTACGTCCTTCTTCATCCCAGGCCACCAATACATATCTTTCAAGTTTCGATACATCTTGGTGCTTCCTGGATGCATAGCATTCATTGAAGAATGAGCTTCTTCCAGGACTAACTTCCTCAGGTTATCTACATCTGGTACTATCATCCTCCCATGATAGCATGCCACTTGATCATCTGATTCATGAAAACATTCTCGCTTCTCATCACCATACTCAGATCTGATCTGCTGAACTGCAACATCAACTTGCTATGCCTCCTTAATATGCTCTCTTAGGGTGGGTTTGATATGCATCTCAGCCAACAACCCAGCAATCCATGACACCTTCATCTGTACATTGTCTTGCCTTAAGGAGATAAGCATATCTCTCCTAGGGAATACTAAAGAGTTTAATTGTGCCCTATCAGAGGATGATGTTGCTGATTTCCTACTCAAGGAATCTGCAACTACATTGGCCTTTCCTGGATGGTAATCTATTGTACAATCATAATCCTTGATTAACTCCATCCAGCGACGTTGCCTCATGTTAAGGTCATGCTGAGAGAAGATATACTTAAGGTTCTTATGGTCTGTGAAAATCTGGAAGGTTTCTCCATAAAGATAATGTCTCCAAATTTTCAAGGCATGAACCACAACAGCTAACTCTAAATCATGTGTCGGATAATTCTCCTCATGTTTCTTAAGTTGTCGGGAAGCAAAAGAAATCACTTGTTTATCCTGCATCAACACACATCCAAGTCCATTCTTAGAGGCATCACAAAAACTTATGTATCCTTTGCCTTGCTCAGGTAGAACAAGCACAGGTGCACTTGTCAACCTCTCCTTCAACAACTAAAAAGACTGTTGACACTTATCACTCCAGGCAAAAGGAACATCTTTCCGGGTCAACTTTGTCAAGGGTAGGGCTATAGAACTGAAGTTTTTAATGAACCTTTGATAATAGCCAGCCAACCCTAAGAAACTACGAATCTCCGTCGGTGTTTTCGGTTGTTCCCACTGTAGAACAGATTCTACCTTTTTAGGGTCAACACGAATTCCCGAGGTAGATATCACATGTCCAAGAAAAGATACCTCTGGCATCCAGAACTTACACTTGCTAAACTTAGAATATAGCTTATATTGTCTTAGCAAAGTTAGAGCCTGACGAAGATGCTGTTCATGCTGTTGAGTATCTCTACTATAGAGCAGGATGTCATCTATAAAGACAACAACACACTGATCGAGGAAAGGTCGGAAAATTCTATTCATGAGTTCCATAAATGTAGGTGGTGCATTAGTTAGTCCGAACGACATAACTGTGAACTCATAGTGACCATACCTTGTCCTGAAAGCAGACTTGGGTATGTCACTGTTCTTAATACGAAGTTGATGATATCCTGACCTCAAGTCTATCTTCGAGAAGACGGTTGCACCACACAACTGGTCAAAAAGATCATCAATTCTCGGCAAAGGGTACTTATTCTTTATTGTTACTTTATTTAATTGTCTATAATCGATGCATAATCGCATTGATCCATCTTTCTTTTTAACAAACAAAACCGGAGCACCCCAAGGTGAAGTACTCGATCGGATAAAACCTTTCTCAAGCAACTCTTGAAGCTGTTTCTTGAGTTCTGCCATCTCAGCAGGTGCCATCCTATATGGTGATTGTGTTGTAGGTTGGGTATCTGGGATCAAATTGATTTCAAAATCAATTTCCCGAGGCGGTGACATACTTGGAAGTTCTTCAGGAAATACATCTTCAAATTCCCTGACTATAGGAACTTCAGCAAGGTTAGGACTCTTCATGGTGGTATCTATCATATGGGCCAAGAATGCATAACATCCTTGCCTCATCAGCTTATCAGCAACCATGGCAGACACAAGACAGGTGGGTAGAATCTTTCTCTCTCCTTGAAAGATCCATGTGTTGCTCTCATCAGCAAACACATCATGCTTGGATTCACAACCCAAGACAACTCTATACCTTTCCAAGGTATCCATCCCCAGGATTATATCAAATCCTTGCATATCAAGTGGTATAAGATCCACTTGAATGCGATGATCAGAAAAGAAGAGGATGCAGGGAGAGCATACCTCTTGCAAAATAGCAGATCCTCTCAACGGAGTTTCAAGCAACAAGCTATCTGCCCTATGTCTAACTGTTATATTGCAGTTACGAATCACTCTTCGAGTGACAAAGGAGTGCGTAGCACCCAGGTCAATCAAAATAGATACCACATAGGATTTAGACACATCAGAATATAAAAGTTCCATCTGACCTGCCACAACTCGTGGATTGACTACTACTTCTGGTGGGTTCATAGCATAGAACCTCACTGTCGCCTGAGGTTGAGTTTGTGCTGACGATCCAGCCTGAGATGCTTTCCCACATCCTCTAGCTGCTCCTTGAGACTGCCTTCTCTGTGATCCCTGTTGATCCTGCCTCACAGGCTGTGTCACACTGACAGGCCTAGACCTACAGTCCTTCATCAGATGTCCCACCTTCCCACAGTTATAGCAACTTCTCTCCAGTTGTTGTGGTCTTGGCGGTCCTGTGAACGATATTGATGCTGAACTGTGAGTCTCTCGTGGCGGTAAACCTCGTCCTCTACCTCTACTTGGGGACCACTGAGTCTGAGAACTCGATCTGGGTGGTGGAGGTGTAGGTGCAGAGAATCTAGGCTTCTTAAAGTCTCTAGATGAAGATCCCTGGAACTGTGGATATCTCTTTTGGGTTTGTCTTTTCTCGACTACGGATCTCTCTATCCTTCAGACTGACTCAACAAAGGTAGAGAATATCTCCCGATTTTCTAGTGCAGACACGGGAGTAGTCATGTCGGCATTCAAACCCTTCTCAAACCTCCTAATCCTTTCTTCATCTATGGTAGCCATATGCGGACAGAATCGCAACAACTCCATGAACTTAGCCTCATACTCGCTAATGTTCATCATACCCTATCTCAGTCTCTCAAACTGAGAGATCTTCTCGTCCAGGAAGGTCTTTGGAAAATATCTGCGGACAAATTCCCGATGAAAGTCTTCCCACGAGATCTCTATTCCAGGCCTCTTCTGCTCTTCCATGGTCCACCAGTGACCATCACTACCTTTGAGAAGATAGACAGCATGTCTAACCTTCTCACCTTCGGGGATGTTAAGGATTCTGAAAGCTTTCTCCAACTCAGTTAACCAAAGATCAGCATCAGCAGGGTCAGCTGTTCCAAAATATTCAGTTTCTCTGACCCGACCAAGTCGCTCGAACGTTTTACCGATACCTTGACCCTCAGACTGGACATGTGCCCTAGGTGCAAGCATGGGCATCCTATCGGTGATATGTGTCATGGCAGTGATAAACTGCCCAAACATAGTTTGAACCGCTGGGTTTCCCATGTCAACTGGGTCAATCCAAGGTGGCTCCATAGGTGGCTCAGGTACAGGTTGCTCTATTTCTAGGTTCCTTGCACCTTCTCGAGGCGCAGCAACACTACTTTCGGCCTTGTACTCCTCCTGTGGTCCAGACATCCTTAATTATCTTCTTCTCCTGAGGAGCAGAAGACTCTATTAGATAAGAAAGAAGTACTAAGGATAGACTTGACACTCTAAGTCCTATGTCTCTGTAGACTCAGCGAACCTAGAGCTCTGATACCACTAATTGTGGGCTCTGATCTCCAAAACACAAGATAAACATAGAGAAAGTGATTCGATTAACAGCGGAATGCAAAAATCACGAGAAATTAAAACTTTTCGAAATCGAGATCTTAAAAACCTGAAACTCCTGTTATAAAAGTAAGATGAACTGTTTACATCTCTGATAAATCACTTCTCGAGTGATTATATACGTCATGATACAAAATATCAAGATTTCAAAATTCTCAGATCAACAAACTCCTAGGACCTGAGTGTACAGAGACGACATAAGACTATTCTGACTACAAGACTAGACAGCACAATGTTTCCACCTGAAGTCACTGCTGCTCCTGAATTTGCTGTTGTTGCTGCTGTCCACCTGCAGATCGGTTCCTTCGACCTCGACGTCCACCTAAAGGTAGAAATCTACGGGGTGAGACAATTCTAAATAATTGTCCTAGTGAGAGTTATAACTCTCCGCCAGAAACTTTGTTAAAAGAAATCGAAGGAATATCATGAGCAGGTAATTTAGGTTACTCACAGTAGGCTTGATAACAAATACTCATCTTTATTTAAGGAATATGAAGAACACATATTCTAATGCTGGAACAGGATATTAAAAACAAGTAATGTAATATCAATCAATGTTCCTCGTAGTTCAACCTAAGCAGTTATGCTACGCGGTTGATTATGTTTTACAAACATCATTATGCCCTGCGGAGATGAGGTATACCGCTCATGCTCCAACCGATCACTAGTAAGTCGCATCGGTATCATACTAGGTCATCGAAAGAGCTGGATTCTCATGAACCTCAACTACCTCAGTCAGAATGAGGATAAACATGCAGGACATCTAGTGTCCCTACTAATATAGCTTACCAGGGTATTCTGGTACTTCACTATTAGAGTCACAGTGGCATTCTGCACTCTCTTCGCCATCGAAAGATTTCATGTTTATCTCTCATTGATGTGGTATAAAAGATTCCCTTGGAAGAATAGTGTTACATCATCCCGGTATAAACATATAGTGAAGGGTTGATGGATTAAGATACATCAACATCAACTCCTACACTAGGATGTAAGGATATACACATCCATATTCCCCCACATACTCTAAAGTATGTGATCCAGGAGTTCCCTTAGGAAAACCTGTTTCACCATCATTTAAATTCTGACAATGATGGATCTATGATCAGGGCTCTACATGATATGATTAAACTTGGTTATTAGGTACATTTCAGTATTCTTTTAGCATCATACATGTTTTCAAACATTAATCATTAGCATAGCAGCTATGAAAGTAGAATACTAAATGTATCAAGTCTAACTCACATCAATTATCATTTCTCAATCGTCCAATCACAAGTCATTTGACAAGCATGACCTTGATGATATTCATGGCTCTTACAGCCTATCATTCTCATAAAATGCCACATACTAGGCAAAAACATATGTCATTATTCATAAAGCTAATAACATGCTTCCAATGAAAATGAAATCATAATCCTTACCTGGATATGATCACCATCATGTATAGAAACCTGCATGGTTAATTCAACTGATAATAGTAAGCAGTTCATATCAAGAGTTGTACCCTTATATTCTTACAAGGGTTAGATTCCCTGATTTTCATCAATTAGGGTTTACTATTCACAATATATGTCATCACCCTAGAATTAGGGTTTGCAATTCACCTCATGGTGAATTAATCTCATTACATCACCATGCGTGAGAAACATCATCATTAAAGCCCTCAGATAAGATCAAGATTCACCAATTACCATAATTAGGGTTTCCATGATCTCTCATAAGTGGATCATACCCTAATCATGCACATTCATGTATATTGAAGGTATTTTACTTGAGTTTCCACTATAAATGGTACTTTCTCTCTCTTCTCACTAGTATATGGTGACTACACCACTTAGATTAGGTTAGGTTAAGTCCCCTTTGATCTACATAAACCAAATCACCACTATCAAGTGATTCGGGTTTGATTAGAACAAGGTATAACTCAATTAAACCTCTCAGGGGCATTTTTGGTAAATTACCCATTGATCATCCTCATGGGTCAATTCATTAATCACTTAGTCCCTTAATATCTTAAGTTACCATTATTGTTTAGATTAGATCATCATTGAACCATTTACACCTTCAAGTGATTAAGTATAATCAACCTTGAAAATCTCCAATTGGTTTAGGGTTTGATCTTCAACCTTCAACCCATTTGATTCTTAAATGACCTTGAACTCATTTAACCTCAAACGACCTAGAACCCATTTGGGCCTTAAACGAGTGTGGACCCCCTTGATCTTAAACAGGTGTGAACCCAATTGAGATCAAACGAGTGTGAACCCGTTTGAGATCAAACGAGTGTGAACCCGTTTGAGATCAAACGAGTGTGAACCCGTTTGAGATCAAACGAGTGTGAACCCGTTTGATATCAAACGAGTGTGAACTTGTTTGAGATCAAACGAGTGTAGACTCGTTTGGACTTGAACGAGTGTGAACTTACTTGGGTCCAAACCGCATGAACATAAAAGGTGACACATAGGTTATGTTTGAATAGGGTTTCCTATGTTGAAGCCTTTAATTGGCCAAAGCCATGTTAACCAGTTACAGATTGAGTCAATTAGGATGAGCCTCAATCAATTGGACTCCAATTTGACCCTTAATTGAAAGCCAATTAGGTTTAAGTCTGACTCAATTAGGGTTTCCAATCGGCTAATCATCAATTCTCAACAATGTGAAACAAATTGTAATTGAACCCATCAATTGAACTCCAAATGGGCCCAAACTTGGCCCAAACGGTCTTGAGATCGTTTGGATGACCTCCAAATGGTCTTGAGACCGTTTTCCCAAAGTTTGACCAAAATCTAAGTTGATTTGATTAGGATTGAACCCTAATTAGGTCTAAATCAACCTAAGTTGATTTGATTAGGATTCAACCTACAATGGATCAATTTTCCTTAACCCTAGACCTCCAAACGGTCTTGGGGTGTCACTAAACGAGTGTGAGACTGTTTGGGTGAACCCCAAACGGGTTTGAACCGGTTTGGATCATCCAACCCAAAACTCAACAAGATCTATAATTAAAATCAGCAATTTCAACCCGATTAGGGTTAGGGTGTTGAAGTGCCTTCAACTCTCAATTGGTTAGGAATTAGATTATAATTATTTGTAGGAAAGAAATTCAATACATTATGAACAGACCCTCAAACGGTCATACCTTGGTCAACCCTATGAAACGGTCTTGGGGTCGTTTTGATCCAAACGATCTTGCAGGATCGTTTGAGATCAAAACGGGTTGAACCCGTTTGACCTTAAACGAGTTGCACCCGTTTGGACCAAAAGGGTCCAAGGTCGTTTCATAAAGTGACCTAGGAATCCACGCCCATCATCCTCAACCTCTGTTCAGGTCGGTTCCTCCACCATTTTTCTTACAAAAGAGCAAGGAAGAAGGGAGGTAGAAGAAGAACTAATCATAGAAAACAAGAACAAAGTTATGCATAACAAAGCTAAGAGTTTAGAGTTATAAAACCCGCCTCAAACGTGGTTCCTAGAGCTTCCAAGCTTCAAGCCTTTAATGGCGTCTTGAGCTCCATAGGTCGGCCAAGGTCAATTCTTCAAGAAAAAGATGGGGATGGTAGGCTAGAACAAGGAACCTAAGTAAGAAAACTAGCAATTCAACCTTGTAATACGATTTCCTCCATGAATCCAAGCTAGAAGGTGGTGTTCTCTTACCTTAGTACAGGTTGGTCGTTTCCCTGAGCTCCAGAGCTTTGCCTTGGTCGGTTGAGAAAGATGAGAAGTGAGGAAGTGAAGGAAAACATTTGTTTGGTTTGGAAAGAAAGGTGCTTATATAGTTTAGCCTGATTTTCACCATAAGGACCTCTAAAGCATGTAATTCTCATCCAAGTCCCTCCTTATTTCTAAGGCACGTTCAAGCTATCAAACTTAATCAAAGCCCATCAAAACTCAAGATCTAAGGGTAAAGAAAACTAATATGCACACTAAGGTATATATATACATATATATATAAATATATATATATATATATATATATATATATATATATATATATATATATATATATATATATATATATATATATATATATGAAGGGTCTTCTTACTCATACTAGGTGTTTTCACTACAAAGATCATCCTTCTTATCCAATTATTTAATAGAAGTGCCCCTCTCATCCTTTCTTCTCTAAATGATGTCAAGAGTCATAAAACATATTCTAGAAAGTGTATAGCACAAGTTGCACCCCACATTTTGGGTAAATTGCACTTTACACCAAAATTAGGATTTAAGCACAAGGATTGCTCCACAAGCTGCACCTTGGTGCCCAAACTTGGGAAATACATCATACCTCATTATATTCCTTCATATGATGTCTCTTTATTAGAGGAACATCTTAACTTGTGAAATTTGCAAGTTAAACCCCTTACCTGGGTAATTTGCACATAGGTCCCTGTATTACCAAACAATACTACAATCATTGTTTAAAAAGGACAGAAATGAAAATATATGTTCCTTAGGAACTTAATTACATGCCAAAAGATAATCACAAGGATTTAATTACATATCTTAGGCAAAACACCTAGGGTTAATTCATAACCCAGGTCAGGGATGTTACAGTTATGGCCTATAAACCCTATGTGCATGTGTGTGGTTGGTTATGGTTGTTTGCATCTCAGTTTGTGCACCGAGACCTCTTCTTCGATTCTAAATGTAACTTGAGATAACTTGAGATTCTCTTTTACCTTTGCTCCCCTCGAATGTAACTTGAGGTTTCACAAAGATTATGTAAAATAGGATTAGGTTTATTTCTTGTTATGGCAAAGACTGAAGATGACCACTTGATGGACCGATACGACCGACTGAGGAGCAGTTGGTGGACCTATGAGAAGCCCAGACGACCGGATGAGTCAACCATCTGGAGGAGCCAGACGACCGATTGGAGGAGACCAACTGACCGACCAAGAGGCAAGTCGACCGATACAAAGGTTGAACCAGTCAACCCAGATTGGCAAGCACGAATATTCATCAATAACAAGTTGCATGTGGTGTAGACCTTAGATGATCATAGTTCCCTGTGGCTTCAAGGAACTATAATAGGATGGCCATAATAATCGCTTTGTCATTATTACATGTTTTCATTTGTGGGAAATAGAATGTATATGATACATACTATATATGTGGTGATTGGATACATATATGCTTATATAAGCATATTAAAACCCCTCAACAAACATATTTAGTTGAAGATTCCTTCTAAAAGAAGCACACATGAAAAGCTTGATCAACTAAGTGTGGGCATGCCTTCACTTGGTGCACTATCTATCTCGTGGAAGTGTGATGGTGAATATGTGGGTCTGCCTTCGCAGGGTGCATATTCATTGTGTTGGCTTTTGGGTTGGACTTAACAAGGTGACATTGATCGGATCAAAGTACCTTGAGACATAAAGATGAACATGGTAAGGAGTTGCACATGAAATCTATCAAGAGTTACATATGATGTAATCGGCAAAGGTTGCCTACCTGAAAGACTCTAGTTGTCAATGACATCCCTAGTTGGTCCATGGCTTAGATGAAATCAGGATCTTGCTCGCTAGAAGGTTGTACGCTGCAATCTTCCGAATTAATAATGTGGGTTATCAATTTGAGAGAACACAGTGAGAAGCAAACATTAATCAAAGACCTAATTAGACATCATCAATTTTCAAATCAAATCAAATCAAAAGAGTTTTGTATTAAAATTGCAAATTTTCTTTTTGTAGAATAAATAGCTACCAACAACAATCACTTTTCATTGTGATCGATCCTTGAGAAGGGCAAGCTAAATGGGAACAACTTCGACGACTGGTTTAGGACGTTGAGAATTGTTCTCACTTAAGAGTGAAAGCTCTATGTCCTGGATACACCAGAACCAGAAGAACCCTCTCCCGCCACACTAATGGCTGAAAGGGATGCTTATAGGAAGCATACTGAGGATGCCATTGATGTGAACTGCTTGATGTTGTGCTCAATAAACTATGAGTTGTAGAGACAACATGAGAACATGGATGTCATTGAGATGGTTCAACATCTCAAGAACATGTATCAAGACCAGTCACAAAAAGAGAGATATGATGTCTCCAACGCACTGTTATCGTGTGTCATGATAGAAGGAGACCCAGTAGGCCCTCACACACTCAAGATGATAGGATATGCGGAGAACCTAACTCGATTGGGATTCCCTCTGAGCTAAGAGTTGGCTACTGATGTGATACTGCAATTATTTCCAGAATCCTACAGTCACTTTGTGATGAACTACAACAGGAACAACTTTGACATGTCACTAACAGAGTTGTTGGGCATGTTGAGGATAGCTGAGGCATAGATGAAGAAAGACAAACCCAAATTTGTGATGATGATCAGCAGAAATAAGGGAAAGTATAAAGCCAAGGGCAAAGGAAAAGCAAATAAATTTTCTAATGCTAGCCAACAATCTAAGTCATCTTTAACACTAAAAACCAAGGGAGGGGTGAACAAGGGAGGCAAATGTCACCATTTTCATGAGCTAGGACATTGAAAGAGAAATTTCCCTCTCTACATAGATGAAATAAAGAAGAAGAAGGAGGGGATGGAAGTCTCCACCTAAGTTATTATGAAATAAACTTAAAATACTTCTTTATCTTAGGATATGATACCAAGATATAGACTTGACATATATGATGTGCATGATATGAAAATAAGTGATGGCCTTTATGAAAGGATCAAGAAGGAAAACTCATTAAGAATGGATCAAGTGTTGCTGCCATAGATAGAAGTACATTTTAGCCCAAAGGGCATGTAATAGAGTTATGAACTGGTATTTCATTTTGCCAATAAATAGAAACATTTTATTTCTACATCTTGTAATGACAAGGATGTCTATCAATAAAATTTATGTTTCTATTTCAAAGATATGATCTTTTATCGAGGTGCCTTATTTATCTTATGGTACTTGGTATGCATGAGATAAAATAATAATACCTAAAAGTTATTGATGAGTCAAACAATAAATTCGCATTATCATCTAAATAAATGAATGATAAATTAATTCATCTCTAGGTTCCATGTTGATGGATAAACTAGACTCTCATGGTTAATGAACCATTAAGATATATGAATGTCTTATTTATTGGGCATGATGACCAGTCAATCTTCACTAGATGTAGTGGGAGAATGACTATTCTATTAGGTATTATACATATTGATGTATATACATACCTAGTGGAATAAATGCTAATACTTCAGATATGGTATTTAATGAAATACAAATATGAATATCTTGAAGTGTTAAAAAATATCATAAATGAAGAACAAACTTGGTAAAAGTATTAATTCTTTGATATGATCAATGTATGAGATACTTGAACCAAATGTTTGAGGACCTTATGAGTAACTATGATAGTGTATCATAGAGAACTCATGATTAAGGCATAATAATGTCTAAATCAAAGAAGTAATCATACTCTAAATAATAAGAGCATGATCATCAAACAAATAAATAATCTTCTAGATTTCATCTAAAGAACATTCTTTACACTAAATAAACGTGCCATTCAAAAGGTATAAAAGACACTATATGTGATATGGTTTTGGAAATGTTCCAATATGTCTTTTAGTGATTGAATGCTCATATAAGAAAACTAGTTTCTTGGAAAGAGCTTCATTCACAAATCACATAATGTTAGTTGAATACTAATCTTAATCCAATAACAAAGTGTTTATTATAAGGATATCTGAATTCCAAAAGAATCAATGTGAGACAAGTATAACTCAAAATGTTCGAGATCAACATAATAACATTGAAACCTGATAAGGTATAAAAGGAGATTAAGAATCACAAGTGTTGTGGAATCTCAAATTCCTTATGTAATAGATGCACCTCATATATCTAGTAGAAAAACACATTGAGCTTGATGGATAATGATATTCTACAAACTCAATGGTGATGAATTGGTCATATGAAGATGAGCTAATAATCTATCTAGATGATGTTGATGAACCAAATTTTGAGTATAGGCTTGAAGCCATAAGATCCAAAATAACTTCCATGTGAACCAAATAAGGTATGACCTTAATGGGAGCACTTATAGGGATAAAACCCTAAAGTGCAATTGGGTCTTAACAGTTAAGACTAACATGGATGACATTAGAAGAGTTGATTGGTTGAGATGAATTCATGTGAGTTCAAGGTGTTGAACCTGATGAATTTATTTAACCAATTGCAATGGCTATAGGGAATAAAGGATCATGCTTGCTATTGGAACTTGAAGACTATGAAATTTGGCATATGAATATTAAAACCACATTCCTAGAAGGAATAACATGAGGATGTGTACGTGACAAAACTTGAAGGGTTTTCTAATTCTATTAATGCAAATACAGTCTATAAGTTACAAGAGATTAATCAATATGATTGATTAAATACAAGTACCACAGAAATGGAGTCTTTACTTTGATTATATGTCAAAAGGTTTGATTGATATATCGAAATAAAGAAGGGATCAATGATTACAAAGATTTAGTGGGAGCATATTCATGATGATGAGGAATGAAACGTTCTAAGAATAAAAAATGGTATGGAAATACCTTCTTTAAGGAATAAAGAGGAATGCCTTATGTGAATGGAATATATAACTGTAGAGATAGTTCTCAAAAACCTCTTAACTTGATAAAAGAGAATATACATTGGCAGTCTATGTTGAAGGATTCAGTAGGAAAAGATTCATTGGGAGAAAATTTGTCCATGTTGCATGGAGTTAGTCTCTCAGATTCCTAGTGTCTGAAATTCTTATGAAAAATAGGAACACATAGATAGATGTCTTATGCATTCACAATTGAATCTATCTATATGTAATCATCCCATTATCTTGTATGTATCGAATATGATAAGAAAATATATGCATTCATCATCTTGTATGTATTGGACATGACAATATGATATGCTCATCCAGTCATCTCGTATGTAATGGCATGATGAGTGGATGTATGTCTACTTCCAATGAGAGTCACTGGAATGTCATAAAGAACTTATTTAAGTACTTATGAAGTATTAAAGGATTAGTTCTATGGTAATAAAAGGAAGAGTTCAGTGTAAATTAGTTACACTGATACAAGCTTACGAAATGACATAAATTGATCACAAAATGCAAAATATAAAAGTGAATATATGTTAATAATTGGAAACATTTGAGTAAAATTAAAAGGCTATTTAATTCTCAAAGAAATGTTGAGTATCCTTGTGTTGAGAACACCAGAGGATACCATATGGATCTAGAAGTTCATGGTGATGACCTTATATATATATTCCAACCATTGATGACAAAATAGAAATACTAAGTCAAACAATGGAGCTAATTGTTAGGGAAGGAATATTAGATAACATATTATGGAAACTCCATCTCATACAAAATGTCGTACAATGAGGAGATGTGAAACATGCAATATACCGACTAAAGCAAAATGTTGCTAACTCATTGGATTAGCACTAGCGCAACAGAAACATGTTGGACATGTTTAGAGATCACTAAGAATATGATATAATGGTGATTGGCTCTAAGTGCAAGTGGGAGTCTATTGGTATGTAAGCCCTAAGATCCAATCATATGATGATTGGATTGGCATACGTCATGATTGATTTGATAAATATCAAAGGAAAGCTTCCAATTTATTCTAGTTTAATCAATTATGAGATAAATGATGGAGCAGAATGAATGTATAAAGAATGACAATACTCAATAATGTATGCTTCGGGTTAAGGCCTAAATAATGAGATCATACATATGCTAGGATTATGTACATTCTTGTTATGTCCCTAGTCGGATGTCATTGTGGAAGGTTGATAGACAATAATGACACATAAAGATAGGAGTGTGTGTTGGTTGATGACAGTGTATCATTAGTCATGATATATGATATCAAACCAAGCACACAGATACATGTTGGAGAATAGTGTATTGGACAGACCCACCATGAGAGTGACACATGTAACCATGACATGGTAGTCAGAATCATCTCTCATTGTGATGGTGGTGATTGTGATTCTTAGACCTGAAATCACTACACTCGTCAAATGTGATTGGGCACACTTTGACATCATCAAATGCAGTCCTAAAACATGGTTTTTTATAAAGGTGATGATTGGGTGGATTTGACACATGAGATAGAATGGGAGTGATAGAAATGCAAATTGTCCCTCCTAAGGTAGTATGATGTTTGGGCCACTTGATAAGAGAGACTGAGAATAGCATGTGCATGCACATGTACATGTGAATTAATATATGATATTGAGTTCACATATATCTCAAATAGTCTGTCCTAGTTCAATAAACATGAATGCACGTTGAAAGGATGACAACTCCATGCCTTGAGTTCATTTAGGATATCAGAGACAAAGGAATTATACATTCACTGGAACACCAATCACAAATTGTAGGTTGAAGGTTATTCCCCAACTTTCCATATCACTTGGGTAGCACTGACGTGTGACTAGGCACCTATCTTTGCTTGTGATCTCATTAGCTAGTTATTACCATTCACTGCCAACATGATATGGGACCTATAGGGTCACACACATAGGATAGGACTTTATCCATGAATGATGTTTGGATTGATTACTAAAGTTTTTAGGTACTCAATCAAACATTCAATCAATAGACTTGACTCAGAATCATCAAGTTCAAGTGTTGAACCAACTGATTAGAGTGTTAGATTGATTAAGAACTGAATTGATTGAGTTCTGCACAATCTGGACCACCAACCGACCGGTTCACTGGGTGAACTGATTGAATCATGGTCACTGGGATGACCAGTTCACTCTAGTGAACCGATCGATTCACTTGGACCAAATGAGCATGTGTTGGGTTTCTTGGTTCATGAGAAAAGTTTCCTGTTTCACTTGTTCCATTTGATTGGGACAATAATTAATCTTTGCATTAATTAGAAATGAATTAGGAAAGTGAATTGCAAGTAGGTTTGTCTTGTGAACCGACCGGTTCACTATGCCAACTGACCGGTTCACTTAGTGAACCGACTGGTTCTCCTACCCCAATGAAAAATATTCATGGAAAATCTAGACCCTTCTACTCCCACACAGACTGGGAACCCTGACCCTGCCCTCTACTATAAATAGAGGGGTACAAGGCGCTTCTCCAGACACATAAGAGATACAACTCTAAACATCATTTGCTCTACAAAGTTGTTGTTCTCTCTGGTTTTGGTAACCAATAGAGCCCAAGCAAGTTCTACCCGTCCAGGGAGGAACAATGAGGGAAAGACAACTGCAGAAAAGCAACTGGTTGTAGGAGAGTGTGTTGGTGACTAGTACACCAATAGAAGGGGACGACTCCATCTAGTCTGTTCTTCAGGACAACTAGAGTTCCCGATAGTCTGTGTGGACTATCTATAGAGGTGGGAGACTTCTTCTGCTTAGGAGGACGACAATCAACTGCAATCTAGATCAAGACCAGGAGCTGCACATGCATCATAGAAGACAGGTGGTTGAAGACTTCACTTGCTATGAGGTATAGTCGCTGAGCAAGCCTCAAGACCAGGTATAACTCGCTAAAACCATCCTTCCCATTACATAGATGTTGATGCGATCTACTGGTTATGGGTTATGGTCAAATACTTTTTTATTTCTACTGCCTACTCCGACCATGTAAAGCCCAACATTACCTCCTTCACACAAAAAGAGAATGAACCCTTCCATGAAGCTTGGGAAAGGTTTGAAAAGCTATTGCGAGACTGCCCTCACCATGAAGTCCCTTTATGGAAGTTGGTGAAGACCTTCTACACTGGCCTTGTTGAGTTGAGCCAAACTTCTATTGATTCTTCCTTTTGGGTGACATTCATGGCTAGACCTCCAGAAGAATCTTGGCTTCTATTTGACCATATTGTAGAGAACTCACAATATCGAGCTTCACGTAAGTGGGATGACCTTGACAAAAACTATGTCCCCCCTTCTCTGCCTCCAGACCTTGTCAGAGAGGAAGCCAATCCTCAAATGATATAGATCCTTGCCGACATGATGAACCTCATGAAGAATCAAGTTGGAGGTTCTGCTAGCTAGTATACCATGGCGGTTAATGTTGTTGATGAGGAAGTGAATGCTTTGCATGCCTTTGGAAACCAAACAATCAAGGCCTAATGTGCAACTATTATACTTCAAAATGGAGAAATCATCCTAACTTCTCATGGAAACAACATGGTGAGGAAGGCCAAGGGAAATCAAGGCCAAACTACATCTCAAAGTTTGAAGATGAGGTTCTTGGAAGCATAAGTATCCTAGATGAAGTAAAGAAAGATGTGTCCTCCCATGGGAAAATGGTTATCCACTTTGAGAACAGACTAGATGAAATTTCTCTTTCACTTGCTCGTCATGAAGAAGGAAGGATCCCTTCTCAACCTATCCCTAATCCAAACAATTATTGTGGTTTTATGGAAACCACCCAAAGTGCCTATGCTCCACCACAATACTAAAGTCCACCCAACCCTTATACTCCTCCAGCCCATAACCCCCATTCAACTACCAATACACTTCTTCTTGACCTCACTCATACCAAAAACCCCCTCCACAATATGACCCCCATCCACCACAACCACAACAACCACAACCTAAGTCACAACACATCCTCCAAAACCCAAATACCCCACATCTAAGACCACCACCACCTCAACAGCTACAGCCGCCACCACAAGCTTCTTCTTCTACCACCCATGAACATGTGAAGGCGGTGTCAATTATGAGAAGTGGTAGGACATTAGAGCAGCCACGGGACACTTCCATTGATAGTACATCCAATGATGACAAGGTTGGTACTGTGATTTGAGACTATGATACTGAGATTCATGTTGAGGATATTGTGATATGCACCTGGGTTGATACTGTCATCCAGAAAGATGATATTGTGATTCTTGTGATCCTGATTGATGATTCTATTGGTTTGAGTCGGTCGAGAGCACGACTCTCTCCTTTCTCCTATGCGCTTGAGGAACCATCCATTGAAAAGAGGAAGAAAAAGCACATTGAAGACATCATGGAAACTTTTAAGCAAGTGAAAATCAATATTCCATTGCTTGATGAAATCAATAAAATCCCATCTTATGCCAAGTTCTTAAAAGATTTATGCACATTCAAGATGAGAACAACAAGAAGAACACCAAGGAAAGTGAAGCTCACTGAGCAAGTGAGTTCAATTCTACAAAGCATCGTGCCAAGAAAAAGAAAATATCACGACACGCCCACCATCTCTTACTACATCAAAGCACACTGCATAGACCAAGCTCTTCTTGACTTGGGTTCTATTGTGAATATAATGACATATGATGTGTTTGCTGAATTGCAAATGGGACAACTGGGTCCATCCAACTACACCTTGTAAGTGGCCGACCGTTCTATGAAAATTCCTAGAGGGTGAGTTGATGATGTGTTGGTGATACTTGATGATAAGAGCTATGCCTTCTTTCTTACTGACTTCATCATTTTCGATACGGAAAAGGACTCGAGGAAAGTGCCTATTATCTTAGGGAAACCCTTCTTGGCTACAGCCGATGCAGTGATGCATATGAGAACTGGTACGATGTATGTAACCTTCATGCACATCAAGATCTGGTTAAACATTTTCCAGTCTTCTGTTAAGGCCAACGTCATAGGTGTTATAGAGGAAGATTGTTATCTATTGAGTGTCTTGATGATATTCTAGAGGAACGCCTACCTGCATGGATTCAAACTTCCACTCAGGGTAGAAGTCTAGAGCCTATAATGGAATTTCATATTGATGATGATGATGAGAATGAGGAAGATGAGCTAGCCTTAGTGGCTGCAAGTGAGGACCGCCTGTCCATTTTTTGAAAAACCTCTCCATAATTCCATTGAAGAACCTCTGGTCCTTGAGCTCAAGTCTCTTCCAGAAGGGCTGAAGTATACCTTCCTAGGTTCAAATGACATCCTTTCAATGATCATTTCCTCTATCCTTTCTCTATTACAAGAAGATGCCTTGATGATAGTTTTGAAGAAAAATATTCAAGCAATTGGATGGTTCATTTGTAACTAAGAGGCATTGTTGATAGTCATTAAGCTTGTTATCATTATTACTAGATACCCACACACCATGTTCAAAATTAGACATATTATGTTTATTAGTTTTTAAGTATGATTTTCCTAATAGCTTTCACTTGAATAAGAATCAAATTATTACATATCCACACATCATCATGAATGAAAAATGAATATTTTTAAAACACAACTATGTATATGTATGAAAGGAGTTAATAATTAAAGTTAAATTATGGAAAAAGTAATAAAATGGGGAATTATAGGTTGCTCACAATAGTGATTCAGTTTAATATCAAACAATTGGACAATATTCTATTCATTGCTTTAGATAATCTAATATATTTCATTCTTGTTTCAATTTATCCTTTATATCCATTTCAAATACAAAGGAAATTGGTTGCCATGAATCATCGATAAGGTGATTCTTTGGTCATATGTCTTAGTATTAATCACCCCTTTGTAAAAATCAATCACCCATCCATATATGTTCATATGATCTACCTTGAAGATAATGCCAGAACAACACAACAAATGCAAAGAAGGTTGAATCCAAAGATGAAAGAGGTCATATCACATGAAGTAGTGAAATTTCTAGATGTTGGGATTATCTAACCTATTTATGATAGCCCTTGGGTGAGTCCCATCTAGGTTGTGCCCAAGAAGGGTGGGATCAAAGTAGTTGAAAATGAGGATGGAGAGTTTATTCTAGTGAGAGAGTAATCAAAGTGGAGGATGTGTGTAGACTATATAAAGATAAATGAGAAGACCAAGAAGGACCAATTTCCCCTCCTATTCATTGATCATATCTTGGAAAAGCATGCATGATAGAGTTACTACTATTTTCTTAATGGGTACTCAGGTTACTTCTAGGTAGTAGTCCATCCCGTGGATCAAGAGAAGACAACATTCACTTGTCCAAGTATTACTTTTTCTTATAGAAGGATGCCATTTTTGTTGTCCAATGCTCCTTCTACCTGTAAAAGATGTGTGGCATCCATCTCTGCTGACATTCTTGATTCTTCTCTTGAGGTATTCATGGATGATTTTTCAATGTTTGGTAAGACATTTGATGATTGTTTGCTACATCTAGAAATTGTTCTTGAAAGATGTGTCAAGGTTTGTTTGGTGTTATATTGCGAAAAAAGTCACTTCATGATCCCATAAGGCATTTTTCTGGGTCACCAAATTTCTAAGGCTGACATTAAGGTTGATAAGGCCAAAGTGGGACTAATTTCCACTTTCACTATTCCTTCCACCATAAGACACATCTGATCTTTCTTGTGCATGCATGTTTTTATCGTCGATTCATCAAAGACTTTAGTAAAATTTTGAGGCTGCTTGGCCACTTGCTTTAAAAGGATGTAGATTTCAATTTTTATGACAAGTGTGTTGAAGCCGTCAACCACCTAAAGTAGAAATTCATCTCTGCTCCTATTATGCAGCCCCTAGATTTCTCCATTCCATTCAAAATCAAGACTGATGCATCAAATATGGTAGTGGGGGCTGTTCTGGGCCAAAGGATTGGTCAGGTTCCACATGCCATCTATTATGCAATAAAAACTCTATATGAAGCATAAAGAAATTACACCACTACTGAGAAGGAGTTGCTCACTGTCATCTTCACACTCGACAAGATCCATTCTTATCTCTTGTAAAACAAGGTGGTGGTATACACAAATCATGCATCCTTGAAATGTCTTTTGGAAAAGAAAGATTATAATCCAAGGTTGATTTGCTAGATTCTACTACTTCAAGAATTTGACTTGGAGATTGTTGACAAGAAGAGAGTGGAAAATTCTACAACTAATCATCTCTCCCACACTGACGCACCTTATGATGAAGTAAACTAGATCAAGGAGATGACGCCCCATGAGCAACTCCTTTTTTTTGACACCACTCAAAGACCATGGTAAAAGCATATAGCCAAAATTTTGGCAAGTGGGAGAGTACCAAGTAGATGGACTAGAGAAGAAAGCAAGAGGTTGTTTTCCATGATGAAGAATTATGTTTGGGATGACCCACATCTATCAAATATTATCCCAACCAACTCATAAGAAGATGTGTCTAATATCCTCAATTTTAATAAAATTTGAATTATATAAATGAATTAATTTATAAATTCCCTAATCGTATTATTGATGGAATAATAGTGTTAATTGCCTTTATGGCATGGGTGTTTGTGTAACATCCCTGACCTGGGTTATACTCTAACCCTAGGTGTTTTGATTAAGAAATATGATTATATGCTTAATAATATCTTGTGAAAAGTAATTAGGGCTCATGAGGAGCTTATGTTTAAATTTTGGTCCTGTTTGGACAATGTTGAAGCAATGTTTGCTTATTTTGTACTAATGTGCAAATTACCCAAGTTGAGGGGTTTAAGTGCAAATTGTGCATGATAATATGTTCCTCATGTTTTGAATCATCATGATAGTGAAAATTATGCTGAGGTATGGCTTATGGAAGCCTGAATACCAAGAAAGAACTGATAAAGCAATATACGTGCATGAAAACCTAGTTTTGGTGTAATATGCAATTTACCCAAAACCTAGGGTGCAATATGTAATTTATCACTTCAATAAGGTCCCTAATGTTTCTTGGCATCAGGTAGAGCAAAGAAAATGAGAGGGGAACCTCTTTTGGATTAAGTTGGAGGAGAGAGAATCTTGATATTTAAATAATCAAGATTTAGTCCTAATTGAAACCCTAATTCAATTTAGGGAAAAAATGAATATATTAATTAAGGGGCCTTCAACCAAAATGTTATTGGTTGAGTTTGAATAAGGATAGACGTTTTTTTGCATATATAAGGCATGAAAATATCTAAAGGAGGTGACACTCCACTCACCTTATTATAAAGGAAAGTAATATCCACTCACATTATGGATATTACTATTATATGATTAAGGTGCTTAATTTGCTTTTCTTTTAATTTGAGGATAATGAAGGAGAATTAAAGGCAAAGGAAGGTGCCTTCGTACACAAGGGAGTGAGGGGGTTTATGTGGCACCAATTTGAGAGTTGAGGGAAATTAAAAATGCTTTCTCTCTCCTCAATTTCCTTTATAAAAACTTCATTTTCAAATCAATTGAAAGGATTTTTCGGCCCTCTCTTCTTCCCTTGCTTTGGATGAGCTCAAGGGGACTTAGGAGCAACAGGAGGACGAGCCCCAAACTGATGGTAAGCTTATTAACCCTCATTCATCTTGATTCCATGGTGGAAATCGAAAATAAATTATGGATTCCTTCTTATTTCGATCTCCTCTTCAACCCTAGCCAACTTTTACAACCAAAAGCTTGAGGACGAGCCTAAGGGGGAGTTGCAAAAACTTCATCCACCATTGATGTCGTGATCTTGGAGCTTTGGATCTCATTTGGAGGTGGGTTTTATAACTTAAACCCATAATCATTGCTATTGCATCAATTCTCTATGCTTTGTTGATTGTTTTCTTCAATTTGATACACTTTTGTTTCTTTGCTGCAATTTCCATCAAGAACGGTTGCTGTTCTTGGTTGTTCGAAGGAAGGCGATGATTACATCATCCTAGATGCTTATCCATATAAAAGTACCAAGCCAAATGGTTTTGATAGCTATTCCAAATCGTTTTAATTTTATTGGCTATGCGGTTTCAGCAAACCGTTTAAAGGCAAACGGTTTGAAACCGTTTGGGAGCAAACGGTTTCAAGACCGTTTGAGATGGTTGACCAATCGTTGACCGTTTGGGAATTTTGTTCCTAATTATGTAGGATAATGACCCACCAAATTTGAGGGGTTAACTCCAAAGGAATCGTAGGTTGAAGGCCAATCAATTAGGCAAATCGAATTGAATTAAATGCTGATTTTCAACCTGATTAACTTGACCTGTTTGGGAAAACGGTTTCAAGACAATTTGAGTGAGTTGACCAAGAGTTGAACGTTTGGGATTCCTACTCATAATTTTTTTGGTTGATGACCCTTACAATATGAGGGATTAACTCCCAAGGAATCGTGAGTTGAAGGCTAATCAATTAGGGAAACCTAATTGGATTAAGTGCTGTTTATCAATCTGATTTACTTGAACTTTTTGGGGAAACGGTCTCAAGACCATTTTAGTGCGTTGACCAAGGGTTGACCGTTTGGGATTACTGTTTCTAATTATGTTATCTAATTACTCACCAAATTTTAGGGATTAACTCCCAAGGAATCGTGAGTTGAAGGCTATTCAATTGGGAAAACCCTAATTGAAAACAGTGCTGAAATTCCAATGAGTTAATTGGAGATTTTGGGTTGATTAGCCCAAACGGTTTCAAGACCGTTTGGGAATCACCCAAACGGTCTGAATACCGTTTGGGGGTCACCCCAATACCGTTTGGAGGTCTGGGGTCAAGTATAGTTGACCAATTGAAGGTCTAAAGGTACCAAATCATGTTGCAATTAAGTGCTGATTTGTTGATCAACTAGATAGACCAAACCTTGATGATTGTTCACTAGAATCCAAGGTTTGGACGAGCCAAACGGTATCAAGACCGTTTGGGACTCATCCAAACGGTCTCAAGACCGTTTGGGGGTCACCCAAGACCGTTTGGAGGTCTAGGGTTGAGTATGGTTAAGCAATTGAAGATCCAATGTCACTAAGTTGAAGTGTAATCAATTGCTGATTTGGTGATCAATCCAATGATCCAAACCTTTATTGGTTGACTTGGATATTGATGATATGATGGAAAAACGTTCTCAAGACCGTTTGTTGGTCATCCAAACGACCTCAAGACCGTTTGGGGTCAGGTCATGTTCAATTTGAATGATGGTTCAATAGTTTCAATGTAACCAATCTTGTATTGATTAGTGTTGATGAATCATCGATTCCAAACCCTAATTCAATTGAACCAAACCCTAATTGATGACCAATTGAGGATCAATTTAGGGTCAAATCATTTGAAGGTTGACCTATTAAACTCAATTGAAGTATGAGGATAGGTCCAATTGATGATTGATTCCATGAATTCAATGATTGAAGGAATCAACATTGGAAACCCTAATTCAATTGGATACTTATGTAATGGAGGTCCAATGTGATTGAATCTCTTGAGAATAAAGATGGTGAATGATCCATTGATCCAATGCTGATTAGTAATGATAGTAAATGAAGGTACAAAGGTTGAAACCCTATTAGTACCTAAGTGGTTAGTGCCAATTAAGGGATGAACCCTAATTGCTTATAGGATCAATGACTTGATATACTATGTTAATCATAGTTGTATGAACTCGATTGAAGGGTTGATATGACCTAATCAAGTTGAGATGATGATAGCATGAATTAATATAAGAATATGATTCATGTGGTGTTTAAGGGTATGATCTTTAAGTAGAGAGATCATGAAACCCTAATCATGAACATAAACCCTAATTATGGGCAATGTGATATGAAACCCTAATGAAGGGTGATGCTATATGCAATCCCTATTCTAAAGAAGGGAGATGGTATGTGAAACCCTAATCCCTAATGAGAGAATATAATTCATACTTGAATATGATTCATGAGGTGAACTCCCTTTGCACGACCATGCAAGGTAGCACGGCCGTGGTAGCTTCCCCTCGCACGGCCGTTCTTGGTTGTACAACCGTGGTGCTCTATGCTTGATTTAGAGGTGATTTGAAAGTGACCTCATATGATTGTATACCTTGATATGATTATAAGTCCAATATAATTGGATGAAGGATACATAAGATATGTGATGAGAAACCCTAGTTGAGGGTGTATCATTGTGATTGTTTATAAGCAACTTTATAATAAAGTCATGCCTTAAACTAAGATAAGTCCATATCATGTGAGATAGCTGTACAATTCTAATGTGTGGCCTTTGCATTATATGCTAAAGGTAAGAGATTAGTGATGGTATGTATTAAGAGGGAAATATCTTAATACAAGATAAGATGGATAACTAAACAGAGTTTGAAATGATGAGAAAGTGATACATCAAGATATGATAGTTATTACATTCAGCATTTCAGGGTTTATATGCCTTGATGTACTTCAAATCCAATATCATTGGGTAAGAAACATATGAAGTGTGTTATGCAACTATTACAATGAAATGTAATGAGTTGTTACACCTTGATGAGTGTTAATTAATGTACCTTGAGAATGGGGTTAAGCCCAAATGATGTGTATGATATAATCATACCATGATAAGGATGAGAAATGAACTCATACCTTGAATTGATGATCATTAATGCTATATGATGAAAGTAATGTTCTACAATAATCAAATATGATATCCTTGAATGCCCCAGAGGTATGGAATAATGTATTAAGGGTTGGACAGATAATGAGATCATGAACTTTTTATTAATGAGAAATGGGGAACCCTAACCCTAATTTGGGTAAAGGGAATGAACAGCCCTATTTGATAGTAAACCCTAATTCCTGGTAGAGGAATAATGGTGTTACTATCACATCACATGATGTGATGAATATCTTGTATGACTGTTATCATGCCTAATAACCATACAAATATTATGAGATGATGTATATAGCTAGTGTGAGCTGTGACATTTATATAATAAATGTTGATTGGCATTATGTGCCTTAATGTTGTTGTTGCTTAGTAAAAGAAGCAATATGCATGGAATTTTATGAGTCACATGAGTAAGTTGTTACCTAGTTAGAGGTGACAAGATATTTCATGGCCTTGTGAGCCAGGTGTGATGCTTGTGTAACAAGTATCATGAATGCCTTGGTCATATGACCTGAAGGTGATAGTTACCTGAAAAAGGTATAATAATGCTCATGATGAGTTAAGGGTTTGAATACCCAGAACCATATGATTATGGTGATGAGAAAGTGAAGGGATGATAATTCCCAGTATTGAAATGAGGGATTGAGTTCCCAGGGTCTTTGAAAGACTGATAAATATCTGATAAAAGTAGTACATGTCTCTTTATAGCATTGTTGTAATAAGTTATGTTTGAGACTTTGGCTGATGCTAAAAGAATATGAGAATGTACTTAAGAAATCAAGTGAAATCTATTCATGTAGTGCTCTGACCATAGATCCATCATCGTCAGGAATAGGTGATGGTGAAACGGGTGCCCGCGGCAAAACCCGGAGCACATATTTTGAATATGTGGGGGTAAATGGGTGAAAATATCCTTACGTCCTCTTGAAGAGATTGTTGGAATGTAAACAAGAAACCTCTCAATCCTTCATGAATATGTCAGGATGGATGTATCATGAATCTCCCAATGATACTTAATGTCGGATCGAGGAGATAAACAAGAAATCTCTCGATTGGCGATGAGAGTGCAGTTGACGCTGTAACTCTGTAGCGAAGGTGCCAGAATACCCTGCCTAGCTAGTTAGCAGAGACACGAGATGTCCTGCATGTGGTCTCGTACTGACCGAGATAGATGAGGTCATAAGAATCCGGCTCTTTTGATGACCTATGTATGGTACCGATGTGATTTCGTAATGGTCGGTTGGAGTATGAGAGGTATATCTCATCTCCTCAGAGCATAAGTGTGATTGTAAAATGTAATCAGCCATATAGCATGTTTGCTTAAGGATTGAATACGGAGATTCATTGGATGATGTTGCATTTCTTTTTGCATTCCTTAGTAGATAAATGTTAATTATGTTTCTTTATATTCTCTACAAAGTAGACAGATGAATTACTTATCTACCATGGGTAGATGCAATGACCTCCTTGAGAATGGAGATTATCTTATTCTGTTCTATGATGAATAATTCTTCCTGATAATGTAAAAGTAACCCCTGCTCAGTTTTAATTTGATAAACTGCAATAACAATGTTTTTGGCGGAGAGTTATATCTCTCGCTGGGGCAATTTTCAATTGTCTCACCCCTGTGGGAAACATTTTTAGGTATGCATGGAAGGCAGAGCAGAAACCCTAGAACATGGAAAGAGCAGCAGCAACAGCAGGGACATCAATAAGATCTCAGGTGGAAATATTGTCTATCTAGTCATATAGATAGTAGTCTTATGTGTCGTCTCTGTACTCTTAGGTCCTCGGAGTTTTAAATGTATCAATATGAGTTTTGGCTTATAGCGTCGAAGTTTTTATACTGCTTGTGTATATTTGTTAACAGGGCAGTCAATGTTGTAATCCTTGAAAAGGAATGGTACAAGTTGTGTACTTGTGAACCAGGATGAATTTGGAATACTTTGGTTCATGGTTAAAGAGTTTTCCTGTGAATGGATCTCTTTGCAAAAAATTTAAAATTTTCAGTGATTTTTAGTAATCCGCTGCAAATAATTCGCTTCCGCATTAGTTAATCCTGTTTTCGTGAGAAAGTCATTTCAATTAGTGGTATCAGACCTCTAGGTTCGCTGAGTCTACAGAGACATAGGACTAAGGTATCGAGTCTGTGATAGTGTCCTTGAGTATACCCTATAATGATTTCTGCTTGTGCAGAGAAAGGGTAAAAGTTAAAATGACTGGAGAACACAAGGAACACATTGCTGGGAGCAATGTTGTTGCACCAAGAAGAGGTGCAAGGGATCAGGCAAGAATAGAATGAGTGCCTGAGAATCCCCATTAAGACCTGATCAGGATAGAGAATCCTATGATCATGCTCTTGTTGGGTAGATTGGGGCAACAATAATGCATATAAGTGGACTGGATACTAGCCTTACAATCTAGGTTATCAGTCCTTAATACACAAAGCTTGAGCTTTAAAAGAGTTCCTGAATGACTTAGTCATGTTGGAACAAGGGAAAATATGGAAAATATTAACTTATGGCAAGAAAGTAGACTCTGCCATGAGTTTAGTCAGATAATAAATCTATGATGGCAGTGCTCAAGGAAGGGCAATAAGCTGAGAAGTAGGGAATGGTCTCTATAATTCTAGAGACATTTGCTTAATGGTTTTGAAAAAACAAGTTTTTGGTACTAATAGTGCAACAAATGCCTAGTGTACCAGGGCAGTAGCCATTAAGTAAGTGCAAAGGTCCTAACCTTTCACCTGTAAGATCCCATGGCTTAGTTTTTGCTTCAGTAATAAGACTAATAAGACCATGATATGAGGAAAAGGTATGCTATTAATGTGTACATGTCGAGTACACTAAACCCTTTTTGTTATAGGAAAAAAAAGAGGATTGTTGATTTTGTTTTCCCTATTGGTTGCTATATAGGGAAGAAATGATGAAAAATAGAATTTGAATTTTGTTCAGTATTCTTTTAAATGCTCTATATTGGTCTTACCTCTATGAAAGAGGAAGAGGTATAGAAGAGATGCCTGGATAAAATCCAGGGATGTTAAATTTTATGCTTATAATAAAAGCAAGGAATATGATATTAGACAAAGTGCATACTACTTGATCACAGTAGTTGTAAACCCTGGCCAGGTATACAACTATGGATGATAAAGTGGGTATGAAAACTCTTAGATTGTTGTCTTTTTTATTGCTCTGATCAAGTAGTCATTCTGAGACAATCTAATGAGTATCATGAAATTAGAAATCTGGAATGAATAAATGTGTCATATCTCATGCATAAGAAAGAGAAGCTTGAGATAATCTCAGATGAGCATGTTGTATGAGGAACTAAAAATGTACTCCTCATAAGACAAGAATAAGAATGAGGGAGATGGACCTTGTTCAATAATTTTGCCAGCATAATAAAGATCTTTTCCACAATGAGGACATGGGAAATGTGATGAGATCATGAGATGATCATAAACATGCTAGATAATAATAAAGAAAGGGATAATGACATGTAATCATCCTTACAAATTCCAATGCTAAAGGAAAGGAACCTAAGATGAGATAAAGAGAAAATGGTTCATGAATAGCTAAAAATACATGAAATAATAAGAGGAATATGAATCCTTGTTTTCTTTCCTTTCAGGGACATGGCAATCAAGTGGGTCTTAGGACACTTGATGTGCATAAGATAAATATGTTCATGTGATGGATACTTAGAAAAGTATCAGTTATCTTGGACTTTGGCTCTAAGAAAAAGACATATGCAACAAGTAATGCCTCATAATGAAAGGAATATGAGAATGTGATGTGTTCCCAACACATGTGACTGATACCAAGGTAAGAGATTCTGGTATCTGAGAGTTATCAGATGGTTTAGGTTGGCTACCTAGAGTGGTCAACTATGAAATCAATCTGATTATATAAAATGATATGAACATCATATGTTAGGGGTTTATGCTTTGCATAAACATGATATTAATAAGGAATGTAAGATGCCTCTATGAACAAGAAAAGTGTTATGTGACACAAAGTTGACTCCACAGTCTATGATAAGGGGACAGTGGAGCATGTGTCTTGTGTGTTGATTCTATAAGAATCATGTAAGGAAACACATTCTGTTGAACAAAGCTTTTTGGTGTCTCCATAATAAGGATATGATATGTGAAGATTAGATAGTATGATGAATGAAATACATCTGTCTTCCTTTATCTGGATTTCGGGGACGAAATCCTTGTTAGGGGTTTATAATTTGTAACATCCCTGACCTGGGTTATACTCTAACCCTAGGTGTTTTGATTAAGAAAGATGATTATATGCTTAATAATATCTTGTGAAAAGTAATTAGGGCTCATGAGGAGCTTATGTTTCAATTTTGGTCCTGTTTGGACAATGTTGAAGCAATGTTTGCTTATTTTGGACTAATGTGCAAATTAACCAAGTTGAGGGGTTTAAGTGAAAATTGTGCATGATAATATGTTCCTCATGTTTTGAATCATCATGAGAGTGAAAATTATGCTGAGGTATGGCTTATGGAAGCCTGAATACCAAGAAAGAGCTGATAAAGCAATATACGTGCATAAAAACCTAGTTTTGGTGTAATAAGCAATTTACCCAAAACCTAGGGTGCAATATATAATTTATCACTTTAATAAGGTCTCTAATGTTTCTTGGCATCAGGTAGAGAAAAGAAAATGAGAGGGGCACCTCTTTTGGATTAAGTTGGAGGAGAGAGAATCTTGATATTAAAATAATCAAGATTTAATCCTAATTGAAACCCTAATTCAATTTAGGGAAAAATGAATATATTAATTAAAGGGCCTTCAACCAAAATGTTATTGGTTGAGTTTGAATAAGGATATACGTCCTTTTGCATAGATAAGGCACGAAAATATCTAAAGGAGGTGAAACTCCACTCACCTTATTATAAAGGAAAGTAATATCCACTCACATTATGGATATTACTATTATATGATTAAGGTGCTTAATTTGCTTTTCTATTAATTTGAGGATAATGAAGGAGAATTAAAGGCAAAGGAAGGTGCCGTCGTACACAAGGGAGTGAGGGGGTTTATGTGGCACCAATTTGAGAGTTGAAGGAAATTAAAAATGCTTTCTCTCTCCTCAATTTCCTTTATAAAAACTTCATTTCCAAATCAATTGAAAGGATTTTTCGGCCCTCTCTTCTTCCCTTGCTTTGGATGAGCTCAAGGGGACTTAGGAGCAACAGGAGGACGAGCCCCAACCTGTTGGTAAGCTTAGTAACCCTCATTCATCTTGATTCCATGGTGGAAATCGAAAATAAATTATGGATTCCTTCTTATTTCGATCTCCTCTTCAACCCTAGACAACGTTTGCAACCAAAAGCTTGAGGATGAGCCTATGGGGGAGTTGCAAAAACTTCATCCACCATTGATGTCGTGAGCTTGGAGCTCATTTGGAGGCGGGTTTTATAACTTAAACCCATAATCATTGCTATTGCATCAATTCTCTATGCTTTGTTGATTGTTTTCTTCAATTTGATACACTTTTGTTTCTTTGCTGCAATTTCCATCAAGAACGGTTGCTGTTATTGGTTGTTCGAAGGAAGGGGATGGTGAAATCATCCTAGATTCAAATCCAAATAAAAGTACCAAGCTAAATGGTTTTGATAGCTATTCCAAATCGTTTTAATTTCATTGGCTATGCGGTTTCAGCAAACTGTTTAAAGGCAAACGGTTTGAAACCGTTTGGGAGAAAACGGTTTCAAGACCGCTTGAGATGGTTGACCAATCGTTGACCGTTTGGTAATTTTGTTCCTAATTATGTAGGATAATGACCCACCAAATTTGAGGGGTTAACTCCAAAGGAATCGTAGGTTGAAGGCCAATCAATTAGGCAAATCGAATTGAATTAAATGCTGATTTTCAACCTGATTAACTTGACCTGTTTGGGAAAACGGTTTCAAGACCGTTTGAGTGAGTTGACAAAGCGTTGACCGTTTGGGATTCTTATTCATAATTATGTTGGTTGATGACCCTTCAAATTTGTGGGATTAACTCCCAAGTAATCGTGAGTTGAAGGCTAATCAATTAGGAAAACCTAATTGGATTAAGTGCTGATTATCAATCTGATTTAATTGAACTTTTTGGGCAAACGGTCTCAAGACCGTTTGAGTGTGTTGAAAAAGGGTTGAACATTTGGGATTACTGTTCCTAATTATGTTTTCTAATGACTCACAAAATTTGAGGGATTAAATCCCATGGAATCGTGATTTGAAGGCTATTCAATTGGGAAAACCCTAATTGAAAACAGTGCTGAAATTCCAATGAGTTAATTGGAGATTTTGGGTTGATTAGCCCAAACGGTTTCAAGACCGTTTGGGAATCACCAAAACGGTCTCAAGACCGTTTGGGGGTCACCCCAAGACCGTTTGGAGGTCTGGGGTCAAGTATAGTTGACCAATTGAAGGTCTAAAGGTACCAAATCCTGTTGCAATTAAGTGCTGATTTGTTGATCAACTCGATAGACCAAACCTTGATGATGTTTCACTAGAATCCAAGGTTTGGATGAGCCAAACGGTCTCAAGACAGTTTAGGACTCATCCAAACGGTCTCAAGACCGTTTGGGGGTCACCCAAGACCGTTTGGAGGTATAGGGTTGAGTATGGTTAAGCAATTGAAGATCCAGTGTCACTAAGTTGAAGTGTAATCAATTGTTGATTTGGTGATCAATCCAATGATCCAAACCTTAATTGGTTGACTTGGATATTGATGATATGATGGAAAAACGGTCTCAAGACCGTTTCGTGGTCATCCAAACGACCTCAAGACCATTTTGGGTCAGGTCATGTTCAATTTGAATGATGGTTCAATAGTTTCAATGTAACCAATCTTGTATTGATTAGTGTTGATGAATCATCGATTCCAAACCCTAATTCAATTGAACCAAACCCTAATTGATGACCAATTGAGGATCAATTTAGGGTCAAATCATTTGAAGGTTTACCTATTAAACTCAATTGAAGTATGAGGATAGGTCCAATTGATGATTGATTCCATGAATTCAATGATTGAAGGAATCAACATTGGAAACCCTAATTCAATTAGATACTTATGTAATGGAGGTCCAATGTGATTCAATCTCTTGAGAATCAAGATGGTGAATGATCCATTGATCCAATGCTGATTAGTAATGATAGTCAATGAAGGTACAAAGGTTGAAACCTATTAGTATCTAAGTGGTTAGTGCCAATTAAGGGATGAACCCTAATTGCTTATAGGATCAACGACTTGATATACTATGTTAATCATAGTTGTATGAACTCGATTGAAAGGTTGATATGACCCAATCAAGTTGAGATGATGATAGAATGAATTCATATAAGAATATGATTCATGTGGTGTTTAAGGGTATGATACTTAAGTAGAGAGATCATGAAACCCTAATCATGAACATAAACCCTAATTATGGGCAATGTGATATGAAACCCTAATGAAGGGTGATGCTATATGCAATCCCTATTCTAAAGAAGGGAGATGGTATGTGAAACCCTAATCCCTAATGAGAGAATAGAATTCATACTTGAATATGATTCATGAGGTGAACTCCCTTTACACGACCATGCAAGGTTGCATGGCCGTGGTAGCTTCCCCTCGCACGGCCGTTCTTGGTTGCATGGCCGTGGTGATCTATGCTTGATTTAGAGGTGATTTGAAAGTGACCTCTTATGATCGTATACCTTGATATGATTATAAGTCCAATATAATTGGATGAAGGATACATAAGATATGTGATGAGAAACCCTAGTTGAGGGTGTATCATTGTGATTGTTTATAAGCAACTTTATAATAAAGTCATCCCTTAAACTAAGATAAGTCCATATCATGTGAGATAGCTGTACAATTCTAATGTGTGGCCTTTGCATTATATGCTAAAGGTAAGAGATTAGTTATGGAATGTATTAAGAGGGAAATACCTTAATACAAGATAAGATGGATAACTAAACAGATTTTGAAATGATGAGAAAGTGATACATCAAGATATGATAGTTATTACATTCAGCATTTCAGGGTTTATATGCCTTGATGTACTTCAAATCCAATATAATTGGGTAAGAAACATATGAAGTGTGTTATGCAACTATTACAATGAAATGTAATGAGTTGTTACACCTTGATGAGTGTTAATTAATGTACCTTGAGAATGGGGTTAAGCCCAAATGATGTGTATGATATAATCATACCATGATAAGGATGAGAAATGAACTCATACCTTGAATTGATGATCATTAATGCTATATGATGAAAGTAATGTTCTAGAATAATCAAATATGATATCCTTGAATGCCCCAGATGTATGGAATAATGTATTAAGGGTTGGACAGATAATGAGATCATGAACTCTTTATTAATGAGAAATGGCGAACCCTAACCCTAATTTGGGTAAAGGGAATGAAAAGCCCTATTTGATAATAAACACTAATTCCTGGTAGAGGAATAATGGTGTTACTATCACATCACATGATGTGATGAATATCTTGTATGACTGTTATCATGCCTAATAACCATACAGATATTATGAGATGATGTATATAGCTAGTGTGAGTTGTGACATTTATATAATAAATGTTGATTGGCATTATGTGCCTTAATGTTGTTGTTGCTTAGTAAAAGAAGCAATATGCATGGACTTTTATGAGTCACATGAGTAAGTTGTTACCTAGTGAGAGGTGACAAGATATTTCATGGCCTTGTGAGCCAGGTGTGATGCTTGTGTAACAAGTATCATGAATGCCTTGGTCAGATGACGTAAAGGTGATAGTTACCTGAAAAAAGTATAATAATGCTCAATGATGAGTTAAGGGTTTGAATACACAGAACCATATGATTATGGTGATGAGAAAGTGAAGGGATGATAATTCCCAGTATTGAAATGAGGGACTGAGTTCCCAGGGTCTTTGAAAGACTGATAAATATCTGATAAAAGTAGTACATGTCTCTTTATAGCATTGTTGTAAAAAGTTATGTTTGAGAACTTGGCTGATGCTAAAAGAATATGAGAATGTACTTAATAAATCAAGTGAAATCTATTCATGTAGTTCTCTGACCATAGATCCATCATCATCAGGAATAGGTGATGGTGAAATGGGTGCCCGCGGCAAAACTCGGAGCACATATTTTGAATATGTGGGGGTAAATGGGCAAAAATATCCTTACGTCCTCTTGAAGAGATTGTTGGAAGGTAAACAAGAAACCTCTCAATCCTTCATGAATATGTCGGGATGGTTGTATCATGAATCTCCCAATGATACTTAATGTCAGATTGAGGAGATAAACAAGAAATCTCTCGATTGGTGATGAGAGTGCAGTTGACGCTGTAACTCTATAGAGAAGGTGCCAGAATACCCTGGCTAGCTAGTTAGCAGAGACACGAGATGTCCTGCATGTGGTCTCGTACTGACCGAGACAAATGAGGTCATAAGAATCTGACTCTTTTGATGACCTATGTATGGTACCGAGGCGATTTCGTAATGGTCGGTTGGAGTATGAGCGGTATATCTCATCTCCTCAGAGCATAAGTGTGATTGTAAAATGTAATCAGTCATATAGAATGTTTGCTTAAGGATTGAATACGGAGATTCATTGGCTGATGTTGCATTTCTTTATGCATTCCTTAGTAGATAAATGTTAATTATGTTTCTTTATATTCTCTGCAAAGTAGACAGATGAATTACTTATCTACCATGGGTAGATGCAATGACCTCCTTGAGAATGGAGATTATCTTATTCTATTCTATGATGAATAATTCTGCCTGATAATGTAAAAGTAACCCCTGCTCAGTTTTAATTTGATAAACTGCAATAACAATGTTTTTGGCAGAGAGTTATATCTCTCACTGGGGCAATTTTCAATTGTCTCACCCCCGTGGGAAACATTTTTAGGTATGCATGGAAGGTAGAGCAGAAACCCTAGAACAGGGAAAGAGTAGCAGCAACAACAGGGACATCAATAAGATCTCAGGTGGAAATAGTGTCTGTCTAGTCATATAGATAGTAGTCTTATGTGTCGTCTTTGTACTCTCAGGTCCTCAGAGTTTTAAATGTATCAATCTGAGTTTTGGCTTAGTGCCTCGAAGTTTCTATACTGCCTGTGTATATTTGTTAACAGGGCAGTCAATGTTGTAATCCTTGAAAAGGAATGGTACATGTTGTGTACTTTTGAACCAGGATGAATTTGGAATACCTTGGTTCATGGTTAAAGAGTTTTCCTGTGAATGGATCTCTTTGCAAATTTTTTTAAATTTTCAGTGATTTTCATTAATCCGCTGCAAATAATTCACTTCCGCATTAGTTAATCCTGTTTTCGTGAGACGGTCGTTTCAGTTTGTGGCACAAGTTAAATAAAAAAAAGAATTCATAATGAATTGGTATTAATGTCTTTTGATATGGTAAATGAAATACAATAGGATTTCCAAGTTTCCAAAAGAATTACATGGTGTTGTAGATAATTAAAGGAGTAACTATCTAGCCGTTATTGACAACACAATGTTTAACACATCAAATATTGATATTTTAATATGACTTTTCATATACTTGCAAATAATAAAGAAAAAGAGAGAATTCTATAATTTGGGAAATGTTTTAATGAGTGGCCATGGAAGAGGGTAATTGGCTTAAAGGACATACCAAGGATAGAGATAAAAGAATAATCTAGAATCTCATGTCAAAAGAGTTTCCTAATAGCATAATGATCTAATTAACCAATATGTGACTTATCTTTATATACTTTCCTTGGTGGCTCTTGGTTTACCAATCAAGCATCATCTTTTTACAATGGGTTTTATCAAACCCGAGAATCTATGTTGGGAAGGGATTAATTAGTTTTGGAAGAACATTAGCATAAATGGATTATACAATCAAATCAATTGACCAAGTCACTTCCAATATCCAATACCCTCAATGCTCCCAAAAAGGAAAGAGTGTCCTGATGTCCATATCTCCTTTGCTTCTCTCTCTCTCTACATGTTACTCCTTCCTCATAACTATAGATGTTCTGCATGCCCTCTATATAAGGAAGGGTCATGAAAGTACCGCCCTTCACCAATTAGTAGTCGGGATCTGTCCCTCCTCCATGATGGTAGCCAAGGGTTCTATTGTCAGGCGGGTCGCTGGGAGGTTATCCTCCACAGGCGGGCATGGCGGCACCACTCTAGCATGGTCACACGCTACACGTCAATGTACAAAGAGGACATGCACCCTACAAGCAGCTTTAGAGGTCGCCAGGGTAGGGTCGAGCTAATGCATCTTTGATGGACCTGCACGATATGAGGGAGTATAGGAGTTCATCCTATGGACCCGTCATCGGAGGATGTTGTGGCGGCATCATTGCCCCAGTAGAGCCAGTGTTGTAGGATGCTAGCTGCTAAGCCTTACTACTGTTGCGAGACTGAGAAGGAAGGAGACTACAAACCTAGGATCCTGAGGCAGTGGGTGTATCACGAAGGTAGCAGGAGCCGAGGTGATGAAGGTGTTCGATGGGGATCTGGTGGCAAACGTCGGCAGTGCAGTCTGCATGTAGGAGAACAGCTGGAGTCAGACCTGGGGGGTCAACATCCTTGGCCACTGAAGGTTTGGTGTCAGGAGGGCACTGACTGCGGCAGAGATAGTGCGTCTAACTGCGCCAAAGATGCACCAGTGGTGTGCTGGTCAGACTATCGGGTAGTAGATCAGGGAGAAGGGAGGTCTTATTGTTGGTGAAGACCAAAGAGACAAAGGGGTCATGAGCCTAGAAGCCAATGGGTTATCTGGGCGACAATTGCAGTGGTCGGAGTTGGGGTCATGGTCGCAGTTGAAACCCGACCTCTGTCTAGTTGTCTATGTCGTACGCACCCAGGAACCCGTTCGTGAGAGGAAGAAGAAAAGGAAGGGATCGAATGACCCAGATGCCCAGGGTGGATGCTTCAAGTGCAAAGGGTAGGTTGGTATTTTCCACCCTACATTCCATTCGACAGCCAACTAGGATAACACAAGTAAGTCTCTTATGTGTCAACTTGTGATTGGCCTAATAATATTAATCTTACAATAATTGTAGTAATTAGAAGGATGATCCAATGAAAACAAGTTATATATGAAACTTGCTCAGAAAAATGAAACGAATCAAAATAAAATATTGTTAGAACATAATTATGCTTCATGCTCCAAAAGTAGGTGTAATACATGAGATGATGTGGTTAATGTAAAGGAAAATCTAGATTAGCCTTAATCTGATGCATAATTGATTAGTTTTGGTTATGTTAAGCTAATACCTGATCTTGATATGTATAATGAGGAAATCCATGATAATGATGTATAATGGATGAGTCCATATTAGTAATCTTATATATGTTGATTTAGGGTTGTGAAGCAAGTATATATATCTTGCTATAATCATAATGACAAGTAATATGATTAAGGTGTCACCGGTAATCCAATGTTCATAAAGTTGATGATTAGGGTTTCACCTAATATGTATATCTGAAATTGTAATCTTTTAAACCATGATATGATAGAATTAAGGTTTGTAACCCTAATTTATAGTCCAATCATGAGATAGTCCTAAACCCTAGTTTAGGAGCGCATCTAGATCTGAATAATATAATATGAATACATGGTGACACATATGTTGTATGCTTTGTTTCAGATACTTGTTGATTACATGATTTGTTGCTTGGATGTTTGAAAACATTCTTAAAGTATGAGATGTTCTGCATGATTTCTGTGATGGCATAAGCTATGTGGTTATGCTTATGAATACATGTATCAAATTTTCAGATTGTCGATGTTTCTTGATGAGATTGAACGATAAATAAAATTCTTGCTTGTTTATTTAGTTCTTGAAAACTATAAAGTTCTTATGAGTATCAATTAAATAAATAATAATATTTTGAACCCTAGGTTGGGCTGATCTTAATGGTAATGCACACGAGCCCTAGAGGGACAATGATTACACTTGAGGTAGTTGACTAGATATGGGTTAGAATATGAAATAAATTTATGTTCTTAAATGCAAGATAAAGATGTTTGCTTATATGTGTACTTGTGATTATTTCTTGAACCCACATACCATTATAGAAATATACTGATCACATATTTGTTTGTTAGCGTTTTAGGTACCAGATATACTTGATAGCGTGGACATGAGGGTACAGGTAAAGATGTTGAAGACACTAGGGTTATTCTTGATGGTTTAGTTGTAATGGTATATCTTCACACTTGTATAAGTTAGTTCTGTTTAAAAGTTATGTAACTCCTTAGAGGAGGTTTTTATGAAAATATGTAAATATTTGATCATTGATGGAAATTGTTTACTATTCTATATTATTTCATGAATATTCTGGAATTTATGATTAGCGATCTGTGACTTTAAGATCTTTTAGACACTCAAAAGTGCGGGTCATTACATTTGGTATCAGAGCACAGATTCATCAACTAATACTTCATAGTTTATAATTTCAAATCACCTTTAGAAAATTTAAGAGAAAAATTAGTAAAGAATAAAGTATATTTTAGGTTTCGCATCTCAAAATATCATCTACTTATCATCTATTTGCTTAAAAAAACCTTTGAAAAGAAAATGTTGATAGAGAAGTAAAATGTGAAAAGATGTAACCTTTTGTGTAAGTCCTTCTAGAGAGGGTAGACAATAGAAAGATACGTGTTTGGGTAAGTTCTTTCTTAGAGGAAGGACTTGGAATAGGGTGTGAAAACTCTGGAGAGTCTAGGGACATGGAAACTCTAAGAGGCAGAGTATAGTCCCTAACCCTAACAAAAAACCTTAATCTTAAATAATGATAATGGTGTGGTGGTATGGGACACTACCCATGTGAAACTTGAAAACATGAATAAGAAAGATAAAGTGATGTGTTTAGGTGACCAGTCTCCCACACATGTGTGCATGAGGAGCATAATGCTATTGTAAGAGGTCTTAAGAAATATATGAACCCAATAGTTATATTTATATATGAAAGTGAAACTTTGAATATGACTTGTCAAACTCCTCATGCTATCTCTAGAAGTTTAGTGATGGTGGACAAGCCCCTGGAGGGGAAGGCCGATCTAGAACCAAGCCCCTGGAGGGGAAGGTGATGCAAGTTCATTGAATGGACATGGATCATGAGGGGGTATTCTAGAAATTGAGCAAACATGGGTTTATATATTATAATGATAAAAGTTATACCTAATGATAAAAGAAAGAGGTGTCTAATAAACTTTTAGGGTTAGTGTGCCAACCTAGGGTGGGTCAACACAAAGAGTGGGAAGATGACCTATGAGGGAGGAAAAACCTAGATCTTCGGATCAGGTTGTGCTAAAGAGCCTAACCCCCTCCTAAGAGCCAAGAAGGCACCCAAGGCTAGGACGTTCCCTTTAAAAGGCAAGTGAATAAATGTATTTAAGTATTGAGATAACCTTAATCCTCACCTAGAGGAGTGAAGGGTTAAAGATATAAAAAAATGAAAGTACTTAAATTATTTGAACCCAAGGATGCCAACTCTGAGTGACACAACTGATCAAGCCCAAGAGGAAAGGTTGACGAAGCAGATGACCAAGCCCAGGAGGGAAGGTCATGAAATGGTCAATCCCATAAGGGAAGACCAAGCAGGCACCAAGCCCAGGTGGGAAGGTGCCCTAAGTCCACAATGCAGTTGTTTAGGATCAAGCCCCTGGAGGGGAAGATCATAGAGGTCAAGCCCAGGAGGGAAGACCAGATAGGCACCAAGCCCAATAGGGAATGTGGCCTAAGTCCACAATGTAGTTGTTTAGGATCAAGCCCCTGGAGGGGAAGATCACAGAGGTCAAGCCCAAGAGGGAAGACCGACATGGCACCAAGCCCTGGAGGGAAGGTGGCCCGAGCCCAATGATGGGACAACACTGCATTACGTGTACTCAAAAGAGAGAGGTGAAGGAAATCCAGGTTAAAGAATTAAATAAGCAAATAATTTGCTTAAAAGATGTGACATCTTAAAAGAAACCCTTAGGGAGGGTAGCGTCCTAATGCAATCCTGTGGTCAAGTAGGGTGTATTAGAGGTACATAGGACCGATGAGTTGGGAGTTGATAAACCCTAAATGCACATGACCAAGAGGTCGGGAGGTAACAGTTGGTTTTCCCTAGGCCCATGTCATAGGAGGTTGGCCACCTCCCTGATGTTCATGTGGCCCAATAGGTGAATGTGAAAGGCACTCCCATGATGCATAAGGATGAGATCACTCTAAAGGTTCCTATACCCCTAAAGACCTCATGGAAATGGCTAAGGATCGTAATACATGAGGTGTGAATATAAAAGATATAAGGAAGTCATGAAAACTTGAGAGAAGTTGTGCCCTAACTTAAGAGTAAGAAAAGGGACACTTGACTTATGGAATATAAAAATGCTATGAAATAAAGAACAAGTAAGTTTAGAGTCATATAGAGTATGATTCAACTTAATTTGTGAAATTGAAAGCTAATATGTGGATGTACTATCTCCGCTCCTGGAATGAAATGAATTTTGTGTTTGGGCTGTAACCAAATGATTATTTTATCTCATTATGAGGGAGGGAGATTGGATAGACACACACTATGGTTAAAATGGAGAATAAATATCATAAGATGAATGTGTAATGACATGAAGTAGGGTTAGAGGTGTTACCTCACCCTTGTGTTGAAAGTAATGAATAATAGGTTGGAAACCTAGGTGAAAAGAGAAATCACCAAGTAATAATGAAATCATCAAGTGATGATAATATGCATATACTAGAGGTATGGATATACTTAAATTTCAATTCAAGTGTCAATCTTTGCAATAAAATGAAAATTGCTATGCTAATGAAAAATGGTTAAGCCATCTAAGTAGGGTGCTAACCCTAAGTAGTGAAAATAAGATGAGTTATCATTCACCTGGGCTTGGCAGGCCTAAATTTTGAGGACAAAATTCATCTTTAAGGAGGGGTGAATGTAATATTCACAATTTTGATAAAAAAATTTGAATTATATAAATGAATTGATTTATAAATTCCCTAATCATATTATTGATGGAATAATAGTGTTAATTTCCTTTATGGCATGGGTGTTTGTGGCACAAGTTGAATAAAAGAAAAGAATTCATAATGAATTGGTATTAATGGCTTTTGATATGCTACATGAAATATAAGAGGATATACACGTTTCTAAAAGAATTACATGGTGTTGTAGATAATTAAAGGAGTAACTATCTAGGCATTATTCAAAACACAATGTTTAAGGCATCAAATATTGATATTTTCATATGACTTTTCATATACTTGCAAATAATAAAGAAAAAGAGAGAATTCTATAAT